>BPLT01000151.1:555000-1160110 GCA_019656295.1 Rhododendron mucronatum var. ripense | reverse complement strand
TAAATGATCCGAACCATTCATTAAATGTAGTAGAACAAATTGTTTTATTTAGTGGAAGGATTAATAATTTTTTCTGTGAATCTAAAGTAATGCTATTTGACTTTATTATGAAACTGACTGATGCACTTTAATGTATCGTGCGCTCCATAAATTAGGTTTGGTACTTTATACTATTTTCATATTTGAAGAAGACTTTTCACCTCTCAAATCTAGCGTGTATTTTAAATTTAGCTTTTATTTAATATGCCAAAAAATTAAGAAATTGATTTTGGCACTCTAAAAATTAATGGTGGCACTACAAAATCAATATAATTCTAACGTCACTTTCTTTTATTTTTTGAAATGTCTCTATCAATTTTTAAAGTGTCAATATCATTTTCCAAAAATATTGATCTGAATAACAAATGAAGTGGTGATGTTTATACTAGACAATTTCCCCAGCTAAAAACTCTTCCATCAAGAGTCCTTGTCATTGGATGCTCTTTTATGTACAGCTGGCCTTTTTGTTGATTATTATTATTATTTTTTTGGGTGGGTATGTAATGGTAGGAGTACTATTTTAGTTGTGGTGCTGCCTTAGAAGCTAAAGAAGCAATGAGTTCATTAGTTGTGTATCCACTTTACTCAATGATTGATCATGAGCTGCCAAAAAATTTTTAGGTTTGTACTACTCCCATCCGTCATTCTTTTAAGTATTGATTACGGTTTATTGATCACGAGCTGTCAACAAATTGTTGGTTCATAGTATTATCTTCATTCTTTTTTTAAGTATCGACTACAGTTCATTGATCATGAGCCGCCAGAAAATTGTTGGTTTATAGTACTCCCTTCCGTCTTTTTTTAAGTATCAACTATGGTTCTGTAGTGTCATTTTCAATTATCTGTATTTCTCGATATATATTTTAAACGTACGTCGAGAGATATAAGCCACTGAAAATGACACACAGAATCGTAGTGAACACTTGAAAAGGGAGTATTTGTTTTTCTACTAACAAAAGCAATTGAAAAATGGGTCAAGCACCCAACGAGCAATGCTACTAGCACATCTATTACACACAACTTCAGGTAGAATTACATTTGGATGATGTTCATGCACATTGGTCCACTTGTATTGAATGACTAGAGTTGTATTTATAGACTTTTTGATACCAAATAGGCAAAGTTGGGCAAATTACACCGAATGCCCAATTATATATGGCGACTGCCCTTTCAATCCGACAAAAATATTTAAATTTGTTAGTGTGTGTATTTCGTGCTTGCATAGTTTACGCGTTCATAGAAATAAATTTTTGGGTGTGAAGCCAATAAAGTATTTTGAAGAGCACACGGGCTAACGATATTTTAACATTCGAGACTCAAAAGTAATTTTTTTTTTTTTTACTTAATCTTTCTCTCTAAAACCTTCGCTTTCAATGGCCAATTCATAATGTTGAGAGGAAGACGGATTCGCAACATATCTTTATCCGTGCGTGTGGTTTACTCTGTTCAAATGCAATTTTCGGTTGTGAAATCAATGAACTAATATGAGAATACACAAGCCAAAGATACACTATATATAGTCGCTTAATAGTTTTGACACAAAAAATTTCTTTGACCGAATCTTTATGTTCAAAACCTTTGCTCTTGGTGGCGGATTTGTATTTACTACGGGTGTGTTTCACTAACTAAATTAATACTTTTAAAAAATATATATTTAAATGTGATGTATCGTGAGAGAATGACTTGTCTTGTAAAATGGAAAATAAGTACTTAAAAAATGAAAACCTAAGCGAAATGGATTGGCGGGTTAATTCGAATTTCCCTAAAATTTTTGTCAATGTGATATGTCCAATTAGGACCCTTTGAATAAATCTTCCAATCACACCAATCAAATGGAAGGAATGGTGGCTTAATTTGTTTCCCAAATATACAAGGACTGGGGAAAGAATTGGGGATATTAGTTAATAGGGGATAAGATAATAGGGGGTATTAGTTAATAAATAATGGTCCACATTGATATGATGTTTATAGAGTGGGATTAAATATGAGGTTGTTTGGATGAGGGATTAGATAATGAGGATTAAATAATATTTCGTTTGGATGGAGGATTAACATGGGGTATAAGGAGGGTAGATGATATAAAAAGCTATCAAATGACCTTTTTGCCTTGTGCAGTCCCTAAATTATTATGTATTACGTTTTATACGTAATTGCAAATTTAATTATTCTCTCGTTGGTTAGTCCTAAAAAAGTCTGTAGAATCAAATATCTTTTAGGGCTAATCAACGAGAGCCACAGAGTCAAAATTTAATTATGACTATTTAGGATAAAATGATCAGAAAACTAAAATCTTTGCACCAGTTCAAACGGATTGAAATTTGGAACACTTATTTTTTTATACCGTTTATATATTAAAAAATATAGTTAAAAATTAAGTGTTCTAATTTTCAATCTGTTTGAACCAATGTGAAGATCTTATTTTTCTGATCATTTTATCTTAAATAGTCATAATAGATTTTTAGGATAGGTTTGAATGGAAAATATGATTTTAGGTAGAATAGAGAGTAGAAGTTGGTTGAATGATGAGATGAGAAAGGGGATAACGAGGGGTATTTTCATCCACAAAACAACCCTCCAAACTTGGATTATTTTTGAGGACCTCAAGAGGAGTTTAAAAATAAGACCGGATAATCCCTACAACCGACAAAAATGAAGAGAGAGTACAAAATAATAGGAGAACATATTGAGATGCCAAACGGGGGAAAAGGGCTGGACCCCTCTCCATGGACCCCTTCTTATTTTTTTCCCCTCCTTTTTCCTTCGTCCAAGCAGGGCCTAAGCCTTTTCTTGAATCATTCACCCCTAGTAAATGACGAGCTATTTCTATTTGTCTGGGCAAAAACTAGTACAATAATGATTTCGATCAGGACCGAATCTAGGATTGTTTTCAGTGGGTCAATTTCGCAAGCAATATTTGGTGAAAATATTTTAATATTAGTGGGACTCGTGCAAATAATTACTCTATAATCTAACTTGCAGTATTTGACAAGTTGTTGGGGACACTTGACCGCACCTCAGGTATAATTCTTAGATGGCTGCATGTGTAAAAAAAAAATTGCGGCCAAAAGTAATAGCTTGCAGTTATGTGCAAAATTTACGTCCAAAAGCAATATTTTGCGGTCAAGAACAATAGTTTACGGCCAAGTGTAAAAGTTTGCAGCTAAGAGCAATATTTTTGTGGCCAAAAGCAATAGTTTGTGGCTAAGTGTAAAAATTTGAGGTGGCCAAGAGCAATAATTTGCGAACATGTGCAAAAATTTGTGTTCAAGAGCAATATTACGAGAAAAAGTTTGCATCCAATAGCAATATTTTGTGGCTAAGTGTGAAAGTGCGGCCAAGATCTATAGTTTGTGGCCATAAGCAATAATTTGCATCCAAATGTATAAAAGTTTCCGGCCATGTGCAAAATTCACAGCGTGCTTCACTATTGCTTTTATGTTCAGTATGACAACTTCGACAAAATCTAGGAGTAATACGTACAGTACTACAAAGACATATGCAAGCAACAATAGAACATTGCAGGGACAAGTGACCGGTTTTTTTTTTTCTCGAGTCAATCGGAAAGTCACAACTTACTACCGGTTTTGTCTGTTTATCGTACAGGTTGGTTAGGTTTAGAGAACGACCCAAAGAGGAAAGAGACGAGATATAGGGAGTGCACCGCTCGGGGAGTGGTGTGCTCTCATCCTCTTCATTGTTCTTGACTTGCCGAAAAGCTATCTAAGAGCATGTACATGAGAATAGCAAAAACCATCTTTTTAGCTATTTTACCTAATTAGAGGCACCAAAACAGTTTACAGCAGCCTAGGTAAACAAGAAGCAATTTTACCTCAACCCAAAAACCTCTCTAGATTTACCGATCTACTGTTGAGAAGGTATCCAATAAAATATTATTTTTTCTCTCTCCTTCCTCATCCAGATGTGAGTTGATTTCCAACTCTCTGCTTTTTGTCCGTTGATCTATTGGAGTTTTGGGTATATTTTATGATAGAGAGTCTTCTTGTTTTTTTGATAGAGAGTCTGGTGTAGAGTCAAGGGAAAAAGTGAATTGGAAAAACATAAAAGTACCTTTTTGGGTAGGTAATTTTGCTAGGCTTGGTGTACATGCTCTAAGGAAGCTGTATTTCTTTTGAGCTATAAAGGAGAGGGCGGGTCACTATCATGTAGCGGGTTTGGTCACATTGTAGGGCCTTCGGAATGGTAAGTGATTACTCTCTTCGTCCCAAATTATTGGTTCTCTTTGAGAGTGCGTATCATTTTTTAATTAATTATATCTTACAATTCATAATCTTTTAAGTGATTTTAAAATTCTGTATAAAAGAACTCATTGACATTCATCAAATAAGATCCATATTTGATATAAAAAAATTATAAATTAAGAGATATAGCCAATCTTTTGAGACTTCTAAAAAAGAAAAGAGGACCAAGAATTTAGGACAGAGGGAATAGAATTTTTGACTCCTTGAAGTAATTTATTCATTTAGTAATTACTTATGGTGATAGAGGGTGCAAAATTTATTGGTTTCATACTCTTCATTGGATCCTCTTAGGTTCTGCAAAGAGACCGGACCATATTTTTGGCTCTACTTGAAGAATGAACTCATTTTTGTTTATTTTTTAAACTTCGTGAAGAACATCAATTATGCACGTTGAAAATTAAGTTCATCAGATGTGAACTAATACGATTAAAACACACATTTTTGTAGAAAACAAATAGATTTTCACTCTAAAAATCGAAATTCATTCATCTTAAACTACCAAACATGATAAATTACAGAGTCATTTTCGGTACTGACGCGTGACGTATAAAAAATAATTGCTTTTAATTCGAATCTCACAAAAATCAAATAATTCAAATTGTTGGGCCATTGTGACTTTGCCCCGATCTATAATTTCAAGCATCTAGAATTAATGTAAGTGCGCGCAAAGTCCAGTTCCATACAAACAAAAAAAAAGTTTGCTCCCAGTCTCAAAATCCCATTTTTTGGTTAAATGAACGCATTCATAGGAAGAAGAAGTGATTCATACAAGCCTATCTCCGTGCCTCTGTTTCTCTATTTGATGCGTGCCAAAACTTCGATTCCGTGTTAACGGAATGCGACCTTCTTCTCCCCCTCAACATGCGCATAATCCCACATGCTTTTCGAGGTCTTTGTTCTCCCATTTACCCAATACCCACTTGTTGTATGATACTCCTACACAAAAGCCACAGCTTTTCAAGACCATTGTTTCTTTCTCTTCGTTTTCGCTCATCTCCTTCTGCTGCTTTGAATGTTATTCAACCCAATATTGAAGTAGGCAGAAAATTATTTAGTGCCAATTTGCCTGAGTCAAGTAAAAGTGGGGTGAATTTGGATAGGTTGGGTAATAGAGGGATTAGAAATACAGGCGGAAAAGAGAGACTTAAATGGTACTCACAAATGCTGCGAGACTGTGCTTTGAATGAAGGGAAGGGAATTCATGGGCACGTAATCAAGAACGGGGTAGACCCAGATATGCATTTGTGGATTTCATTGATTAATTTCTATGCAAAGTGTCAAAGTTTGGAGTTTGCACGTCAAGTGTTTGATGAAATGCCGGGCCGGGATGTGGTGTCTTGGACGGCTCTAATCGCGGGGTTCGTTGCTGAAGGCTATGGCAGTGATGGTGTTTACTTGTTTAGTGAGATGAGGAAGGAAGGAATTAGACCGAACGAGTTTACTTTAGCGACTGGTTTGAAAGCTGGTTCTATGAGCTTGGATTTAGAGTTTGGGAAACAGGTACACGCGGAGGTGATTAAACTTGGGAAATTCTCGGATGTTTACATTGGTTCTGCTCTCGTTGACCTCTATGCAAAATGCAGTGAGATGGAATATGCATGTAAAGTGTTTTTTTCAATGCCCGAACAGAATGATGTGTCGTGGAATACGCTGCTTAATGGATATGCTCAGATGGGTAATGGGGAAGAGGTATGGGAACTGTTTTGCAAGATGACAGAATCACAAGTGAAGTTGAGCAAGTTTACCCTGTCTACTGTTCTCAAGGGTTTTGCAAACTCAGATGCTTTGGGGGCAGGGCAGGTTATCCATTCTACGGCGATCAAGATTGGGTTTGAACAAGATGAATTTGTGAGTTCTACTCTTGTAGATATGTACTCCAAGTGGGGGCTCACAGATGATGCGCTAAAAGTGTTCACGAGGATAAAAAATCCTGACATAGTGGCATGGACATCAATGATCAGTTGTCTTGATCAACAAGGGCGGAAACAAGAAGCAGCAAATTTGTTTCTCTTGATGAGAGATATCGGTTTGAGACCAAATCAATATACCCTTTCTAGTCTTGTTAATACCGCAGCCGATCTCAACCCACAATATAGTGAAAGCATCCATTGTGCTGTATTCAAATATGGTTTTCAGTTTGACACTTCAGTCAACAATGCATTGATTACGATGTACATGAAAATTGGGTATGTTGAAAACAGTTGTCGGGTTTTTGACTCAATGAGTAATCGGGATTTAGTTTCGTGGAATGCCCTATTTTCAGGATTCCATGATAATGAAACTTGTGATCAAGGGCTGAGGATCTTCAACCAAATGCTTCTGGAAGGTTTCAAGCCTAACATGCAAACATTTATCAGCATTCTGAGGTCTTGTTCCAGCCTTAGCAATGTAAGCTTTGGGAAGCAAATTCATGCCCGTATTATTAAAGGGAAACTTGATGACGTTTTCGTAGGAACTGCTCTCATTGACATGTATGTCAAGTGTAGGTGCTTGGAAGATGCAGAAGTAGTTTTTACCAGATTGAAAGAAAGAGATGTCTTCACTTGGACGGTGATCATTTCTGGCTACGTGCAAACTGATCAAGGGGAGAAAGCCATTCAGTGCTTCGGTAAGATGCAAAAAGAAGGTGTTAAACCCAATGAGTTCACCCTTGCCAGCTGTTTGAAGGGCTGTTCTGGGATCGCGAACCTTGAAAATGGGCGGCAGCTCCACTCATTCGCAATTAAGTTGGGTCAATGTGATGATATCTTTGTTGCTAGTGCAATTGTTGATATGTACGGAAAATGTGGTTGCATAGACAATGCAGAGACTTCTTTCAAGGGCTTGGATTTTCGTGACACCGTGGCTTGGAACACAATGTTATGTGGGTATTCACAACACGGGAAGGGAGAAAAAGCTCTTGAAGCTTTTCAAATCATGTTAGATGAGGGTGCAGTGCCCGATGGGGTTACCTTCCTTGGTATTCTTTCTGCTTGTAGCCACATGGGTTTAGTTGAGGAAGCTAAAAAGTATTTCAACTCAATGAGTGATGTGTATGGGATAATTCCTAACATTGAGCACTATGCTTGCATAATTGATACCCTGGGTAGGGCAGGCAAATTTGACGAGGTTGAGGGCCTCATTGACAATATGGAGATTGAACCAAATGCCTTGATATGGGAGACAATTCTTGGGGCTTGTAAGATTCATGGAAATCTAGCATTTGGAGAGAGAGCAGCAGAGAAACTTTTTGAACTTGAACCAGAGATTGATTCAAATTATATTTTGCTTTCAAACATTTTTGCTGCCAATGGGAGGTGGGGTGATGTTTCAAGAATTAGGGCATTGATGTCTAGTCATGGTGTTAAAAAGGAACCAGGGTGTAGCTGGGTTGAGGTTGGTGCTCAGATCCATGTGTTCTTGTCTCAAGATGGGTCGCATCCGAAGATCTTGGAAATATATGAAAAGTTAGAGGAGCTTGACCAGAAACGTGCTTCAGTGGCCTATATTCCGAACGAAGTTGGAGCGCATCATAATGTGAATGGTAAAGAGAAGAGCCAGAACCTCTTTCATCACAGTGAAAGGTTGGCTCTAGCTTTTGCCCTTATAAGCGACAAGCCGAATAAAACAATCAGAATCTTCAAGAATCACCGCATTTGTGAAGACGGCCATGATTTTATGAAGCATATTTCGAGCATTATAAATCGGCAGATAGTTGTTCGTGACATTAAACGCTTCCATCACTTCCAACAGGGCACCTGTTCGTGTCAGGATTATTGGTGATTTTCCGGTATATGAAGTGGTAACTATATTCCATAAAATTGAAGATCCTGTTGTCCGCAGCTTAATAGCATCCAGGAGAAAAGGTTGCCAGTGTTCCCCTGGTGTTGTCTTTCTGATCAAGGTACCCTTCCTTCTAGAATTTTTTATTTTTTTTTGCATGCAATGCAAATATGGATAGTGGGAGAATTTTTACCTGACCGGTTCTAGCTGTGTTTAGTCAATTTGTAAATGTGTGCTATTGGAGTGACGACTCTTCCATTTGGTCAATGCATATCTCACATTTAATTGGAATTTTCTATTTTGAGATGTAATGACCCTGCCACTGTGGTGCCTAAAGCACCCTAGAAGTTCTGAAATCAGACATAACAAGAAAAGTTCACCATATTTGTCTTTACATGTCTATAGCAGGAACACAATTGAACTATATCTTAACCTTTGCAACTCTAAATAAAGACAAATTCATTGAAAATAGTAACTCTCTTTTGGTTCTGATACCAATGAGCTATTTTAGTAGCCTTGATTTGGATATTTGATTGGAAAAGAGATTTTTAAATGGAAAGAAGAAACCCATCTAAGTTGCTTGTCTTCAACTTGTGAAATTGTATCCTTGAACTTAGATGGCATCCATATTGATATTTGCTCCCTCGAATGTCTTATTACTTCTGTATTATTTAGTGAAGATGATTGGAGTTCACATGATTGTAGTACTTTCAAAGACCCAGGAAAATGGACTCTCTTTATAACAGAGATCTATAGTGTCATAGCCATAGGAGAGGCTGTACATGAGTGGGGGATTTAATTTCAACACCCGGCACGGTGAGGGTGTTTTTTCCCAGTACCGAAAGTGTATAACAACCGCGCAAAAACAAAAGCACATATAATGCAATATAACTGACGAGTCCATTGTGTATTTTATGCAGGACGAAATGCATGCAGTAAAATTTGTTGTGTTGCTATTCGTCATTCCACAATGAGTGGAACATAATGCTAATTGATGAGCTCTGTGCAGCCTATACAAGTGATGGTGCTAGATCCTGTGCCATCCTTGTACACAATATTGTGGATGAAGAGCTTTCGAAAGGTACTGTATAATTTTTGCCTAGATGTAGGGCTATTTCACCCGTGACATAGGAATCAGTATCAGACTCACTCTTTGGCCTTCCTCCTTTCTCTTACATCTACAAGAGGGTCTTTAGCATTCAGCATTCTTAGGTCTTGCAAACGTTCAATCTTCTACTCCTGATAGTTGTCTTTTCCCACCCTTTTAGTGTACCTGTTCTTTGTCCTTCCTTTAAAGGCCTGTCATTTGAGAATGCCCATATCTTCTTACTTTTCTTTTCTTTTCTTTTTGTTTCTCTTTGCTTTGTTGACTGCATGTCATCTCAGACAGCACACATTTCGCATCTGCATGTAATTCATTTCATTTCGTATCTTATTTGATTTCTATTAAATCCAAATGGTTGGAAAAATTAGGCTATCATATAATTCATTTCATTCTCATAACCGAAGTCGTGTCCTTTTTATTCACAGAATATCCTCACAGCTTGCTGCATGAGGCTTGTTACTGCTGTATAAGATCCGGAGAATGGGAACTTATCAGAGCACAAGAGGTTCATCACTCGGTCCCAAATAATGCACCAGATGGAGAACTGCAATAAGCTACTTCTTGCGAAAAGTCACCATCTTATACTTCTGCAGTTAGACCTGTAGTTTGTGAAAGTGCGGGAAACTTCTAATCATCTATTAATTCATTGCAAGTTTTCATGGAGAGGCTGGTCAAAAATACTTTGATTGGTGGGAGGTTCAATGGGTTTGTCCTTCCAATTTGATTTCTTTGATCAATTGGTGGTTCTTCAACAAATTTAGAAATGTAGAGAAGGGGTGTTGGGAGGCATGCTTCTTTGAAACTGAGTGATCAATTTGGCTTGAAAGGAATGAGGTTGTCTTCCATATGAAGGAGCAGAACTTTGCAGAGTTGGTGGATTAAAACAAGAGTAGCTCTGTGGGTTAAAGCTAACTTTGTCTTGAAGGGTTACTCTTTGGATGACTTCAAGAGATGCCTCCGGGGGATTAGAAGGCTGAAGGTGCCTAAAAACAATTCTGTAGCCTTATGATGTAAGAAAATTCATCATGAGGGGTGTTCTTTTTGATGGATTGGTTGGAATTTAGCTCTACTCTAAAGTTCTGCTATGATGGTTGTGGCGTCTTGAGGATTTGGAAGGCTTGGCCTTTTATTTTTCGTCTGTGCTTGTGCTCAGATTTGAAGTTGTGTTTTGAAGCTGGTTGGGGATGCAGGGATGAGTTGTGTTTTGAAGCTGGTTTGAGATGCAGGGCTATCACTTTGGCTGCAGGAGGGGAATGGTTCTGCAGCTGGTTCTTCTTATGCAGTTGATGTTTACTGAGAATGGGATATATTGTTGAGGTGCTTTGAATTTGTTTTGTGATGCAGGGGTTTTGTTGTGGTATTCAAATCATACAAGGCCTGTATTTCTAGGATGCTTTTTTCTGCTGCGGTATTTGTTTTTACTGGTTTGTTGTAGGTTTGGCTTTGCAATTGCCAGTACAGTTTCTGCTTGTCTGTTGGTGATGTTTTCTGCTCTGGATGTTCGATATTTTCTGCAATTGATGCTGCTGCTGTTTTCTTTGCAAAAGTTGATGCTGGACCTTGTACACCAACACTTGCTTTGGTGCAGATTTGCTGGTTTTGGTCTAGTGTCTTCTGAGGTTTTCTGCTGGTTATGGATCTGTTAGACCTATGTTTTCATGATCCTGGTATTCCATGACTTACGAGGCTAGGCTCTGAAGCTTTATGATCAGTTTTTTTTTTTTCCTGGTCTTTGGTTCTTGCTTCTTGTCTATATTGTAACCTTTGTTTTTCTCTCTTTATTTCTCTCTGGTTGACTCCTTGCCAACCTTGTTTCTTGCTTTGGGGTGGTGGGTGGCATGTGATTGTCCAAGCTCAAAGGTCCAACCTCCTTGGGATGTCTGATCTTGGTAGTGATGCCATCATGCTCATTATTCTTTAAATCTTTGTACTACTTCGTTCATTGATTAATAAAATTCTTTCCTTTTGCTTAGCAAAAAAATAACTTCAGATCAAACCCAATTTAAATAATTTGCCAAGCATCATGGAGGAGAGAGTATCTGAGAATGGCCATCATACAAAAAAAATAAGATACTGGTACAGGGCAAAAAGTTTTGCGCTGCAGATCCGACCAGAGCACAAAGATCTCATAACAAAAAGTTAAGCAAGGTTAAGCTTCTGGTAGCACACCTTTTTCCCCGCATATTGTAATGTCACCCCGTGAATAGGCCAACAACTATGAAAAAAGTGGCATGCATACTCTGCTATGCATTTGCTTAACCTCTGGATTTGGACATCGAATCAGAAAAATTAGCTTTAACACAAGCCGCATAGCAGAAGTAGATGGCAAAAGCCATCGTTGCGATCTATTTCATCCCATCCAAAGGTCCTCATTCCTCCTCTTAATCAATATCTTCATCCGAGAGTGGATCCGCAACCTCGCTTCCAGTACTTACTTCATGGTTCGTGAGAAATGCCAAATTCTCTCCTGATACACCAGAATCATTATGTAGGTTGTACTTCAGAAACTTTATGTGTTTTTTCTTTCCACCACTCCTCCCTCCTTTCCTCTTTCTTCCCCCACCATTTTCTGCTGATGTCATTGTGTGGGCAGCCTTCACAAATGCAGCATTCATAGACTCTTTTGTCCTTTCGTCATTCTCGCTTCCATCTTCCCCTTCCCCCTTGTTATCAATGAAGAAGCCGAGATCAGCATCTGTTTTTGTTCCCCTTCCATCGTATGCTAGTTGCTCATGTTCTGCTTCTAAAATATCGAATGTTAATCTGGACTTGTATTGTGCAATGCCATCATCCAATAATCTGAACCCTTGATCCTCTAAATTAAGTAACCACTCTGGAAAATAACACCAATTACAACTTTTTGTTAATAGAGATCTATATTGGCCATAAATAGTTTACTGCAACTCAAAACTATTAGAGCTACTTACTCATAAGTGCTTTGGGAGACAATCCCCTTGGTTGACCAGCTTTACTGCCCATTCCAATCTCATTGGAAACCAATTTAACTAATTGGGTAGGTGATGTGGAACCAGAGAAGGCATTTATATATGAGATAGCTTTAGTCTGATCACCTTTTCTCCTGCAGAAAGGCTGGTTATGGTTACAATCATTGCATGAGACTTAGGTTAGACTTTCAGCTGTAATTTTTACGCGTAGTACCTGAATAGCTCTGTGGCTTCATGTGTAACAAGCACTCTTGCAATAGCAAGATTTGTTACGCGTTTAGCAGGTAGATCAATTAGTTTATTGAGATTGAGGAAAGAATACTCCGCCAATATCACAGCATCATAGATAACTTTCCTCAGGGAGACCTCATCTTCAGAACTCTGCAGGACATTTCAAAATGCTCATTGGATCTCAAATTAATGATAAAAACGAGAGTAAAAGAACACGCCACAGTTAATTAGTAATGCCACCTCATATAAGGTGACAAATAATGTTAATTCCAGCAACTAAATACCGGATTCTCATTCTTACTTTGGCAATAACATATACAATTCGTGAGGAAAACAATAGCGATCATAAGAGTTAGCTTAGCCTGAGATCATGTTCAATTCAAGTCTGGTAACAGATCCCTATCACTATCATCTTCATACCACTTCACACGGAATCACCGAATACATACATCAGCCAGGCACCGAAACCTAAACAAGGTTGACATTCTGTATACAACTGTTCAACCGATTCTCATTATGTAATGAGAAGTACTTGGATTTGCAATTATTGTCCCCTTTAAGATTTTCATTGTTCCATACTTCCATTTTTCATAGTGTAACAAATAAATCAAATTTCTATTCACTTACAGTTCAACCCCACAGTCCCCACCAGCAACCAACAACTTGGATTGGTACCAACCCACCCCAGAAAATTAAGCAACTCCAGCCTCCAATAAGGAGGGATGCAGCCTATGAGTATGACAAGCACTGACTCAGTTTTGTTACTTGCATTTAAGGGATTAGATTTTCATTAGAATTCGAAGTGCCCAGTTTCTTAAAGAAAGAAACATGTTATAACAGAACAAGCATGCATCAAAAGTTGGAATTTAAGGACCTCTGTATCAAATTCAAACCATAAATGCGAAAAGAAAAAATGAATTAGAAGCATTTCAGAAAGACTCTCTTACCATTAGGGAGTTTACAGGTAAAGTTTGCTCCAGAAGAATCCGCACTAGTGTATCTGGAGACACATAAGAGAAAAGCAAAAGTGAGAATATTTGCAGAGAAAATGAACCTGAGAAGCTATGAGAGATCATCCAATAGTGCCTCATCCACCCTTAAGTGAATGAAAATTTAAAAGGCAAAGTTCACGCTCAATATTCATATACAACTATCATACAGGTTCAGCTATCGGCATGGTAGATGTCGATTTAAGGATCAATCAAAAGAAGGATCTATTGTACAGCCACAACTATCATACATGTTCAGCTATGGGCATGGTAGATGTCGATATAAGGATCAATCAAAAGAAGGTTCTATTGTACAGCCACAACTATTATTTTTACATGTTCAGTTATGGGCATGGTAGATGTCGATATAAGAATCAATCAAAAGAAGGATCTATTGTACAGCCTTAAAATGTTAGCAGATTTGTGGAAACAATCACGAAGAATATATCCATATAAATGCAAAAAGTCTACCCCAAGGTTCACAATTGTTTGAGCGAAATCGCTTCACAATGATCGGTTATCTTTAAACAATCTTTCCATAAGTGAAACAAGGACTCCATAATCAAATGCAAAGACAACATGTGTTCTCATAGGTGTACGGCTCATGACAATATTACCATCTAACAAAAGCAGGATTCACAATGTAGAGCATCAAAATGTCAGCAACTAATCAGAATAGATCAATGACATGCTTAGGAGTTAAGCTGTGTCATTCTACACCCAAATTGTCTATCCCAAGACTCCCAACTGTTTAAAAATAAAATCATTTTACAAAAGAGTTCCAGCATAATAGGCTAATAGCTATTAGTTGGAAATGAGAATAAAGCATACTATGTTCAAGGAAAGCACACTAACCGAAGAAATAGAAATTCCGAAAACCAGTTATGGAACCAACAGCCCAATTCCTCAACTCTTTCTCCAACCCCGGTTCTGAATCTCCCCAACGGAAATCCAAACACAATTTCAACAAAAACGCCTCCGCGATCACAACTCCAGCCACCTCACTAACACTACTCCCTTCCACACTAAGCCTTCCAACAATCTCATCACCCAAAAGCGGGAAAAACAATTTAAACACTTCCTTTGCTTCTATATCCTGACCAATCCAAACACGAATTAACTCCTCAAAAGGTCTACAGAAATCACCACCATCATCATCACCATTTGCGGAGCAACACACACTGATATTTCCAAGAACTGCATCAACCAAAGACTTAATCTCTCTCACCACTTTCTTCTCTCTCTTTGCCCCCAATTCTTCTTTACCTTCCAAATCAGCAACCAGTCTACACACCTCGTACACAACCGGAGCGAGCAACACGATGCTCTTAGAAGAGCTACACGAGGCCGAAAACCCCGCTACCGACTGAAACAGGTCTTTTGCGGCTGAGACTCGATCAAAGATCTCGTCTTTAGGCAAATTCGTGCGATTAAACGATAAGGCCGAGTAGACCCAAATGGTTTCGAGAGGTGGGTTAGCTCTAGCTTGCATTAGTTCAAAGAAATTGGAGCTGAAATCTGAGAGGTCTTGTATAGATTGGTTTAGGGTTTGTTCGAAGTTTTGGCCGATGAAGTGTCGGGGAAGGAATAGGGTCGAGGCCATGGTGACGACGAGTCCAATTCGGTGAACTGCGTGGAGTTCTAATAGCGAGGAAGCAAACCCCCTTCTCTGACAGGGGGGAAAAAGGGGGAGCAAAACCCTAATCCGTGAAGGCGTGTTAGTAAAACGACGGCGTCTTTTAAACTCGCAACTTGCAAACGCGAGTTTGAGGCTGCGCTATAAGAGTAATTCTATGCAGCGATGAGCAATTATAAGCGATCATTAGTTTTTATGCGGCTAAGAGTAATCTCTGCGGACATGAGCAATTCTTAACGGCCAACAGTAATCTTTTGCAGTCATGAGTAATTTCACACGGCCATGAGTAATTCTATGTGGCCATGAATAATTCTACGCAGTCATGAGCAATTCTTAGCGGCTAAAAGTAATTTTTATGCGGCCATGAGCAATTCTATAAGGCCATGAGCAATTCCTAACAATCATGAGCAATTTTTAGCGACCAAAAGTAATTGCAATTCTTGACAACCATAAGTAATTCTAGGGTTGGCAATGGGGCGGGTAGGGGGTGGATACCACTATCCCCGTCCCTGAACCCAAATCCATCCCCATCCCCTCTCCGATCCCCATCGGGAAATTATTTTTACCCTCTATCCCCGTCCCAAACGGAGAATGAGGATCCCCGCAAGGAATCAGGATCCAACAGGAACCACAAGCAAAATCGGTGTTCTTAATCCGGAATCCCTCCAGCAAGACGCCTAAAACAAACAACGCACGCAGAGCTCTTTAAAGCTTCAGTTTCTCAACACGACGCTATTTCATGAGTTTCCAATGTGAACAATATTTATTTGACTAGAAATATCGATTTAAACTCTTACTTCTACATTAATTGATAGTGAGATTTAGTTTCTTTTTTTTTTCCTCACCTTATGTATATAGAGTACTCCTATATAACTTATTTATTATATATATATATATATAACAGGGCGGGGACAGACTCATACTCATCTCCTACCTGTTCCCCATTTTTTTTAAAAATTATCCCCATCCCCATTTTTTTTAAAAAATTATCCCCATCCCCTACTCGATCCCCGAAAAATCTCCGAATTTCCAACCCATTTGGGGCGGGGGTGGGGCGGGGCCGACAAGGATTGCCATCCCTCCATCCCTAAAGTACTACTAGAGAAGGCCTGACCTACCGTCTTCAACATGCGAGGTTAATCAAACTAAAACATCGTCGTCATCTCGATCCTCCAGACTCGCGCCTCGAACGCGAGTTTGCGGAGCGCGGCCTGTTCAAGCTCCCGTCTCAAATGTGCGAGGTTGGTAAAACGACGGCGTCTTCTCAAACTCGCTACTTCTAACGCGGGTCTGAGGTTACGAAACGACGACTACAGAAATCAACTGTTTGCTTGCTTGCGATTGGCTGAAAAGGACGGGTCCACCCTACGTGTCCTCAAAAGCAACCAATCAGAAACAAGAAAACACGTCTTGCCTGTTGAATCAAATGAACCACGTATGCTCATGGTTTTCTGCAAATCTCACTCACTCTTGCGAGCTCAAAACAAAACAGAGTCTTCAAAAGTCTCGTCTTCTTCCAAATAGAGAGAGAGAGAGAGAGTAATGGCCAAGATTGATCGAATTGGGGTGCTAGTACTTTCAGCTTTGATTGTATTTTCATGGGTTCCGATTTATCAATGTGCTAAGAAACCAGTTGGGGCTGCGAGGAAAGAGGACGTACCCTATATAAAGTGTCAGGTCTGCGAAAAGCTCGCTCATCAATTGTATCATCAAGTCCAAGATAAACAAGCCCAGATCTCGCCAAAGAAGGTATTTTTACCAATCGAGGTTTTTTGCTTGTTTCTTTGAGTTTCTCCCCAAGTCCATATAATTTTGTTATATTCAGTAATTAAGTTAGTGGGTGTTTCTCATTATCACGAATTAGATTTTCAATTTTTTTTCATTGGGTATTATCTATAAGTCATTGGATTTTATGGTTCAACTGGGTTGGAGTATCTTCTAATTTCTTTCAATTTTTTTTAATGTTAGTTTCACTTTCATCAAATTGCTGGTGTGAGGGTGCCTGTGTAGTCTATATCAATACATTTGATTTACTGAGGTTGTGGGTGTTGCTCATTTTATTGGATTTGATTGATTTTTTTCCCCCCTGGATCCAATGAAGTTTCTCCAGTCTATCCCAGATCTTATTCAAGAACCATCATCTCTTTGGGTATTCTTTAATTCATAAGATTTTATCTCAACTGGGTTCTATTCAAATTCACATAATTTGCGTGCTCATGAGGGAGCGGAAGCGTGAAAAGCATCTTAGAAACACATCCCAAACTACAAAGATTAGGGAGAGCGTGAGAGTAGTGCGAGGGTTGAGAGCGAGAGCGCATGACATTTTGAAGGATTATGTGACTAAGGTTCTAATATCTCATGTCTTTCAGTTTATGGGTTTGTAGTGGGTATTCTTTGTTTTCTCAATAGGATTCTGAATCCTGATTAGCGTGTGTTCTTCATTATAATTAGGATAAATTACGGGCCAGCCTAGGTAATTAGCCCGTATTTCAGAGTACTCCAGCCCAATCTAAAAATGTACCATCGAGGAGAGGCCCACATGTTTCTACCTAGACTTGCAAGTCAATAAAAATGAATCAGGCAGTTTTTGGACTGGCCCATAATTTATCCTCGTAATTAATGGGTCTCTCAAGCCTCACTACTGTTGATTTGATTTGGTTTGGTTTCATTCACTGAAATCTAGACATTTAACTGTGCTTTTGGATCTAGTTATTTTGTATGACTGGGTATTTTTCATTCTCAACCTTTCTGTTATCTTAAGAGCTAGCTTTGTCGGGATTCCTCTTTCCCAGAGTTTTTTGTTGTTCTTATTCAATTGTCCCTCACTGTTTATTTGCTACCAATCTGTTACTGCATATTTACTACTTGTTATTTTGATGGATATGTGGTTGTTATATATGTTTCTTCTGCAATTGTGGATCAGATTTCGGAGTATGAAATCATCGAAATATCAGAGAATGTGTGTAATTTAAAGAAGCAGGAAGCAGATTGGATTCTTAAAATTGATATAGTGGAACAAAGAGATAAATTGGAGGTGAGGTTATATTATCTTCCCTTTATATTTCATGATTTGTGTAGTGATTTTCATCTTCTTTTGAGAGAGTGTAAGCTTTTTTGAGTATTTCTGGTAAATGGCAATATTAGTAGACCAAGTTGGAAACCCCCTCTCACCCCACCTTTCGTTGGTGGAATCACGGGATGTTTTATATGCTTGCTAAAATTATTGATGACACGCTTGAGATAAAACTTCAGACATATAATGCTTAGCGAAGTTTCTGACTTCATTTTGCCCTTGTTCAGCTTGTTGAATATGAATCTGAAGGACAATGCAATTCAGAATGCAAAACAATTGAGCGCGCTTGTCAAGAGGTGGGATTTTAATAATTATTTGCCCCCTGTTTTAATTCTTCTTTTCGCGTTTAATTGTATTGTTGAACAGTTAATGCAATTATCTATTTTGTAATATCTTCAGATTTTGCATGAGCTCCTTAACTTTTATCCTTATAATTGGATTTTATCGAGTTGTTGCAGGTCATGGGTTACTCTGATACTGATGTCGCCGAATATTTATACAAAAAGAAGCCGCAGATTGAGTCGTTGACGCATAAGCTTTGCAATAAGCTTAGTAAAGCATGCACTACCAAGCCACCACCAGTTCCTAAGGTGATTTGCATTATGATGCTCAAGCTATCATTTTGCGAGTTAGATTTTGCTTTCTGGTGGACCATTTGTTTTTTACATTACTGCTACATGCTTTTCTGCATCTTTTTTCTTACATATGGAAAGCTGTCAAAATCTAGTGGAATCCTCAGTAGAATCCCTCAATTTTACAAACCAAAAGAAAAATATATTGAAAATAAACTCTCACAGCTTGATTGTGGAAGTAGTATATACATTTAAAACTACAAACAGTGGGATTTTAAAAAAATGGAGAAAATTTCGCTGTTTGAAGTGGAAAAGCTGAACAGCAAAATGGTGTTTTATGGATAAAGCGCTTGTCCTTGTATCGAACCTACAACTTGAAGGTTAATAGGCTGAGTTTGTAGAGGGCAATAACTTGGATATTCTATGACTGCAGTGCCTAAGACGAGGGTCGTATACATTCATGTTCATGAAGGATTGTAAAGAACTAATTTTTGCCTTGAGCTACCTTACAAGCCTCCTTTTTTGGGGGCTTCGGATTGTAGTTGTGAGGTAAGACATGAAGACATATGCAGAGTTAATGTGGAACATCTGCGGATAGGCGTTTATAAGACTTGAATTCAGAGCGGATATCTGAATACTAAAGCTGTGTTGAAAAAAAAAAACCTGATTCCTTTGATTTCTCGCACTTTGAAAGACTGTTTTTCATAGAGGAAGGAGAAAAGAAACGATTGAAGATGAAATTTAATGGTCTTTCCCATTCAGCATTAGGTCATGTTAGTCACTTAATAGTCCATTCCATGGGCATCTTTATACTATGATAAAGATCACCTTGGCTGCTCAGGGTTAATCAGGATAATGTTTCACTGTACTCATGAACCTCAATACGTTTGTATTTATTTTATCAGGATCGAACTCCAGGAGAACCATTTGTCCCGAAATCAGCAAAAGAGGCTGAAATGGAAAAGTTAATGAAATCCATGGAGGTAAATAAATTTGCAAACAAATACTTGGTTCAGTTTGTGCCAAATTGATTTACTTAGTTCACCCAACTTTAGGGAATGCCGGGAGCGCCAGGAATGAAAATGTATTCGAGGGATGATTTGATGAACAACATGGGTAACTTTGGTAATGAAGATGCAGATGAAGAAGATGACGACGATGAGGCAGATTTCCCCTCAAAATTGGTATCAAAAGAAGACCTTTGTACGATATAGAATAGCATATGATGAGTAGATTATTCTGCTAACCTTGAAAAGTTTATTTCAGGGGAATGTGCTGAAAGATAGAGAGAGAGCGAGATCAAAGAGCGATTGGATACAAATAATCACAAAGAAAGTTGTGGACACTGGAGAGGAGCTGAAGAAACATGCAAACAAGGTCACTGATCGGATACAGAAATGGTGGAAGGGGAAAAAGGCAAGTTTGAAGAAGAAGAATTCGAAGTCCAGCAAACCAGAGCTTTAGAGTTGACACTTTTGTAAGAAGAGCGAGGACAATTTTAGTTTCTCATAGGATAACTTAGTTTCTACGAGGCATTACACGGCACGCGCCAAAAAACCTCACACTTGAATATCCATATCCAAATGATATGAAACCAAAGCGGATTTTCTGGTTCCCTGGTGGGTGTTTAATCAGCTCTGGGAAATTTTGTCAACCGTGTCTTTTGTTCTGTCTTTCTCAGATGAATTTGGACTGTTATCAATTATGTTATTTTCGCTTAAAATGGATTGGATCTTCCTCTTGGTAACACAAAGAAATGTCACTTTTGCCTGAGTTTATTTTACACGAAAGTTAAGGGGAAGGATAAAAAAAGTCCTTGTTTCGTGCATGTTTGTTACTTATACTAGCATAAAACTCGCGCTATCAGGCTACGGAGATTCCAAGTTATGTACAACCTATTGAGATTTGCAGCCCAGAACACCACATTCAGCTGGATCTTACTGTAGGACACCTCCTTTATGCAGAATCAAATTCCAAGTTTACAGATGTTTCTAAAGTCAATGCGACAACCTTTGGGATCTAACACTAAACACCCCTATTTGTGAAGTTGTTTTGAATTTCACCATAAACATTTTACATGCTTTTCATCCAACCAAACACGATAAAACAGAATTAAATATAGCAAACCCCAACGAGTTGGCCTAATGTTTTAGGCCTGAGACTTAGAAATTTGCTCCCGCCTGAGATCTCAGGTTTATACTTCTTGCTAGTAAATTTTGGGGTTACCTCACTTGTAAGTGTGTGAAAAAGACTGTGGAAGGAGCTGTAACAATCAGTCCGTGGTGCACACAAGTTAGCCCCAGACAACTTGCATTATCAATATATATAGCAGGCCACAGTACATAATAAGACATTCAACACCTCAAAGAGATGGGACATTGTTAGTCCCTCCACGGTTAATTTGACAGGCCTGTCAATGTTATTAAACTTGAAAGTATAGGATTTACACTGATAAATAAAAACATACAAGGCTTAGTTTGCGTCACGGATAAAACGTTAAGGGTATTTATGCAATTGTCTGAAGACTATAGAGGGGAGTATATATTTGTCTATATATATATATATATATAGCAGGCCACAGTACATAATAAGACATTCAACACCTCAAAGAGATGAGACATTGTTAGTCCCTCCACGGTCAATTTGACAGGGCTGTCAATATTATTAAACCTAAAAGTATAGGATTTACACTGATAAATAAAAACATACAAGGCTTAGTTTGCGTCACGGATAAAACGTTAAGGGTATTTATGCAATTGTCTGAAGACTATAGAGGGGAGAATATATTTGGCTATATATATATATATATATATAGCAGGCCACGGTACATAATAAGACATTCAACACCTCAAAGAGATGAGACATTGTTAGTCCCTCCACGGTTAATTTGACAGGGCTGTCAATGTCATTCCCAAAAGGGATAATGCTATGGTGTCCCCGGTCATTTTGGGGACACCGTAATTTTTGGCATAACAAAACCCTTACAATCATAACAAAAATCATTAGAAGTATAATAGAACCATAACATGGCATAACCAAGGCATAACCAAAAATCAATCAAGGCATAACCAAAAATCAACCAAGGCATAACCAACCAAGTTATGCCTTGTTATGGTTTTGGTTATGCTTATAATGGTTTTGGTTATGCTTATAATGGTTTTGTTATGTCAAAAGTTACGGTGTTCCCAAAATGACCGGGGACACCGGAGTCATTCCCAAAAGTTAAGGGTATTGATGCAATTGTCTGAAGACTATAGAGTGGAGTATATATTTGTCTGCCTCTGCCCTAAAACTCTAATCGATCAACCCCAAAATCTCAAATCGAACCAAGCCCGGCTACCCATAAGATCAGGTACCTCTCTCGCTCTCTCTCGCTCTAGATATCATAATTGGTAGTGGTGCCTGTAATCTGTAAAGGAAATTGATGTACAAACCAAAAAAATTATGAAAATTATCTTAAACTTGATTGGGCCTGATTGAATTGTTAGCGGTGCCACATGGGTTTATTAAAGAACGTTGGTTTCTTGATTTTCTTGGTTAGCAAGTTTGTTGCATTAGGTTATTGACGTGTTGTAGTAGTAGATTGGGGCAGTGATGGCGGCAAGATTGCAGCAATTACAGTCCAAGGCATGTCAAGCGTCGCAGTTTGTGGGGAAGCATGGATCTACGTACTACAAACAGTTGCTGGAGCAGAACAAACAGTACATTCAGGAGCCACCTACCGTGGAGAAATGCAACCTGTTGTCTAAGCAGTTGTTCTACACTCGACTCGCTAGGTAATTCTTTCTGTACTTCAAGTTAAGAGTCTTTTCCTTTCTAGGTTTTTAGTTGAGAGTTGATGGGGTATAAACCAACCCAGATATTTTAGGCGCTTAGAGAGTTGTATAGGCTCTATTTATTGTTCGGTCTCTTTTCGGTATTGTCAGATTTTGGGCCTTTTTTTTTTTGGTTTCTCTTTGATTCTTTGATTTGTACGGGAATGGCGACCCTTTGATGCCTTTCAAAAAATATTTTTACTTGTTAAAAAAATTGAGGATATATATTCTTAGTTCTTGCAGAGTTGGTTTGTTGGACTTGTTTGGTGTTTGAGTTTTATATTTTTCAAGAAACTTAAAAAGATAGGATGTTTTTAAGGCAACAAGGTAGGAGGTGTTGATGTTTGGATGTCAAATGTCACGTTTAGCTGCCTGATTGATCGAAATTTTTTGCGTTATGTTACTTGTGTCCATTAAAATGCCATTCCTTGTAATTCTAAGATCTTATCGCTAGCTTTGTTGGCGTTCTCTAAAAGCATTACTTATGTTCCCACTCATCGTAGAAGTCCCACAAGGGTTGTATCTAGTCCTTGAAAGATTACATTGTGGTTGAAGAATTGTGAAGGCGGGAGAGGCCTAGGTGATTGGCTCTTGCCTAAAACCGATGGTACAGAGAGAGTTTGTTAATTAGTATCTTTAATTCTTGATCATTAGGCATTAGCTATTGCTTAATTCTAAATCTGGAGAGCAAACACGTCAAGAGTGTTTTTGAGCCGGTTGCATCTGGCAAAAAGTTGAGTTGATTTGAGCTTATGACCTGTAACAACTTGTTTTTCAGGTTTGGCTACTAGATGTTTATGGTTTTCTAGAGCCAGGGATCGCTGATGTGTCTGATACTTGAGCATGCAATTTAACTTTATTTGTGTAAATAAAATTCAAGAGGTTCTACTCCTTGATGCTTAGCACTACTATAGGCCTGGACTTGGTTGCTTCTATTAAATACATGGCATGGATTTTGCTGAGGTTTCCATAAGCTATAGAAATTGTCGATTGTTGGGTCTACCTTTGGGGATTGGGTTTTCTAAGGTTATTTGAGGGAGGGGCATACTTAAGGGTGGGATGCTGCTGCATGTTGAGATTTGCATTTAATACTGGGTGAATTTTAGGTATCTAGAAACAGAAAGGGTATGAAGTTGCTGCTTACCATAGAGTGTAATATTTTGAGCGGAGATTTATGTACTTCAGATGCGATGACCTTGTTAGGATTTAGTAAGTCATAAGATAGTTCGGTGTAAGAATTATACGACGTGTGATCTTTTAATTTTGGCCTAGTAACCCCTGCGGGTGGATGGACGAGAACAGAGGAAAGGATTGGAATTCATTGAAAATCAAAGGTAGATTTGAAAACAAAAATAAAAAGTTAGGAACGAAGCGGACAAGAATTGTTTCTAGCTGCATTTCACGAAAAAGAAACTGATAGCTGGGAATCGTTCAATTGCTTTTAATATCATTTCCATTCTATTCTTTGAGCCGAAAATTATGTCACCTGTAAGAACTCTAGTAACTTTCCCCCGTCACAATACTTGGCAGTACAATTGAATGCCTGTACATTTTACGTCTGAAAGTCAATCTTCTCATCAAATGAATGGTGTGCCTTTGCCGTGCTTGCATGTGTGTTGCTCCTTAGTCCTTAACTGTATATCTCTAACTTGGTTACTCCCAACAGTATTCCTGGTCGAACAGAGTCATTCTGGAAGGAACTTGATTTCGTCAAGAATGCATGGAAGAACAGGAAAGATCTGAAGGTTGAGGATGCTGGCATTGCTGCTCTGTTTGGGCTGGAGTGCTTTGCATGGTTTTGCGCTGGTGAGATTGTCGGAAGGGGATTTACATTCACTGGTTACTATCCATGAGAAGAACCACCACATGGGCAAAAGTGCTGGGGAGATTGATATTTCATATTTGTATGGTTTCTTTCAAACATTTAGGGTGATTTAAATCACTGGTTCTCTACATGAAAGATTGAGTTTTCCCGATTTTTTGAAAGTTGAGGAATCAATACTAAGGTCGGTCTGGTCAAATAATCCTCAAAATCGGAAATGAGTGAACTGTGTAGTCATTTTATCTTGAAGCTACTGCTACTTGTGATTGTCAGAGTTCTGATCCAGGTTTCTATCTGCTTTTATTCAATCTTTTGCTTATTCTCTAAACTAACCACATTGGTGATAGAGTTTGTTAGTTTGGTTTTCCTTCTTGTTTGTGTGCATCCTTGCCTCCTTGGCTTTGCTCTGATTATTTCCAAATACATGCAGACCCCTTATCTCCGGATACGTGGGATTCTACCCCGTGGCCGCAAATGATTGGAGAATTAACATTTTAGTTCAGTCACACGATCTTGCATGGTGTCATCTGCACCTATTGGTTGACTTGCATTCATGTATTTGTATCTGAAAGTGGAGATATCGGTTTCTTTCATTATGTTTACGCCTTTATCATGATTAAAGAAAGACATGGAAAAAGAACAAGTCCACCGTTTCAGGTCAACGCTACCGTCATCTCTTCCTCTTCTCTGAGCATCTCCAGCTCCCCCCCTTGGCTGGTGAATTTCTTCTGTTCTGCATCGACGCTTCCACCAACAGTGAGCTCTTTCACATAGTCCCTGGTCTCTCTCACTGTTGGTCTTGGACCCCTGTTCTAAGTTCTAACCACACTGTCACCCTCGGTCTTCGACCCCTGTTCTAAGTTCTAACCAACCCCTGTTCTAAGTTTTAACCACAAGAGTACTCTTCAAAGCACTTCGAACATTGGAGGTTTAACCTTAAGTGCCGATAATTGTGTTGTTGGGATAGGGCCCAGGAGCGCTGTATAATTCTTGCTTGTATGGCTAAGTTTTGGGCGCAATATAATCCGCCGCTGGATGCCTTGTTCCTTTTGCAACTTAAAAAGAATTTTTCACAAAATACCCCCTAGATTCCTCCTAGATTCCCCCTACTTTTACTATTTCTCTCTCTATCTCTCTCCACTCATTACCCCTACAATTTTTCAAAAAAAATTTCAAATTCCAATCCAAACAAAGCAAAATGTCCAACAAATTGTTGGTCGGTCCAATAGGCCAGCAGACATTGAGCTATCAAAACAGAAGCAGCATCTCTCAATTAACCAGATGAATCTTATCGTTCATTCTTACAGGAGTACTCCAGATCTACAAAGGATGGCATTATCTTCTTGTTGAAATCTGGAAAGGTAAAAAAATACAAACATAAAAATTAATACACAATCCTTATGCTCACTCCATTTCCAACAACCAAAATTGGCATGACACAAGTCCCCACCGTTGACTCGAGTTTCAACACCTCTCAATTATGGTGATATCAGTCCCAACCTACAATGTGGTATCATACCAGACCTACAATGTATCATCTCCAACAAAATGTGCCGCAATTGCTGACCGACGGATGGTTTCCCGTTGCGATTTGGAGAAGTTATCCTTGTGTGACTTGTTTTCAGAATCAGTTTTCCAGAACAATGTGTCGAAGAAAACTCATTTCGTTGATGGATTTCGAATTTTGTTTGTAAGATATTTTTGGGAAAAAACCCAAGTCAGTTTTTTCAAATCCCCCAAAAAAAAATATTTAAAAAAAGAATAGAAGCTCAACATCAAAACGATGAGTGCTTGTGTTTTCAGATAATAATGTTATAAAAAGTGTTATTATAATCTGATTCTGACACAACCACACAGGGTAGATCATCAACCTCTTCAAAACTTCTATTTCAACCACAGGATGGATCATCAACCTCTTCAAAACTACGTCAGGGTTAGCATCATTACTGCAGTTGCAGACACCAGCCTTCCACATTTTGTTTCAGGCTTTCGTCTCAGCAGATCTCATCCCCCTTGCAGCAAATGTTTCGGCAACCAGTAGCGGAAAAGCAATGGTTGCATCGCAATGAACCTGGTTCAAACCAAATCGCAAGAACAAATACAGTTGGAATCATACAGTGACTACTGTTAAAACAAGCAAACAAATACCCAAAATGTCAACCAGTCCACAAAAATATGTGATTTGAAAACAGATCCACACATGACAGAACTTTGAGAGAGAGAGAGAGAGAGAGAGAGAGAGAGAGAGAGAGAGAGAGAGAGATGAACCTTAACGGTCTTAGCAGACCCTCGTATTTTCCCCCATGATACAGCTTCATCAGGACGGGCACCAGAATCACTGCCATCAAACTCTTGTGCTGTATTGATGAAGACAGCATAATCTGCCCCGTTACGCATCATGTTGGCATTGCATATGTGATGCTTGGGCAGCCCTCCTCCCAGAATTATCATCCCTGTCTTCCTGGGACCTGCATGGACGGCTTCACCATTCATGGCTCTAATATCTGTTTATAGAGCTAGCATTTGTCAGTTAATTTCCCAAGCCATCCTATTTGGCCCTGAAAAGAACATTGAAGGGGGGACATATACCTTGCACTACATCAATAACTAGACCTGGGTTGCGAAAAGAATGGAAGTATAACATGTCCCCCAGCGAGCCATCCGTTAAGCCAGGACAGAAGACTGGAATATTGTTCTGTGAAACCAACAGTATTAAAGTAATTGTCCAAATCAGCATAAATGACTAAATTGAATAGTTCTACTGTAGTTGATTATGGTAGCAATTATCACGCCAACAGTTTCATACAATAACACAGCTAGATGCTTATTTTTCATATGCTAAATGTTTGACTCATTTGACAAGCCATCCGTGCAAGAACAAAACTTCCTTTCTACGCTCATCAATTCCATTGGAATGCAATATTTCGGAATGCAATATTTCACATGATAAGTTATATGTGTCATCGAAGTATAAGTTCCACAATGATACTTTTCCGTGGAATACATATGTTTATTTTAGATTTCAATTTTCAACTCTCCATTCTCTAACTACCTTCAACACATCAGAACCACAAGATGAGAGCAGAAGCAGAAACAAGGCTGGTCCTGGAAAGTGCTTGCCCTATATGATTCTTATGTACCACACAGGAGCATGCTCCTACGTGCATGGCTATGCATACTTCTTAATTGTGTTACGAGTGTGACAGGAAAGATATTCAGCATGTAAAGCATTCAAACTATTACTAAATTCGAACTAGGAATGAATAAAATAGCTCTCATTCGGATGGTTAGTAAGGAATAGACTTCAATACGCATGGACCTTTATTAGGGTACCCTCAGCTGCTTATTAATGGACAATGAAGATCTTATGATGTTCACAGAGAACTATCAATGGGGCATGTCTTGCAGTTGGAATCAAGATAAAACAAGGTCCTATTCAAAGAAAGGAAGATTCCAGCCTAAGTAAACTGCAATTGCTACAATGTAATTTTTACGAGGAGCATGCCCTGCAACTAAATCAAAGCTGCCTGCTTACCCAAACATTATAGAAACTAGCAAAAAAGCAAGCTATATTTTGATCTTCAGAATTCAAATGCAACCCAAAGAGAGAGAGAGAGAGAGAGAGAGAGAGAGAGAGAGGAGGGAAACGATGATGGTTGTATAATAAGTGAAGTTCATGAGACAAAAGGATAGAGTAAACTCACGTCTGAAATTGCAATATTCGGCTTAAATTCGAAGAAACATACCTTGTACGCCCAGTACAGGTATGAACTTTCATTATTTATTTCTTTCCCCAAGCGAGCAATAACTTTAGATGGAGTCCACAATAATTTCTGCGAGACCAAAACGGAAAAGGTTAGGATGGAAGTCAACCAGTCCAGGAAAGAAGTGCACGTATAACAGCAGATGTTGGTGTGAGGAGTAGATGAGAAAATGTATGTTTCATTTCCTAGTAGGCACTACACAAAGGCATTCGTAAATCACATTATACTAACTAGTGAAAATTTAAAAAGTACTATATAAAGCCTTGACCCAATCTTGTGTAATTCAAGGGGATATCTTAATGCATCAGTAGAAACAAGAAAGTATCACGCGTATAATCTCGTCACACATGCAATTCCCACTACCTTCACAGCCTGCTCTTCCAGCATCTTGTCAAATATTGGAATGATCCAATCCTCAAATTTGCAGTAGTTGTCATTAGGTACCAACAAGTTGCCAATGCGGTTTAATCCTTTTGAGCGTAATTGAGCACCTGGTAGAGAAAAATCACCTTTATATGTTGGTGCAAGGCACTTTATAAGGTCCTCTTCAATACCACCAGCTGTTGTAACCACTACATCAACCTGAAACAGATGAGAACAATTCCAGCAGAGCAATTCGTTAAAATGATCCCATTCTTTAAAACAAAAAAAAAACTAAGATGCACAACTAATACTGTGTCCCATATCGTTTGACTATTTCGGGATAGAAAAATAAAGCACTTTTGTGCATACTTTTTGGCACCAACTTACAGATCCCAATTAGTTCTTTCGATTGACCCAAAAACAATCATAATATTGTGCACGGAAATATGCAGAAAATCGGCAAATAATATGGAATAGAGGGAGTATACATAACACACTATGTAAGTCCAACACAAAACCCATTGTTCTTCGTTCCCACATAACTGCAACTTGAGCACAAGTGCACAGCAGTAAAACTAATTTCAAGCTACAAGTACTACTTTTTTGGCACAGCAAAAAAAAATAAAGAAAAAAAGCAGCAAGGCATTTGCATATCGTTCCCTCACCATGTGATGCTGAACAAGATAGCGAACAGTGTCACGAACACCAGACGAAATGAGATTCGAAGTGAAACCCAGAAACACCTTACACCTCACGGACTCCCTGTTTACCGGGTCCTTCTCTTCTTCTCCGCAATCCTCCGTCACAGACTCATCAGACAGTCTCCAGTCCAGCTTCAAATACCCAAACAGATAAATAAAACCACCTCTGAATTGCACATTAATCACAAATAAAGGATCTTGCTAACTTAAGTTGGTGATAAAGCCAAAACAATTAGCATCTCCATACACATTACTCATATTTGAAGACACATTAAAACATAGTGCACACTTTTCACTAACTATCATAAAAATAATCACACATGTATTAAGGTTAACAGCCCCTTTGGAGTGAGGGATCTGATAAGAAAAAGCAACAGAAACGATTAGAGTTTCTTGCCAAATCACTCATTTGGATTGAATAATTTGGTGAGAAAAGTACAAAAACAATCAATTTTGGTTTGGTTCCTTACCCTTTCTTAGCACACCCATTCTCACAATCCAAAGGGGATGTAAACATCACCAAACGCGTCATACTTGAGGCTGAGTTCTTCTTAAATTATTGCTCTGATGTTGTTTTGTTTACTTTTTGCAAATTTTTGGTTTAGCTTTTCGTCGATTAAGCACTCGTCAAGGCTAGAAGAATCAAGAAAAAAGTATAACCATGGACCGAAGTTAAAAAAAAGTTCACACAGGCCAACAGACAAAAAAGACAAATGCATCAAAAATAATTCGTCTTTAGTGAACTTTTGTTTGTTAATTTTTTACTTTTTATACCCATCTCGTCTGGAGGAATGACCAATCCAAAATGTTTACATTGAATTTAATAAAAATTCAGAAAAAGAGAACAAAAATACGGAAGAACAGGGCCCAAGTATTTCACCAAAACACTCCCCCCATCCCAAAATGTTTGCCCAATTCGGAAGAACAGGGCCTAAGTATTTCACCCAAAACACTCCTTGTTTGCCCAATTCGCAAAACCAGAACTTAAAAATAATAAATTCTTTAATAGTAAATTTCAAAATTTTTTTCAAGAATTCACTTGAAAAGAATGTAATATTTTGAAATTCTCGATTACGCGGACTGGACAAACGACGGAGAGAGTAGAGGTCAAAAACAGTAATACAGGTAAAAAAAAAAAAAAAACTGCAGCTTTTTCGAAACGGAAAGGAAAAAAAAAACAGAAACAAACCATTTGATTGACGATTTGAATGGCGTCGCCGAGGTTGGAGGCTTGGAACCCAGTGGAGACCATGGAGCTGAGCAGCTCAGAATAGTTCACGCCGCGGTTGAAATCGTAGCCCTCAATCTTAATACACGACGACCCTTCCAGACTCTCTGATTCTTTAAACACGACAGAACGAACCGACTCCAAAGCCGGTTCTCCCATGGCTTCCCCCATTTTTTTTTTTTATTCTTCTGCCAGAAAACAAATATAAATAAATAAGAAAACGAAATGGGAGAGTGGAATTGAGGAGTTCTTTGTTTGCTGGGTTTTCTCAATTAGGGCTTAGAAAATAGTAACTGAAGAGAGTAGCAAAATCAACATTTGAGCATAGTAAGATTTTACTTTTTCTAGATTTTCCCTTCTCTTGCACAGTATCCATACGAAGCGTAGAATCTGAAAGACTAACCTGGACTGGACTGGGAATGTTTGTTGGCTGGAATTTTTGGAAAGGAAAGAAGAAGAAAGCGAGAGAGAGAAGGGAAGAAAATGTTAAAAAAGGGAGAATTTGCACTTCTAGCTTCTGTACTATCACTGATTTTCAAATACATTCCTTATACTCTAAATTTAGACATTTATGCCTTCTTCTTTTCCCTTCTCAAAAAGAATTTTTCAAAAAATTCCCCCTAGATTCTCCTTACTTTTAATATTTCTCTCTCTATCTCTCTCCACTTATTACCTCTACAATTTTTCAAAAAAAATTTCAAACAACAAACCAAACAAAGCATTACACTCCCTGTACTTTGGACTGTGGACTGAAGTGCAACGGTTAAAAAAATCGTAATTTATAAATCTTGTCAAACTCCTCTTCCCATAAACAGAGCATCCAACTCCTCCATTTCCCTAATCCACTCTGGCCTCATTCTAGAACGGATAATGAATATTTATTTTTTAAGAAGGCAATTTTGAGCTAAAAAATAAAGGGCTTAATGAAATCTAAAAATATGCAATATGAATCTTGTTTGAAAAATCTCGATGAGATCTTTAATACGGTGCAAAAAAATTAAAAAATTATTCTTCATTTATATTATTTTTGAGTTTGAAAATGTGAAATAAGTACTTATTTTTTAAGAAGATGTTCTGGAACAGGGCCTCTCTCTTTTTGTCACAAAATATATTCTCAAACATCAAGAAGCCCATCAATTTCAAGCCAAAAGATGCACCCTATTTGCCATTGCAGTTTGTTTGAAATTTATAGGTTTCTTAATGTTTGAGAAGACATCTTGTGAGAGAAGAGATAAATATTGTTCCACTTAACTTTTTCTTAAAGTTTATGATTTTGTTCTTATTTGAATTTTTTTCCCGTTTATTAGTTTTGCGTCAAATTTTTGTGACTTATTCATCTCAACGAGACGGATCATAAAAGTAATTTTTTTTTTTACTTTTACCCAAATATTTCGGAAAATAACCACTTTTAAGTGTAAAAAAAGGTCAAAAAAACGAGGAACAAAACTAACCACTTTTTGGGTAAAAGTAAAAAAAAAAAAATTCCTTTTCCAATTCGTCTCGTCAAGAGACAAGATGAATCAGAACTAAAAAAGTGAGGCACAAAACTAACAAACACAAAAAATTAAAAAAAAATAAAATAAAAATCAGGACAACAAAAAAAAGTGAAAAAAAATTGTTAGTAGAACAAGGTCAAAGAGTAAGTTAGGGGATTGGATGCTCTGTTTTTGGGAATGAGAGTTTGACAGGGTTTATAAATGACTATCAAGATTAATTTGGGCATTTTCCCCCTCATTTTGAAGGAAAATCTCCCGCCAGTAGCTTTTTCATCTATTTTAACGGATTTTCTAACAGTTGCACTTTAGTCCAAAGTACAAAGAGTGCAAGTGCCTAAATTTAGAGCATAAGGGGTATATGTGAAAATCAGTGATAATACAAGGGGTATAAGTGAAAATTCCCCTAAAAAATGGCAAAGAGAGGAAATTCAGTCAAAAGCAGCGAAGTGAAACTATTGAGATTTGAGAACCAAAAAAGGGGCGTTCCGAGAATCGAACTCGGGACCTCTCGCACCCAAAGCGAGAATCATACCACTAGACCAAACGCCCAACTTTGTTTGTTTTCAGTAAATCAAAAATAAAAGCTTTATATGATTTTTGGAACTCCTCCTTGTATGCGCCCACCTTTTTCCCGAAAACACCAGAAAGTAGTTGCTTACTTTCTGTCAGTGAGAGTTGAATCCAAATCTGGTGCCTGACAATAATGGTATCTCTACCATCGAACTACCACTTCTCTCGCTATCTACGCCAATGCTGAGCCTCTTAGAATTTTCAGTACGGACACAATTGAGAGCCACCTTATTTCTTCGTTGGAACGAATTTTATAGGGTCAAAATGGATATCAATAGCAACAGAACGCGAGATGAAGGAGTGCATGCACTCATTCTTTCCAAACTCTATTGTTTTACAATTATAGTGATTTCTTTTTTTTCCAAAAGCGTTAAAATGTACGTAAGTTTGTCCGCCCATCTTTTTAGTTTTTTTTTTTTTTTCAAAAATTTCAAAACCATCCTTTGAAATATTGTATGCATTTATAAGCAATTTAACACTAGAGTCAATAATTTAAACGTCTGAAACGGAGATGAATGCACAAAATTGTATGAATCTAACGTTATACTTTGACCATATTTTGCAACTGTATAAGTTCATTTCAAGATAATTATTTTGATGCTGCTTTTGTGATAAGTATTCGCAAACATTCATATGTAGCAACAAACAATTGAATGTTTGTCCACCCAACGTTATTAAACTTATGCGTCCACCCCTGGTAACATGTTCCTTAGGATCGCACCATCACGGCGCCCGAAGCTTCGCCGAAAAGAGTAAGTTTTCTCTTGAATTCCTATTTCGAAGTAACAAATCATTACAGACCTAATATCAAAATTGCATACATTTTGGATCAATCTTTAAGCTCTGCACCTACCTGTGGTTACTTAATGCTAACAAAATACATAACAAAGGTAGGAAACAGCAGAAGCACGGTGCTGATATCGATCGCCTAAATCTTGTGCACACTGTAACCTGCATCCTCTGACATCAAGTTTTGACTCCAGTTTTCGAATTCTTTCCCACCGAAGACCACTTGCTTAATTCCAACATGGCTGTAAAATAAGAATCAAATTTGGTGAGGCAAGTTTGCGTAGTTGAAATAAACGCTTGTTCTCCGATGGAGCAAAAACTAGCAAAAAAGAGAGAAGGAAAAGAAAGTGTCGTAGATAAACAAGAAGGCGGAAGAAGCACAATCGCAAAGGAACCCAGAACCAAGCCAATCACAGTATACTGATCTACATGTTTGATTGACTCATTAAGAACATAAAAGCATGTTGCCTTTCTTTTGTTTTGTTTGGTTTTCTTAAGCAGGCATTCGAGAACACACTTACTGCTTTTACAGCAGGTTCGGCAGTACATGAAAATGTTTGATTTGGAATAGATCGAGTTCATGAAAATGAAGGGAAAAAATTCCGAGGGAGCTTACTCAGAGCTTATCTGGGTCAATGCGTTTACCAAAATATCCAGTATTAATGAGTCGTTGGTTCCAATATCCACCCTGTTAAGAAACAAAAGAGGAGGAAAATAATTCCTTCCATCCATGATAAAACATGGCTAAAGATCGTCAACTGAGATTAGAAAATGGAAACATACCAAACACGTGCTAAGTTGTCTTGAATCTCAAGATCCCCTATGTTATGAAATGTAGTTGGGTCAAGATTTGCTCCCTCAATAGCATCATAACTTGGTCTTTTCTCATTCAAAGGAGATTGTGACAACTGCAAAGGTTAGAATTAAGAATTTGAGCAACAGAAAACAAATAAAAACATGGGAAAGCTGCAGTTGCCCGTTGGAACAGGACAATAACAGACTCAACAGGAACAGGACAGTAAAAGCAATTTACCTGCATATTCATGGAATTACATCCGCCAAGGCGTCCAACAATGTGCCATGCGCGAAGCGTCTGTAATTCAGATAGATTAGATTAATAGGGATTCATTTGCTCACAGATGATATCGAAAATGAAAAAGAAGGTACTAACATCACAGATTAAGGAAACGTCTTTCTCAAGTGGAGCATTGTAGAATTCAAACCATATGTACGAGTTTGAGAAGTCAAATCTGCAAATGTCAACCACAAAGAATAAGTTTTAAAATGGAAAAAAGAAATACTTGAATGCTTAAAAGTGGAACCATTGCATGTGCACGAAATAGAACTGACCAACGTAATATAATTGCATCACTAGATGCAAAAGGGAACGTAACTTTGGTGTAAGCAGCAACAAGGATGTAAATGTCAGGTGCATCCATTTGAAACAGGATCCCTAACATAGAACAATACTAAAATCTTCCCCATACAGAAATAGAAGCATGTCTCTTCCCACCTGGACCGGTTAGCCATCAGAAAATACCCAAAACTGACATGTTTGCCTTGGATTAACCAATGGTATGGCTTTGGATATAGCCAACAGCACAGAATGGATCCATATACCCACCCTAATATAAGGCTCCATGGTGTTTGTACTAGAATCAAAATGCAAATACTAACTGCGATTCTAAACATCAGAATCGCCACTGTTTCAGTGGCATATTGCCAAAGGTTAGGCCTGTCTCCAATCCTCCCCTGCCCATTCCCCCAATGATTGGGGACAACATGGGTTATGTTGCTGTTGTGTTGTGTATTCTAAACATCAGAATCGCCTATGGATAAAAGTAAAGAAGACAAATTATGTAGTTTTGATCAACTTAAGAAGCACAAGCGAAAGGATGTACTCTGAACAAATTTATCATCATGGAAGTCTCAGAAATTCATGATTTCCACGTGCATAAGGATCGAATTCTGCCATAAGCAAAGGTTAGCTAGCAATCAACATAACCTCTTCCACAACTGCGGAGGAATGGTGATATGTTTGTAATTGATATCACATGGACATCTCTGGTTATTGACTTTCCCGGCCCTAACTGGATCTTGACTATTGAGGAAGTCATAAATCACCCCTCGGATTGCTAGGTGAACTTGAGGAGGAAGCCCTAAATGTACATAAAAGAACTTCCCTGCTATACTACAAAGGGTTTCAAGATTGACGCTGGTGAATTGCAAAGCTGAACTACTATTACATTCTTTAAACATTAAGGGTAATTTTCATGAACTTAGTCAGGAAGCACGCAGATCACCAACTTATACTCTCATGTCATCAGACATTCCTCATAACCCTCTTCTTTCGTTTCACTTACTAAAGAAACCAAAAATAAAAATAAAAAAGGGAATTGAATACCAAATTTAAAAGACCCCATGGATTTGTCGAATCAGGAAGCCACATGTAACATGACTAAACACGGTGTCTCCAAATCTAGAAGAAACCCACAGGAAAGAGATGTGTAATATAAAGAGTTAACTAATCCTATCCAATGTTTCTATTCCAGAAAACATCAAGTATACGAGATTCAACATGCAAAAATATTCAAGAAGGAAGTCTGCATAACAGGATTCCCTCAAGTAATATAATCTACATAACACTTGTAGCAAGGTTCGAAGTCACCTAAGATCGAAAAGTACCTAAATCTTTGTTGGTAAATCAATCAGGGATCGATTAAAAAATATGTGCATATATTTAGAGTATGAGTGCAAATCACACTCTGCACTTAGCCAAGGCAGAATGCATATCATGTCTCCCCTTATTGTTTGGTGCAAATAAGCAATATAGTTCTGTCCCTTATATGAGGAATTAGTGTGGGGATACGTAATGCCACCCTCCCCATGGGAATACTTTTAATCCCTCCCCTCTGGATTATTTTCTCTCAGCCAACTGTCAAGAATAATTGCTGCCCCTTCGTCCCACTTTTATCCTCCCCTATTCAAACATAGTAAATTAATCCTAGGGTAAGCACAATCAAATCCACAATACCACCTCTTATTCCCTGTTATTGAACCCCATACAGAAATAGTTTGGTGGTCAAAAGTGGTGCAGATGTATTGTACCTTTTTCGACCTCAATCATTCTTTTCTCCTGATCCCTACACCATTATCACCAAATATGCCCAAAGTCTACATGAGTGGCATTCCCTTTTTCCGGTTCCTCGTAATGAACCTCATGTACTTATTGCTAGCGACCGGGAAGGGGATGTTTGATATTGTAAAATTACATGTTAAACATACTTGTTGAAATGCACTTCCATGGGGGCCATTGAACCGGTTTTCGTGTGCAAAATTTTGTTCCTCTTCTTCTTAAATCTCTCTGCCATCTGGAAAAAATATACCCCACTAAGCAGTAGCCAAAATAATCATCAAACAACATTTATGCAAATATACAAAGCACATAAATGATAAATGTGACACATACAACATTCAAAAACATACAATAATCGAATTCCTTGAAATTACCCAATTAATTTGGAAAACCAAAAATATCTCAAGTTTTATAAGTCGGACAACTGATCACAGGATTTCCTATTTGATGGGAATAGTAATACCACATACATTGTGTATATATGCAGTCACAGAGTCACTCAACTAGTTACTGTATGTCTCACGCATAAGATTATATAACCGTCGTTCTTAATCCGGATCCTAAACATTTTATCCAAACACCGCATTTTTAGTCACTTGAATATGTGAAAACTTTTTATATCCAATCTAAAACCAAATGGCAATGAGTAGAAAGGTCCCTCGTGTCATTAAGTGATCTCTCTTTCCATACTCAAGATATGTGGAACTATTCTTTACCACCCGTCACGTGCAGGTGCAGCTCCATTTAGGTCTATCGCGTGTAGCCTTTCTTGGGGTCTATCTTCGTGCAACTTTTTTTGGGGTCTATCTTTGTGCATCTTTTTCAGAATAATTCAACAAAAAGCAGCTTACTTTGGACCGGGCTTTCTGAGGATCGTCAAGAACACTCCCAAGGATTTCAGCAAACTCAGGGTCTCTATCATAATCCTTCTCTTCTTCTCCTCTTAGCCGGAATCGACCCTCAGGCGAAAACTCATCCACTTCTTCGTCTTCAAAGACATCACCATTGACATCATCACTTAAACTGTCTTGTTCAATTTGGGTTTCCGAATTCTGGGTTTTCACTCTTGCTCTGGTATTGAAAAGGGGTGTCTTGGGCTGAAAACCAGAAAAATCGTCAAGCAACATGCCAACATATATGCAAATATCAAAAGCATACATGGTTCAAGAACTTATATTATTCACAATAATCTAATTCCTGGTATTACCAATTAATTTGGAAAACCATAAAAATCACATAAGATATAGACGTATACAAAGCAAATGAATGTGAAAGAGGAAGAGGTCAAAATTTCGTCAATCAACAAAACCAAGCTCCTTGAAATACCCAGTTAATTTGGAAATCCAAAAATATCTCAAGTTTGATTAGTCGTACAAAACATAGTATGCTCACATGATTATCTATCATACGGGGTTACCAATACCACTCACAGTGTATATTCCATATTTTGTATCACTGGTTGTGATATGCAGTCACGGAGTCACTCCACTGGTTATTGTACATCTCACGTGCGAGATTATATATTTGATTCCTTATTAATCCAAATCCTATAAATCTTAACCAAATACCGCATATTTATTCTCTTGAATCTGTAGTCCAAATCCAATGCTCATATCCAGGACCGATAAATGAACCAAGCTGCACGTGTTAGCGCATTAAGAGTTCATTCAAGAATTGGTTGTTATCCAAACAAACCAAGCTTTAACATTAATTGAAACTCGTTAAAATTTCAAACCATGCTCAAATAACATACTGCTCGACTTGTGATGCATGAAAATTTCAAGCTACTTGAGATTGGACCATGTTTGACTCAAACCCGGCTCGATTAAAGCGCCTATGGATCGAATATTTCATAAGCAAGCTAAGTTGGAATATGTTTTTGAAGCTCATTAAGCTTTCAAATCAAGCATGAACATGTTGTTGGAGCTCTCGTACGGCTCGTTTATCACCCCTACTCATGTCTAGACAAACGGCCCTGTAATTCATTAGCATTTTCTCAGAATAATTTCACAGAAATTAGCTTACTTTGGACCGGTTTTTTGGAGGGTCGTCAAGAACGCTCCCAAGGATTTCATCAAACTCAGGGCCTTGATCATAGCCCTTCTCCTCTTCTTCTCCCCTTATCCGAAACCGACCCTCGGGCGAAAACTCATCCACGTCTTCGTCTTCGTAGCCATCGCCGTCACCGGTTGCACTTGCTCTGGTAGTGACGAGGCGTGTCTTCTTGGGTTGTTGAATACAGGATAGAATTGGAAGAACTGAATGGGGTTGAGATGGAGGAGGGTATTGGTTTGATTGGAGAGATGATTTGAAGCGTGAAATGCGTGAGAGTTGACAAGGAGACAGAAGCGAGCAGGGTTTTAGGATAAACATCAGCGTTTGATTTGTGTTTCGACAAACAAAGAGAGACTCAGAGAGTGAGCTTTTCACTGTTTCTCTCTCCTCGGAACACTGTTTGCGTCGAATTTCCGATGTATACCCAAAAAAAAGGAGGGGGAGGATGAGAAAACGTTATTCACGGCCCGTTCAAAAATATTTTAGACCATTTGAATTAAAAAATAATCTATTACCGCTACTAGCGGTAAGGGGTAATATGTAGACTGTTTTTAATCTAAATCATCTTAAACACTTTTGAACGATAAAGATTGAGCTCCGTAATAAATCATCTACCATACCGACGCCGCCGCCACCACAACCACAATTAATAATGTTAATTTCTATATAAATTAATAGTGTTAATTTTCATATAAATTTACAGAACAATTAACAGTTGCCCTATATAACCTCCTATACTACCACTCCACTACCACTACCGCCACCGCCACAATTAACAGTGTTAAATTCTATATAAATTTATAATTAAGAGTGTTAAATTTTTTCCAAATTTAAGAATCCTTCATATACAGGGATGTGTACCATAAATTTTTTTCATATATTATCCTTTCCTTAATTGATAATTGGCTAAGAAATAATGACAATGAAAATTAACACTATTAATTATAAAATTTAGACATAATTTAATACTGTTCATTGTGGCGGTGTTGGTGGAGTGGGGGTGTAGGAGGTTATATGACCCAACTGTTAATTAACACTATTAATGATGGTGTGAATTTGTATGAAAATTAACATTGTTAAGTTATATAGAAATTAATTAACATTATTAATTGTGGTGGTGGCGGCGGCAACGGCGTGGTGGTGATTTTTGTGGCGGCGGTGTAGTGGTGATGGTGGAGTGATAGTGGTGGTTGCGGCGGCGGCGTTGTAGTGGTGGTGGGGGCGGTGCTGGCGGCGTTGTGGTGGTGGCATGATGGTAGTGGCGGCGGTGGCGGTGTGGTGGTTATTTTTGTGGTTGTGGTGTCGGCGTAGTGGTGATGGTGGTGGTGGCGGCGGTGACGACAGCAGCATGATGGTGGTGGTGGAGGCCGCGTGGTGGTGACGACGGTGGTGGTGTGGTGTGGGGTGGAATGCATTCATTTGAACCTTAAATAATGGGCTGTGTTCATTTATTATTATTCAAAGTGAGGTAAAAAAAGTAAAATTACACCAAAGGACTGACCATTGCACTTTTTTTTTGTGGGCCATGAAATCCAATATTAGGACCGGCTGACAATTAACTCTTAAAACTACCCAAGTGACTGTTTACGACTGGGAGAGATTCCGCAGTAGGCCATTGATACCACCAGACCACACTAGCACGTCTCTCCGGTTGGAGAGGGCGAAATAGAAGTACACATATCCGTACCCGCGTTCATCTCTCTCTCTCTCTCTCTAGAATCATGGATTTGCTACCGGCGGAGTCGTCGCAGATCAAGAAGAAACACGGATTCCGGTCGCTGAAACTAGTAAACATAGACATGGACGACGCCCTATCCGAAAAGCCCTTTGGAGTCGACTACGGGAGGCTCGACAACGGACTCTGCTACTACGTTCGATCCAACTCCAAGCCTAGAATGAGAGCTGCCCTAGCACTCGCCGTCAAAGCTGGGTAAGCGCTTTCTGCTGCAATCCAATTTATGGATGGTCGTTGTAGTTTTGTCTGTATCGACATCGGCTAGACTTTATTGTTTGTTTGGGATGTTGCAGTGTTAGTCTTAATTAACTATAATTTTATACCGTTGCAGCACAAATTCGATATCAACTCCTTGCGATAAACTAAGTACTCCATCCGTCCCAAAATATTTGTCTGGTATTTGTCCAGTAGTAAAACCATAACTTAAAAGTGATACATATTCTTTCAAGAAAAATTCAAAATTTTCACAAATTAAAAGAAATCATTGATATCTAGTAAGTTGTTAAAACAATTTGATTTTTCCTTGCAAAAATAGAATTAGTTTTAAGATCCCGTTTTGCGAACCAGACAAACATTTTGGGCCGGAGGGAGTAGATCATTGCACAATGATCCCTGATATATGCAATTAAATTATTTTGGTCCCCATTAGTCATTTTGTTTCTATAGCATCCAGGAACTTCACGCATTACTCTAAAGTAGGCTCCTATCCCGACATTGAACAAAGGAAACAGCTAATGCCAAACTGTTTTTGTTAATGCCAAAAGTTGTAGTGCATAAGAGCCTTGTACAGGGAAATTGATAATGCCAAACTTTTTTTTGTTAATGTCAAAGTTTTAGTGCATAACAGTCTTGTTACCTTGCTCATGGTACAAGTCTTTCATGGACTACTGGCGTTAACAAAACTGTTTTTGGCATTATCAACACTCTTTAACAAATTTGCTCCGTTGGATGCTTTAGCAGAGCTGCTAAGTTACACTTGCATGGGGTCAGATGTTAGCTGCATTGCTAACTGTAGCGGTTTCTTATTGAGACTTGAGAGGAGAGGGAGGTGCTGAATGTGTGTTATATTACCCAAATTAAATAATGCCCACCTGACACATGAAAGTTGGTTATTTTATAACACGCACCCAACACACAAAACTGGGTTCCACTTTTACCTTATTTTGTATACGACGTGTGTTCAATACTTAAGCTACTTAATTAGAATTCTGTGCCTATCCATTTTACCTATTAGGCTGCTATGTATGTATTTAACATCTATATGCACATACCCAGTTTCTATTAGCCATCACACAACCAGGGTTTCACTTCTTACTTCCTCGCCAATCAGGAACTCATCTCTCACATACGTGTTACTTCATACAGGAGAGCACAGTTGTCCTTTTTTCCAGCCTTTCCCATTGGCCTTGAAACTGCCAACCCCTTCATTAAGGTTGTTTCTTAAGCAGGCTCAGCTTGTCACTTTAAAAATTTCAACTTTTTCTTGCGAGTATAAATAATTTCCCATTTGCTAAGCAATAAAATTACTACCCTCTTCCATTCTCTTGGCCTAAATGCCTATAGTCATTCCATTATAGATATTTCTGTGATCTGCTAATTTAAATAATCTGAGGCATTCAATGTGGCAGCTCAGTTTTGGAAGAGGAGGATGAGCGTGGAGTTGCTCATATAGTCGAGCATCTTGCCTTCAGTGCTACAAAGAAATACACCAATCATGATATCGTTAAGTTTCTTGAAAGTATAGGGGCAGAATTTGGCCCTTGTCAGAATGCTGTCACATCTTCTGATGAAACTGTTTATGAGTTGTTTGTGCCTGTTGACAAGCCAGAACTGTTATCTCAGGCCATTTCAGTCTTGGCAGAATTTAGTTCAGAGGTAACAAACCACTTCTGCTATGTTTGGATTGGTGTTTGAATTTTTTTTTGAAAAATAGCAAGGGTAATAACTAATAAGTGGAGAGAGATAGAGAGAGAAATGTTGGAAATAGGGGGAATTTTTTTGAAAAATTATTTTTGAATTGTAAGGAGAACAAGGCATTCATCGTTTTACTATACGGATAAAATTTCGATTGTTTTTACTTTTACTACCTGTTTCATTTAGGTGCGAGTCTCAATGGCTGATTTGGAGAAAGAAAGAGGGGCTGTTATGGAAGAGTATAGAGGGAGTAGGAATGCGAATGGCCGGATGCAGGATGCACATTGGGTTCTCATGATGGAAGGTTCAAAGGTAATTCTGTGTAGCTTCATATTTGTCGGTAGTCTTAACTCTCTAAGTACTGGTGAGGTTATCTTCATGGTCATCATACTGCATACTTGCAGCATGATTGTGAGCTTGTGTAAAAATTCATTTTCAACAACTTGAATCTTCTGTAATAATGATATCCACTCCCTTTTATGTTAATGCCGTTCCCATCATTGTTTGTTTATTGTTTATCTTCCCGTAAAACCCCGAATTTTTTGTTGCAGTATGCTGAGCGTTTGCCAATTGGGTTAGAAAAGGTAATCCGGACAGTTTCGGCTGACACGGTGAAGCAATTTTATAGGAAGTGGTACCATCTACACAATATGGCGGTGATAGCTGTTGGAGATTTTTCTGATACGCAGGTTGGACTTTGTAACTTGTACATGTTCCTTTACACAACAATGCATACTTGCTGTCGAATTTTCTTAACTTTGCCCTCTCTCTCTCTCTCTCTCTATCTGGCAGAATGTTGTTGAGTTAATAAGGACACATTTTGGAGATAAAATGTCAGCACCTGAACCTCCACTCTTACCATACTTCCCAGTTCCATCTCACAAAGAACCCCGTTTTTCATGTTTCATTGAATCTGAAGCTGCTGGGGTTAGTGTCATCTGGATTTTCCATCTAATCATGTAGAGTAGTTCTGTCGGTATGCATCAGCATGCAAGAGCGTTTATGCAGCACGTGAAAAATTTACTTGTAGCTCTGATCTCAAAACTTTTGGATGACAGTCTGCTGTGATGATCAGCTGTAAGATGCCTGGGGATGAGCTAAAAACTGTGAAGGACTATAGGAATTTACTTGCGGAGTCCATGTTTTTTCATGCTCTGAACCAGAGGTTTTTTAAAATATCTCGTAGAAAAGATCCATCGTATTTTTCATGCTCTGCTGCTGCAGATGTTCTAGTTCGTCCAGTGAAAGCCTATATAATGACTTCGTCTTGTAAAGAGAGAGGGACAATTGCAGCGTTAGAATCCATGCTCATTGAGGTTTGTATTTACTCACTATGTCAGGGATGTGCTTGGTTTTTTCTTTGCTTTATTAGTTCCCTTCATTTCAGGTTGCTAGGGTTCGGCTACATGAATTTTCTGAACGTGAAATTTCTGTTGTTCGCTCCTTGTTGATGTCGGAGATTGAATCTGCCTATTTGGAGCGTGATCAAATGCAATCAACCAGCCTGCGAGATGAATATTTACAAGTATCTACAAAGAATTAATTTCTTTGGTCATTGAATTGGAGTTTTTATGAAGTATGATAGGGTTCTACTCATTTTTGTTTTTTGTTTTTTCCTCCAGCATTTTCTTCGTAACGAACCTGTCATTGGGGTTGAATACGAAGCACAACTTCAGAAAACTATTATACCCCGTGAGTGTCTGTTATTGTGGCATTTTTGAATTTTTGACGAAACAAGGGAGGAAAAGATGTTAATACTAATATAACGTTTCTGCTTGCAATAGATATATCAGCACATGAGGTGTCCAAGTATGCTGAGAATTTCCGAACATCGTGTAGCTGTGTTGTAAAAACAATTGAACCTCATGCTACTGCAACAGTGCATGATCTTAAAGGTGTTGTGTCGAAGATCAATTGTCTTGAGGAAGAAAGAAATATTCCTCCTTGGGATGATGAAAACATCCCAGAAGAGATTGTTAGCGTGAAGCCAAATCCAGGGTAGATTTCCTCCCTCGTATTTTGTTTCTGTTCTAATGCGTGTTACAGAAATTCCCATAACACCTAAAGCAATAGGAATTATGCAGCAATTTCATTTTATTTTGGGCCTATATCTTATTCCTTATAATCTATCGTTAGCTTTTAAATGCAGAGTCACTATCGGCAATGGCCCATTAATGGTATTCTTAGGCCTCTTGGAATTGTCCACTTAACATCGGTCATGTCTTTGCTTTCAGCCATGTGGTGCAGCAGACTGAATGGTCAAATATTGGAGCTACTGAGCTAATTTTATCAAATGGCATGCGAGTTTGCTATAAGAGGACAGACTTCTTTGATGACCAGGTATAAATTTTAGTTGGCCCTATGTGCTAGCATGTTGGCAGATATCTAGCTGTGTTGTTATCGAACAATTTAGGTGCTCACATGTCAATATAATGAGTGAATGTCCTCTGCCATCAGCCATTTCATACAAGCAACTATTATTAACAGTTTGTTTTAATAGGTTCTCTTCACAGGGTTCTCATATGGGGGCTTATCTGAACTGCCTGAAAATGAGTACTTATCTTGCTCAACCGGTTCAACGATTGCTGGAGAAATTGGTATTTTTGGTTATAGACCATCAGTTATAATGGATATGCTTGCTGGTAAGAGAGCCGAAGTTGGGACGAAACTTGGAGCATATATGAGAACCTTTTCTGGTGACTGCTCACCTTCAGACCTGGAAACTGCCTTGCAGGTTCGGCTCCTAGATATTAATAGTGTCCAGCATTTCATTTTCTTTTCCTCAATGGTCTCCAACATGAGATATGGAACCTTGCACGAAAGTATTTACTGTGTCTCGTTCTTTGTATTCTGTTACCCCATCTGCAATTGTTGAACACATGAATTTGCACCAGCAGATTCCTTGAAACACAGACCGCACCCACATGAACAGCTAACTACCAGGAAAAATTCTTGAGGTGGCCCTAAGATGCAATTGGAAATCGGTACCTCCGCTTCATGAGGTGTTTGTTCTATCTGTTAACCCTTCGGATTTATAGACCTTGTAGTATGCCACTGGATGGTTAAGAAATAGATGCCTTGGGCCCTAGGTAAATACGCATTGTAATTGGAGAAGTAGAATTGCAGCGTGTAAGATTTCTGTAAGTGTGGCGTGAGACATGCTCATGTACGTCAAGAGTACTGACATGCTTAAGATTCTTGTTTGGCTGCATGAAACTATGGTTCCTTGCATTTCTTTTCTATTTTCTTTGTCTTTGTTCATTGAAGTCATTTGGTTAGCAAATCAAAATCAAAGTGCTGCTACATATGATTTGTATTGACCTTTTGACATTTGCTTTCTGGCAGCTGGTTTATCAACTATTTACAACAGATGTGGAACCAGGGGAAGAAGACATCAAGATAGTGATGCAAATGGCAGAGGAAGCAGTGCGTGCTCAGGAGAGAGATCCTTACACTGCATTTGCAAACCGTGTGAGGGAACTCAATTATGGAAACTCCTATTTCTTTAGGGTATGCCTGATCCACTTGCTAAAATGGTCAATTTTTTCAATTGGTTCATCCTTGTTAGTAATGGTAATTTCTTATTATGCAGCCAATCAGGATTAGTGACATTAAAAAAGTTGATCCATTTAAGGCTTGTGAATACTTCAACAACTGTTTTAAGGATCCTTCGAGTTTTACAGTTGTGATTGTTGGGAATATTGATCCTTCTATTGCACGTCCATTAGTCTTGCAGTATTTGGTAAGTCACTTTCCTCCTCAAGTTGGCCAGTGTTGGTATTGCCGTTATCAGGCTGGCTAGGTTACAAGATGCCATTATATATTGTGAGTTCGTTGTCAACATGTAGGGTGGAATTCCAAGGCCTCGTGAACCCATTTTTCAGTTCAACCGTGATGACCTGAAAGGGTTGCCTTTCACTTTTCCTTCAACCATAATTAGGTAGGTCTCTATCTACTTGTGTTTCATCTATTCGATTGCATTACCATTATTATCAATGTCCAATTGCTAGGAGTATGTGACCAGAAAACGCGAATTACGTTTTAGAGCAAACATTCCGAAATGTGGTATACTTATGTTCCAAGACTGTGAATTTAGCGATCTGAAAATTTCCCTATGAAGACCTAAGATAAGAAAAGTTGGTCATAATGGTTCTACAAATGTGTTTTACATGAAACATACTTAAATTCATGGGATGTTATTCTCTTGAAAGAAGAACGTTCTTGGATTGTAAACAATAGAAGCCTACCCCTGTCATTCCAGTATTTAGGGCATGTGGCGTACCATGTTCTCATTTCTCGAACCGGAACAATCCGCGTTCTAGGTACTTAGGACAACAGAGAGGGAGTGTTGGGTTAATTCATTGGGCGCATTGTTTTTCTGGAATTCTCAATGGCTTCAACTTTTGACTCAAACCATTCATCTTTTGCATCCCTGATCGACCACCCGATGTTTTGTAACCTCTTTATCGTTTTATGCGTGGATGATATGTGTCTTTGTATATGTATACCAAAACTCACATAGATGATCTATATGATGGAACTGAGATGTCCGTGTAACGCCCCGTCCTTGTGCTTGTAGAGAAGTTGTTCGCAGCCCTATGGTGGAGGCACAATGTTCAGTGCAGCTATGCTTTCCTGTCGAACTGAAAAATGAAACCATGGTATTTAGAGTTTTTAGCCCTATGTTCAAAGGTTGATACTGACTAGGGTTCACCAGTAATATTTTCTGAATTTCTTTTCTTTAAAGATGGTTGTTTCTCTCCTGTTTTTGCATTTGTGATAGATGGAAGACATTCACTTTGTTGGTTTTCTGAGCAAACTTCTAGAGACTAAGATTATTCAGGTTCTCCGTTTCAAGCATGGCCAGGTGTGCATGCATGTATTTTGTAGGTGGTTTGGTGTTATTTTCAACTTCATCTGGGCTGATTCTTTGTACCATGTATTACACTCCAGATATACTCTGCCGGCGTTTCTGTATTCCTTGGTGGTAATAAACCTTCAAGAACTAGTGATGTTCGTGGGGATATTGGTGTAAATTTCTCTTGTGATCCAGATATCTCCAACACACTGGTATGTTCACCGTACTTGTGTTATTGGTCAATTAAATGAGTGCATAATTAACATAGTTGTGCAACATTTGTTGCAGGTAGGTCTGGCTTTGGATGAAATATTACGTCTCCAGGAGGAAGGACCTTCAGATGATGATGTTTCAACCATACTTGAAATTGAGCAAAGGGCCCATGAAAATGGATTGCAGGTTTGTACAATATCTTTACTTTGATTATTTGTTTTCCGGTTGTTTTCCAAAGTAAAGAAGAGGGAATTTGAAGGCATCACAGATCAACCCCACATGTGTATTGCCGTGATGCTCTTTATTTTCCTTAGGAGGCCGAATGAAGAACTAACAATCTTGGATGTTGTAATAGAAAAATATATTTTGCCTGAGATTGGTGATCTTTGAAGCCCAAACACCTTGTTAGAAGTTATAACAAATAAGCAGAGTGACAAGAAACTTTGCATTGGTATTGTTACTGACCAGTTTTACAGGAAAACTGGAAGGAAGGTTCTAGGGTTCCGAGTACCCCCTTAGCTTTGATAGTTGTCCAATCGGGAATAAGAGCAGCCGGCATTCGACAAATGGGAACAGCACCGACTCAGAGAGACTGCCTTAGTTAGCTGCAGCAGCGACTAAGATCCCTCGTGGAATATTTTTTGAAAACAAAAGTTCAGTATCCTACACAATAAAAATGGTTAAAATACCTGAATTGATACTGTGCCTACGACGTTGAAATACCAATTTGGAAACAAAATAGAAGAAAGGAGAAAGTTCTGAATGGTTCTGTTAACTGACCAACCTTGTACATTGGCATGCACAACTATTGAATATTGATACCTTTATGTAAACTAAACTGTACCTTGCTGCTAAAGAGCAAGGGTAAACCGGACCAGTTTTTCCTCTCCACTCTAAATAAAAGTATTCCATGTTGCTGACTCTTCTCTTTTTGTCTTGCTTTGTGCTCCCTTCGTCTTTCATTTTTAAATTTACTTTTACATCTTCCCCTTATCATTCCATCAGATTTCAGTTGCCAGAGGTTTCTGGTCCTAAATCTAAGCTCATTTCCCACCTCTTGTTTCAGTTGGCTTCCATAAATTAGACAAAGAAGGAACTAGTAGTCTCAGTAGTTCATTTGGTTCACATATTAGCCAGTGGTAAAGGCTCACATTAGGCTGTGACAGGAGCCATGAACAGTGAACTCGTAGACATTTTAGTTTTCACCTGCTGATGCATTGTCGCCTTCATACCTTGGCCGTACACAAGTAGAATAAAAGCACCAATTCTGGTTCTCAAACCATTTGATATGCTCTTGCAGGAGAATTACTACTGGTTGGATAGAATTTTACGCAGCTACCAGTCGAGGATCTATACTGGTGACGTTGGCACTTCCTTTGAGGTAAGTCACAAGGGTCTTGCATTTCTACTGCCTTTTTGTTGCATCTGTGGCTAGTTAGGTTTCCACAGTAATTTAGTGTTCAGTACCATGTTAGTTATTCTGTTGCTGTCAATCTCACCCATACTATGGTAGAGTCAATCACCTTTCTTGATAATATGAACAGCAACAAGCAATGGTGAAGTAACTATTTCGGGGCGTGATGAGTGGTCATCTCATGATAACCATCCAAGATTTGTGACTAGACCAGGCCTGTGACGGCAAGTTGGCAACACAAAGTAGGTTATATTTGATAGGTTGCTATTGCATCAGTAAATCAACATAGCACGTAGTTTTTTGGATTTGGTGTCAGATAAAAAAATTCCATCTGTCATTGTGTTGCCTTTTCAACTTTTAAGTTTGTGCCTATCCAATATCTGTTCTTATTTATGCAACTCTCTTACTGTGTAATCTACACGCGTACCCAAAAGGATCTCTCCCAAACAAATGCAAGGTAATATATTAAAGTTTAGAACTTAGCCTGCATTGATGGTTGACAATTATAGTACATGTTATTGTTGTTGAATCATGGCTGAAGTTGCTTCAGACCTGATTCTTCCCTCGTTTTGGAAAGAATTGTTTTGGTGGAGATTTGGAGCACAGGAGGAGTTTAGTTGTGTGAGCATGTAACTTGAGCAGATTCTTTGTCATGTTCCATTAGCTACTACTCCCATTATTAGAAGTCTTGCCATCTATATCTAAGCCATGTTTTTTCACTTATGTGGGTTCAGAAAAAATTCTTTCTTTCTAGCCTTTAACTTTTCACTGTGGGTGATGATGTTGTGGTCCAGGTTCAAGATGAGGGTCGTTCAAAAGTTAGAAATTCTCTGACCCCATTAACAGCCCAGTTGGCATTACAACGGATACTGCCCTTCCCTTGCAAAAAGCAGTACACTGTAGTGATCCTGATGCCTTGGGCATCTCGTTTTAAGAGGTTAAGGTCATTCATCCGTTCTGTGCCAAACCATTATGGTAGAGATGCAATGGTTAGTCATATGATTCTTCTGTCATTGTTGTGTACCTATTCTTTTTTGGAAATCTCATTCTCACTTTGCCGCATGTTGCAAGAGAATTTCATTGAATTTCTTAGACCACCCCATGGATGTCCACTTTTGTTGTTGCGCTTTATTTTATCAGAGTACTTTATATAATTGTATGATTCATAGCAATTCACCTGTAATTGATTTCTGGAAATCTACAATCTCTCACATCTCTTTTCATGTGTGGTGGCGGCAGATTTTAGCAGGCATCGCTGGCTTGACGGTTATGGTTCTTAGTTTGTGGAGATATTCAAGGCGTACCCTCAAATCGTAAGAGTACATATTTTAATTGAGGTTTAAACAACTAGATTACCAAATGATGGAAGAGCACATATCCATTCATTCAATCTGAGTCGGAACTGCTGAGGAATCCTATCAATGGTTCTGTTAAGAGGAACACCTCTGAACTTGGAATTTCATTGTCGGATCAACTTTGACAAATTTTATTGATTGCTAAAGCAACAGTATTCTTAATTTATTACAACTCTTCACAAGATTTAGAATTATGGTCTCCCTTGTACCAGTAGAATAGAGAAGAGCACTTCATCGGGCGCTCTCTTCTGTTGTAATATTAGTATGTTACGGCTCGTTATAATAAAATCGATTGGACGTTTCAAATTGATTCTATTTGCAATCGACCTATCTATTCACCATCTTTTGGAAGAAACTGCTTCAATTGTAACCTATAATGTTGTTTATATTTTCTGTTCTCGTTTTAGAGCGCACTTGTTCAGACATCTATACTATGTCCCTGGCACGGTTCATAAAAGGCACACTAACCATTCAATTTTCTACACTTCATTAAGAGTTCAACGGGCCAATTCTTACTGAAAGTTACCGCTAAAAGTTACTACTACTTGAACGTAAAAGGGCGTATCGAGTGCATGAAGTTCCCACATGTTTTGAATTTAGAAAAAATTAATGTAGGAGCCTTACTTTTGCAAGCAAAGTGTTTCTGAGATTTACAAGCAAGACATCCAAAATAAAACTACTAACATCAAATCGGAATGTACAGATAAAAAAACATCAAATCAGACTGGAATGTACGTTACTGTACTAACACGACCAAAGAGCTTGTAGTCTGGTAGTTATCTCCGCATCATCTCGTATTCAGCCTTTCACAAGGGAGATCAGGGTTTGAGGCTCAATAGAGGCTTTTGGGGTTCAAAGTTATGGACAACTTCTGAATATTCCCTGTGAACTAACTCACTAAAATCTCCCGCCCCGCTAACCTCCCACTGATATATACAACGGAAAAAAAAAAAGGATGCTACAAAGTTGGGCCTTGGTAAAAACAATACCAGCCCAGGCCCAAACCAACCCAAATACTGCTTATGGTCCAAATCCTGCTAGGGTATACGATTAGGGTTTTGCCATCTCGTCCATTTTACTTAACTCGACTTTCGCCTCCTCTCTTCTCCGTCCTCCGAACCCACAGGTCTGCTCTCTCTCTCTCTCTCTCTCTCTCTCTCTGAATGAAATCTTTATCTTTGTTGTTTTGTAATTGATTCTTCGTACGTAGAAGATCTAAGTTAGTTACACGAAGTAAATCTAGGTTCTCGTTTGTGCAGCAGGCATAGCTGAGGAGTGCGCTAAGAGAGAAGAGAGCGAAAATGGTGGACAAGACGAAAGGAAGAAAGGAAGAGGTGGTGACCAGGGAGTACACCATCAACCTCCACAAGCGTCTGCACGGCTGGTACATACACCAATCTCTCTTCCGTCAAACCACATGAGTTATATGCATCGATGTATTTGAGTCCGATTTTGTTTGCCTTGTGAGTTTGCTGCTTGGTTGTATCCGTAACCGCGATGATGAATTAGCTCACTATTTTACGTATTTCTTGTTGATTTTTGTATAAAAGATCAAATGTTGCCTAGTTGTTCAGGAAAGGTCCAAGTTTCCAATGGTAATTTAGGTTCAGGAAGATGTATTCGAATGTGTTTGGTTGAAGGTGAATAGGTGATCACTTGATATTTGGTGTGTTTTTCATATTGATGCAGTGTATCTGCCTCTGGGATGGCAATGGGGCGGGTCAGAGTCGGATTTACAGTCTCCTGTCCCTGCCTGGTTCTTTATCGGTGCGGAGTGGGACCGGGGAAAGTTGGGGAGGTGCCCCGGGGTCGGGGAATAATTGGGACCTGTTCACCGTTGTAATTCTCACTAACTTTGTTCTCTTCAAGAGTGTTTTGGCAAAGAAAACAAGATTTTATTGAGTGATGAGAGTTAAAAGATAGAAACAAGGACGTTAAATGATGATTTATTATTCAATATTTTACTCTTATTATTATATCAAAACAAATGAAATCTATATGGATATATACGTACAAAATATCAACTATTGTAATCGGAATCGGGGCCGGGTTGAAACATTGCGGGGAAGCAAATACCACCCCCACCCCCATTTGCTTATCGGATCGGGGATACCCTCACGGATCTTGAAGGTTTAGGGGGGCCACTGTTTCAGTGGTATTCTGAGAGCAGTCACTTTGTGCATATATTGCCAAAGGTTAGGTCTGTCTCCAATCATCCCCCGCCCATACCCCCAATGATTGGGGACTAGATGGGTTCCGTTATGTTGTTGTTGTTGTTGTTGGATACCCTCACGGATCATGGCGGGGTGGTTGATATGCGGATGGGACAGAGGAAATTGCCATCCCCTAGCCTCAAACAAATGTATTCTGCTGTTTTAGCTGTAGGAGATCCACTCCTGTGCTGGAGTGGGGGGCACGTCTGAACACGTGTCTGTATTTGTTTATAAAGAACGCTTGAGAAGGTTGACACTTGAGCATTAGCGTTTGACGCTGTCAATGTCTACTTTTTGTCTCCTTCGTGATATATTCCTATGCATCACAAGCTGAAAGGGTCTGAAGATGGGATTCTTATATCGAGCCACAAGTTTTTTTTTTTTATCAGATATCGAGCCACAAGTATAAAGCTCATTTATTCTCTGCATGCTGATAGTTGCATGGAAAACCTCCTTGGGTGTCTAAGCAACTGTGTCAATAGACTGAAGAGACAACCTTGCACTGTTTGATATGTCTTGTTCTTTTCTGTTCAAAACTATGCCTGGCAGGGGTGCATATTATTGACAATTGCACAATGGTGGTCGTATTACTGTCTTCTGTGCTGTATTTGCAGCTTTTTGTATGTTTCTATGCACATTTCTTTTGCCTTTTTTGTTTCAGTTGTTCAAAAGCCTATAATTTGAGAGAACGTTGAAGCATCATGTAAAGAACTATCTTGAAACCATTGAATTAGTATGATTTGTTCTGTGCTATGAAGAGAAAGGATATCTCATGTGTTATAATGTATTATCATTGATAATTACAGCACATTCAAGAAGAAGGCTCCTAAAGCCATAAAGGAGATCAGGAAATTTGCACAGAATGCCATGGGTACAAAGGATGTGAGAGTGGACGTCAAGTTGAACAAGTACGTCTGGAGCAGGGGTATCCGAAGTGTCCCGAGGCGGGTTAGGGTTCGCATTGCCCGCAAGAGAAATGATGATGAAGATGCAAAGGAAGAGCTGTACTCTCTCGTCACCGTTGCTGAAATCCCAACAGAAGGGCTGAAGGGGCTTGGCACCAAGGTCATCGAAGAAGACGATTGATTTACCTTCCTGCCATATTCAGCGCTAATGATACATGAGAATTTTGGGTAGTGTTGAGAGTACAAGGCTGGTTTTGTTTTCTGATATTTGATGCATTATTGGTTTGAGCATGGCACAGACTTCGGTGGTTTCGTTGTAGTAATGCATTGTGTTAGTGCTTCTGTTTTGGCATGACTTTCTTCTTCAACCCGTTTAAAGGGTAGCTACCATTCCCAATATGTCTCTTCTGCTCTTGCCGCTTGTGGTTAGTTGTCCTCTGTTTTGTTTTCAGTTTGGTGATGCTTTTTTTTTTTTTTATCCAATGATGCATGTTCTTAGTTGCATCAGGTTGCATAAGAGAGGTCCCATTTTGTTTGTCCTTTTTTGATGTTCATGTCATTTTTCAATGAATCTCTAAAAATATGAAACATGAATCTTGTTTGATAATTCTCGAATAAGTCTATAATACGAAAATTTTAAAATTATGAAAAACATTATAGATTGGGACATATAAGCGTTTAAAGAATGATACTAATAACAAAAATGGACAAATAAAATGAGACAGAGGGAGTCTGCTGTTTTAATTCTTGTGATAGGAAAGATTGAAAAGAAAATCCTTGTATGTGCAAAAAATAGAAAGTTGGCATGTATGGAGCTGAGCCTGAAATGTGTTTATTCCATTGCTCCTATGGTTCCCCTACTCTTCACCATAACATTTGTGGAGATAACTTTGAAGAAATATTAGCAATGACAGTTGCCTGGTTGTAAAATGAAGAAAGCTGCTTGGGATGGAGTGGCTCAAGATGACTGATTTCAAAAGTCAGTACAGATTGTAGGTGTTTTTTTAATATAAATGGGATGATCTTGTTCGTTAAAAGAGACGAGCTGAATAATGTTTTCAACCTCATTTGAGATTCTCAATTAGTGGGCACTTGGATGCTAAGTTAAACCAAGCTAATCAACGCAAGTTATGCACCCAAGAGCAACCCTTATTCTTAAGCCCAGTCATTGAGCAACCCTCCTTGCCAACCAGCTCATCTTGTCCAGAAGCACTGGTAGACACCCAGAATTTTTCGAGAAATACAGAGAGGTTCGAAGTCGTGATGCTAACTGTTACAATCAAAAGTGATCCCAGCTGAGGAAGATGGGGAAACAGGACATCAACCAAACAAATGTGTATCCCTATTGCAGGAGAAGCTTCTGCATTTTCGTATGCACCAAAGGAAAAATACTTGACTAGCCAATCTGCAGAAGCAGAATTGAAGATGAGAACGCAGGTTTCCTTATCTGTACAAACCGATTGCATGTTACCCATTGGTGATTAGTGAACCATGAGATTTACATGTCATTTCCGAAACCACAGTGACTATTAGACCGCACCTATCTACCTCGTTCCTTTCTGTATAGGTTGGAAGACTTCTACATCGCTTTATAAGCATACATGTAGCCTCGAAGCTTTTTTACTTCTTCAGATGACTCGTCAAGCAGATGGTCCACATACAGGCAAATTCCAGCTCCACTGCAATTTTGAAGTATGAGTAGGACTTTCGCTGTAAGTAGTCTTATTCATGAAAACATTGGTGCATAAGAGGACGTACCATAGAGGCCCCAAGGGTAGCCAGACAACATCCCACCTGAACCTTGGCAGTCTACACAAACAAATGTGAGGTAAATTTCTCCTAGTTATTTTTGTTTTGGAAGTAATTGTGATCATGCTAGATTGTCAACATTTTTTGAAGAGGACAACAATCCATTTCTTGGCATAACTGATTTACCTTGACATGTGATACAACCAGAATACAGCCACAGAAAGGCCACCAAAGCAGGAATACCAAAGCCATCTTCTGTGATATTTTGAATCAATAAGTAGCCCGGCAATAGCTATTGAACACGCTACAACAGCTGCCCAATCTGTCAAATGACTGCAGTTAGTGAGACATTCTTTAAGACCATACCTAACTTCCACAACCATCTAAGATATGCAATCTTTGGTGGGCATCTCTTTTGACCACTAAAGTAAATGGCCCAACTTTTAGAACAGTACTTGCAAAATATACCCACAGTCACTTTGTTTGGTTTTGAGAAAAAAATTAGATGTAATTAGTGGTAATGTGTGGAGAGAGATAAATAAACTTATTGTGAACCATGCAGAGAGTAAATTTATTTTGTCAAAACTTGTAAAAGAACAAAGTGACATGTATGCTTATCAGACTTTATGATATCACAACCTATACATGTACAAGGCGATAACAGTTCCTGACATGTTTGCTCAGCGATCACTGTTCTTTCACAACCTATTTATGCTAATATAGCGATGTACAAGTCTTCCAAATCAGACATTCTGATATCACAACTCACCAGTTTGGGAACTGTGATCTCTGTTTGTAAAAGGTTGATAAGTGATCTTCACCAGTTTGAGTAACACATTTTGTACTGAGTGTCCCAACTAATCAACTACACGGCAACCCCAAACTTCGTTTTACTAACATCCTGTGATGGCATATTGTGGTCACAATCGAAGGAACAGGCACGAAAAAGGTGACACATTTTGCAGAGAAGGAAAAGAAGTCCCAAAAAACTCAACCTTCATAGATCTAGACTCGCTGAGAAATGTTATACCCGTAACAAATGTAAAGATGAGTATCACGATGAAGGGGAGACAGAGCCAGTAAATGATTCACGTCACATTGATTAGAAAGAATGGACTGAAGTGGCGCAGGAACATAACCCCAAATCATACTTGTCCCAACTCCCACACACAGCATTAATTAGCTGAGCAAAATATGAAGGAACAGGCCAATCAATGCTACTAAAGATCAGAAATGTGTCACATTAGAGAAGTCTGCCCAAGTGAAAGATGTAGTGAAATAACGAGTGAACCACTGCCCCTTTTGAACATGCTGATGAAGCTAAATGTTTTTCTAACAAGCTGATGGAACTTGTAATGACTTTTTAAAACTATTTCAATCTATTTTGCAATATGTGAATCAAAGAAGACAACATATATTTGCGAAACTTAATGCCATAACATCCCAGTTAGGACTGGATGGAGAAGAAACTAAGCAAATAGGGAAAGTGGAAAACAAACCAGCAGCTATCACGATCCATGAGTCCACCTCGTCCATGAAGTAAGCATGATAATGCTGTTCACCAAAGGACAACAAACATAGTTCAGTCACACTAGCACAACAATAGACGAAACTATCTATTGCATGCTGCAATAATCAAGTTAGTGCTTCCTTCAACTGTGGCCATCTCTCCAGAGTCAAGGGTAACCATTAAAGTAGGATTGACCCAAAACAAATACAGATATAAATTCCTACTAAGAAAAATACAACCATAAGTAAATAGCCAGCTATGCCTTTCCCAGGCCTACTACTGCGTAAAGCTTCTTGCTCTATGAAAGAGGTAGCATACTAACAATATATTGAAAATATAAGTAATACTAGAAAATAGCCCACATCTAATACAGGCTGGACATGGGGGGAAAAGGCAACCATAAATGAACCCGGATGCTTCTATGTACTGTGCTAATAAGGTCCTACAACTGAATTTTTTGATTGACTGATTTAGAACATCCATGAGGTAGTCATTGATGACGCAATACTAGATATTTCACTAATCTCAGGTCATCTTTGACTGGTCGGACGAATAATAAAAGAGCACGTAATGAGTAATTCTACCTGACTACTAGTGAGGTGAATGCTAAGTACTAATGCCCTATTCCCAAGTATTGTCAGTCCAATTTCTTTTTATCATTTAAAAAAAAACAGTCCTCTTGATATTGTAATCCAATGACTCCAATGTATTGAGAATAGTTGTCCAACAGGTACGTAATCCCTTCTCTAGTTGTTGCATTCAAACTCCACAAATGCAGTCCACTTGATATTGTAGTCCAATCTTATGTTCAACCCCGACAATCAATCAGGCCCTCAGTACCCGACTACCCGTTTTGCACTAACTAGCTGTCTGAAAATTTAAACCATTGCACAAAGTACGTTCCACAAGAAACTGATAAATAAATACAAAGGCTATACTGAGTTGGAGGGTGAAAATTTGAGAATACCAGTTCCCAGGAGACAAATCCTGTTGATAAGAGACCATGTAATGAGTAATCCCACCGGACTAACAGTGAGGTGACTACTAAGGGTGCGTTTCCGGCTTTCCGCTATATTATTGGACTACATGATAATGGCAACAGTCAAGTTGGTCCCGCTAAACAGTACTTTAGTTGATGTAGGTGAGAAGAATGACCTATCTAGAAATCCGTAAAAACATGAGTTTTTAACCATTTAGTCTATATGGTTTAGCGGGAACCCCCCTAAATACTAATGCCACATTCCCAAGGAACTGTCCATCCAGTGTATTGAGAAAAGTATACAAAATCCCTTCTCCAATTGTGGCATTCAAACTCCACGACTGCAGTCCACTGGATTTTGTAATACAACCCCATGTTTAACCCGGACAATCAGTCACGCCATTAGTACAAGTTTCACTCAACCATACCACAAAAAGTATCTTCCACTGGAAAGTGATAAACACATAAGAAGGCCATATAGAGTTGGAGGGTGAAAATTTGAGAATACCAGTTCCCAAGGGGACAAAGCCTGTTGATAGATTGAGTAGATGAGAAACCCAGAGTAACAACACAGAATGGCTGCATACACTCCCTACAAGCATTCACCCGCATGAGTCTAACACACAGGCATACATAATCCCAATAATCAAGTTGAATAAATCAGAGCAAATGATTTGCAGAACATACCCTCCATAAACGAGAATGTTGAGCTTGTTTCTTTTCGAGAGACCGAACCAACTCCTCTTGCTCTGTGGTGTCAAACAGACTAAATTAACTATCAGTGAGCTCCAATTAAAACCCTTATCCCATTTCAGCTAAAAACATATAAACAGCTGCTTTCTTCTCTCCTCTTTTCTAATTTCACAAATCAGATTTCATTAGAGATTCATCTCAGTTGAAGATTTTTCCATTTTTCTCTTAGCATAATACAATTTGCAAATGCTATCGCGTGTGCCTAGTATGTTATGTGTTTGCATATGTAGATGAGAGAGAGAGACCTTGGGTGTCAATGGGATGGAAATCGTCGCGAGTGGGAAGAGAGAATCGGTCGTCGTCCCCATCTCCATCGCCTGATTTCTTCCATTTTCTCGCCATCTTCTTCATCGCTCTCATCTATCTCTCTCCCCCCTCGAAGTCGAAGCTAAAGATATGGGTACCGAAAGGAAAACATAGGTACACTGCACAGTTAAACTATAAGATGGAACCTATTTCGGGTCTAAAAAAATCCAAAAAAATACTGATAAAATTTCAAATATTGTTTTATGGGATCTAGTAAAAATATCAGCTCTAACGGATGTCGGTAAGTATCATTTTTAGATTTGTAGTGATGAAACTGCGCAGATGAACAATTTCATCCGTACGAATTGAGAAGTAATAATACTTACCGATATGTATTTGAGCTGATTTTTTACAGAACCCCATAAAAATAATATTTTAGAATTTATAAATATTTTTCTGAATTTTTATGATACCCGAAATGGGCCCCATATAATATATAGTGTAACTATGCAGTGTATGTAACATCTCCCGTGCCAAAAGGAAAATGTACGGAATACATAATGTACAGTGACATATCGGGCCTACTTTTGAGTTTCGCAAAACAATAAATTCTAGAGTCCGAGAAAATAAAAATATTTTTGAGTTTAGAGTCCGTGAAAATACCAAATTGCATAAGAGTTTTATTTGGCTAACACAAAAAATATCTTTTTCATTTAAATTATCTTGAATGAGATAAAGGCCTTATTTGGCTAGCACAAAATATATCTTTTTTCGTATTTTTCGATCTTATTGCACTTTCATAGGGTACCCTAGGTTTTTAGACACTTTTATATATATGGTACCTTAAGATTTTAGGCATTTTCATATGATACCCTAGGATTTTAGGTATTTTCAAAGCCAGTCAACCTTGATCAATGCCGGTCAAACCTTGTGAGGGGTTTTCTGTAAATTCTAGACAGAATATCCTTTAGACTTTAAAAAAAAATATTTATACCCTTATTATAGCAAAAACCCTAATGTCCTCCTACTCAATTTGCTAAGAAAAATTTGTTTTGTTCAAGTCTGCTCGCTGCTATTCATATGAGAGGTTATTGTCTGCCCTTGAAGCCATACTTCACATCAATCACAACATATCACATGTCATCTTATTTTCTAATTTATCAACACAAAAGTCACGAGTCCTGCAGTACGATTTACATCACATGTAGAATACCAAATAGCCTTAGTACTCCAAGAGCAAAAGATAATTTATCCCTCCATATACACATGGTTATATTGTCCATGCATAATTATACCTCGTATCTTTCTTCTTTCAAAAATCTATAAAAATCTATAATTAAGTTTGTTTGGAACATACGGAAAAGAAAGGGGAAAAAAGAAGAAGAAGAGGAAATCATGTTTTGGGTATAATATATTTGTCTCACACTTCCTTTTTGACTATTACTACTCCTCTCATCCCAATTTAAGTGTTCGCATTTCTATTTTGGGATGTTCCAAAATAAGTGTCTATTTTATAAAAATGACCATCAAAATATGCCAAACTTCCAATTTTACCCCTAAAAAGTTACATTTTCTTCCTAATTGATTTGACAGTTTTTTTTTTTTTATATTCGTTTCATTTTTAGATTGAATATATCTTTCAATTTATAATATTTTTTATGACTTTGAAAACTTTGAACAATAAAACTAAAAGATATAAACGATATCAATACATATAATCAACTTTACAATTTTTAAGGTTAATTTTGAAAGTTTAAAGCAAAATTTTGAATTCTTAAATAGCATGATTTCCCACGGATGGCACTTAAATTGGGAGGAAGGGGGTTTGAGGGACAACTAGCTGCTGTGCCGGCCAAACAAACATCATCTTGAGCCCGAAAATTTGATCCGAAACTTTCACTTGAAAGATCTCATTGTGTACTACGGCCTTACCAAAAATCAAGTCAATCGAAAATCGATAACCTAGTAAATGAATCACCTGTTTACAATGTTATTATTAATGTCCAAAATATTAAGCCAAAAACTAAGTAAAAGGAGTGATTGGTTCACTAGGTTATCGATGCTCAATAGTAAGCAATGAGATCTTTCAAATGAACGTTTCGGATAAAATTTTGGGCTCAGGAATATATTGTTTTGGCCAGCACAAAACAACATAAATTGGAACATGAAAATTAGACTCCTCCACCCCTCCCTCTCTTAAATTGGGACGAAAGGAGTATAAGACTTGAAAATCAAAACAAACCCACCACCACCACACCCCCCACCCCCACCCCCAAAAAAAAAAAAATTTATCGAAATTTCAGTCACCCTTGACCAACCATTATGGGCTCAACCTTTACCTCATTGTACCCAAAAAAAAATAAAGGGCTCAACCCATAAATTTGCGGGTCGAAAGCCGAAAGTCAGGGCCCTTATCCAACCCAAACAACTCCAGCCCATTTTCACAATAGGCCGGGAAAAGAAACCCGATTCCTACGAGTACTAAACACTCAAAACCCTAACCCTAGAAATCTCTATCTGCTCCAGTCGCTCTGTTGCACGAAGCCACCAGTCGAAGAAAAAAGCAACAATCGGAGCTCAGAGAACCAAGACCACGCCATGGGTGAGCTCAAAACCCTCCTCCGTGTCTAGGGTTTCGAATCGATTTTTCGTAAATATGGATACGATTATCTGTGACTGTGTGGTAATTGGATCCGGATTTGTTAATTTGGTTTTCTTTTTTTGTTTTGCAGGAAAGGTTCACGGATCACTGGCTCGTGCCGGTAAGGTGAGAGGCCAAACGCCGAAGGTGGCCAAGCAGGACAAGAAGAAGAAGCCACGTGGCAGGGCTCACAAGCGGATGCAGTACAACCGCCGCTTCGTCACCGCCGGTAATTTCCCTGCCCTCTCTCTCTCTATATGTGTGTGGGTGTGGGTAGTTATCCCTGAGTATATGTGCACTATAGCTCCTTTGGATTGAGAAAGGGCGTGATAAGAAAGGGAAAGGAGCCAATAAAAGAAATAAAAATTGTACTTTCCTCCCCATTTGCCACCAAAGTGCTCAACCAAAAATGAGTGATTTGGCAAGAAACTCTAATCCTTCCTTTTCTTTTCTAATAAAATCCCTCAATCCCAAGGGCTGGAAGTCTCATAATGTGCATGTATCAAGTAGAGCGGAAAAACGTCTTTTGAAACATCCAAACTACTAAAATTCGTACGAGTGAGATTCAACTTTCAAGGCTGTAGCGCTGAGTAGGATTAGGTGACTTAGTGTGTTCATGTTAGTAGATTAATCGGTGGATCCATATTCGTATCATGTAGTCTTGCGTATAACTCCGAATGTACTCCTTTTAGTTAAGGTTCAGCGATTGCAATTATTGGACTCTGAATGTAGTTCCAAAGTTTGTGCGCTGAGAAACACAGGGTAAAGGAAGAAAAGATGACATACGAATCAACTCAATCAAGTATTCTTGGCCTTTTGCATTTTACTTGATTCTTCAACTTGGTTTGTGAGAAGAAAAGAATTAACTGATTTCATCTTAGTGGAACTATCAACTATGTAATCTGAGATATGCGAATGGCTGAAAATTTGCATTTCCATTGGTTGAAACTAACCTCACCTGATGACTATTTGTGCAATTCTTGTTTGCAGTTGTGGGCTTTGGGAAGAAGAGGGGGCCTAACTCATCAGAGAAGTAAGCTCTAGAAGTGGGTAGTTGGTAGATGTCAAGATGAAGTCTGGTTGGGTGTGTTTGTTTTGAAATGTTAATTATCAGAGCTTGTTAGTATTGTTCTAAGTCCTCTGGGCCTGCTACAAATGAATTTCTGTTTTTGTTGAACTCTGTTGAACTTGTTATACTTTTTAGTTAAAAATTGAACTATTTTGTCTCTCTCTGTCGTGAATTGGAGTTTTCCATGGTTGGATCCTTGATTTTGCCTGGCTGGCTTGATAGAAACGGTTTAAGATTTGGTGAATATGGATTGATAGTTGATACCAAGAGGGAGAACATGTTCTTCAGTTTATCAAAGTACGGGGTTTTTATTTGTTTTTATTTTTTATTTTTGTATTAGAGGCTTCATTTATACTTTGAATGTGTATCTGGTATTTTGGGTAGGTTTTTGAGTCATTGGTTCTATGTGCTTACTGGAGGGTTTTGAAGGATTTGTGCACAGAATTTCACTATTACTTCCCCATTCATGAAAAGGATTCCAACTAGAATGATGCAGTGAAGTTTTTAGATTTCTTTCAAAAGACTTGAGAAAACAATTGGGTCATGTGACATTGTGACTTAGATTAGCGAGGATACTTGCAATTGCAATTGCAATTTAAGGCTTGATTTGTGATCCCTTCGATGGCATCTCTAAACGGTTTGGGTTATTTTTTTCCAAGGATCTCTAATGGTTTGTGATCCCTTCTAGAGCATCTCTAACGATTTGAGCTATTTTTGGCTTGATACTGCAGTATTTTGTCAAAATTTGGCAAAGTTGCTCCAGTGGTTCCAAAGCCACAATCTATACCTTAATCCTTGTTGGTCGTTAGATCGCTTGAATGCTTTGATAGGGATTTGGGCAAAGAAGGTAGCAACACGCAAATGCTGTTGCCAATAAATGGTTTTGCCATTTTTTTTGTGTCAAATTTGGCTTGATAAATGGGAAGGCGTTTTTTGTTTTGAGAAATGGCTTACCAGTGGAGTTGTTCTGATATCTTTTTCCTGCTCTAGCTATATGTGCAAAAATAGTCCAATCTCACCCCTCTTTGATGTTCTCCCTACACGTTAGTTGTAACTCGATTTCAAAATCCTTTGTACCCAATTTGCTTGTGCTGGTTTTCCGTCGTGTTTATAGGTCACATGATTCAATGATCCGAAATGAATCGGAACATGCGAACAGAGAAGGTATAGAGCTGTTTGGGGTTGCTACAGCTTACTCATACCGTCTTTAATTGGAAAAAATATTTATGTTTCCAACCAATTTACTGAAGTTGGGACTTTAAAACCTAGCATAGCAATGGATGTCTTGAACTTGATTTGTGAACTGGAATTGCTGGAAGTAGATTGCTCAGGACAACATTACAAAGGCATAGCATATTGTATGAGCCCACAATGTGTGAAAATATTATTTCTTAAAAAAAAAAAAATTTGTGTGAAAATATTTCAAGTATATCTGTATATGTTACTTGGAATGCTCTCAGAAAGATTTGAAGTCTGGATCCAATAGTTTGGAGTACTGTCGATCATCTTGAACTAAGCTATGATTGTGGGCATCATTGACAGGGGTTATGAGGGCAGCAAGTAGTAAGTATAGTTTTGAATTGGAAATACTAGTAACGATCAAAAGTTAACAGAAGATAGAGTATTTATTGATGCCATTATTTATAATAAAATATATGTTAAAATACATATTTAATCCTCTTAACAAAAACAATGACCTATATGTTATTAGGGTCATTTTCTTTTTATCTCTCTCTTATCATGATTACTGATGTTATTAAAAAGTTGGGGAGAGATGGAGATCGAGAGGGAAAACAAATGTTACAAAAAGGAAAAAAAAAAAAAAAGAGGAGAGGGAGAGAGATTTGGTAAGGAAAGCAATGGAGTAGTTAGATTCTCCTTTTTTTTTTTTTTGCTTCTTTTCTAATAATAATCACATGGCTACCATTTAAACGAAAAGTAATTCAATTGCTACATCAAAAGCGTTATATGTTTAGACTTTATAGACATGAGAATGAACGAAAAAAAAATTGGTAAGGAAAACAATAATTAATTATTTCTTTTCTAATCACGTGGCTACCATTATAACGAAAGACATTCTGATAGGCTGATGCCTGATGGCTATAAAATGTTTTTTTTCCCCTTCCTTGGAGAGATGTTTAGTTGTTATCGTCCATTTTGCGGGGTGTCTACGAACATTGTCCTTAATTGCAACGAACCTTATACTCGACGGATTAAGTAGACAAAATCGATAAATGAGGGACGAAGTAAACAGATTTCGAATAGTCGTGGGGATAAAAGTGTTTAAACCTCGGATTTGATCGTAAAACCCTGCGCACGTTAGCAATAGGGCTCATACTATAAATAATACTTAAGTTGCAAGATCATCAGAGCCGTCTCTACCTGACTGTCTTCTCCTCCACAGCTGCTGCAGTGTACAGCTCCAATGGCGGCTGCGACCTCCTTCTCTCCCGCCCTAGCTCCAACTCCATCTCATTCTTCGTCGAAAACCCTCGAACCAGCTCCCAAAACCCTTGGAGGCCTCCGTCTAGGGTTTCTCTCATCCAAAACGGCCTTGAAGCCTCTCAAAGCTCGAGCCTTTCCCGGTTCATCTCTTCGAGTTCAAGCGGTCTCTGCGCCCGCACTTAAACCACCGACAACTATCGATTTCGAGACCTCTGTGTTCAACAAGGAGAAAATCACTCTCGCTGGTCACGATGAGGTTTTGTTTCTTGCATGAAAATCATATACCTAATGCAATCCAATTGCATTAGGTATATGTTTTTTCGATTATTTATCTGTGTAAGTGTTTGGATTTTATTGTTTCGGGTGTTTCTGCAGTATATTGTGAGAGGAGGGAGGGATTTGTTCCCCTTGCTACCGGATGCGTTCAAGGGTATTAAGCAAATTGGTGTTATCGGCTGGGGTTCACAGGTAATGGTTCACTCTTTATGATTCGCAGCCTCTTTGGGGGTTTTGAGACACATTTTTCCTCATCTGAGCACTACCCGTTTTTCTACCGGGAATCACATTGGGTCATAAAGTTTTTCTCTCTTATGGATGCCAAGTTTTAAATTTGATAGTCTCGTAGGGGTGGCATTTTTTCGTAGGTAATATGTAATTCATTTCAAAAGATAAGTAGTATCTACAATAGAATGTGGCCCGAACGTAGCAAAAGTTACATGGAGTAGCTCTGCTAGCCGTAACAATCTAGATTGAGAAAGGACAAAATCATACTGAAAACTTCACAGATGGATTAGTTAAAGCTCAACTGTACCAGTACTTAATCCACAAAAGATCAGTTATTTTGTCTTTTACACAGCTAATTATTTTTTCTTGCCACTTTTTAGTAATTCCTTCAACAAAATGTGGGTTCCCAAATAACTTGTGTAGGTTGGGCTGGGACTCATCACTCATGAATGGGGTTGCCGTGCCCTTGCCTTGTCAGCCTAAGGTCCCGTTCCAGAAACACAATAAGAACTTATATTTTGTGTAATAAGAAGGCTTGTTCCTGAAAAATAAGAAGGCTAGTACTTATTTTGGAAGAATTTATATAGGTACTGATCGGTTGGGGAGGGAAACCGTACCGGCGGCCTCCCGGGCCGTCTCCGGCCACCGGACGGCCAATCCGAGCTGTCCAAAAATTCTAAAAAAAAAAACCGTGGCGGCCAATGCAGGAATCAATGGCATCCGTGGTGTGTAGGGTGCTTGATCCGATCACCCCTTTTCAGTGTAGGGTGCTTGATCATATATACACGGAAAATTGGTGCTCTGATCAAGCACCCTACACACCTCGGATGCCGTTGATTCCCAAGCGAGCCCCCTCGGTTTTTTTTTATAGAATTTTTGGACGGCTCGGATCGGCCGTTTGGTGGCCGGAGACGGCCCGGCGTGGCCGACGGTACGATTTTCCTCCGTCGGTGCCCATTATCATAGCAACAGTCTTATTTTTTGTATAAGGCAACTTCAAGCTCAAAAATCATGTGTTTACGCAAATAATTTTCTGACCACTATGGATCTTGTTTGATAGACCTCATTGAGATCTTTAATACGGTGCAAAAAAAATTGAATTTTTTTTTTCCATTTACATTATTTTTGAGTTTGAAAATGTTAAAGGAACTTTTTATTTGGGTTTTGCGGAATGACCCTTCTTATTTTTGAATGAGGAGTGGTAAAATAAGTACTTATTTTTTAAGAAGGTTTCCGGAACGGGGCCTAAGCCTCGCTAGGAGAACTGACGCCTTGTAAAGCTCTACAAAGAGCTCTTCCCCAACTTCAGTTAAAACTCAATCTATTTTAGCCAGCCATTTTAGGCAACTATTCTTTTGAATGGCTCGGTTCTTACTCTAATATCCTTACTTTTTTCTTGCTAGTTTCACGCGAGTCTCATTTTTATCCTCCAAGTATCAATTGCAACTCTTTTGACCTTCAAGTTTTGTTTTCGTACTAAGTTGGTCCAATTGATAACATCTGTCAGCCAAATTGGACGGAAAAAATTAGATTGAGGGCAGATGTCATCAATTAGACCAACTTGGTATGAACTGCAACATCCAAATCAGAAATCTATTTTTGTCTGTCCAATTTGGCTCGCAGAAGTTATCAAGTGGACCAATTTGGTATGAAAACCAAACTTGAAGGTCAAAAGAGTTGCAATTGATACTTGGAGGACGAAAATGAGACTTGGATGAAACTAGGAGGACCATTTATATAAATTTCCCATCAAGAAAAGACGAAAAATGGGAGGGAGAATGAGGGAGATTTACCCCATTCCCCATGAACAAACTGGTCTTCTGTCCGTTTAAAACTGAAAAAGAGATACCAGATCTTGCAGAAATTTATTTTTGCAATTCGACAAACTAATGCAAAATTTAGTGCCCCAAAATCAAGAACCTATAACTCATCTTTACATGAACGGAGTTTGTAATTGTTTGCATGACTTGTCATGTACAAAGGCATAATTTTTGAATTTTATCTACTCTAAAAACGTTTTCCTGCAATTTGAGTCAATAAATTACGTATGGATTTACACATCTAAAGTCATTCTGTTATGGCTCTGTCATCAAAATAATACTTAAAACTTAAAAGATGAACTTTGGTAATATGCATCACTATTAACAGAGTGAACATCATTGTATTTCATCATAGGGCCCTGCTCAAGCACAAAATTTGAGGGATTCTTTGGGAGAAGCAAAATCAGACATTGTGGTCAAGGTACTTGTTTTTCCATATTTATTGTTTAATTTGTTGGAGAGTTTTTGGTCAAGTGTTAAAGCATATTAAATATATCTTTTTTTTTGGTCTTGTGAATAGCTGACCATGTGGTAGACAGTTTCTCTCTTGGCATTTATTTGTTTGCTATGTTTTCTTTTTTTATGCAGATTGGTCTTAGGAAGGGTTCTCGTTCCTTTGCTGAGGCACGGGCTGCTGGCTTTACTGAAGAGAATGGAACCCTCGGTGACATATGGGAGACAATATCCGGCAGTGATCTGGTGCTGCTCTTGATTTCTGATGCAGCGCAGGTTGGTACAGTTATATTTTCCTTGATCAAGATCTTTGCCAGAAGGCCCAGAACAGTTGATGTTGGTTATATGATTGTGCATTCACCCCAACTCCCACATATTGGTTTCAAGATGTTTTTTTAGCTTAGTTGAGTATTGTGATAGATTCCATGGAGCTGTTGGGTGTTAAGGAGGATAATCCATAAATTGGGAATGAACTTGCATATAAAATCAAATTCTCCTTTGAAAATTTAACAGCAGCGAGTCTGTGGCTTCTATTGTTTGGTGTACAAGACGTTGCTACGAAGCATTGTTTGTCCATTTCTGCTTTCTATTTCCTGAGAATAAAAATAAGTCGGGGGTGTGTTAAAGTGACCTATTACATCAACAACCAATAAGAGGGCTTAGTTCGACTCTGCATCATTTAAGTGTATTATTTGTAGGCATGGTGGTGTGATGCAAACCAAATCAAGGATAGATTTCATAAGAGAGAAATCCCTAAAAGGGATACAAGGAGCTATAGCTTTCAATATTCTTTAATCAATACATTAAAAAGTTAACTAATGAGGGCACAAGACACATTTATAGACTCAAGACTCTACTATCACCAAGGACACTAAAATGACATCAGTACCCTCAAACCTACTGCATCATGGTGGCTCAGCAGATTGTGCATTTTTCACATGCTAGGTGTGTTATCTTATCTGTTCTATGTTCTATTTCAGTTCTCTTGTCCTTAATTTCAGCATGTCTTGCAGGCTGATAACTATGAGAAAGTATTCTCCTATATGAAACCAAACAGCATTCTGGGGCTTTCCCATGGGTTTCTTCTTGGGCATTTGCAGTCAATGGAACTTGATTTCCCCAAGAACATCAGTGTGATAGCTGTATGTCCGAAGGGAATGGGTCCGTCTGTTAGGAGACTGTATGTTCAAGGGAAGCAAATAAATGGTGCGGGAATCAATTCAAGTTTTGCAGTCCACCAGGTCTCTCTCTCTCTCTCTCTCTCTCTCTCTCTCTCTCAGTTCTTGCATTTTCTTCTTCTCTCATGTGTGTTCTTAGGATGCTATGTTTGTGTACAGGATGTTAATGGTAGAGCCACTGATGTTGCCCTTGGATGGTCAGTTGCCCTTGGTTCTCCGTTTACATTTGCCACTACACTTGAGCAGGAATACAAGAGTGACATATTTGGCGAGAGAGGTTAATAGCAGTTTCTTACTCTTTATTATTTGCTTGTAATAGCTATATTACATTTTTCAACTTTGGTTAATGAGCATAGTTAGGAGTTATATTTTGCTATCAGTGACTTAGGGTATTTAAGTCTTTGTTATGTTCTCTCTCTTCATGTATATAGAAGTGTTTTGTGTGTGTTAGGGTTAATTAATGCCCCCAATAAACACTCTCTCTCTCTTTAACAATAGGTATTTTATTGGGTGCGGTACACGGAATCGTGGAGACCTTGTTTAGAAGGTATACTGAAGATGGAATGAGTGAAGATTTAGCTTACAAGAATACTGTTGAGTGCATAACAGGGGTTATTTCGAAAACCATATCAACTCAGGTCAGTGATCAATCCTGTATTCCAACCCCATGCAGCATGGATCAGTGCTTGCTGTTTCCTTGTACTCAGTGGCTTGGTGCTTTATTGTGACAAATCTTTTCCTGTTTTGAAACTCTTATACAATGTCATAACAAGGATATTTACCTACTGTGTTTCACTTGTTTTCTCCCTCTAACAGGGCATGCTGGCCTTGTATAACTCGTTTTCTGAAGATGGCAAAAAGGAGTTTGAGGCTGCATATAGTGCTTCTTTTTATCCCAGTATGGATATATTGTACGAGTGCTATGAGGATGTCGCCGCCGGAAGCGAGATCAGGAGTGTTGTCTTGGCTGGGCGTCGCTTTTATGTATGTTCATTTACTAGTACCTTATGCGTCCATTATATGACATTGGTTTTTTAGTTATGATGCTTCTGCTATATTGTTTCATGTTGGCTTGCAAACCCGTCTTCTGTATGATGTTTCTAAGCTTGTTTGTGAAAACATTTCTTGCTAGTGGTCTGAGTGTTTGTGTGTGCGTATTACTTTTTCCTTGATGTCTGTTGGTTTCCTCTCCCCCAATCTTACAGGAGAAGGATGGTCTGCCAGCTTTCCCAATGGGAAAAATTGATCAGACACGGATGTGGAAAGTAGGTGAACGTGTTCGAGCAGTACGTTCAGGAGGTGACTTGGGGCCATTGTATCCCTTTACAGCAGGTGTCTATGTGGCATTGATGATGGCCCAGGTAAGCTCTGTTCACACAAGCAAGTTGGTTAATGCCTATATGCCATGGAAGCATGATTTTGAGACCTAACTGCTACAAATAGTGATGTGATTTTTTGTGAATCTGTGATTCTTTCATCTCTAACAAAATTACTGCTCTGCCAGATTGTTGTGCATAATTCGTATTTGTTCCGGATTATATTGTTCTGTGTTAGACTATTCGTTAATGATTATCAAGGTGGGTTACACACACCATCACTAGATCAGCATCAATTGTTCTATACTTTAATTGCTTTTGAGTGTTACCCATTCAAGATCATCTCTGAGCGTACCGAGTATGGAACATGGTTTATTGGATTGATATCTGTTAGAATGAATCAAGTTATGGTGCTTTTTGGTTGTCTTCTGGAACTTGAATATGATGTTTCTCTGTTAGACCGACAATAATGGTGCTCTTTATCTTCTCTGATATTGTTTTTTCCAAACCTTGGCAAGTATCTGGAAACAAATATCCATCATCAATAGTCAGGACTGACATAATCTTATCATTTACGGGGACTGACAGATCGAGGTTCTAAGGAAGAAAGGACATTCCTACTCTGAGATCATCAATGAAAGCGTTATTGAAGCTGTGGACTCTTTGAATCCTTTCATGCATGCCCGTGGAGTGTCATTCATGGTTGATAACTGTTCCACCACAGCAAGGCTGGGGTCAAGGAAGTGGGCCCCGCGTTTCGATTACATTCTCACCCAGCAGGCCTTGGTGGCAGTGGACAATGGTGCTCCAATCAACAGAGATCTCATCAGCAACTTCCTGTCTGATCCTGTACATGGAGCAATGGAGGTCTGTGCTCGCCTGAGACCTACGGTCGACATCTCTGTACCCCCGGATGCTGACTTTGTTCGCCCAGAGTTGCGCAGCAACTAAGTGTTGAAGAAGAACATGTGTCTGAGCCAGCTAGTTTCGGGATGTTTTGAGGGAGAAGTGTCTGTAATAGGAGCAATTTAGGTTTGCCTAGTCTTGATCTCAATGTTATCCATATCTCTAGAACCGCTTTGGATTTGTGTTTTCCGCCGAAGGAGGTTGACATGATATGCACTTTATGTTTGTATTTTGGGTGGTAATCCTATAATAATGTGTTTGTGTCAATTTCGGTATTTTGATTGTGTTTTTTTTCCCGGCAAACTTTAAAAGGGAGAAAATCTTTCGTGCTCCATCAGTTGAATTGTGTTTCTTCCGTTAACACGCGTTTACAGCAATTTTTGGATCCTTTTGAACGTGTGATCTTTTTTGTCTAACTGGCTTTTCTGCAGGGTTTTCATGATTGCTGGAAAATAGGCTGAAAGGTGTAAATGGTGGTTTGTAACGTCATGAAGATTATTTATGGATCAATAGTAACCCAAGTGTCATAAACTAAGTGTCCAGGCAACTTCGTTTTTTTTTTTTGTCAAAATGATGGAACTTTTATTAGCTTCTCCAATGAGACGAATTGTAAAAGTAAAAAGTTCATCAAAATTTGAAAAAAAAGAGAGGTGAATTTTAATTAGTTATGGGGCTTCTTGAAATTCTTGCATTTATAGATTGATGAATCTATTGCATGCATCTTTATTTCATCAAGTTTTTGAAATTCCAACTATATGGGGCTTCTCCAAAATAGCTAACCTTGATACTTATTCACAGGATGAACAATCAGAGTTGGCCAACGTTTAAGGACACTTGCAATCAATTAGACGAACTGGAAGCCTATTGGGACAGAGCGGAGAAACGGAGGCTCGAACAAGTCTTGGTTTGGCTCATCCTTTTTTTTTCTTTTCACTTCTTGTACTTTTTTTTTTTGTGGAGAATTTTGACGGGATTTATCGTCTTTTTTAGAGATTTGGTCTCCAAATTTACTTTTGGGTCTCCAATGATCTGGCTCTCGTTCATTTGCAAAATCAACTTGCTGCTGCAGATTTGGGTGGCAATCAGGGAGTCGTAGAAGAGCTATATGCTTAAATAAAAATCGAAGGATTTGGATTTTGGAGTACTAAGCCTCAAAGTCAGAACATCTTGGGCTAAAGTATAAATATGTTTGTATTGAAAATACTACAAATAAAAGTCAACAATCAACGAAAGATGTATTTATTGATGGGAAAATTTCATGTAGGCACCCGACCTTTTACACAAATTGCACATAAACACCTGACCTTTATTAAATTTCATATAAACACCTGAGCTTTCTAAAAACTCATCAATTTAACATCTAACCTTTATTAAATTTCATATAAACACCTGACCTTTTTAAAAACTCATCAATTCGACACCTACCGTTACCCTTCCGTCTAAAACCAAACGAAAAAAAAGTTAAGTGCTCCGATTTTTTACTTGTTTGAACTAATGCTAAGATCTTATTTTTCTGATCATTTTATCCTAAAGAATCGTAATTAATTTTTGACTCTAAAGCTCTCGTTAATCAGCCCTAAGAAAGTCGTATAATCAAATATCTCTTAGGGCTAACTAACGAGAGCTTTAAAATCAAAAATTAATTATGATTCTTTAAGATAAAATAAAATGATCAGAAAAATAAGATATTAGCATTGGTTTAAAAGGACTGAAAATTGGAGCAATTAATTTTTCAACAATGTATAAATCGTTTATAAATTAAAAAATATAGTTTAAAAATTAAGTGCTCCAATTTTCAATCCATTTAAACCGGTGCGATGATATTATTTCTCTGATTATGTTATCCTAAAGTATCATAATTAATTTTTGACCCTAAAACTCTCGTTAGTCAGCCCTAAGAAAATCGTATAATCAAATATCTCTTAGGGTTAACTAACGAGAGCCTTAGAATCAAAAACTAATTATGATTCTTCAGGATAAAATGATCCAAAAAATAAGATCTTCGCATTAGTTTAAATGGATTGAAAATTGGAGCAATTAATTTTTCAACCATGTATAAATCGTTTATATAGTAAAAAATATGGTTAAAAAAATTAAGTGCTCCAATTTTCAATCCGTTTAAACCAGTACGAAGATCTTATTTCTCTGATCATTTTATCCTAAAGAATTATAATTAATTTTTGACTTTAAGGCTCTCATTAGTTAGCCCTAAGAGATATTTAATTCTATGATTTTCTTAAGACTAATTAACGAGAGTTTTAGAGTCAAAAATTAATTATGATTCTTTAGGATAAAATGATCAGAAAAATAAGATCTTCGCACTAGTTCAAACAAATAAAAAAATGGAGCACTTAACTTTTTTTCCGTTTGGTTTTAGACAAAGCGGTGACGGCAGGTGTTGAATTGATGAGTTTTTAGAAAGGTCAGGTGTTTATATGAAATTTAATAAAGGTCAGGTGTTGAATTGATGAGTTTTTAGAAAGCTCAGGTGTTTATATGAAATTTAAGAAAGATCAGGTGTTTATGTGCGATTTGTGTGAAAGGTTGGGTGCTTAGGTGAAATTTTCCCTTTATTGATTTGATTCCACTATTGTGAAAATTTGGGGATACAAATAATTAATTTTATTTCTTATGCATTATCGTTATTTAATATTCTCTTATTACACACCCTTTGTTTTTGAATGAGAACCTTCTCTTCCATTACAGACATTTTAACAAATTCTCTCTTAATTACAGACATTGTTTCAAATTTTCAATTAAGAGGGAAAAAAAACTTTGTGATCAGTCAATTCTACCCATACATTACAAATTTATGACCTTTCTACAGTGGAGAAAAAATCATCCACTCCTCCTAGGGGCACCGCCACGGGATGTCCCAGACTCCTCCACGACAACACCCAATTATGTGGAGTGTCGTGGTGGGGCACCCAGTAATCTCACAAATTTTAGGGAATATCAAGCAAAAGAACAAAAGTAGAGGGTAAAAGTGTACTTTAACCCGAATCCTTCTTTACAATTACACTTACACCCTCCCTCTCTCTAACCAACCAACACGCCAACAATTTCATCGTCTTTCTTCCTAATTCTCAATCTCTTTTCAGTTTTTGCGTCATTCGTCGATCGATCCATCCATCGGTGTCATCTAAAACCCTCAAATTGAATTCCCAGGTAAAAGTTGGATTTTTTTTTTAATTAGTTGAGATCTTACCTTCAGCGCTGTTTGAGCGATCAAAATTAGGGTTCATACGAGGTTGGTATTGATTGGTTCAGAATATCTCTAGATTTTGATTTTCAACCGAATCAACACCATGTTTCCTCGAATTTTCGGCAAACCGAAGCAGGAGGCTAATGCTGTTACCACTTTAGACAAGTTGAACGAGGTACAATTATTTGTGTTTCTGGTACTTCACTTTACATATTAGATTGGTTTTTGATAATCTGATCCATTTATGCGATTAGTGTCCTGTAATTAGTTATAATTTTTTGTTGTTATATGAGTTTATTGTTTTATTTTTCGGTGTTTCCCTAAAAAGTTGATTTGTTTTTACTAATTTGATTTGCATATGTGGTTACTATGACACAGTTAGTTCTAATGAGCTGTTCAATGGTTGATTTTTGGGTTTGTCTTCCATTTGGTTTTTATTTCGATAGAGGGCTTTGAAAGTATTGCCTTGATCTAGAACTGTTTACCCAGTTGATTTTTTTTTTTCTTTTTTAAAATTGAGTCATCATATTGACAAGTTATCTTTTAATATTGTCGAAAATTTAGCCAGTTTTTAAGTTCAATGGTTACAGTTATGACGCATGGGTAATGTCTTGCGCAAATTGCATGATGTAGTGAAGAAAAAGGTTTCTCTCTCTTGCATTACTGCTGTGGTGAATTACTTGAGTTTATTGTCAGAGGACTGTCAATTTATAATCTCTGCAGTGATATCGTCAATTTATAATCTCGGCAGTGATATCTACTTGAAGAACTGTAGTGGTCTAAACCTTTGAGGCAGATTATTTTTAGGGAATACGTAATTGTAGTAAACTTTCATTCTGTAAATTTATAATAGGAGAGTTGCAGAAAATTGTTTCAAAAGCAATGAAGCTTGTCTCTTTAGTAACCCCCATCCGACCTGAATAGCTAAATAAACCGGGAACTGATAAATGATACCTGCATCATAACATTTTGGTGTCACCCTTTTATTCAACTTTGTGATTTCAGTCACTTTGTACAACTGGTTTCCTCCCACCAAATACTCCTGCTCAGTTGCATGCTACTGTGACTTTTATTGCCATTGCTTCTATGTCAGTTCTCATTTTGCTTAAGGTCTTCTATGTTTCTCTTGTGTAGACACTCGAAATGCTTGAGAAGAAGGAGAAAGTACTCCTGAAGAAGGCTGGTGCAGAAGTTGAAAAGGCAAAGGAATACACCAAAGCAAAAAACAAGAGGGGTATAGCATCCAATTGTCTGCCATTATACTACAGCGATCCTTTTCATGGCATATGATTTTTGTGGTTTTCATTCTGTCCGAGTTGGTTTTGCATCTTTCTACTTTCTTCATGTCAACTTGAATTTGCATATGGGCTTTATTGCGCACACTTTCGCATTTTGTTGGCATAATAAATTGCTGCTGTTCTTCGATTCTAACCCCTTTACATGTGGTAATTCCAATGTACTTTAAAAGGGGAAAATGGATGAACAATGCTTTGTCTTGTTCCCTTTTCTTACATATAAAACAGGGAGTCTTGGCCTTGTTTTTCTTTCATCACTGCTTCTGCTGGCATAGTTTAGATTTGGCAAGCTGGAATTGATTGACATTGATAATTGATTTGCCAGTAGCCACAAGTCTGTACTCCATATGTTTAACATGCGGAGCAGTTTAGTTGTCAACTGCTACCTTGTTGTATTAAAGTGGTGGGATGTTCTACGATTTGGTTGGATTGGAGCCTGAATCCTCATTGTTATGTCACAGCGGCTATACAATGTTTGAAAAGGAAGAGGCTCTATGAGCAACAAATTGAGCAGCTTGGAAACTTCCAATTACGCATCCACGACCAGGTTAGCTTTGAAGAACATCCAAGGATTGCCAAATTTCCATTCACTGGGTGCTTCCTAATACACATGAATGACATGATATGTTGCAGATGATAATGTTGGAAGGTGCAAAAGCTACGACAGAGACGGTGGATGCATTGAGAAGTGGGGCAGCTGCAATGAAGTCTATGCAGAAAGCAACGTAAGTAGCTTCTTTTATTTATGTTTATGGAATGTTCTGGATTTCACCTCTGGCAAGTAATTGCATTTTGCTCTATTTTTGCTGCACTTGTCCTTCAGGCTAGGAAGTTCCTTTATATAACAGTTAATTTAGCAGCCCAAACTCTAACTGTACTTTTTATCTATTTTATCACCTAAATGTCGGGAAAACATACATGTTTAGAACTTAGTTTAAACTGGCATAAATTTTCCCTTTTGATTGTGTATACTGACTTAATTTTTTAACTTATTGTATACAGCAACATTGATGATGTGGACAAGACGATGGATGAAATAAACGAGCAGACTGAGAACATGAAACAGATACAGGAAGCATTGGCTACTCCCATTGGTGCAGCAGCTGATTTTGATGAGGTTTCCGCTTTCTTTCTTTAAAGCTCTAATTAGATTAATATAAAACAAAGTTTATTCTGAGCCTCTATTTTCCTACTAACCGAAGGGGTTGGGCTTTGTTTGGATGCCCATAATCTTGAGTAACAAGTGATATTTGATTACTAGGAATTCAATTCTGTTGATCTTATACCTGTGGTAATCCCATCGGAAATATTATCCTAGAAACATTTTTTTTGGAAATTTATTAGCCAACATTTCTATCTTTTAGTGATGAGTCTGCAATCTAGGATTACCATGGGGTAGGAGAGGTAGAAATTTCTAATTAGTTTGCGGATGTGATTCCGGGCTGGTTATGCCACGAGGAATTACATTCTCATTTCCAGTCTGTTTGTAACGTAGGAATAAGGAGAATACGGCATCACTTTCTCATCCCCCCCTCGAATTCCATTTATCCAAACTGAGCTGTAATGTTGTTACGTAAAGTCTAAACATCTTTTTCATTCCAGGACGAATTGGAAGCAGAACTTGAAGAACTGGAGGGCGCTGAGTTGCAGGAAGAGCTTTTGCAACCTGCAACGACAGCCCCTGCGGCGCCGGTGCACGCTCCAGCTGGCAGGCAACCTGCTCGAGCTGCTCCTCAGAAGCGCACTGCTGAGGAAGAGGAACTCGCTGCACTACAGGCAGAAATGGCACTTTGAGTGTGCTTTTGTATCTCTTTCTTTCATTTGTAATTTGATCAATCACGGTCTCTGTGTGGCATTCAAGCTTCGTAGATGTGGAATAGTAGTGCTAGTGCAGCAGATATCTATCAGTGACTGATTTGTGATATGTAACTTGTCTCTGGAATCTGTCCAGTTAGAACTGTAGACTCCAATATACTTGTGTGTATATTTTGAAGCCATTTGCTTAATTATGGAGTATCTTCTGCTGATAGCACACTTGTATTGTATATGCTTTTTGGTTGCCAAATATTATTTTCAAATATTTGGCATGTCCATAAATATAAGAGGATGGATGACTTTCCACCCCCCAGTTCTTAATGTTTTCTCAACATCTTTGAGGTTGTACTGGTGATTCCAAGAGCGGACGATCATGTTGCCTTGTTGGTATGGGCGCGGCACGGCTAAGGTATTGAATGTGAATTTTCCTTATCATCAAATTGTATGAAAAGGCAGGCCTCGACTTCACGATTTAACTAACCCAAGGGGTTTGGTCGAAAGGTAGCATGTCAATAAATAAGGAGCTTATTCCTTATTTTTAAACTTACATGTTTGACTCTCATTGCAAGGGAAGAACTATCGGTAAGTATTCGATGTGCACTTAAATTAGTATGGACACCGGTTACCAAATAAAATTATACGTAAAAACTTGAAAGGTTACTGGGAGCAGGGAAGTAGCCAGTGAGGATTATTTCCACAAATTTCAATTCCCCCTTTAATTTTTGATTCTCAGTTTCTTCAAGATCAAATCAATTTCACCCCCCACTCTGCTCCCCCAAGGGGGAGAGCAGGCCCCCTGAGTCCCCAGTGCCAAATGACAATATTTGATGAAAATATTCTCATTCCAAATCCCAACGTGACGCATCAGTAAAGGAGGCAGAGAGCATTGTAAATTGCGTTGAAGTCATTGACACGTAATTTCTTTGTTCATTTAACAAGCGTAACACCCCATTTCACATCGAAAGTTTACGTGGATGATCTTGGGCATATAACAAACCACCGCTAAAAACATCGAATAGAAAGATCAAAAAATTTCACTCAGTACGTAACACGTTTTAAACATGAGCAGAGAGTGGGGTCTAATCTGCTTGTTCTTATTCAATCACTTTGGCCTACCTCAATTGTTCAAAATAATGGCATTATGCATCATCTTTCCACTAAGGTCTTGCTCTATATCTTCTAAACTAAGACCCTATTTTCCCAGCACGATACTCACGTTTGCATCTTCTTCCTTGTACCTTTTTTCGAAGACTCCGAGTCGTTCAACTTAAAACGAATCGTCAATAAGTCGAATAATGTCCTTCTCTTACTCGACGTGTGGATGCTCCTATCTCGCGTGCAGTCCTATAGCTAGCATGTAGAGGCGATTGAGACAGACGAGAGACTTTTAGCCATCCAAAATTCGCCTCTTACTATTATGTAATCTTGAAATGGTCATATTCAAAATTAATTCAATTAATCTAGGACTACTACGTTGGACCAACTCCCCCAACACTTATCTGCACATGTCGCCCCTGAGACATATACGGGGAAGCAAACAGTGGAATATTCATTCCATCCGGCCGGCAATGAATCCAGAAGCTCCTTTCTTTTTAAGCAGCCAGAGTCGAACTTGCGAATTTGAAGAGATAAGTTCCTTGCTTGTGTTTACGTACCTACAATGCTCGAATTATCTTTTTTTTTACTATGAGTTATCCGTTGTGCACGGTCCGTGCATCCGACGGCTCGGATCTCATCTCTGTAATGAACGGCTCTCGGTTGTACATTGCCGAGATGAGATCCGGGCCGTTGGATGCATGATTCGACGGCTCATCGTGTACAACACGCATATGCACAGCGCACACCCCGGGTTCGTCAACGACTCTACATGCCCGCTTCTCCAAATCAACTCTCCTTTAAATTTTTGACCATTGAATCCATTCCCCGAAAAGTCTCGACGGCTGATGCTAAAACAATTGTCTATGTCAGAAATTGTGCCCTAATTTTAGCTAGGTTTTGACACGCCATTAAAGATGGGTGTCTTTTTTTTCTTAAAATTTCACTCAAACTAGCTTTGACGAGGGTTCAAGCGAATCCCTGGGTTGCTGCGAGATTTGCGTGCAATAGCTATGGCTCAAATCAGACATTCCAAAGCGGATGGTCACACTCAAAGAGAGGTTATTACGTTGGTCACCCTTCCCACCCTTTTGCCATTAAAAAAGAAAGGCGAATACACGGGGTTCAAAATATGCAATGAAATTTGATAGTTGTGATGTATAATTGTTTTCTCGAATATAGTTTGCATTGAAATATTTGGTCAAAGTCTAAGTACATAAAATTCACTTAAATTTGTGAGTAACTAGATAGTATCACAGGTTGACAAAAGAAAATAAGCGAAGCCCAATAAATTTTTAACAAAAATAAATATCTTTACTCTATCTAGGGTTTTGTAACGAAAAATTCTATTATACATTTTTGTCACTGCTAATCAAATATTCTGGAGCTGCTCTAGTTTCCATTGAAGATGCCCTTAAATTATTAGTATCATGTACTACTCCAATGCCACATGACCATATTTCCTACTAAAATTTAGTCTCTGATCAGAGTTTTCAACAGAAAAAAAAAATAAAATAAAAACAGGGTCTTGGTCCACCCACAAAAGAAAATGACAACTAAAAATGGACCAAACGGTTGTCACTATCTTTGAAAATGAAATATTTCAAAGTTTCTGTCAAGAGAAAACCACAAAGCTTTAAATTTATTGCTTTATTTCATTACCTTTGTCTTTTCCTTTTACAAATTCCTCACTAAAAATGGACCAAACGGTTATCACTATCTTCGAAAATGAAACATTTCAAGTTTCTGTCAAGAGAAAAACCACAAAACTTTAAATTTATTGCTTTATTTCATTACCTTTGTTTTGTCTTTTCCTTTTACAATTTCCTCACTAAAAAATAGACCAAACAGTTGTCACTATCTTCGAAAATGAAATATTTCAAGTTTCTGTCGAGAGAAAAACCACAAAACTTATAAATTTATTGCTTTATTTCATTACCTTTAATTTGTTTTTGTCTTTTCCTTTTACAAATTCCTCAGATTCGTAATCTTTCACTCTCCTTTTTCCTAAAGCCATGAACTCCCACTAACTTGCTACAAATCCTTAAAAAGTAGTCATTTTTCACACGAATAAATAGTATTTTATTCATAAGATAGAATATCAACAATAAGAACATAATAAAAGATCAAGTGTCACTTCCTTTTATACATGATAATCTTAAAAAGACAGTTAACTTGGTAAGAATAATCATAATCTTTAAAACACGTGTATCGGATGAGCTACCTGTTACGTTAATTCCGGATGATTTTTCTTAATGTATCATCATTAAAAGATAATTGGCCTGGACATATCTTTCACCCCGCGCAAGTGGGGGGGTTAAAAACTCAGAAATATAATCATAATCTGTTTGTGCCTTTTTTGATAACTTAAAACTTTATTAGGCTCCGTTCCAGAAACTTTCTTAAAAAATAAGTACTTATTTTGCCACCTCTCAAAGAAAAATAAGAAGGTATGTTCCACAAAATCTAAATAAGCAGCTTATTTCACATTTTCAAACTCAAAAATATCGTAAATGAGAAATAATTTTTCAAATTTTTTTGCACCGTATTAAATATCTCAATGAGATCTATCAAATAAGATCTATATTGATAGAAAAATTATTTGCGTAAACACATGATTTTTGAACTTGAAATTGTCTTCTCATAAAATAAGTAATTGTTCAATCTTTTATGGAATAACCCTTCTTATTAGACAAAAAATAAGAACTGAAACCCGTTCTGGAACGGGGCCTAATCTCTTTTTTTTTCTTTTTTCCTTCTGATCGGAATAAACTTTATTGGTCAATTAGGTCATTTTCGCATTGTAGAATTTCACGCTCCATTTGTTTATCAAAACAGGTGACCTTTCAGACCCAATAAAAGCCAAACCAAACCCTCCTTTTAGGCCATAAAACCAGCCACAATCTTTTTATCTGTTTATTTACCAGCTTTTCCCTTCTAGTGATGTGTAACTTCGAATTCACCTTTTTAAGATAGAACAACTTTTTGATTTCATCCGTCCACGATATGTAATCTCTTCAGATAACAAATGACTGTCCAGCCACATGTATTATGAGAATAGTGCCCATATTGTTTTTTTGGTTATAAAATGAGAAACCACTTAATAACACAAGAGGTTTTTTCACTCATTGTTAATTAGTTTTGAGTTGAATATAAAGTTTTCACGTGTATCGAATAAGTCGGGGACGTTGATAACCAGAGTTGCACCCAAAATCTCCAAATTCAAGATAAGCCTGTGTACAAAACCTTAATCTCTGCGACGATCTGTTGAGATATATAGCAGAGTACTGTAAACAACATGTGAATCTATGTATCGAAATTGAATCCCCCTCCTAGCTCCCGTCTTGAATTTAGACCGAACCGAACAGCCTAAAATCTTAAGTTATCTATTCAAAGTTTGAATTGGGTGATCGAGTCTCTCTTTCTGATAATTAATATTAGAATCTGGCCGGTAGGAGACTGACAACCAACGATTTTATCATGAATTATCGAGATAAACGACTAGAATTTTGAGCGTTTGGTCGAGTCCAAAATAAGCACGGGAGACATGCAATCCAAACCCTAGTACTACTATGTTTAAATTTTTTGTTTAACTAGCCATGATGACATGAAGACCATATACTATTTTCACTCAAATATTCTATCGGTTACTTGAGTTGACGGCAACCTATATGTGTTGGTGAATCACACTACAATTGTTTTCATTTCATTTTGTGTTTCCTTAGTCAAGGGCCACGTACGTCCTCATGTAACATCAAGACGTTACATCCAATATAGTAGTAGTATTAACTTAGACTAAATTTAGGGGGAAACCCTTTATAATACTCCATCCGTTTTGATTTATTTGTTCACTAGTGCTTGTCTGTGCCTACAGTACTACGCACCCCGGTTAGAATTGTTCATGTCTACGGCACTTGCTAGTTAGCATTAAATCAATTCATTAGTGTGTAGTATGTAATCCTCTTCTTAATGGCACGAAAGAGAATTACCCGTACTTACGGCACTCTCCCAACGAAATTTTTAAGTTAGCTACAAAGAACATTTCTAACACCAAAAACTGCCAACGATGATCCCAATAGAGCATTGCCTTTGCTTTTAGACACCAAAATTCCAAAAAAACAATAAAAAAAAACAGAGACAAAAAATTCAAAAAAATTCCAATCCCAATAAACTCCAAAAATTTCCAAATACCTTTGCTTCCAGGGAGCTTTCTTTGCCCACCGTCCATGCACCTCGTAGGCTTTCTTCCAAATGGATATAGTTTCTTTGTCAGACCATGTAACGCCCCGATTTTCGGGAAAAAAAATCGGAGGTATTAAATATTGATTTCTAAAAATTTAGTAATTTAAATTCAAAATCCAAACTGGATAATTCTTCCTAAAGATTCGTCTATTACAAACCATTAAAGAAATGCTGAAAATAGTCTTCGTGGTAATAATCTAGCCAAAATAACAGAGCTATCTTCTAGGATCGATACGGATTCCAAGCGTATACTGGCTCAGTCTCCATCTCCGGATTCGTCTCTAGGTAGTATCTCCCTCCTTCAGGGTCCTGAGTCTTCCATTGATTTTTTGCAAAATCTGACACGGATGCCCGAGTGAAAAAGTTCACCCCGTAATATAATCCAACCCAATCACCCCTCCTTACATTACAGCTAGCAAGTAACGATATATCATCAATGCAGGAAAGTAAAATACTCATAAATCTATTCATTATCGATCGATAGCCTAACAACAAGGAAAATCTAGTCATGCCCAGACCACAACTAGGGTTTGCCTATCTTAATCACCACATCAAAATCACCACAAGACTCCCACCAATTCTATCATCACAAAATATCGCTGGACCACCCGCCAGGTTTTATCATCGTGAAATATCGCTGGACCACCTGCCAGGTTTTATCATCACAAAACATCTCTGAACTATCCGCCAGGTTTTATCATCGCAAATCGTCACTGATCAACCGTCAGGTTTTATCATCGCAAAACATCACTGGCCAACCATCAGGTTTTATCAGCATAAACATCACTGGGCAATCCACCAGGTTTTATCATCAGAAAGTATCATTGGACCACAGCCAGGTTTTACTGTCACAAAATATCGCTGGACCTCTGCCAGGTTTTATTATCGGAAAATATCTCTAGCCCCATCCGCCAGGTTTTATTATTACAAAACATCTCTGGACTACCCACCAGGTTTTATCAAAACATCACTGGACTACCCGCCAGGTGGTTTTATCAAAACATCACTGGGCTTACTTTGCCAGGTTTTAACATCAGAAAACATCACTGACTAACCGTCAGGTTTTATCATCGTAAAACATCACTGACCAACCGTCAGGTTTTATCAAAACATCACTGGGTTTACTTTGCCAGGTTTTATATCATCACTGGACTCTCGCTAGTTTCAATTCATTACTGGGCTTACTTTGCCAGTTTCAACTCAACACATCCAACTCATCACATCTCAACATCCTACCTGCAGGCAGATCTAAAAATAAACTTTCTAATTTATCTATTACTTAGTACTGTCTAAGTGAACTCTATTTGCAAACCACCCCTTGTCTCTAGGTTCCAATCTAACATATCAATCACAATTTGGAGCAGTATACAAATAATCACAATGATAATTGAAATAAATAATAAGCGTAGAAATCACATAACTTTTTATGAATGAGTCGTTTCCCTTAATCTTATATGGCCAATAAATTAATAATAATGCAAGAAACTTTTATCTAATAAAAGTTTTTATAAAAAGAATAAATCTAGGTTTGTATAAATTTTATTTAAGAAATTAGATTGATTAAAAACTAATTAAATTAGGTAAAAATATTAGAATAATTATCATGACCTTAATAAGAGTCTTAAAGGTCTTATGCAACATGTTTGAATGTCAAAAGTTGGGTCCGAAAGGTCTCGGGATTATTTTTAAATGAATGTGTTAAATAAAGTGGCCGAAAGGGAAGTAAATAAACAATAACTAATTTAATAAAAAAAAATATGTTGAGACTGACATAATTTCATCTTTGGAACCTAAGGAGTCTAAATAAAATTACTCGGACATTAATAATAAAGTTTATAAGATCATAAAGTAATTTTAATTGGAATTACTTTAAAAATAATAATAAATAGTGAATTAAATAAAATAAATATTTAATTTAACAAGTCACCATCTTTGAAATGCAAGGAGTCTAGAAAAATTTAGTTGAGTGTTAAAACGTTGATTGGAAGATCGTAATTAATTTTTGTTTGTAAACTTTGAACGATAATTAATAAATAATTTAATAAATAGATAATTAAATAAAAAAATATTACCTTAACAAGTTATGATCTTTGAGGTGTGAAAAGTCTAGGAAAAATAGTTTGGGGGTCGAAAACGGTGTTCGGGAGGTCGCAAAACACTTTCGAACCAAAACAGTGCACACCGCAAGGTCCCGCTTGGTTCTTGCGGCCCTTAGGTCGCGGCCGCGTGCTTCGTGACAGTTTTGGTTTTTTTCGTTTTTCTCACGATTTTTTATGCATGGGTTCGTTCGGGGCATAGGGTTAAGCATAAAAAACAATAAATATACTTAGAGAAGTGGTTGGGAGAGATTATACTATCTCAAATCGGATCGAATTGATTTTTAATCGAAACTTGAAGTTTGGGGAAGAAAGCTTCGGGATTTTTGATCGAGGGGTCTCGGGATCAAATTGGACGATGTTTGGTGATGCTAAGAGTTGTAGAAAGAGTTCGGAATAATCGAATCGGATTTCAGTTGCGTCTAGGTACTAAACCCACTTTTCTCTCTCTTTCTTTCTCTCTCTAGAACTCCATGGATTGGAGCTTCTTTCTCTCCGAATTTTCTCTCTTTTCTGGACTGGTGGGACGTGAAAAATAATGTGATGAACCCTAGGATCGGATTAATGAGGTATATATAAGGGAATTTTGAGAGTTCGATTAAAATTGGATTTAAAGAGGTTGTATTCTATAGGGCTTCATAATGGACGAAAATAAGGGTGAAATATGATCAGGGGAATGAATTAGAGACTGAGTAGGAGAGGGAGAGATGGTAGGATTTTCATGCATGCAATTTAAATAATTAAAAGTAGGATAATTAAGACTAAATTAATTTTTATTTGTATATATCTGTTAGATAATTATGATTAAGATAATTTTATTATTACTAATAATATTCTTTAAATGATATTATTAATGTTATTAATAATATTAACTCTATTTTAAAAAAAATAGGGTCAAAAATCCGGGTTGTTACAGACCCGCTTTACTAACACCAAAACTTCAAAAAAACAAACCAAAAATTCAAAAAAAAATCTCAATAAACTCCAAAAAATTCCATATATATTTGCTTTCACGAAGCTTTCTTGGCTTAGCTCCCACTGTCTATGAAACTTGACAGATTTGAAAGATTTCACCTGGTAAGGAACAAGCCATGCAGCTTTGTTGGCTCAAATTTGAAAGATTTCGTCGGTGATTCGAAAGAGCGGTGTCGATCAAGAGAGAGAGTGTTGGCCCAAATTTGAAAGGTTTCGCCGGAGATTCGAAAGAGCGGTGTCGAGAGAGAGGGAGAGAGAGAGAGAGACCCAAACGCCAACAGAAGCAGGGTTTTTTTTTTCTGCTTCCTACAGAATTTGATTTGGATAAAAAGAACCGATGGCATTTTTGTAATACATTTGTAAGAGTGCGAGTGTTTTCTTAAGAGAGTTGGAAAACACGCATCAGCCCTTGAATCAAATGAATTTCAGCCCTTCTTTGTGTTTGTGTGGAGGCCCACGCCATTGTATTTTAGTAGGTAGATTTTTTTGACTTATACATGTCCTAAATTGACTGTTTAATTTTAAAATCAATAGATCAGATATTAAGTAAATTTAGATTTGATTTCCTTAATAAGTTGAAAATTTGAAATTGGACATACAAATTGGGATCGGGATGGAGAGAGTATTAGTAGTCTCTATATATGCCCAAAATAAGAGTGTTTTTCACACGGATTTGAGATTCCTGCAGTGCGGCCGGCACTATAGGGCGTGTAGAGCGGCCGATCCGGCTGTCCATTTTGGCACCAATGGCTTGAATTTAATCTAAACTCCTATTGATTCGAGTCGTTCATTGTTTGGATTAAAATCTAAGCTGTCAATTGCCGAGATGAACGGCCCGAATGCGCCCTACAGGATCCTTGATCCTTTTCACACTATTTTTGGACAATAACACTAATGCGAAAATAAAACGTAATTATCTAATTCGCAAACTAAAGACGAAAATAAAAGTCCCCCACGGCTAAATTAGGTAGGAATAGAGTTTTTAAAAATCTGCGGTGCGAGATACGTGTTCTATGATTCGTATTGTCTCTTCGAATAATTGCACCACGTAACCACCATGTATTCTTTTTTGTATGAGAGAAAATCCCATGACACGATGACACCAATAAGCTTATCCCGATTCAATATGCATCATACTACTACGGATTAAATAAAATACTAAAAAAGTCTTGAGAATCCAGATGCGTTTTTTAGTTGTTTTGATCTAATTATGACAACATTCAAACTAGTCTTTGAACAAAATCAAAGCTCAACACATCTTGCTCAAATACAAGAAAGAGCCATACTTGAATGTCAGGTTACTGGTCCCCAAAAGAGAAAAAAGGAGGAGGTTGAACTGGTTACCGTTGAACAAAGCAATTCGAATGTCAACTAATGACTCTATTCAAATTCTACCATACAAATTGAACAAAGTTTATGGCGCACACAGGCCATACATTACAATGGTCGGAATTTAACTACATGTTTGCTGACTTTTACATTCTGAAACAAGGAAAAACAGAGTCTCACACTAAAGTCGTAATTTACCAAAACAAAAATCTCATATTCATCATTCTCGATAGATAAGTCCATTTAGGAGTTCTCCGGTACCTTCGAGTAAATCTGGGGGCTCTGCTGCCCAAGAGGGGGCAGCAGCCCCAACCCACACCCTCAAAACGACGTAGTTTTGAGGGTACACTGTCGGAGACGGCAACGTTTTGGTGAAAAAAAATTTCTTATTATCTGTTTGCAATCCTATGAAGCAGAAACGTGATTATAAGAGCTTTAAAGACAAAATTTGATTATGTCTCTTTAGAATAATATAATCAAAATAATAAGATCTTCACACTTGTTCAAACGGATTAAAAATTGGAGCACTTAATTTTTTAACCATATTTTTTAATATATAAATGGTCCATAGAAATTAAGTGCTCAAATTTTCACTCTGTTTAAATCGGTGTACAGATCTTGTTATTCTGATCATATTATTCTAAATGATCATAATTAATTTTTGCCTATAGGACTCTCATATTCACATTTCTATTTCACAGGATCCTAAATAAATAGAATATACTTAATATGAGAGCCCTAAAAATAAAAAAATTAATAATGACCTTTTAGAATAATATAATCAGAATAATAAGATCTTTGCACCGATTTAAACGGAGTGAAAATTTGAGCACTTAATTTTTTTTGAGACCATTTATATATTAAAAAATATGGTTAAAAAATTAAGTGTTCCAATTTGTAATCCGTTTGAACAGGTGTGAAGATCTTATTATTTTGATCATATTATTCTAAAGAGACATAATTAAATTTTGTCTTTAAAGCTTTCATAATCATATTTCTGCTTCATAGTATTGCAAACAGATGATAAAGAATTTTTTCCCACCAAAACATTGCCGTCTCCGGCAGTTTACCTCAAAACTACGTCGTTTTGCGGGAGTGGGTTGGGGCTGCTGCCCCTCTCGGGGCAGAGCCCCCGGATCCCCCCTTGGGATTGTAAATATTTCTAAGCTTCGATAATGCAACCCACTACTGAAACTCTGCTGGAGTAAACAGTATGCACTTCTCTCGGGGACAAAAAAGGAGAGAGAATCCTATACACCTTTGAAACACAACTCCGGCCTCCGGCACAGATAGATACGCATGAGTGGATCTATGTCCGGACATGATTATATCAGGAGTGTGTTTCGAAGGCTTATTTGCGAAAGAAATTCAACATCCAGGGAAAGGATTTGTTTCGCAGAGATTTTCCTGAATATTAAGAACCAGAATTTTCTGCAAGGTTGCAGGTTCATGAGAATGACAATTACAATCCTCCAACGAGAAAACTCTCGACTGGCCCCTGTACTACTGGTGCTTGCACCATAGGCAGCCCATTCCGAACCTAATTAGGACACCGCTATCTTGAAATTTACTCGAGGCTCCGTTCCAGAACACCTTCTTACAAAATAAATACTTATTTCACATTTTTAAATTTAAAAATAATGTAAATTAAAAATAATTTTTCAATTTTTTTTGCACCGTATTAAAGATCTCAATGAGATCTATCAAACAAGATCCATAATGATAAAAAAATTATTTGCGTAAGCACATAATTTTTAAGATTGAAATTGCTTTCTTAAAAAATAAGTTCTTATTTGGAGTTCTGGAACGCACCCTCGAAACAAAAAACGCTCAGTATATGAAACATGCAAGCATGTTTGGTGCATGCAAATACAGGCATTCTCAACCACGAGAGAAGTGCACATACATACATGAAGCCCGCATCATTTGAAAAGGCGTTTGCAGAATAACCGTTGCATTGAGTATTTTTTCCTCAACCACCATAGCATTAAGATTATGACCAAAAACCATTTCAATAGAAACACAACACTGCATAAATTAAAACAGTATCTTGATTGATCATGAAAAATACATTTGTACAATAATTTGAAGAAAAGTTATACCATACCATCAGGAATAATCCAATCTTCTCGTACCTCTTCCTTAGGCAGCCCAAAGATGCTCTATACAAAAACTAATCCCAGTTCCTTTCTCTTCAATTCTCCAAGAAAATTCCGCCCAAAAAAGAGATTCTTCACTTAAATCCCCATATTAGACTCTCTCTCTATATATTATATATATCTGCATGCATAAATATGTACATAATCTTCCAATTGTTGCTTCCAAAATAATACTACTATCCCATAAGCTTCTCTCTCTCTATATATATCTTAGTATTCACATTAGATAGAGGGCAAGAGAGAGAGAAGGAACAAAATACCCCCAAAACACAAATTGAACCCAAAAACCCACAAGAACCAGACCTTCACTTTACCAGTTCGGATACCCACCCGACATCCGGACCCCAAGAAGCCGGTGCAGGGTCGACCCGATCCAACGGATTCTCCCTGCTTAGTTTCTCGAACATCTTCGCCCTAAGGCCCCTACCCGACTCCACCCTCTCCATCACGGGTTCCTCCTCCGACCCGGACCCAACTTTCTCAAAGTGATCAAAAGACCCGATACTGTTAGTCGGGGTAGTTGGCAAACTTGAGAAAACGGGTCGAGTCAGGGCAAACCTAGGAGACCCCATCTGAACACCCCAAGAAGAGGGCATTGACTTGACCTTGTTCAACTGTAACCGACGCACCATTACGCTGAGGGAATTCGAACCCAGCGAGCGACTCAATGAGTCACTCACCGGCGGTGACTCGGGTGACAGACACAACCCTCCTCGTCCACACGAACTCTCCATAGCAAGTCTATGCGGCGACCCGTCATACGACTCCACGTGACCCGAACCCGGGCTCAAGACCCGTAACTGGTCCAGCGAATGGGCGAAGAAGCAGACCCGGCGGCGGCAGTTCGACCCGTCCTTGCACGGCTGGGTCCGGTACCTCGAAGGGTGTAGCCAGCACTCGAAAACCCCATGCGCGTACTCGCACGCGTCGCCTTTCTTACAAGTTCCTTTCCGGAAGTCCGGGCAGGCCGCACCCGAGTAGTGGGACTTCCTCGGGTCGCGGCGCCGGGCCTTCTCGCCTGGGTGAGCAAACGGGCACTCCGTCCAGTCGTGCGACCGGGCGCGGGTGCACTTCTTGATCTTGAACTCGTACATCCTGAACTGGTCGCAACAGAATAAATTCTGGTAAAGATCCGAGTCAAAACCCGACCCGTCGGAGTCGTAATCGGGTTCGTTCGACGGGAGGTACTGGTTGAGGGCAGATAGGGCGTCGAGCGGAGAGAATAACTCGTCGGCATTATTGTTGGTATTTACGGAAATGCCAGTGACGGGGAAAGGGAAGGACGTATCGACGGCCGTTGGATCGTCGAGGAAGGTCCAGGGAGGAGCGTGGACCGTCGGATTTGGGTGGCGGTTTGGTTCTCCGATCATCATCCTTGTTCATGCGTCGTACTAATAAGCAGACTCTGCTTGCTTGGTTTTTATAAACTGCTATGCCGGTGGAGTGGGGGACTAACCGTGGTTGAGTTAGCTTTTGTACTTGGTTGGGTTTAGGAATTTATATCGTGGGGAGATGTTAAGGATACAAGTGGGTGAGTTGGTGGATTGCGAAGGTTGTGTTGTGGATTTGACACGTGTTATGCAGTGCGGTTTGGGTTTGTTTCGTGGGTGGGTGTTGACGGGGTTGGAGGGATTTTGGTGACAGACCAGTCAGAGTAGTCGGTAAATGGAGATTTTTTTTTTAAACTGACGTCCGTAGAGTACCCGAAGGCGGTGGAGGCAATTGGGGAATGGTGCAGTGCTGTGCACCTTTGAGCTATCGGATCGTGCATCCGACGATTCGGATCTCATCTCGATAATAAATAATTCTAGATCATTAGTTGTCGATATAAGATCTGAACCGTCGAATATACGATCCGAGGACTAAAAAATACACAATATTATACTATGTATCTTACTGCACAACATCAATCCAAACTCCGGGAGGAGGGTAGCATACGCAATTATAATGACCCGCAGAATTAAAGATTGTTTGAGAAGAGGAAAAGGATCAGATCAGGTTTAAGAAACAAGATACATTTATTGGGGGATTTATGTGTTTTAAATGTCCATGCAAAAAATCAAGAGTGGACTTGGGGAAGCTGCTGTGCAGCTTCGTGCTGCACAGCGTGTTGCGCAGCTGTCGGCGCGTGTTGTCGGCATCGGTTCGGCGATCGGAGACGTTCAGCGCGTAGAGCTCGTCGAGTTTTTTGTGTGCGCAAAAAATCAGCCCGATCAAATATCGATAAGTGCTTCATCCGAACACATATAACTTGAAAAAAATGGATTCAGTGGTTTCGATCCAGTGTTTTGTATCCATTTGGATTTCATTTTTTTCAAGTTATATGTGTTCGGATGAGGCACTAAACAATATTCGATCGAGCTGATTTTTGGCGCTTAAATAAAACTCGACAAGCTCTACGCGTTGAACGTCTCCGATCGCCGGACCGATGCCGGCAACGCGCGCCGGCGGCTGCGCAGCACGCTGTGCAGCACGAAGCTGCACAGCAGCTTCCCCAAATCCATCAAGAGTATAGTACTACCTGGGTAAAATTACATGAGAATCCTCACATTAGAAGATGTTGACCGTAGTCCGGCCATTTTAAGTCTCGTTTCAAGACTACGTCAATGATCGATCGGCCTCGTTTATATTGTAAAATATGTAGGCCTAGCCGACACAAAAAAAAAAAAAAACTTTAACTTGATTGAGTACTGATCATTAATTTCCTGATCTTGACACATTGCCCTATTAGAAAATTGAGTTCTTCCAAGTTATGATCCAATGTGCTCAAGTTGGTGCCTCCGCAATGGTAATAATCAAAATTAATAATTAAAGTGTGTCACACCAGCATTTAATTAGTTATTTTTACATTAGTTATTTTTGCATTTTTAACAAAAAAAAACAAAAACTCTCACAATATACAATACATATTTGTCCAGTGACAAACGAGTTTCAATTACGCACCCGACTATACCAAATTATTCGTCTCGATGAGAAGATTCCAATGTGAGGTGTTTTTGAGTTTGGTTATTGGTAAAAATTGTTAGTTTGGTTATGAAATGGGTGGAATTTGGTTATTTGCTAAAAGACTTTAACTTTGTTTATTACAATTTACAATGTGGAGTATTTTTTAAACATTATTGTTAAATTTGTTTATCTATACTCATTTACTTATTAGAGCATCCGCAATGTGATAATCAAAACTAAAAGGTTGTTAAAATTAGCAATGTTTGCTTAAAAAATGCTCACATTGTAATAACCAATTTTAGCAATCTCTTAGCAACTCATCAAATTTTGGTCTTTGAATAATCAAAACTAACAACTTTTTGTCAATAATCAAATCTAATGATCTCCACATTTTCTCAATCAAATACACTCATCATTCAACAAAACATTCTCTCTCTCAACAATGTTTTCAAAAAATAACTTTTAAAAACTATTTTTTAGAATTTTTTTTTTTTAAAACTGTTATTTTGAAAAACTGTTTTTTTTTAAAAAAAAAAAAAAACTGTTTTCGAAAAACCGTTTTTACACAAAAAAAAAAATTGTTTTATTTTTGAAAAAACTAGTAATTATTTTCACCAAACTCTTTTTTTTAAACTATTCAAATTATTATCACAATTGTGATTCTGATTCCATAGTTTTTTTTTTTTTTGATATTATTCTAATTCTATAGTTTGAGATGATTGAGAATGGCGATTTTCCATTGAAGAAAGAAAGAAGAATAAATAAGCGAGAATGGTAGTAGGCATGAAAGAATTGGAGGGGACGAGAAATAATTGGAGGGACAAACCAGCAGGAATTTTTTTTCGGAAGAAATGAACGGTAAAAGTTTGGATGGAAGGAATAGTTGGCAGTGGACCCATTGATTTTGATTATGGGTACAAAATGAACAATGTGAGACTTCACATTGCTAACTTTAACAACCCTCTAAATGAATAATCAAAAGCTGACGTGGCAAGTTTTGATTATTCATTTTTGAGTATTACATTACGGATGCTCTTACAATGGAGATGCTCTTGCAATTCCATCAAGATTGAATTGCATAGATACACTACTGCAACGCAACTTCTGGCACCACAAAGACATACACAAAACATACTCAAGTTACGATTCCATCAGGTTACCTGATTTTTGCTTCCAATTATACAAACTTGTTTCTCACCCACTGCTCATACGCAAACATGCGCTCGAAATCTGCCATGTCCATCGGACTTTTATTCGGCTCGTAGTTTGTAATAGGCGGGTTTGGACCTATGAATTTTTTCTCGTTCCGGCCCGTGAGCCCGCTCGTGGTACCCGCCCAATAGCCCGAAATCCCACAAAATCCTTTCTTTTTTTCCCTTGCGCAAGAAAATTTAAACCCGCCCGTTGACCTGCCAAACCGTCAATTGGGCTAGCCCGTAGGCGGAGCCTAGGTTTCAATTTATGGTAGGTAGTCTGGCCCGCAAAAAAGAAAAAGTCCGATCAATTCGTTCCGTGGGTGAACTTGGATAGTAACTTAGCTGACTGAGCCGGCCCTGCCCGACCCGATGATGACCCTTAATTCTAGCACCACAAAAACATACACAGACTCACATCAAAACATTCCGCATATTGTGCGTTGGTCCGTGCTCTTCCGTTAATTGACGTACTGGCATCTAGCTCCAGGGTAGCCACAAAATCTTTAGCCCAGCCTCGACGCGTTCAAGTGAGGAGGGTTCCTCCTCCACATGGAGTTTTTTTTTGGTAACCGAGAAATAATCTTGCAGCCGAGCCACTATTGAATCCGACTGTGCAATTCAAACCTCGGGAGAGACTAGTACAACAACGCACCGCCATGGCCCCCTACTTAAATCATGGTTTGTCTTTAGGGGGAATCGAATCTTGATATGTTGCAAATTCAGGTTCGACCTTCCACATGGAGTTCTCAAACTTAATACCGACGGTGCCGGCATTGGCATCAATTTTGAAGCGACTACCAGAGGTATTATTCGAGAGAGCCCGTTTGGATGCGGGACCAGGATTGGGGGTGTTAGTTATGAAAGGAGAATAAGATAGTAGAGAGTATTATGTAAAAAGGGTGAGCCCACATTGATATGACAGGGGATTAAATAGTATTTGGTTTGGATGAGAGATAAAATGAGAGAATAAAATTATTTTGTGGTTGAAATAGAAGAGAGATGGGGTATTATCAGGGGGTATTATGTAATAACACCCAAGAACTTCCCCATAAATAATCCCCCCGTCGGGGGTATTAAGGGGTACAAGAGAATCCAAAGCTTAGCTAATACCTCCGGCAAAATGTGTTCTCAAACCATAACTTAACCATGGTCCCACGATCTTAAAAAGGGGAATTACTAATACCCCTTTGGTAGCCCCCATCCAAACTGGCCGGACTGTGATGGTAATTGGATCGGCTGTTTTTATCAAAAACCATGTCTGGTGCACTCTCTTACAGCGGAGTTTTTGGCCCCTTCGCGAAGGCCTTAAAATTCTGATTTCAAAGAACCTTCAGAATGTCGGATCATAAAAAAAAAAAAAAAAAAAAAAGAACCTTCAGAATGTGGTCCATCTAATTCAGAAAACTACTAATGATAACCGTCTACAATACACATTCATTAAAAGTATATACCATATTCAACTATTATATAATTCATTCTTAACATTTTAGTTGTTTCGTAATTTTTATTCTAAAACTCATAACTTTTCAACAATACGATTCGTAACATTTTTATTACGATTCATAACATTTTGGCGCATTCGTAACTTTTATACTAAAATCGTAACTTTTTAACAATACCATTCGTAATATTTTCTCTATAAATCATAACATTTAAGGGGTGCATATGATACACACCCAAATAAGAGGTGTGTATTTTGTAGCATTTCTAACCATTATCTCATTGATATCGTGCGCGATTGCAAGTCACTACTCCACCAACTCGGTACGCCGCGGCTCAAACTCAAAGATTGATCACGTTGTTGGAATTTTCTCAAAATCATCGCACATAATCCGGCTGACATTTTGGCTATCGACGAATGGGTGGAACGACTCAAGACTACAGTCGACATGTGCATAATAATAATGTCATTAAAAATTGGGATCGTATCATCTCTGATTTGTAAAGATAATTAAGATCGATTAAGATGATTTTAAATTTTAATACATCAGTTGATATTCTCAACGAATTATGTAAACTATAAAAGAAGTTTGGATCATTATATTGAGTTCGAAAAGCGCAGCCCAAAGTGAAAACAAAATGGAGTGAACAAATTTCTAAACCTCTACTACAATATTTTTACAAAAGTGATTTGCAATATTATTTAAATAAAAAGCAAATTTTAACGACAACTTTTTTACCATAAGAAGAAGGGCTCAAATGTCCGGGTAAAGTAGTAAAATGATTGTACGGCCCCGTTACGCTTACTCGCTTACGCAAAGAAGTACTACTAATTTTTCAAACAAGTACTTATTTGTCAAATAAATTTTTTTTTTAAATTAAAGGTTATGTATTGTAAGAGAATGCCCATAAAATAAAAAATAAGTATTTAAAAAATAAAAAAATTAGCGATATTCACTTGAGACCTCTCACATTCCATACATTTTTTTTCTGACATGACAATTCATACGTTCACACATGTAAATACATACAGATTGTGTGCCTTACTTCTATAATATTTTTTTTTATAACCAGGACACATGGTCAATTTACGCGCACCTTAACTAATCATGAGTGACCATATACCAATCGTCCATTCCAGACCAAACGCTCCATATGACTTGCCCCCAAAGGAATTTTTTTTTTTAGGGCCAAAAAAATTTCACTAATTATGAAGATCAAAAGATGAAACCAATACAATACGTACGAGAAGAAATGCAGTGAGAGAGAGTACAAACACTGTGGATCAAAAAAAAAAAAAAGAGTACAAACACTCTTCTACTACTGCTGCTTGCATAAACAAATCCTACGTTTAGGTCACAATGGCGTCGTTTGTTTGAGTGTTTTGATAGTAATGAGTGGAAAGTAGGGGTGTGCAAAAAACTCGTGGCCCGACGGACCCGACCCGAAGGGTTTCGGGCAGGGCCGAACATGTGGTTCGGTCGGGTACGGGTACATTTTTCCAAAAAAATCAGTTTTCGGTTCGGGGTGATGTTTTTCTTGCTCGACCCGACCTGACCAAAAGGCGAACAATTCAATTTAATTCATATAGATTACTTCGGTTTTGGTTGGACCCGACCCGACCAAAAAAATGGGCACGCGGATGGTTATTCCCACTCCTCCGGTTCGGGGCCCAAAAAAAAAAAAAATCGATGCCCGACCAGTCGGGTCGGGTTCGGGGCCGAACCCGACCCGTCTGACCCGTGCACACCCCTAGTGGAGAGAGATGGATAGAGAAAATTTATTGAAAATCGTGTCTAAAAGTTTTGAGACCCTTAAATGAACAAAGTCTCAAAAAAAATACTGTAATTTAAAAGAGAACAAACAACAAAACAAAAGGAATTAATATCACCCAAGAGCTTTCGACCTTGATACGACATATATTACTATGAAGGGTCCGATATATGCCTGACCAATAGACCATCTTATTAGGTCTAAATGGAGGATAAAACATGGAAGCGAGGACTCTGTTGTGCCTCATGGCATAGTACCCCACCCACACCCGATTAAAAAAATCTTAAGTTATCTATTTGCAATTTTATAGAGCAGAAACGTGATTATGAGAGCTTTAAAGATAAAATTTAATTATGTCTCTTTAGAATAATATAATCAAAATAATAAGATCTTCACAATGGTTCAAACTGATTGAAAATTGGAGTAGTTAATTTTTTAACCATATTTTTTAATATATAAACAGTCTAAAAAATTAAAAAATTAAGTGTTTCAATTTTTAATCCGTTTGAACAAGTGCAAAGATATTATTATTCTGAACATATAATTCTAAAGGATCGTAATTAACTTTTGTCTCTAGAACTCTCATAATTAAGTATCTGCTCTTTATTTAGGATCTTGTGGAGCAGAAATGTGATTATTAGAGCCTTAAAGACAAAAGTTAATTCTGTCTTTTTAGAATAATAAGATTTTCGCACTTGTTCAATGGATTAAAAATTAGTGCACTTAATTTTTTAGACCGTTTATATATTAAAAAATATGGTTAAAAAATCAATCCGCTTTTAAAAAAGGAAAGTTTTTGAAAAGGAAGATAAATTTCAAGGTCAAAAATCATAGATTTACGTAAATAATTTTCCTACCAATATGGATCTTGTTTGATAGATCTCATTGAGATCTTTTAAACGGTGCAAAAAAAATTGAAAAATTATTTTTCATTTTCGTTATATTTGAGTTTGAAATTACATTCTTTTTGAAAAAGAAGGTTTTTTGAGAAAGCGGAACGGGGCCTACTCCAATTATCAATCAGTTTGAACCAGTGTGAAGATTTTATTATTCTGATCATATTATTCTAAAGAGACATACTAATTAAATTTTATTTCTAAGACTCTCATAATCACGTTTCTGCTACATAAGAATGCAAATAGATAACTTAAGATTTTTTTTAATCCCAAAGAGTACCGTTTGGGAGTGTGTGTAGGGGGTACTATATCATGAGGCACATCATGAGGCACAGCAGAGCCCCCGCTTCCATAAAACACATAGCACGACTGACGGAGAGCAAGGAATAAAGAATGAAGCTACAGTTTCTAATCCCGACATCCTACCGGGCACGCTCCGGCCACCGGCCGGCCAATCTGAGCCGTCCAAAAATTCTATAAAAAAAACCCGAGTGGGCTCACGTGAAAATAAACAGCATCCAACGTGTGAAGGTAGCCGATCCAAGCACTCCATTTTTTGCCGATCCAAACACTCCATTTTTGGTCGATCCAAACACAAAAATGGATTGTTTGGATCGGCCATCTACACATGTCGGATGCCGTTTATTTTGCCACTAGCCCACTCGGTTTTTTGAAAATTTTTTTTGGACGGATCGAATAGGCTGTCTGGTGGCCGGAATGTGCCTAACGGAGCATCGGGATTCCAATCGGGAATTTTGGTCAGTAAGAGTAGACTTTCTGCGGAATAAATATCTCTTCCAATGGTACAGATGGCACTGTCACGTCATTCTATCCACGTCGAAGAATGTTACGGGTGTTTGCCCGCGCGCGGCATCAGGCATGTGACCTCATGACCCTTCTCTCTCTCTCTCTCTCTCTCTCTCTCTCTCTCTCCTTATCTCTTATCTTAAACAAACAAAGATCATGACCCTTTCGTGGTATTACTCCAGTTATTCTCCATACCCAATTTCCATTTATGAAAAGAGGAGCTCGATTATGTGGCTATACGTGTATGGCGCACTAGCGCGCGGCATCAGACATCATTCGTTTTCATGATCTAGACCATCCATTCTGTAAAACTTGTTGAGAATTCCAATTTTGCAAAAGATCATGTTTATTGGATGACGATCAATATATTTTACGAACAAATTTCTATTGATAAAAATTGACTCAGGGACACTCCATCAAATCCATTTTAATCTGCTTTCTTTTTAAGGAAAATGTAATCTAAAATATATAATTTGATACCCGACAAACATAATTTTTCTAAGATTGAAATTAAGTCTGTCAATGGATCCGAATCCGATAATGTCGATCTGATAATCCGAATCCGGTATTTCAAATATGGATCGGATTAAGTCCGCTATCAATCCAATCCGAATTTTTATTTTTAATTTTTTTTAAAAAGCTGTAAAAATTTTATATTGAAAAAAAAAGTTTAAGAAGTTGTATTTTAATTTTTAAATATTTTTTGGAAAATAATTTTTTTTGCTAAGATTTTTAAAGTAAAAAAGTTTTCAAATCGGATCCGAATTTTTCATATTCAGATTTTCACTATCATATTCGAATCTTATCGAATTTGAATTTGTCGGATCCGGATAGAATCCGGTCCATTAACAGGCCTAATTGAAATGTTCAACAGATTCTACAAAAATGAATGGTTTAGATGAACAAAATAAAAGGTCAAAGCCAAACCTTGGGCCGAACATGGGCCAACTGCACGCTGCAATGGGTTTATAGTGTGTTTGACATGACAAGGCACATGCAAAAAAATTTCGGCCAGATATTTGCTTCTTTTTGGGCCTTCTACTTTTGGAATACTTGCTACTTATAGTATGTTTATAAGATATTTGTTAGGAGAGAAGATAAGTTGTATAAATATTTTTTCTCACTCACTTTAGTTCATAAACTACTTTATGCTCTAGGTTAGATTTTCTCAAGCTTTCTTAGTTTAATTTTTCAAGAACTTCTTAAAGTAATTGTCGTTCGTTAATTTTCAGTTTATTAATGTTGTAGCTACGGACTAGATTCTCCTTAATATCAAATTTATTTCCATTTTCGTCGGTTAAAAATGTTTTCAATATTTACCATGGTTTCTAGTCTTTTCAATATGTGTGAGTAATTTCTTGGTCAAGTCTTGGGCTAGTCTTTGCCAATGACTTAGGTGGTTATTTGGTTATCAAACATTCGGGTTTAAAATCATGGTTTTTGGAATTAGGTTAACTTAGCCATTTTGGTCTAAGTGAGGGGTGTTAACTCCTTGATATGTTATTTAGTCAAGCGATCTTGGCACGCGGCATACCGAGGGCTCGTGGTCTCCTATGTGTTAGATACATTAACAAAAATAGGTTGGTTTAGTCCCGATAAATCACATCTTTTGATAAATGAAATTGTTAAGATTAAATCTTCCGAGAGTGAGGAGTTATAATCGAGAACCGGTAGTGGCCTTTGTCAAGGGATGGATGATCCTTAGACTTGCCTTTTTTTAGTTTATTAAGCTCAATTTTAGTCTTTTCCTTAGTTTTCAACTTTAAAGCAAAACCAAGTTGGCCGTCTTAAACGCCGAAATCCACCTTATAAAACCTACAATCAAAACTAGCTATATTTCGATTATCTGTGGGTACGATTCCGGACTTTCCTGTTATTATGCTATCGACAACATAGCCCTACGCTTGGGGTGTCTAACCTTATTTGAAGGCGAGGTTCGGAAGCTAAGCATGCATTAATGAAGCCATTGAATGGTTCAGATCAAGCCAATGTTTCAGCCTCATAACCCTTAAGCTATGTGACACCGTTTTCTCCTCTTTTCTCCAAACGGCAGATTGATACCCCTGTTTGCATCCATTTTAGTGTTTCTGTCGAGTAGAGGGTTACGAGGGTACAAGAACAGAGCTTCACTACCAATTGATCTGGTGACTACGATTCTATGGCGACTACGAACGATTCACTATGGTTCTTCATCTCGGTAACTTAATTCATTGATCTCTCGATTTTGTGGTTGATTTGGGTGTTTTTTTCATAAAAAGAAGATGATGGTTTTGTTGATTTGGTTTCGTTTTATTTTTTAATTTTTTGAACTATATTTGATTTCGTTTTGATTCTCGATAAATGGACTCTACTTCGATTTTCAACATGCAATCAAGGAGCAGGATTCGTTTCGAAATTATACTGGATGTTGATGAATTTTTACATTGGAGGGTTGATCTATTTACTGAAGATTTAAATCCACGAATTAACTTTTTTTCCATGGACAGACTACCTTTGATTTTATATTCCCAACAAAATTTTCTGGCTTGAATTTAGCAGAGAGAGAGAGAGAGAGAGAGAGAGAGAGAGATGGCTGAGAGAGAGAGATGGATGGCTGTGAGTGGAGATTCGAAATGGGAAAAATGGGGGTTTAGGCTCTGTTACAGAAACTTTTTTAAAAAATAAGCAGCTTATTTCACATTTTCAAACTCAAAAATAAAGTAAATGAAAAATAATTTTTAAATTTTTTTTGCATCGTATAAAAGATTTACTCGAGATCTTCCAAACAAGATCCATATTGCATATTATTAGATTTCAATAAACTCTTAATTTTTGAGCTTGAAATTGCCTTTTTAAAAAACAAGGGTTTTTTTTGTTCCGGAACGGAGCGTTTAATCTGCCGTTTGAGTGGATAAAAAAATAAAATAAAATTCTGCCGTTTGCGGAAAAGAGGGAAACGACGTCGCATGGCATAAAGGGGAAGGCTGAATTGCTGGCTTGATCTGAACCGTTCAACAGTCTCATTAATGCGTTGTCGGCTTCCTGTGAAAAAATGGGATAGATCTCTGGAGAGAGAGGCGTGGAGAGGATCCGGGCCCCTCAACCCGTCCATGAAAAAATTGCTTCCAGTACCTTCTCCCTTGCTTCCCGGCAAAAGAATGGGTTAAAAGATTTGAGGTTTGTCGTGGGGGAAGAAGTTTGATTGCGACGCTTGTACGATTGGTTTCAGCGTGCTGTCCCCGACTTTTGTTTCGGGCGGTACACGTGTCCCCCGCCTTTAATCACTTTGCTGTCAGAGGTACCCAAAGCCTAATACGTACGTGACTGCCCAAGTACTTCAGAACCGACGCGTGGTACTAACGAAGGCATGTTCCCCTTTGCCTCGGGGCTCGTGCTCCTATTTTAATTCCGGGGTTTCCTGACCTCCGCACACTTGGCGGATGATAATATGTACGTAATTTCAAATAAGTTCGGATATCAATGCGTATCTTTATTACTCCGTAATACACTTTCATAAATATTAGGGGAACTTAATTAGCCATTTTTTTTATCCTACTTATTTAGATGCTCATCCTAATGTGTTTAAATAGGACTTGGGGAAGCTATTGTGCAGCTTCGTGCTGCACAGCGTGCTTCGCAGTCGCCGGCCGGCGTTGCCGGCATTGGTCCGGCGATCGGAGACGTTCAACACGTAGAGCTCGTCAAGTTTAACGTGTGCGCCAAAAATCAGCTCGATCAAATATCAATAAGTGCTTCATCCGAACACATATAACTTGAAAAAAATGGATTCAGTGGTTTTGATCCAGTGTTTTGTATCCATTCGGATTTCATTTTTTTCAAGTTATATGTGTTCGGATGAGGTACTTAACAATACTTGATTAAGCTGATTTTTGGCGCACACGTAAAACTCGACGAGCTTTACGCGTTGAACGTCTCCGATCGCCGAACCGATGCCGGCAACGCCCGCCGGCGGCTGCACAGCATGCTGTGCAGCACAAAGCTGCACAACAGCTTCCCCAGGTCCGTTTAAATACTTATCGTTCTATCCTCAAGACACCTAAATAAATCTAGTGAATAGGATCCCTATTTAATTTTCTCTAAATAGGGGAACTTAATTAGTCATCCTTTTTACCCTACTTATTTAAATGCTCATCATAATGTGTTTAAATACTTATCTTTCAGGATGAGAACATAAATATTTAAAACCTCTAGGATGGACACCTAAAAAAATCTAGTGAATAGGATGCCTATTTAATTTTCTCTAAATATTAATACATTTTTTCTAGGATATCAATGCACATTTAACTTACTATCTTACACTTTTTTTTTGATGATATTAGAATAATCCTTTATTCAACTATGAGGTGATTTTCCAAAAAAAGAAAGAAAGAAGGGGATTCACAGTAGAGAATAATTTTGTTCACTCTCGTTTAAAAGAGATTATTTAATACTCTTGGGACACCACGCCTTTTCCCATCTTCACACTTCTTCAGCAATAAAGCTATAGATATATATGAGTTTATATATATCAGGTACATATGAGTTTTGTGGAGCCCACCTCGGGTCCCACAAAGATGATTTAAACCGCCAATTATTTTTAAAATATTTTTTTATGGAGCCTTATAAAAAATCAGTTCAACCCGATATTAATAAGGATTTTTTTTGAATTTGTGGGGGGCGAAGCTACTTAACTGTTTAGTTTTTCTCTTACAAATTTGATGAAAATCTTTAGCGATATGGGGTTGAGCTGATTTTTTACAGGGCTCTATAAAAAGTTGTTATACAAATAATGGACGGTTTGAATCATGTTTGTAGGAGCCTAGGTGGGCCTCACAAAACCTATATGTACATGGTATGTACAATCCATATGTACACATAGCAGTACTCCTTATTCAGATCTCACAGAAATGTGTGGATGAGAAGAAGTCTGGGACACCACGTGGGTATTGAATAATTTTCTTTATTTTGAGAGGGTAAACATTACCCTTCTTGTGATTAGTGAAAATTGTGTGGGTCCTACCATAGAATAACTCTATTCCTTGGACTCATACAATTTACCAATCACAGGGAGGATAATGTTCACCATCTTTAAAGAAGAGTGAACACAAATTTATTCTCAACAAAATAGGTACGTAAAATATACACTGGATTATGCGAAATCCACCTCGGTGTTTCACAGAAAATGATCAGAGTAGTTTAATTTGTTTAGAATATTTTTAATAGATCTTTAAAAATTGGCTTAATCGAATTAATTAATTGGACCGTTGGTTTCCAAATTCGCATGGGTCAAATATTTAGTGAACTGCTTAAGTTGTTACAAATATTCAATTGAGTTGATTTCTGATAATAATCTTTAAAAATTTGTTTTGAACAAATTGAATGGCTTGAATTATTTGTTGGAGAGACTTCAATGTGGATGCCACACAATCCATTGTACATTTATTGTACCCAGTAGTCACTCTGTAGGACAAGATGTCTCTTTACGGACTTAATAACATGATCCAAACTGTTCGCTTGGTAAAACTAAATGCATTTAGCCCTAGTTTCTATAAAAAAAAAAAAGTGCTAAAAAACTAAAGGGACATTTTCTCTCTCAATATATATTTTACTATGAATGAATAAAAAAAAGAAAAAAAGAGCTCCTTCAATACTTAGGTGTAATTCTTCAATGCTTGCATAGCAAAGAAAAGCTCCAACAACAAAGAAAATTTAGGTCTTAGGATCAGTCATGGTCTGATCCCTAATCCTCTCTTAAGGTGGGTAGATTAAAAGAGTGATAACGACGGAGTAAGAATCATTGCCATCCCCCTCTTTTTTCACACAAAACAAGATTAATAGGACCAAGTGTTTTTTGTGGTTCAAATTGGGATGCACCTAACTTAACAAATAGGGGCTAGCTCAGTTGGCCAGAACTCTTGTATCTCGTTAGGAGGTTAGGAGTTCGAGAGGGTTTTTCCTTTATTTCTTTGTTTCTACCCTCTAATGGACTTATTTCTTGTATTGTTTGAGTTATTAAGCTTGATTATCTCGTGGACTCTTACAATTGATGTAGTGTCCTGGACTTATACTCTGTATTTCATATCGGATATAAAATAATCTCTTCTGTCGATTGACAAAAAAAAAATAAAAATTTGGGCTGCACGTGCACGGTAACGGTCGGTAGCAGACTAGTTTTGTTGATCTACACAGTTATCAGGTACGGTTCGTCGAATAATACATACTACAATTCATGGAAAATCATTGAAGTTTATCAAATGTCAATGAGAAATGTTAGGTACAAAGAAAATATATCCAAAAATCACCCAAAACAGGAGTTTCTAACCGCTAATAAAAATTTCTTAACGGTCAATTGTTTCTAGCACTCTTGAATATCAAAAATTACAACAAAGATGAGGAACAATTCACATGAAAAGGATTACGCAAAGTAAATTAACACATCATCAACTATCTCGTGCAGAGTCTGCAGACGGTAAATTCCATTTCATGGGTCCGGCCACGAAGGCGCCGGGGCAATTGCAAGGGTGCAATAACTACAACTATATATTTCACTTGAGTTTGATGAGAACTCACAAAGACACAAAATTTTAACGCTTTTTCTATACCAGTTGTAAATATGTGTGATACTTCGTTCTAATCATGACTAATTCCATCATTTCCTCTGCGAAGCTCGAGAGCCTACGGTCGCTTTTGTTAGCTATATTATATTAATGTTGATGCCTTTTGATGGAATGTTATCTATTTTCAATGTTATTATTATTCGGTATTGAAAACGATGGAGAAAAATATAACGTATGTGATTAACGTAGCTTAGCTATTGTACCGGGGGCATCGTGTAATATTTACCTTTTTAGTAACGGCAAGAAATCACGATCCAAAATAATGCGAGGAGTCTCAATTATGCATGTTTTAGTCAATAAGATTAGCCAATTGCAGTGTTGGGGTGATGGAATAGATGCCCACTGACTTGGGCCTGTCAATGTTGATGAGATTTGACAAATCTCGAAGTGAAAGGCACTGGCAGTGTTTTTACTTTAATTTGTGCCGGCATTTGTGGTAGCAATAGTTCCCAGTTTTGTGAAAGAGTACTGTTGGGTGTATATATGTAATGTACATATTATAAACATATAAATTTTGTGGGGTTTATCTTGAATTCTATAAAGATGATTCAAATTGTTTATTATCTTTAAATAATTTTTTATGAAACTATGTGAAAAATCAACTCAACCTGATATCGTTAAGGATTTTTTTTGAATTTGTAGGAGCGAAACTGATCAGTTAAGTAGTTTCACCTCCACAAATTCGGAAAAATTTCTTACCGATATTGGGTTAAGCTGATTTTTTATAGGGGTCACAAAAAATTATTTTAAAAATGATAGGCTGTTCGAATCATCTTTGTGAGATCCGAAATAGACCTCACAAAACTTATATGTACAAATTCATATGTACCCATAGTTTTATTGTTTGAAGTGTGAAAGAAAATTTGCCATCAAAGTTCAAATCGAACCACCGAAACAAAGTGGGTCCGGTTAGGCTGGGATATTTTGGAACAATAACTCCATGATCGGGATTAAGTAGCGGATTTTGCCAACATTGTGGATAAGTAAAAATTATCGGCGTGTTTGCGAGAGTTGTGGATACAAATCTTACTTAGATTTTAGCTTCAAATTTTAGATTTCGAATTTTAGTAGAAGTTGAGAAATATGTTTGTTGCAGTTTCAAGATTATGATAATTTCATTCTTTTTTTAAAGAATTTATGTTGCGGAATCTCAAAAGCTACCCAAACCCAACTTTGTAATTTTGAGAATCTTTCCTTTTTATGTTCTTGCTATCAAAATTTTTTTCACAAACATTCTAAACTAATTTTTAAAAATTATAATCTAAAAATCTGTTAAAATATTTTTTTTTTCGCAAAAACCCACGTAATCAGCGTCTCGGCAGTTTTGACAGCAATCGCACTCCATGCAGTCGATCATTTTCCGGCCCCTTGCAAGGCGGAGTTCGGTAATCCGTTTCGTCCATATTGTAAATCTTGCCGAGGGCTTAAGCCTCATTCCGCTTTCTCCAAAAATCTTCTTTTTAAAAAAGAACATAATTTTAAACTCAAATATAACGAAAATGAAAAATAATTTTTCAATTTTTTTTTGCATCGTTTAAAAGATCTCAATGAGATTTATCAAACAAGATCCATATTGGTCGTAAAATTATTTGCATAAACACATAATTTTGAAGCTTGAAATTACCTTTCTTTTCTAAAACTTCCTTTTTCAAAAATCTGGAACGGCTTCTAAGTGGGTTTTAAATTCATATCAATTAAATACCAATTAACTAGCGTGTGTGCCCGTTCTATGCACGGGCAAAACTAACCCGTTCTAGCGTTCAACCCGTTCTATGCACGGGCAAAACTAACCCATTCTAGCGTGCAACCCGTTCGATGCACGGGCAAAACCAACTCATTCTAGCGTTGTGCCCGTTCTAACCTACTTTTTTAAATTTTCTCATGTATCGAACGGGCACAATGCTAGAATGAGTTGGTTTTGCCCGTGCATCGAACGGGTTGCACGCTAGAATGGGTTAGTTTTGCCCGTGCATAGAACGGGTTGAACGCTAGAACGGGTTAGTTTTGCCCGTGCATAGAACGGGCACACACGCTAGTTGATAGATAGATAGGAATGTAGTCTACCTTCCAAACCCTCCAAGCCTCCAATCCTAATTTCCTAGATTTTCCATTTTTGAATGAGTTAGTGTTCAACCCATTCTATCATCTCCTCCTTCGGAAAACTAACTCATTCTAGATTTTTCATTTTCTAGACCCTCCACACCATAAAAAAAACAGGGAGAAAGAAAGTTAGATTTTAATGGGTGGGCTCTTTTGCTCGTGGAGAGAGGCCTCTTTGTTCTAATGTGGTCGGTTCAATTCATTTAATCCTTTGAGGCCAAAAAAGGTGAGGAAACTTTGGCGCTATAGGGGCTGATAAAAAATGGTGAGCCATACATGAATAACTACAACACTATAGGACTGGACAACCAATTTCGTGCACATAGCGATGGATTAGTGGGGTTCCGTGCAAAATTAATCAACTGAGTAAGCAAATAAACTGAAAGCGCGAGGAAAAAGTTAACTTTATTTTCCGAAGGAGGAGATGATGAGAAGTACCTCTTGGCTGCTTAGGGATGTCGAAGCATTCGGTTTCGTTCCTCACTTTCAATTGTCAAGACCTTAGGTTAAATAGTGGCAGAAGAGTTAACCTTTGATCAAAAGAGTTGTTCCATGCAATATTAATCAATTGAGTAAGCAAATAAACTGAAAGCGCGAGGAAAAAATACAAATGTGATTCTTCTCTGAAAAAATACAAATGTGTTGCATCAAACGGACACAAAACGCTAGCCCGTGTATCAAACGGTCACAAAGGCTAGTTTAGAAAGCGGAAAGAGTTTTACCGGTCACTCTTTGGATGTAGTTTTCTTTCGATTGCCGCTTAGTTTTTCACCCCGTTTATCACCTTGTGACTGTTAAAAAAGAGAGAGCAAGATTAGATGGTTTTCACAGTGCAGTATTTGAGTGCGTACGTAGTTTTGAGATGGAAACTAACCTTTGAGCAATTGATATCCGTTTCATGAACAATTGAAGCTAAGGACCGATATCCGCTTCGTGAACAATTGAAGCCACGGACCGAACTTTCTAAAAGAGTGGAAGAATAGAAAAAATGATAGGAGTTGCACGGTGACAATTAAACAGTGGAAAGACAGATTTTAGATGTGAACAGTGGAATGGCAGATTTTAGACGTGAGGTGTTTTTACGTGAGTGTGGGAACATATATATTATTAGTCGTGGGTAAGTTTTTTTTTTTTTGGTTTCTGATGGACGTGGGTAGTTTGCTTTTGAAAGGATATTATTAGTCTTGGGTCAGTTTTTTTATTTTTATTTTTATGTTTCTGATGGACGTGGGTAGTTTGCTTTCGAAAGGGGGGGTTTTGCAAAGGATCAATACACGTGTTCTGGTAGTCTGAGTGGGAACCTACATATTGGCATGCGAAAGTGGGTCTCATTTTCCTTTTTTTCTTTTAAACCATCCGGTGTTTGATGGAGTAATGGACGTGGGTTTCATAATGGGCGTGGGATTTGGTTAGATAGGAAGTGGGAACGCACATGTCGGTATTGAACGTGGGGTTTTTTTAAAACCGTCTGGTGGTATTAATTTGAGGGATGTGAGGTTTTTTTTTTGGTTTTTAAAAAGTGAAAAATCTAAAAAATTAGGAATGGAGGTTTGGAGGTTTTGAGAGGTCCACTACATTCCCATAGGATATTGATAGATGTGTGATCCAAACACAAAAACAAATCAAAACTGGAGTTTACTGGGTTCTGGTCATGTTGAAAAACCAGTTTTGATTTGACTAGGAATACCTAAATCCTCAAAGAAGCACTTAATCCTACATTAACACTTCTTTATATATAATAATAACAAAAAGTCCAATAAATTTTGTTTTCAGTGCACGGTAGTTCTACTTATAAAGTTGCGGGAATAATGGCCATAGAGAACCTAATTATCTTCCCCAAGGTATCAAATTAGAATTTGGAAACCTACCAATGAATTATTCTGACGCATGGGAAGGTGTTGTAGTTACCTATCACGATCTACACAGGTCTCAAGTAGGGTTAGTTTTGTCATTCGTGTCAGAAAAACGTATGTTTAGTCGATCTGATAATAATAATAATCGCATGAATGTATAATATTTTTGTATGAGATCGATGCAATGGACCATTCAGTTTTTTAAGACAAATATAGTAGAATCACGGGATAAAAATTTCATGTTGAATTTACCGAGTCTCTCAGAGTGCAAAAAATGAACGACTCAGATTATGAAATTGGAATTCGTAATTAGGCCATTGACCGTGATCATATCCAAATTTCCAATCCCAATTGAGCAACTCGAGACAAACCTTCTTCTTCATGTGTCCACGGCTTCAAAATCAGCTGAAGATAATTTAAACTAATTAAGACGATGATGTAAAGTGTAGACAATGCATACAGATGGTTAGGTCAACTGTTCTCTCAAAGGTGTCTATTTTTAGCTGAGGTGACAAAAACAACTGATTTTGTAAGGCATGGGATTGCAACCGTTGATTTAAATGTCATAATTAAAGCCACCGAGGGGTGTGGTAGTGTGGACATATACGGCATAGCGTATAAGAAAAATCTCGAATTTGGATTCAAAATTGATGACTTAGTGTGAGTTTATCCATGTGCTTGTGCACTTAGGCATTCTTTTTTGATCTATCTTTCGTGCTTCTATAAAAACCATCATGTTGGACATAGTGCTCACACTGGAAATTACGATCAAGGATGACTCCTTGTCCAGTGGTTCATGGCTTACTCTCAAGTGTTTTGAGTGGTGAAGAGGTTCAAGATTGGAATTGTGCTAACGATGCCCTCTTGAACTTTGTCTTCCTGCTTGGTTCGGCGGCGTTTCTAGTTTCCACTAGATAGCCCTTGGTGGGCCGGTAGTTGCTACTTGCTATGGCATTTTAATCCTTTTCACAGCTCGCCGCGGATTTGAAGTCCCTATAATCACACCCATGAGAGGTTTCTTATGTCTAGTCACCCCACATCCACCCTTTCTGATTAGCCAAAAATCGTAATCATGAACACATTTCTGAAGGTTTATGGATTCTATGTCTTTCATATTCTGAGGCCCCGTTCTCTTGAACTTAACTTAAATTTGAGAGTTTTGCCCTTATTTGAAATTTTTTTTTGCATTTGTTAATTTTGCGCCAAATTTTTATGGGTTATTGATTTGTCTCGACGAAAAAAATCGGAAAAGTATTTTTATTTTTTTACTTTTACCCAATTATTTTGAGAAATAACAACTTTTTCAAAAGAAAAAAAAAAAAAAAGTCATTTCCGAAGGTTCGTGGATTCTATGCCTTATTGCCTTTCATATTCTGAGTTGCACGGTGGAGTTTGTAAAGGATATACTTAAGCTTAACTGGAGTAATATTCTTTGGCGATGCATATTGGCATTTTCTTTTGGATTGGAACTGCTAGCTTGCACAAAAGAATAAACATGAGAGGAGAGGGACATCCGTAGATACTTTCACTTGGGAGAATAATTCTGAGGATAATGATGTGCATAGATCGTTTTCACAAGATTATTTATCTTTTTTCTTTGTCCATGTTGTGCCGTTCCACAAACGTTTAGGGTGAGTTCCGTCGAGACGACGTCTTTGTGTTTTGCGACTTTGCGTCATTGTTTTCTGTTTTTTAATCATAAAGTAACTTTTTGCGTTATGTATTTGTTAATTTGACCGAATTATCTACACCAAAATGATTGTCTTCTGCTTGCTTAAACGAGAAGTTAAAAGTTTCAATTTATGACCCAAGAGTTTGACATTGCGTCCATGAGACTGTACTTTACGACGAAAACATAACAGTATGCAGCCATGACATAAAAGTTTAAACCCATAGTGTAAAAGTTTGCGGCCATGAGGTAAAAGTTTGCGGCTAGAATGTAAGAGTTTGCGCCCATTTGTTCAAAAAAAAAAAAAAACACACGACTTCCTAGATACCAATGAGTTCTTTAAATTCATAGAAGACACTATTTCATTTTTTTTTTTTTTTTGACAAAAATGCATTTTCACTTCTCATTTTGCGGACTGGACAATTACGGAGAGAGTAATAATCTTTGAAATAGTTGACCAATTCGTAGAATTCAATACTATAACTAATGAAGTAGTTGAAAATGTGAAAATGGAAAGCCAAAAATTAAACTGCCAAAGCCGATAAAAAATAAAATAAATAAAATTAAGCTGTCAAAAATTACGCTGCCAATGTCGATTGGTATTTGGACTTTCTTTCGTGGGCCTCACATTTGATCCTTCTCAGGTCCTGAGCCCAAGATTCAAAAATCTTAGAATCTCTAAGGCCTTTATTGTTGGGCTAGAATCTACACACTGCAGAAGTACTATAACCACGAGGTGGGCTTGGGCTTTGAAAGTCCACGAACATGTGTAGATGGGCCTTGTTAGAAGCGCTTGCGACTCGTGCGCGCGCTTTCTTCTCTCTCGCTCTCAATTCTTAGATCCGCTCAAAATGAAGTGGTTAATGCAAGTATCTGTACGTCAGTCGACCTATTTTCAAGCGAAAAAATTTGATCATTTACCGCTGCCACGGTCCATCCTTTCAACTCTCGCAGTAGTTTTTTTGGCACAATTACTACATCCATTCTCTCCATCATCCATTCTCTTCCGATCTATAGTGACCAACTTACCAAAAGAATGTGTTTTCTCATCTCATAATGAAAAGAAAAACTCAGCAGATGTTTTGAATAATTAAATTGACTCTCATTCTTATTTCGTGAAATATTAAAACCAAATAAGTAGTAATATTTTGAAACATTTTGCACTTATTTTATCTTATCTCTTCCAACACAGCCTTACGTGTATAATTTTTTTTTTGATAAACCCTTACGTGTACAGTGAGAAGTCAAAAAATAGGAGTATGACTCTCTCCGGTTTGTCAAATGAATTAGAGGGTCTAACATTTTCCGAGTTTTTTTGGGGCCTACTTAAGATGATTACAATCGAACGATTTGTAAACTTCGTTGAGAACATCAACACAGCGTGAAAACACACTTATAATATAGGTTGGTGTGATTTCCAAAGACGTTTATCTTTTATGAAAGATCGCTCTGCTAGATTGAAACTCATTTATTTCATTTACGTCAAGATAAGTGTGTTTCAAAATCATGTCAACTTAATTAAAAATCATATAAATTAATAACTGACCAATAGTATGATTTTTTACGTGCTCATAAGGAAATGTCATATCTCAGAAAAAAAAAAAAAAATTTGGAAAAACTTGAACAGTTCCGATCATCAAGATGAGTTCACAAAGACTTAAATTGGACCCTCAAGTCCATTTCAAGTTTTCAACTATTGGAGAGAATCCTCCACCAAATTATGCATTTGTTTTTTCTTCCCAGACCTCCTCCAAAAGAAACAAAAATTCGTTGGCTATGTTTGGTTGAGAGTTTAGTTTAGTTTTGGTAGTGGGTGGAGAGAGAAATAGGGTAATAATTGAAAATAGGGGTAATGATTGGAGAGCGATAGAGAGATGATGAGAAAGTAATAATTGGAGAAATAAGGTAATGATTGGGAAAAGAAGTAGGATAATGATTGAAAAACAAAATGAAAATAAAACTAAGTATGTAAAGAACATAGCCATTACTCATTTAGTTGAGGAGTACACGCATCGGAATTTTTGTGCCTCGCATCGGAATTTTTTTCGACCATTCAATTATGTGATTTAATTTTTATATTATAAATTTAACGGTCGAAAAATTCTTCGCCACGAAGAAACAGAGCTTTTGGGCACGGAACATCCTGTGTCGGTGTCATAAAATCGGAAACATTCCCTAATCCACAAAACAAAAGGCTCCGCACCTACTATCAAAGAAGGAAAAAAAAAAAAACAGAGAGAAAAAGAAAGAAAAAGGTTTCGATTTTGCGAATAAAAAATCTTCGCCAGATTCGATTAATCCACCACTCGATCGCCATGGGACGCTTCGACGCAATCCTGGCAAGAATCCTAGGGTTCATCTGCTGCTACCGCTTCTGAAATCTCACCGATTCCTCTCTCTACTGGTGATGAGTTTGAGTTCGTCTTTCCTCCAATGGCTCCGTCTTCTCCGTATATTCTTCATATCCTAGTAATAATAATAACTCTCAACTTCCTCGCGAACCCTAATTTCCATCGCCAATTAGGGTTAGGGTTTGCCTCCGCCTCGACCGACGAATTCTCACTCGATGATAAAGAGCTCGTCGATACGCTGTCGTTTCACGGCGATTACTCGCCGCCGTCGCCTCCCGCGCCCGCCCCGCCGCCTCACCCGCCCTCGGTCTCGTGCGAGGAGGATTTGAACGGGGTCGGATCGCTCAACGCCACGTGCGAGCTCAGTTACAGCTTGAATTTCACAGATGACGTGTACATAGGGGGAAACGGGAGTCTGTATATACTCCCAGGGGTGATGTTGAGTTGTCCAGTTGATGGTTGTTCGGTTACGGTCAACATGAGTGGTGAATTTAGATTAGGTTTGAATGCCGTGATCATAGCTGGGACTGTTTTTATAGAGGCCTCGAATGCAACTTTGTTTAATGGCTCTTTGATTAATGTGACTGCTTTGGCGGGCCCACCGCCAGAGCAGACGAGTGGGACCCCAACGGGGGCCACAGGGGCGGGCGGGGGACACGGCGGGAGAGGTGCTAGTTGTGTGGTGGATAATAAGAAGTTGCCCGAGGATGTGTGGGGCGGGGATGTGTATTCGTGGTCTTCGTTGGGAGACCCGTGGAGTTACGGTAGCAGAGGCGGTACAACAAATAAAGAGGAGGATTATGGTGGGAAAGGGGGTGGACGAATTGGGCTCGTGGTTATGAATAGTATTGAACTTCGTGGGAATCTTTTGGCCGATGGAGGTGAAGGGGGTATCAAAGGTGGTGGAGGGTCTGGAGGCAGCATCAAAATCAAGGCGCCTAAAATGTAAAATCCTTCTTGACTAAATTTACTTGGTCATGCACCTCACTTCTCATAGTTATGATTTAGTTTTTTTTTTTTCCCACTTGCATTTGGTTTAGGGATGATACGGTTAGTAAGCCGTGCCCAATGTAATGCAATATACGCGGTCTTTCCTTTGACGAGTTATGATTACTGTGTTGCATTTGTGCATTGTTTACACTGGTGTGGTTGTCACTGAGCAAATTTATGGCCGTTGTGTAAGATTACATGGGAGTGGTGCAAATGTTTGTAGAGAATAAGAGTTGTTCAAATGGTTGTATTTATTTGGATGCCAATCACCTGGTCATCTTTCGAAGGTGTAACCTTGTGTCCTTTTTCTCTAGGGTATTAGGTATACAACCACACAAATATAGAACTGACAGATATGTACCAGGGATACACAATTCCCACAACTTCAACAAAACAATCCACCAAGATGGGAATAGCCTTAACCAAAAAAGAAGGGTAGAAAACAAACATACTTTTGAAAACCCAGATAGAGCAGAGGTAAGGAAAGATTGTAAAATAGGTTAGTCAATGATGCTGCATAGAAAGGCAAAGAGTGTGAACTATATGTTGCATTTTTGTGAGGACTTCTGTACTAGACTGGTGAAACTTGTATTGAAGCAATTGAATCCATGATTAGGTTTTTTCAAGGAGAGTGACTTCAAAGCTGTTTACTTTCTAAGGTTCTATTGCTAAAGTAGATATGTCACCGTTAATTTATGGATAAGAATGAAACATGCAATAATTTATCCTCGTTTTATTTACATGAATCCCTGTGCTATTGAGGGTGGGTTTTTTTTTGTGTGGGTGGAGGATGACTTAATTCAACTTGGTGGTCCAAGGTCAAAGAAGGATAAACCTTATGTGGGTTAAGCTGATTGTGGAATGGTCTCGGTTTCGTCAAGAATACCTCGAATTCAAGAAGATGAATAAGTTTAACTGTGGTAGAGAATTGCATTGCAGAAGCTAGTTCTTTGGACTGCAAAATTATAATTGGCTAGTCAGGAAATAAGAATGGTTTCTTTTTTGTCATCTTCTCTGTTTTCCTAAGGTCATAGGTGTTATTAGGTTGACTAGTGTGGTAGTTGGATGTGTATCTGGGTGCTTGTTATCCACTTTACGAGTTTTTTGATGTTTTGATAGCATTGGAATCAGTGGCGGACCCAGGAATTTCCTACAATTGGGGCACATAATCATTCATAACCTTAAAAAGTTTCATCATCAACTACAATTATACACCATTAGGGAAATCAATTTGTATATAAACACATGCATCTGTGTGTGTGTGGCGTGCGACTGCGCGCGCGTGCTTCCAAAAGTTTTTAAACATATCCACACATGTTTAACTATTCACCACTAAATTTTTGATTAAGATACATCAAAAGTTATATGGAGTAAATTTTGCGAAGAATTCAGCGAACCAAGCGGTGAAGCGCGAAAGAGTTTTGCAAAATTTTGTTTTACTATAATGTTTTTCTTGGGGCATTCTATTTTTTCATAATTCCTAACTTAATGAAAGGACTCTGATTTTCTGCAAGTGCAATTTGTCCACACCCATTTCTCTCCTTGTCGATCCAAACCATTCAGATGATAGGGCTCATCAAATAAAATGTCCACGCAAAAATCCATGCTGATGAGACTCTCTGAACCACTTCATTGTAGTTCTTTTATTCAGAAATATACATGGTCTAACCATATTTTTGCACAAAGAAAATGTTCTTAACAAGTTCTGGGTGTCCGATCCACTTGAATTTTTGCGTGGAGAAATTATTTGACAATCTCTACATTATAAACATCTCGGATCATCAAGAAAAGATCTCAATGTGTAGGAACTATACATTGCAGTCCAAAATCGAACAAGAGGAAAACTTAGTTGAGAAAAATACTATGGGATTGAATGAGGGCATGTGACCCACGTGCCCCATGGTAAGTCCGCCACTGATTTGAATGAGTAACTTAGGTGATGCAGAGAACTCACATATAGGAGCTAATGAGTGCTGTTAACTATTTTTATGCAACTGAGAGTGATCTGGCTTTATTTTCTTTCCAATTCTTATTATTCTTTATGAAAAACAGGAGTGGTGGAGGCGATATCAGCGCTTGTGGAGGTAATGGATTTGCGGGAGGTGGTGGTGGAAGAGTTTCTGTCAATGTTTTCAGCCGGCATGATGACCCCAAATTCTTTGTTCATGGTAAGATTTCTCACACAAAATCTTTGTTTCCTAGTTTCGATATGGGGATGTTTCGACGACCCAGTACAGTAATAATGCCCAACAATTAGAGGGTTAGAAGTTAAATTTCACCTTCATGGGGCAGACAGGATGCTGAGATCAGTGGACATTTAACTTGAAAACAGACAAGTGTTACCTTATTATGAGTGTTTTTACTCCCCTGTGAAGCTTGTACTAACATATACGACATTAAAATGGACAAGTTTTACCGAATGATAAGTGCTATTACTCCTATGTAGAGCTAATAAGTGATTGATCTTGTTCGATTATTTCTCCTCTATTCCAATTTTAGGACATCTAGTGCCTGAGTTTCAATTATGATAAGGCATGGATTATCTCAAAGTTTCTTTGTGGGAACTATGTTTCCTCTTTTAGATTAAATCCGTTACTCTGCAGGAGGTTGATTTTGTTTTCTGTACTTCCTCTGTTAGAGAGATTAGACTTTGCTTTTAAAGTTTTTGGGTTATTTTGTCCCTAGAGCCCCCACTAGAAATAAGAGAGAAGAAGTTTGGTTTGATTGATTATATGTTCAAACCTATACTGCATGAAATCTTCTAAAGTTTTGAAGTACCTGTGTAGACTGCATTCCCAACGTAACTGTTCCGCCTTAGTTTGTAAGCACCATTTTGCTTTAAATTAACTAAAGAAATATTCGGCAATGGAAATTTATCCATGGTGTCTTTGAGCATGAGAATCAGAAGAATTCTTCATTTGGAGAAGTACATGCATCATCATTTGTCCCCGAGTCCATAAAATGGATCCATATGTTCCTTGGATTTTGAATGCCAGAGGGTGGCTTAGACAATGTCTCATGGAGCTACTCTTTCTTTTCCGTTTTATAGTTCTTGTTACCTAAGAAATTTGACAATTTATGTAACCCTTGAATTTGTAATAATTCGATCCCACTATTTAGAAGGCCGTTCAAATTACAACATGTCTGCCCTCTTGCTTGCAGGGGGAATAAGCTACGGGTGTCTAGGAAACTCTGGTGCTGCAGGGACATTTTACGATGCTGTTCCTCGGAGACTTATTGTGAGCAATCACAACATGTCCACAGATACTGATACACTTCTTTTAGAGTTCCCTAATCAGCCACTCTGGACAAATGTTTATATTCAAAATCATGCCAAAGCTACTGTTCCTTTGCTCTGGAGTCGTGTGCAGGTCATTGAATTGCCAATATTTTTTACTATTCCTGTCTGAAATAAATGTTATTCTGTTGTAGAGTCGGAAAGAGTTCTACCAGGATAGCATATTCTAATTCTGGGTGTAAAGTAAGAACCGCGATATAATCATTAAATGACCCCTGTATCATAAGTACCGGTCGGGGGGTCATTCAAACTGGCCGGTCCATGGAGAATATAAACATTAAATGATTCCTGTCGCTTGCTTTGGCTCAGCCGCTCCATGCATAACATTAGTGTGAGAATGCTCCATAACTTCACATATTGATGAACTAACATCATTTTCTGATGTGGCATTAAACTTGCATGCTCGTGGTCTTTTTCCCCGAGCATCACGTGCTGATTAACTTGAACCTGTTTTTGGATTTCTTTCTTTTTTTCTTTTGTCATTTGTAGAAGATAGATGGTTGTTTATCCAGACTAAACATACCTCGGAATTAAAGAAACTTAGCTTGCATATTGTAAATTGGTTTTGAGCCGGGATGCTTTAGCAAGTTAAAAATGGATTTCATTTGGTACTCTTCAAAGTGAAAGTTTGTATTTCTTTTCAGAAGACATGGCTTGCTATCATGTGCTCTGACTTCTTAGATGTTTTCATCTGTCTTCTACATGATTCTGCATTTGCTATTTGAGTGGTTTACGTCTATTCGAGATATTCATCTATGGATACAACATATAGGTTCAAGGACAACTTAGTTTATCCTGTGGCGCATCTTTGAGCTTCGGGCTTGTACATTATGCATTGTCAGAGTTTGAGTTAACGGCAGAAGAGCTCTTAATGAGTGACTCGGTAATCAAGGCAAGTGACTGATATTTCTCTTTTGGCCTGTATTTTGTTTTTAGTATGTTCTGTGAAACCTGATTATTGAGTATTGGAGTTTGTTACCATTTTGATTTGTAGCCAGTTAACAGCTTTATGAGGTCATATGACTCATCTGTGGTAGTTTTTTAGTCAGCTGGATATGTCCTTCCATTGGGCTCGATGCATATGCATCATTCTGCTAATGTGCTGTATATTCTCAGGATCTCACCAGCTGTTCAATGTGCCTCACTTCCTAAATGAAAACCCATGCCCAGTACAGAAGCTAATCTTCAAAAATGTGTCACTTTGTATTCATGAGTCAAAAACGTAAAGTTGTACGGCTGAACATATATCAAGATCATGCCAATATTTTTAGGTTAGAAATTTGAGTCCTTATAATGTCCTCTTCTGTGAGAAAGTACACATTCATTGCTTGATGTTCTTATTTTGCCTTTGGTTTCTTAAGGAGAAAGTTATAAATTCCTTTCTCTTTAAAAGTCTTGTTAACTAATTACTGCTAGTATTAGGCTTTTAGCTATCTTCAGATCTCATGTTTGATTGATTTTATATTTCTTGTTGGCATAATGAAAATAAATTGGTTCCATATCTTCCAGACTACAGTTTACAAAACTTGTCTATGATCTTATGTCCATCTCTCTTCTGTTTTACTATTTGCAGTCTCATTGGTTTTGAAGCATGGAAGATACTAGTTCATCAGTCCAGCTGATCTTTAGAACCTCCTTACTACATTTTTCATGTTTGTATAAAAGGAATTAAAATGTCCCTATTTCCACAAGTAATAGCTGCAATATAGCTTTTCCTATCGGTTTTAATATTTAATAATAAGGGTGCAATATGTTGACGATATCTTTGGTTGTAGGTATATGGGTCTTTGCGAATGTCAGTCAAAATTCAGTTGATGTGGAATTCAAAAATCCTTATAGATGGTGACGGTGATGCAATTGTTGCAACATCATTGCTAGAGGCCAGCAATTTAGTGGTTTTGAGGGTAACTCATACATGCTTATCTGAGGCCAGCTTTTTCTAACTTTGGTTTATGTTGCATTCTTGTATGACACTGTTAACTATATTTGGTTGGCAGGAATCGTCTGTTATTCATTCTAATGCTAATTTGGGAGTTCATGGGCAAGGGTTTTTGAATTTGTCTGGACCGGGAGATGTGATTGAAGCCCAGCGTTTGGTTGTGTCATTATTTTATGGTATAAGTGTAAGTCGAATGCTTTTCACGTATTGCAAATGTTTATTTGTTTGTGAAGACTGTAAATCTGAAGGATTTTACTTACTTCCTTTCTCTTCTTCGTGATGATGGATGGGGTAACTAGTTGAACCTGATTCTTCATAACCGAGTGGTTTACTTAACTAAGTAATTAAGCATTTTGCTTTTGTCGCTTTTTGACCTATGCTTTTGGATAAGCTTCCCCTGCAGGTGTACGGTTTCCTCTTTTACTGCATTATTGTTTCCATTGTGATTTTCTGTGGAAAATTGTTACGTCCCACAATATCTTGACTGCATAATCACTTCCAAGAGAGTTGTACAGTGTACTAAACTACTATTGAAAAGAATTTCTTAGGACTATATCACCTCTCAACACATGCTTGTAAAGGCCTTGAAATTTGGTTATAGGGGGCGTTGATTTGCAAGTTTGAACCTGCGAAACTTCTTTTGTTCACGAGTTCCAGGCTATCTTCTGTCGTAAATATTAAATAATTACTCAAGGCTTATAATTTCTTTATTGATATTAATTGCTTCTCATATTCCTTGTCGCATTTTTGCTCTAATATTTTTCTTTCCATTTTTCTGACTTGGTTTTTCTCCTTTTATTTTCTTTCAATCGGATGCATTCAAGTTTAAGCATACCTACTTACATTTGAATCTTCTCTTATCACATGAAGGTTGGGCCTGGGTCAGTTTTGAGAGGTCCCTTAGAGAATGCAAGCAGTAATTATGTGTAAGCACTGTTCTTTATGAAAAGTCGCAGTTTGTGTTTAAGCTGCTATAGTTTGTTAAGTTGATTTTCTTCTGAATGGTAGGACACCAAGGCTCTATTGCGAACTCCAGGATTGCCCCAAGGAACTGCTTCATCCACCTGAAGATTGCAATGTGAACTCTTCATTGTCCTTCACTCTTGAGGTGTTGAGTTAGTGCATATTGAACTATATTATTTGAGGTTTCTCTTATTTGCATGCAAAATATGATGGGGTTGGTTAACTTTGCAGATTTGTCGAGTTGAAGATGTTAGAGTTGAGGGTATAATAGAAGGATCTGTTGTCCATTTCCATTGGGTTAGAACTGTAGACGTTCAGTCATCTGGTGCAGTAAGTGCATCTGGACTGGGTATGCTCTATCACTATTTCACTTTTCCTTTCTTTCTCAGTCTCTTTTGTCCCTGTTAAAACTTTCTTCTTTAACTTCCCGATCTAAATTACGCATCTTTGGTGAAAACATGTCCTCTGTAATTTCACTTTGGGGAGTATGCAGGGTGCACTGGTGGGGTGGGCAGAGGAAGATTTTTGAGCAATGGTCTTGGTGGAGGCGGTGGACATGGTGGGAAAGGTGGTAGCGGTTATTATGATGGCAGTGCTATTGAGGGTGGTGTTGCATATGGGAACGCTGATTTGCCTTGTGAACTTGGCAGTGGAAGTGGAAATGATAGTCTGCCTGATGCAACTTCAGGTGGCGGTATTATAGGTAAGCTTTTGAATTGATGAGTTTAGTTCATGCAGTTAAATAACATGAGGTGCGGCTTAGGTGCATATATTAGAAGAATTGTCATTTGTCAGGCAAATGTCTCATGCTCTAATGCTTGCCAGTTGCCATATCTTGTATATGCTTCAAATATGCAACCATGTTGCTGAAAAGCTAGTTTTTTTTTTTTTTTTGCAAGTATTTGGTGATCTGTTGTAATGGGAACACTTTCAATATTCATAAAATTTCATCTTGAGGAGGGGACTGGTTTTGTGTTTCTGTTTTGCGTCAAATTGGAATGTATGTGATATATGCCTCTCACCCTAAATGTTTTCTTCCAGAATTTAACATTTTCCGTGCTGCTCTTGTCTTTGCAATATGGTCTTTACACCCTTTGCCTTGGGTACTGTTTCATCTCTGAAGCTAATAATTCGTTATTCTTGTCAGCAAGGCTTGATCTGGGTTTTGTTGTGAAAATACCGCTATCCCGTTTAGTTTTTGCAGGGCAGATAGCAGTTGTTATTTGTTCATCAAATGTTAATTCAGATGCATGCGTGTTATCAACATTCTTTGTTCCTTCACTGTTGTTGGTTGTGTGTTTAATTTGTGTCTCCTTCATTCTTCTTTCCTTTTCGTCTCTTTTTTAGTCTTTCTTTCGTTCTTCTCTTTTATTTATTTATTTATTTTTGGGTTTATTTTATTATCTCTTGGGACCTTATAGTTTGGAGGCATGGCTGCGAAATATATTTGTAACTGTTTGATACGCTTTCAGTACTTGTGTCATGACAAAATTTCATGTGGCTAATTCCGGAATGAGCAGAATTCATCCCATTTTGTTTGACTGCGGTGTTTCTTATATGCATGTTCTGATACCATATGATTGCCTGTTTCATTCATTGGATTCTAGGTATGACTAGGCGATCTCTTTATTGCCCTAATCTGAATGATATTGCCCATGTTGCATTTTGGATTTTCTGCAGTTCTTTTTCCTGAAGAGATGGTTTATTTAGTTTTTTTTATTCTTTCGTTCAAGCAGTGATGGGTTCGTTGGAGCATTCATTGTCAAGTTTGTCCGTTGATGGTTCACTTAGAGCTGATGGAGGAAGTTTTGGGGAAAGTTTCAGAAAGCAGGCTGATGTAATCACTGCCGACATTGGTCCAGGTGGCGGATCAGGCGGAACTATTCTTTTATTTGTTCATACATTGGCCCTCGGTGAATCTTCTTCTATCTCAACTGTTGGAGGACATGGGGGTCCTTATAGTGGTGGTGGCGGTGGTGGAAGGATTCACTTTCATTGGGCAGACATTCCCATTGGGGATGATTATATGCCCATAGCAAGGGTAAAAGGAGCTATTTATGTCGGGTGCGTTCTCAACCTTCATACTATTATTTCATTAGGACTGGCTAGGTATTGCGGACATTTTTTAGCAGAGTTTCTTTACTTCAGTGGGTTCATGTACTAAACACGTGCCAATGCTGTGCATAGTACGAAACTTCTTGTTAGATGGTGAACATGTGATTACTAGATGACGGTTTGGGTACCATGGACTAATCCGTTTTTAATATCCTGTGCAAATTATCTATTTTGGTGTTATTGGTAATCGAGCCCATCAGTTGGATATCTTGACATTCTTCCACAGTTATAATGTTATTTTTTTTTAATGTGCGTCTCGTTCCTCATTGTGGAAAAGATTTGAAACATCCATTATCTTTTTGGTTTTCTAATTTTTGTGGGCTAATCTCTCTCTCTCTCTCTCTCTCTATTAAATGCTTGTGCTTCTCAAGAGGTCCTGATTGGAGTTCTTGGGAGCTGAATTCTTCGCGAATTTCATGCATAATTGTTGTCATGCTCATTTATGCATTTAACTGTCTCATTTATGCCGACCCCAATTTATTCGGACACAAGGTTTGGTAACTGTCTCCAAGGTGGTGTTCGGAATTTGAGCCTCTGTTTTTTCATTGCCCCATTTATTATTTGGGCAGGGGAGGGATAGGCAGAGGTCAGGACTATGTTGGGGAGAACGGAACAGTCACTGGAAAAGCTTGTCCAAAAGGGCTTTACGGCATCTTTTGTCAGGTTACTTTGCTATTTCAGCATTTTATGCTGTCCTTTGCACTTTTACTATAAGGAGTCGGGACTCAGTTTATGTCTTGGTTGGAGTTTAATCACTTCATTAACATGTTGTTAGCCGAAAGCTTAGTTGACATTTGTTTTTTTGTAAGTGGTTTTGTACTAAAATTCAATATTGTAAATGAATTCACTTCATTCATTTGCTGGCCACCACTTACATGCTTAGCAAAGAATGCAACTTGGTTAATTGCTTCCATGCTGTCCCAATAGAAGTGATGGGGAGCATTTTTTTTTCCACCTAATTATTGACTTTTCTTTTTAACATGTGAGGTTACTTTAATGCAGGAATGCCCAGTTGGGAGTTTTAAAAATGTTAGTGGGTCTGATGGAGCCCTTTGTAGAGATTGCCCATCCCATGAGCTCCCACATCGTGCCGTATATATTTCAATGCGAGGTACCTTTAGTTAACTTGCTTCTTCGTACTGAAGGATTGTTGGTTTTTTTTACTGTATGCTCGATTTATTCCTGCCATTTTTAGAATGGCATTTTGTCCTCTAGCAGATTCGTATTGTTCACTCTTTTCCTCTTAATTTTGTTGCCCTTTTCCCTTTAATATCTAGTTATTTTATTTTTTTGGGGTTCAGGTGGCAGGCGATGTACTGCCATTCTGTTTGGAGGGGCAGGTTGCCCTTACCTATATTGGATACATTCTTAAGTTCTTCTCTGGTTGTTTTGGTTGACGTGCTAATCTTCCCATTCATTGTTCCACTCCATTCAAGCACTAGTAAAAAGTGGTACCTTTTGCTATTATTTAAGTCAGTGTAGATTCCCCTCACACGGGTAGCATGTCGATTTGGGAAGACAACTAGAAGTTTGAGATCTCATACAAACCAGCACTGAAATTTGCTTACTGGCCACCGGAGCTAACTGGCAGGTAGCCCTCACTCAAGCCACTGATTCTCTGATTTTTTTTACAGGTGGCGTTGTTGATACTCCTTGTCCATATAAGTGCATTTCTGACAGATATCACATGCCACACTGCTACACAGCCCTTGAAGAATTGATATATACATTCGGGGGCCCATGGTTATTTGGTTTTATTCTGGTGGTTCTCCTCATTTTGCTAGCGCTGGTGCTTAGTGTTGCTCGAATGAAATTTGTCAATGCGGATGAATTACCTGGTCTAGTGCCAACAAGACGTGGCTTGCAGATAGATCGTTCATTCCCCTTTTTGGAGTCATTGAACGAGGTCCAATGTGTTCTATTTCTCTGCGTTCTCATGTTGTCTTGTTGGGCATTTGATTCACATTGCTTCGAAGTATTCTACCATGGCTCCAGATTATCCTGAAAATTATGTTCTGTTTTCTCTAGGTATTGGAAACAAGTAGAACTGAGGAATCTCAAACTCATGTGCATAGAATGTATTTTATGGGGCCTAATGCTTTTGGTGAACCATGGCATCTTGCTTACTCTCCTCCAGAACAAGTAACAGAAATCGTGTAAGCTCTCTCTCTCTCTCTCTCTCTCTCTCTGTGTGTGTCTCTGCGTGCGCGTGCCTGTGTGTGCGCTAGCAATATCCATGCCAAATATTTTCACTCAAATGTTTATTCCTAATTGTTATTCATTTCTGTGATTATCTTGGAACTCAAATGGTTTCTTGTTGATTCATATCATAAATGGCTCCAAGTGGTAAAATTATTTTGTGAGATTAAAGGGGCTGGTTAGTGGCACACCAAGCACAGGGAAAAGCTTCCTTGCTTTTTGTGAACACGTGTAAATGCTTTCGTAAATATTTGGTTGATGAGGCAGATATGAGGATGCATTCAATATATTTGTGGATGAGATTAATGCGCTTGCCGCCTATCAGTGGTGGGAAGGATCGGTCTACAGCATTCTTTCACCTCTAGCATATCCACTGGCATGGTCTTGGCTGCAGTGGCGCCAGAAAATGAAAATACAACGCCTGCGTGAATTTGTTCGATCGGAATATGATCATGCTTGCTTGCGCTCTTGCCGTTCACGTGCTCTCTATGAAGGGCTGAAGGTAGTTTTCTGAATTCGCTTCTAAATTCATCGTTCAACATTCTAGACATAGATTCATAACTAATGTGGTTAGGTCCATTGTTAACTTTCTGATTTGAGGAATTAAATGTACTTTTGTTGGTTCAGCACTTTGCCCCCTCCCCTGACTCTCCTAACATAAGAAATGCAAGTGTCAAGGGTGCCAATTTGGAGGAACGACTAGGTTTTTTTGTCTGTTAGCAGAGCTTTTACTAATATGGATCTCAATGCATTTCATGTCATTGTAATATTTTGATATGCTATTTGTTTATCTACCTGATAGGATTGCCAGTTGTTGTTATTTCATTGGAGGTCATCAACTGCGTTTAGAGTTAGCATATATTCTTTTCTCTCAGGTAGCTGCAACTTCTGATCTAATGCTGGCATATGTGGATTTTTTCCTTGGTGGAGATGAAAAAAGAGCTGACCTTCCTCCTCAACTTCATCAAAGATTTCCAATGTCTTTGGTGTTTGGAGGAGATGGAAGTTACATGGCTCCCTTCTCACTTCACAGTGACAACATCCTTACTAGCCTCATGAGTCAGGTCTGGTATCTGTGACAAGAGTAATTGAGTTCTGGATTACCAATCAGATTAGTTGTTGTCTGTGTAACTTCTCTTTTTCGTGGCCTCTTGTATTTAAATGCTGTTGTTATTGTTATTTTCACACATTGCAGTCTTTCCCTCCTACCATTTGGTTTCGATTAGTGGCTGGTCTAAATGCTCAATTGCGTCTAGTTCGCCGGGGACATTTAAGAACAGGTTTTCGTTCAATTATGAGCTGGCTTGAAACACATGGAAATCCTACTTTAAGTGCCTATGGTGTACGTGTTGATCTGGCTAGCTTTCAGCCTACTGCTTGTGGTTATCACCAGTTTGGACTTATTGTAAGTGCTGTTGAAGACAGAAGTGTGCAGCCATCAGTTGAAGGGCCATATGTATCTTTGTTAGCCGAGCAACAGTCATGGTAATTTGCCTACACTTTTGTTCAGTATTTTCCATTTAATTACCCATGGAATCAACAATATAGAATGAACGAGTAGCTTGATTTTTCTTTTCTATCTGATACACAGCTTACTTGGTAATCACGGGAGAAAAGCGGTAGATGTATTGACGCATAAAAGGGTAGTTGGAGGAATTTTACAAACGAAAAGCTTACAAACACTTGGAGAGAGGAAGACTCTTTATTACCCCCTCTCTTTTGTGCTTCATAACACCAAACCTATTGGTCATCAGGTAAAATGGTCTGTTTCAAGAATGTTATCAACAGATACCTCATAACTACGAGTGCTTCACTTCAATTGTCTGAGATAAACTTCTGCATCATTGCAGGATCTTGTTGGTCTGGTCATATCAATGCTACTGCTGGGAGATTTTAGCTTAGTCTTGCTTACTTTGCTTCAGCTATACTCTATTTCACTTCTGGATTTGTTCTTGTTTTTGTTTATTCTTCCTCTTGGGATACTATTTCCATTCCCAGCTGGAATCAATGCGTTATTTAGTCAAGGAGCCAGGCGAGCATCAGGTCTTGCACGTTTCTATGCTCTGTGGAACATCATGTCTTTGGTAAATGTTGTAAGTTGTTCTCCACCCCTTCTCATCGTTTCAAACATAGGAGGCTCGGATCAATTGGACAAAGGTCCCATCCAAAATACTTTGCATCACATATGGTGGCTGACTATGTGAGGGAAAGTTATGGTGCAGACATTGATACTGTTTTTATAATAACTGAAGTATAGGGTGAATGACAAATTATGTTAGCCTTTTTCTCAGTTTACTTATTTTGTTTCTACAGTCGGTGCAAAAATTTTACTTTGCAAAGCTGATAAATTTGTTGAACGGGAAGATGTATTCCAATTTTGTTGTCTGAGAATTTAGGTTTTATGAAAGTCGACTCCCTTCCCCCAACTTCCCCCCCCCCCCCCCCCTCCCTCTCTCTCTCTCTCTCTCTCTCTCTCTCTCTCTCTCTCTCAATTTTTTGAACCCCAAGGTTGGTGTTATTCATATCTATGATTAATGTTGTCGCTCCCCTTTGCCAAAGCTGATCGGAGGCACAATAAAAGCTTGAGCTACTCTTGTTGGGAGTTTATTTCATGTCTAGAGATAGGGATATGCAGACTTTTGTAACAAATATACTCTAGAAATCATTTCGTCTTGTTCTTTGGAACTAGATCTGGTTTATTTGTTGTTTGCTAGGGGCAAAAGCAACCACTTTGTGAAAATTGTGCCAAAAAGTTGGTCTTTGCATAGTCTTTGGTCTTCCCTTTCCAACAGCGTTGGTTATTGACCTTGGGGGACGTCGTCTAGTAGAGTTTGGTCGAACACCATGGAGTCATACTCCTTCCTTCCTTTCATTTTGACAAGAACAAATATGTACCTGTCTTTGTTGCAAATTCTCAGTTGTATCCTTGTTGTGGCAGGTAGTTGCTTTCATATGTGGATTTGGTCATTATTCAAGTAAAAAGCATCCAAACTTTCAGCCCTGGAATTTTAGCATGTAAGGAGTGTTCCTTTACAAAATGACAATGATCTTCCATTATCTGTAATACATCCTTGAATAATAGCGGATCCTAGTCATAATCTGACATTTGGGCATGGTACCTACACTGGCTATTGTGTGTGCAGGGATGAAAGTGGATGGTGGATGCTTCCTTCTGGACTTGTGCTGTGTAAAGTTATACAAGCACGACTCATCAATTATCACGTGGCTAACCTAGAGATTCAAGACCGCACATTGTATAGTAATGACCCAGATATGTTCTGGCAGTCATGAAAGGATTTCATTGACTGATTATAGGCCACCTTCCTAGATATTCATCTTTACGGTCTCCACATTTGTTTAAACCTTTGTAAAGATAGCTGACAGAAAGAGAGAGAGAGACAGGGAGAGAGAATACCATGTATCCACAGTCAAACAGAAGTGTTTACTCTAATCTACAGGCTGTGCTTTTCATTTGTAGAATCTCCATTTTTTGTGCCTATTTTAACGAATACTTACTTGCTATTGTCATTCGATAGTGCTACACCCCTTTTCATGCTACTAGAAAAACAGGAATTATGACAGGTTTTTGAAAGATTCACCTGGGATGCTGGAAGCCCATGAAAATAGCTAATCAAATCGTCATCTTCAAGAAAAGTATGAATTGCATTAGCCAAATTCTGTACAATTGGGAACTAATTCAAATTGTATGCCACTCACCAACTGCCTAGCAGGTTAGTGGAATTTAATTCTTTTCATTTGTTGATCTCATACCTTTAAGATTATTATTGGAAAATGCATTATTGGTTTTCTAGAAGTCTCCAAATATTTCCAGAATGTTCCAGATCTTCTAGAACCTCAGGACCTCTCCGGAGTGTTCCGGGGCATGCTAGAACTTTTTGGAATTGTAGGGATTATGATGAAATCTTCTTGTTTCTCCGGAAACTTCTAGAATTCTTTCTATAACTCTTGTTCAAGAATTGTCCTTGTCTAGAATATTCTTTTGCTCCCGATAAATAGGAGATGGAAACTCATTTTGAAAGTGTGTGTTTAGAGCAAGATGGAAACTCATTTTGTAAGTGTGATGAGAGCACAAAGTGTGTGCAAGTTAGAGACACTCAAGAGTAAGTGTAGGCACAAACTCTAAGGTGAGAATGTGGTGTCTCGTGTTTTTGTATACAAGTGTGTGTACTTGCCTAATCTTGTATTGAGTATAGAGTATTCAATACAAGTGTATAAGTTTGGGGTGTCCAAACTCAATAATCTGGTATCAGAGTTAGACGGACAGAGATCGATATTAGCAAGTCAATTAGGTGGTGACATAGAATCCCAAAGTGGGGACTACCATTCTAGTGTTATTGTTATTGTACAATTATGTGTGTACAAGCATTTGTATACGTAATAAAGTTTGCATCTCTTCCATTGCTTGTGTACTCAACAAATTAAAGACGTACAAAAGTAGTAAAGTCCTCAACTTAAGTTCTTTGTTTGTTAAGAAGCAAAGATTAAGGTTGTAGTGATGGAAGGATGTTTAGTTAAAAAAAAATGGTTTTCATGGTAATTGCTTTGAACATATTTACCTTGTAGAGTTTAGAAGAAATTACAGAATGTTGTTTCGTCCCCGGTGATGAATCTCCCAATCATTGAATCTGCAGCTAGGTGGATTATAAGAAAGTCGGTTGGGCTCACTAAGGCTTGGCAATGGTTTTTTTTGGCAATGGATTGTTTACTTGCATCCATTATCAGTTCCTCACTTGAGTTGTGAGATATTTCTATTAGGTCTCTGCTATGAAGCACCGACAACTCTAGAGGTCGAAGTGTCTGGACATGCAGGGACACGTGGCGTGTCCAATAATTTAATTTATATTTTTTAGTGGGACACAGGGGGACATGGTAGGGGTTAAACTGTAATAAATAAATATACACGTGGTGTGTCCCCTGCCGCGTTCGTGTCCCCATTTTTTTAGAATTTCCGTGTCTGTGGCCCTGTCCGTGTACGTGCATCACAGGGGGTCTGCTTTTTGATATAATTTGTTCCTATTTTTTGTCTAGTTTGTTATCAAGGTGGCATAGGTAGCAGTTCAGCCACATCATGAGTGGAAAAACTTTCTGTTGGTGAAGTATAATCACAGAGGTTGAAAAGAATAATTAACTGGTTTAGAGTTCTACTAAATTGACTGTTTCTTACGGTGGAATTGAGGATTAGGAATTGGGACGGTCCAATGCGTGATATTTGCTTATATATGTTGCTGCACCTAGTTAAGGTATAATATTCTACTTTTGCTTGAATGGATACAAGTGGAACTTGGATTCGTAATCGTGAACATTGGTGAAACGCAGGTTATGAACATATTGGACAGCTACAGAGGTTCCAATGTGGCCAAGAAATCTCTAGGTCGGCGTCAGCTAGTCAAATCACCGAAACACATGTTTGCTATGCATCCATTTACGTGGGCAGAAAACATGGAAAAGTTTGTACTGTCGAAGAATTATTGCAATGACAGAAAGGCTAACAACCATCTCATACGTGTTATTTTTCTATTTAATTAATCATCCCCTGTAGAGGCTTGGGCAGATATTGTTTCCATTTGATGTAATGTAGGACTTGTTTTAAGAAAATTTCGATGCTCGTCTTCATCAAAGGGGAAATGGATTTAGATTATTTCTGTGAATAATCCTTGATCTAATATATGAAAAATGTGATTGTGCGCTGATGATATTTTTTTCTTCTCGTAAAATTGTTTCAAATGTGTGTTAGTGGACTATCTGCATCAGTGGTTGAAAATAGGTCCCACTCTGGGTAACACATTACAGCGGGTTTGGCAATTCAATAGGTCCCATTCTGGGTAACACATTATAGTGGGTTTGGCAATTCATAGTTCATGTTCATAAAGGCATGACTACAAGCTTAACTTGCCTGTTGATACATTCAATTGAAGATTTGAAATTCAAGTAGCTCTGCCTGAAGAAAAAAATTGGGCGGCGTAAGATAACCAGTTGAACAATTCAAAATCATGGAGTTAATGCAGTAAACAATCAATGAAGGTGGTTCTGACTATATGGATATTGTTATTACTGTACAATATTTTCTAAAGAATTTGTCATTGAAAATTTGAAATGGAAACAGACATGCTTCAAGTGTTGCACGGTGACAATAATTCAGGTAAAAAGAAAGAGAAACAGATTATGACGCCTTGTCCATCAGTTGAGCGAGGACATTTGCCTAGCTTGTCTCAATGATCCGCACCCATTCATGACCATTTCTTCTAGCATGATACAGATAATCTTATTTCACAATATTTTCTTTAGAATTTGTCATTGAAATGGAAACAGACATGCTTCAAGTGTTGCACGGTAAGCAAGAATTAAGGTAAAAAGGAAGAGAAACAGGTTATGACGCCTTGTCCATCAGTTGTATTGGAGCGAGGATATTTGCCTTGCTTGTCTCAATGATACACCCATTCATGACCATTTCTTCCAGCATGAAATGTGCTTTCTCCAGATGGAACATAATGTCCAGCTCACACTGCAAATTTACACATTCAAGGAATTGAGAGAGGGGGGGGGGGGGGGGGGGGGGGGGTTTCTTATTTTTGTAATTTTCCAGATCTGAAGACTCACCACATTTCCAAAATGGCGATCCATGGTTTCAACTAAGAGGTGTATAAATTCGAGAATAGCAAGCTCATTCTGCAACATAACACAATGCAGGAGATAAAGTTATTATGCAGAACAACATATATGAAGTCTGGAACACAAGTACAGTGAATTTGTTAAAAAAATAGCACATTTTCCCAAAAAACTCCTCATAAATTAGGAAAAAGGAGTAGAAAGGACACATCTAATGCACATGTCCTCAGACCAAATGGGGCTTCTTTTTTCTCATTCCACTTTGCCTAGGATTCAGCCCAGAAGACTCAAACTTCAAACAACCAGACTTTAACATCTTGCAATCGGAATTGACATCCAAACCCCAACAATAGAAACATACCATCCAACTTTCAACATATTCATTCCAAAAATGATACTCACACAACAATCCAAACACAACCTCTCACATACATGTGAGCACCACACACACTACTATGTGTGGGCCCCACATGTATGTGAGAGGTTGTGTAAGTTGTTGTGTTTGGATCGTTGCGTGAGTAGCATTGTTGCATTCATTAAGTGCTAATTTTATCATGGCGATAAAAGATCTAATATACACCATATACTCCACAAGGAATGGCTGAATAGAGTCCAAGCTTTAGAAGAATAGCCATTTTTCGTACCAGTGAAACTTAGCGTCATGATTAAACTTTCCATAAACAAGCGTGCTTCTTTGAAATGGAGCAGATGCGAAACTTACTTCCTCATTGTCGACTCCAACCAAGAAAAACAGTGATGCATAGCGCCTGTACACGATTTTGTAGTTCCGATGCTCGACAAAGGAACACTGTTTCATAAGCCAAAAATATCGAATCACATAACATGAATAACTGCCCAAGCACATAAAACAGTTATGTATTTTTTTAAGAGACTTCCAAACCATCAGAAATCACAAGGATTTTAAAACCAATGGGAAAACAAATTGTTGGTTTGGATAAGAATTAGGAAATTACAATAAACAAGTTAACCAAAGGGATAAGCCACTAGTTATATGTTAAATCAAGAACACAGTTAATACCATACAGAATGGGGAGCCGAATAAATCAAAACAGCCATTATATTTTGAGTATGCAATAGCTCAGTTTACTTTGAGTGATTCAAAAGAAAGGGAATCTGTGGCCTACACATTCAAAAGTTACTAGTTAAACTCCACATGAACTTTCAATTGAAGTTACGTCACGATATTGCATCAACACAATGTTCAAGAATTAGGACCCTAGACGGCGGAGTACATGATGAATAAAACTAAGCACTTCTCACAAGAGCCTTTGAATTGGACAGCAAGCCGTTAGATGATAAGCTAAAGCCATCAGCTAATGTTGCTTAGGGATTGTTCATGCCTTCCGTGTATTTAACGGAGTAAATATGGTTTAGCTGAAATCACATAACCCATTCTTGCATTTCAAATTCCACACGTCACAGATGGAAACACGAGACAATGACTAAGACACGAGAATGAAATACTTTTTGTGTCATAAAATGACACATTGAATTTTACAGTTGCCAAATTTATCCGAGGTAGTTTTCCAATGATGCCTGCTCTCAATAAGATTCCTGTACTAGCAACAACTAAGACAGGAAAGCGGACCATTGCAAACAAATCCAAGCACTAGGGAAGGCTAGTAATCTTTAATGACTGTTCTCTTCAAAACAATTGACTTGTTGGCTGAATTCTTCACGTGCATACGAACTTCATGCGTATACAGGAGGGTGTACCTGTCTAATGATGTTCTTGCACGAACGTGTTTGCGAAGGTAATCTTGCATTAATAGTAGGCTTCCCAATTTGCTTTATTTTGGCGAATATGCAAAGACACTTAAGTGATTAGCATTAGATCCTCAAGTATTCCCATGTGTTTGCTTTATTTTCTCTTTCAAGTGTTCCTATCAGATCCTCAAGCTGATTCTCATGAATCGTACCTACGTATTTGCTTTATTTCCTCTTTCAAGTGTTCTTATCAGATCCTGAAGCTGATTCTCGTGAATCACACCTACATATCATTGGGGTCTTCACTGACTAATAATATATATCAAATAACTCGTTGGGCCCGGACTAGCTTGTGCACATCCCTGCTAATCTGTGAAGCATCAACCCCACCATACACCAATGGAGGCCCAATTACAACCGAAGCTTTACGAATCTCCGTATGGAGGTTTTGAACCTGACCCTGACTATAATAATTGTGAGACTTATTATATTCTAATATGAACAAAATCTCTACCAATCGAAAATCCTCCAAATCTGATTCTAGATTCGAATCGATCAAACCAAATGTGCGCTGAATTTCAAGCAAAATCCAGGAATTAGGTTTGACGCAGTAATTGAATTAGTCCATTTTGTATCAAATCTAACATTTGAGATCATTACAAGCAGATAAATTGAAGGCAAATGCCAATGAAGCAGTTTTCAAAGTTAACCTAATTTGAATGATCTACGACTAATTAAGTTGGGATCGCAATTCGGAGAGAGAGAGACCTGTTGTTCGTTGCGGGCGAGGCATTTACGAACGATTTCGCCCTCAAGAGCTCGTCTTTCCTCGATGGTTAAGTACTCGTAGTATTGGGCAAGTCGGGTTTGCCCTTGCTTGTTCACCATCAATATGAATCTGATCCCCATCTCTGAACGAACGAACGAACGAATGAGAGAGAGAGAGAGAGAGAGAGAGAGAGAGAGAGACTCTTTATTAGCGCCAAGGGCTAGTCCCGTTAGTCTCCCAACACAATTGATCGGAATTGTATTACTGGGTCTAGGGAGCAAAAAGTGCTCCATGTGCCACTCTTTTATCCCTCGTCCTAATTATAACTTTAATTGGTAAAACTATTTATATGTAATATAAATGTTATTTGATAAATTTTAATAAACTCTTTTAAATGATATTTTGGAAATAATTTAAAAGATTATAAATTGCAAGATATAATCGATTAAAAAGTGACACAGACTCTAAAAATGGACTATAGAATTGAAATGGACGGAGTAATTTTTGTGAATTCCGTAATAAAGGCTTGGATGGATTGCCTCTGATCGGACCGGAAAAAATTTAATTGAGATGCGCGTAAATTAGCTCGGACCGGGAGATTATATTGATCTTGTGGGAATGGGGACAGCTGGTGGTGTTTTGCCGTGAGTGACACTCATCATAAAGTCGCGCTTCAGAGTCGCGAGGCTGCGTCTTCAACAGCCGAGGTTTCTCTAGTAAACGGCATCATCAGGCTTATAAGGGACTACAAAGTGTAATTGGTCGATTGTGAACTCATGCTGGATTATTTTTATGATTGAAATATTCAAGTTGTAGAATTCATCAAGAAGATAAAATATGTCAAAGATCACTTAAACCCGCATACTGATTAGTGCATAATCAAAGATGATTTGAGCGAATTTATTTTTAGAAGATTAGGTTTGGCCACACTTGATCAAAACCATTTATTACACGAGTGAATATATTTGGGAAATGATTTTCAAGCTCTCTTTTATCCATTGGTTGTCTTTAATGTGAAAGTCACTTTTTGTATAGAGGCCAATTTGGTACTTCTAGGTGAATAAAGGGGGAAAAAAAAAAACAGAAGAAGAGGAGGAGTGTGGGGGGTTAAAATCATCTCTCATTTATTTTTGTGAATTTGATCCCTTATCTCTGAGAGAGAGAGAGAGAGACGCTGGGAAAATTGTAGTCCAAGGAGAAAAAGATCACTCACTATGAGCTTAAGGAATTAGAGCAACTCTTACCATTAAAGTGCTCATCCAAGACACTGCATTGAGTCGAAATCTTTTTTGGTACATAAAGTGGGAGTGCATATATGATATTCTGTCACCTCAATCACAGTAGCGTCAAATCCTCAATTACCGTGGAGTCAAATTACATTGTGGGTGGAATATGTTTAACCCCAATAAGAGGCCATGAAAACTTGAACATAAGCTTTGTCTAACCAAGTCCGGGTTTCTAATTTCTAAGCACTGAACCAACCCCTCATTAGAACATTTAGTATAAAATTAAAAAACAGGCCATAATTTTCAAATTTTCACCATAAACCAAACCATTACGTGAATGTAGCACCCCAGTAATGAACAACAAACACCCTCGCATGCTGTGAGGACCACATTTTTCTTGGGCCTCAAAACATGTCAAGAGTAGTGATTTTATTCTGATGGCTGATAAGTTTGTCTGTAAACCATATATGAAAATAAAGGTACTCAATACAATTTCCTTTTAGTATTCCGTCATCTAGGTGTACAAGACCTCATCTCTCATTACCAAGCTTGGATTTCAGGTTGGCCTACAAAAATATAATCACATGGAAAGCCTCATAAATTTATTTTCTCATACCATATTGCTAATTAGTAATTACAACCACCAAGTTCATCTCATCCTAATATAATATGGATGGATACGAGTAGCGATCTGTAGAGTACTAAAACGTTAACCGATAACTGCGTGCTCGTTTACATCTTTGTTCACCATTAACTTGTCATCGGCAGAGTTGTCGTCGGACATCTGAGTCTTTGGAGTCTTTGGTGGCTCTTCTTCCTCTCTGCTATCTTCAATCACATCTTTAGCAGTTATAAAGCTCGGCTGGTTGGTCGATGACAGGAGCCTAGCCCACATCCTATCTGTTATCACCACATAGTGCTGTCCCTCATTTATCCGCTGCACACAAACATCAAGATTCAAGATTAGGAATTAAAGATGCTCCAAAATAACTACTATATTTCATCTGTTCGTCGAATTGGAATGGAAATGTGATACCACCTCATATCTGCTTTTAAGTTTACCGGAGCCAAGGCCCAATGGAAATCATACAAGGTACAAAGAAGGAAAGAGTAAACATCAAGAATATTACTATGTTTCATGTGGAATGTGGAAGACATTTTAAGAATTGGAATTTTTCTGCATTGATTTTTGAACTTGTCAAAAGTTCTTTCAATATCAGGAGAAATGCATGACAAATCATGAAAATTAAGCAGAAACAAGCAGTTTTTTTAATGGCGAGGACTGACTCACATAGAAGGGTATATAACAATGTCTTCCATTGACAGGCCCCACTGTAAAGCCCGTGTACCCTGCCATCGCTCCATGAACAGCACTTTGCGCAAGAAGTGTGCAGTACACGTTGTCGGATGCATTGCTTGGAATAGCTCGGATCATGTATGTGGGATCTGGCAGTCATGAAAATTGCAGCATTTGGTAAGACAATCATTTGAAAGTTTTATGCTACCAGGGAACATAAAAGTACCAACCTATGTATTTGAGGTTGATGGCCATCTTCTTTTGTCTTGAGAAATGATCCTGAAAATTAAAACCAAGAATTTAACTACCAATATCTCACTTTGTTTGCATGCAGCCGAAAAAAGAAGTTACATGTCGCAAGTTCATGGATAGAGAATGATCTGAATATTCCATGAACCAAATGAAGAAAAGGGAGTTTAGAAAACCACATTTCAAAAGCTTTCACCCGTGAATAGCTGTTATTTTGGCTGCCTAAATCTCACAATAGCCATATTTTAATCGCACATGGACAATCTTAGTGCTTCTCGTATGATTTCAATCATACCATTTTATGACCCGAGTCAAAAGTTCCACCTTGTCAGAGGATGAACAGGAATCAAAACTAAAACCTATGGTTGATCTAAACTTTAAGCTTTGTTGAATAGGTCAGCCAGCGTAGCTAGGTAAAGTGGCTTTGTTGGAAAATTCTTGGGCTTGAATTTTCCAACAAAATGTGCATGGATCAACATTTGGAGAATACAATTCCACAAACTAGTTCGGAACAGGACACAAACCTTGATACTCTGAGATATCCAAAGCCCAACGTCCTGGAGAAGCTTGTTTCCTGAAGCATCTTGTTGATGACTAGTACGCAAGACCTCAGAAAGAAGCTCCTGTCCCGCACCTTCGGCTATGACAATAACCATGTGTCCGTTTTCCTTGAGTCTTTTCTCTATGTACTCAAAAAGTCCGCCTGCTCCTTCAAGATAAAAGGGCGACTCTGGAATCAAGCAACAGTCAACATCTCGGCTGGCTAGAGTAGCATACATTGCAATATAGCCTGTCACGCCAAAGTCAAATGTAAATAGTAGAACCAAGATAATTATTATGAATTGACAGAACAGGTCAGCTAAGATTTTCCTCCTCGATCCAAAGACCAAGAACAGAAGAAAATATTGGAAGAAATACATGATATCATAGATAACACCATCATTCAGGTATGAAGCAATTTTAGATCCACTACGTAGTGTTCAAAGCCAATTATCGATTCAAGGGTTTTAAGAATAAGGCATGAAATTAAGCTACTTGAAGAAAAGGACTATACTGTAAACTTACCACTGTAGCGTCCCATTAACTTCACAAGGCCAATTCCATTTTCAATACTATCAGATTCAACGTGTGCTGCATTTATGGCACGTTGAGCCTCCTCAACAGCAGTATCAAAGCCAAAGGACTTGTCAATTACCTGTAGTACAGAAACAAAAGTTAAGCAAACAATTTGGGAACAGATTTGATATTCTGTATTAAGCAGTGGTTCAGCATAACCCATCATGTTCATGGCTGCAAAATTAGTACCGGAATGTCATTGTCAATCGTTTTAGGGATTCCAGCAACCGCAACTTTGAGACCGCGCCTTCTGATTTCCTGCATAACAGCAAATAAGAATGCTTTAAAAATTTATGACAAGTAGCTCTACAGTTAACAACTATAACCATGAGACTTAAGACACCCAAGAATGAAAAATTCAAGGACTAATTCATGTAAAAGACAATAGATGAAAAGTGACTACAAATATACCTCATAGATCACTGATGCCCCTCTCTGGGTACCGTCTCCTCCAATAATGTAAACCTGATATATAAAGAATCATACAATCATAATTTCATATAAGCAATGGGTAGTCACTTAAGTAATAGAAAAGTGCATTAACATACACGTTGACCAATGAATAAGACACTTGAACCTGGAAAGAGCATGTCAATATCTTCTTACTTGATTTATACCCCTGTCCTGAATGCTGTCGACTATTTTTCCAGTATCGTGGCCACCTCGTGATGTCCCAAGCACCGTTCCACCACGCTTGTGGATGTCGTTTACAGTTTTGGGTGTTAAAGCGATTGTGTTTCGAGCATAGAAACCCCTGTATCCTCCCTGCGCATCCAACAACCTATTTCATTAGTGCTGCTCAAAACTATGCATTAGAAAATAGAAACTGAGTGGTGCATCTCTTTGTATGATACAGAACGTACATGAACCTATCCTCAGTCTGAAATCCATAACATCAGACAATACACTAGATCACTACCATACCTCAGTTTGAGAAATCATTGTTCTCCAAACCAAGGAAAAGCATCAGAGGTTTTTCCTGTTGGAGTACAGCTCCTACAAAAATTGACATGGTTCTTTTTCTTTGACCCTAATTATTTATCTGTGCTTGTAAATTATAGTACCATCAAAAGGGAACACCGGAATAGTCCAAAAGGCTTGACCTTTTTGCAGAATAAGAACACTGGAATAGTCCCATGATTGTCCAGGGAATTGCCAGTAATTAGTAGGATAGGCAAGTTTCTAGTTATGCTAGTGCAAAAAGGGCATGCAGTGTCATCGGTTGCTTAGCAGTTCCCTTGCTGCATGGGTTCCCCAAAAACTGTGCAGCTAAATAACAGGAATTGCAATTCCTAAGATGAAATTGTGTGTCAAGATGGAGAAAAGCGCCTCTGATTTTGCTTTTAGATTCAAGAAAAGTTAATGCCAAAATTTCTATTAATATCTCCATTTACTCAACAGTAGATCATCAGAAGCCCAAAAAGAAGAGTATTATCTGAAAACAAACTACCTTTAGAGACATGGAATAGGAAATCTAAGTAACAAATCACTTACGTCTATTCCCAGGACTTTCTTCACACCATACATATGGTGGAGGCCACATACTATTTCCCTAATCACCGTGTTGAGACCAGGACATAAGCCTCCACATGTGACAATGCAAGCACGGACTTCATCTGACTCAAAATACACCTGAAAAGAATTTGGCAAGAGTATGCGTCAATGTCGAGTGAGTGACACGCCATTGCACATATTACACATAAGCCAGATAAAATAGGTACCTTTTGCCGGGGTCCAGCGCGTCGAAAATGTGTCCCTCTTGGACTACCCTTGTGGACGACAATCTACAAGTGAAGAAACCAGGAATTGAAAACCCATAATGAGATATAAACTGCAAACATCAATAAAGATTAAAGACCAGTGATGTCCTATACCCTGCTAGCTCAAACCATGAGAACAATGTGCTCTTGGAGGATGAACCTTAAAAATTCTTCTCTCTGTTGTGGTCGTGGAAATGCAGGCACCGACTTCTCTATTCGAATTTAGCCATCAAGAGAAGTTTTTCAGTACTGCCTCTCCAACTCTAGTGACAGTACCATAAAAGTGAAGGAAGACCCTCATGAGGCACATTTGCTCTCATGCAGTGAACCACTATGACATTACATGCGAATACTTCCATTCAATACTGCCACAATACAATAACTTTTTTCCTTGGTAAGTAAAAGAGAATGCAAGAATTCTTCCGATATAACAACAGAAAAAAAAAAAAAAATAAGACCAAAAAAAGAGAGAAGAGAATATTTGGAACTCATAACAAAATGTTCACCTTTTGTGCAACAGTGTCATCAACATTCACAAAATATTGCCTGTCAAAAACAAAAACAAAAATCGTGTCTGTGGTTCAGCAACAGGCAGAAAAGGAAAACAGAACAAAAATCACCAGCTACAAGTGGAAGATAGCCTTGGTCAACTTACTTAACAACTGAGTATGCTGTGTTGTCTTGCAATGGATTGGGAAAAGTCTGCCATCAAGAAACACGGTGAAATTTAGGCGATATGCTCTTTCGAAAAAATTCCTACCGCAATTCAACATCAACCGGAAGTATATAAATGGTAGAACTACAACTCATTTTTTCAGTATCGAAAAACAAAATAAAAACATTTTACCAATCGAAGACATAACATTTTACCACAGAGCAAACAGGGGGCACCCAATAACTAAAAATTGAATATTTTCTTCCCTCTCATGAGCCAAACAAGAGCACATGGTCTGTGTGTATTACAATCCAAAAACAGTGACAACTAACGATAAGTGCATTATAATACAAGTGTATATGTAGAGTGTAATTAGAAATGTAAGCTTTGTGACAAAAGAAACAGGTTAGAAAATCCAAGAACGCCTTGGGTAGGCTCCTAGCCATCGAAATAAACAAATGACTGGAAAAGTTTACTTTTTCTTTTACTACTTTACTAATTCTTAAACCTATTTGCTTATACAAAAACCCCCCAGGGAAAAAATCAACTCACGGATTATGAAAAACAGAAGTGCAGAGATTTAAAGGAAATGAAACACTTCAACTAAAGCAAATCCGATTCTGAACCCAATTCACAAGTCCGCCATAAAAAAAATCAGTCAACCTCTCCAGCAGAGTCGAGCTTAATCTCAAAATAGACAATTATCCAAACTGACACACACACGCACATGTAGAGAGAGAGAGAGTACAGGAAGATCGGGAATGTAATCGGTCAAATGAGGAACGTCTTCGAGAACGTAACCGGCCTCGCCGTGGACGATCTTCGGCTGAGAATTGCCCGAAAAACTCCCCATCGGCAATTGTACAGAACCGTTCTTTGAATTGGAACCAACAGACGAGTTGGGATTACCACAACGATCGAGCCCTCCACGCAACTTGAGAGCAGGGACCGCAGAAGAAGTATTACAAAGCGAGCCCATTCAAGAAATGACCACAGGCTTCAACTGATGATTGTCTAGTACTCCTAGTAATTTGTCCTCCTTCACAAACTTCCATTCCGCAGGAGGATTGGCGTGTTTATTTATGGTATTATTAATAGGGGAGAGTGTTGACCAAGAAATACTCCTAAAAGACGAGAAAAGTAGTACCCCGTAAATAGAAGTAAGGAAAACGTTGAGCCCTGCCCAAGTTTTTCGGGCGACAGGGGCTGTGTTTGGTCGCCTGGTGGAAAACAGGCGGCTGGGTTTTTCTGGAGGTTTCTCGACGCAGCTCACAGAGTATGGGAGAAAGACAAATGGGAACAAGGGGGGGAGCGCGTTTTCCCAATAGTTACCATGAAAAGTTTATATTTCTAGATTCCGGGAATATGTGTTGTCGTGAAAATTGTGGCCCAAGCTGTCAAAATAATGGCCTCGGGATTGTTTTAAAATTACAGCGTTGACACCGGGGCGCGCATGCTCAGGTGACGACGGCCGCTGGCCGGCATATTCGTTTTGCGTGCCAAATGAAATGCGCATTGGGTCAGAAGTTGAGATTTGGAGTATTGGACAGCTACAGAATCTAGTCTCTACTCGCCGAGGAATTTTTTTCAGTGACGGTTGGGTGGGTACTATGTGGTGTTTGCTCAGCACATTCAGGTTGTCTATTGTGATTTTGGACAGTTCAAATTTGGAGAGAGAAAAGAGAGAGAAAGAGCTTAATCTAGACCATCCAAAAGTGCATTGGACGGCTCGAATATGCCGAATGGATACATCATGTGAGATAAAAATATCTCCTAATCACCATTTAAATTTAGAATTTCTCTTATTCTTACCGACATTTTTTAGTCGTGACCCAAAAAACAAAAAAAAACGCGACACCTTTGAATCTTGCAGCACTCTTCTGAGAATCTTTCCATCTTTCTTATTTCCTACCTTATCTTTTTACTTTATTACTGTGTTATGAAATTAAATTCTTTTCATTGACGGTGAAAATTTTTACTTTTCCACTATCACATTTTTCAGTCATACCATGTATTTATTGTTGATCTAAATCATTCATCTTGTAGACCTTACATAGTAGTATATCCATGTAAAAAATATACTTCATCGAACATCGATAGGAGTATCAAAAATTGAATCTTACTTTGTAAAATGGATAGTTTATCTTTATTATTATTGACAGAAATTAGATCATCCATTTTATAAACCAAAATTCAAATTTTTATATATCTATCGAATTCCGATCAAGATGATTTTTTACATAGCAATACTTTATTGCGGGTCTTAAAATAAGAACGGTTCAGATCACAATAATAGACACTCGGTGGGACCTGTAATAAACGATGGTAGAAAAGTAAAATTTTACACCGGTGGTAGATATAATTTATTCTCCTGTGATATATTGGAGTACTATTGTTATGTGTGCAAAAGCGAAGTAACGGAAGGGCAATTTGGAAAGTTCAAACGAAAAGAGAGAAAAAGAAGTGAAACGGCACAGAAAGAATCCGCGAAAATCCACATAAAAATAATATACGTACAATTTAAATTCTTACTCTTTGACGAATTATGATGCCGGCCCTTGATTGTATTAATTGATGGGCAATTGTGTAAAATTGCAGTCCTACAAAAGTGGTATGTACTATGCAGGAATCAAATCAGGACCTATAGTGAGGAACCCCTCAGCGCTTTTTGTAGGACGCAATTCGAGTCGTTCATCTCCACAATCAATAGTTCAGATACATTTGGTTCAAGAGTATTTATTATCGATAAAAGTATTCTTTAACCGATAAAAATTATCAACGAATTTAAACCATCAATTGAAGAAACGAATGGTCCGAATGATCACTACATCCTTATAGTGACTTGCTCACTATAGGGTCCCGGGTAGTTTTCTCAGTTAAAGCAGATGACCCAATGAGCAATGTCTCCACTGTGATTTCGATTATGGGGGTGTGCCAACCAGTTTGGGAGGAGAAAAATTATGTGAGTAGACTCATGGGGGTGTTTGGTGGTCTCCTTTCCTATTTGTTTTTCTTGTGTGTTGATTTTCTGCGGTCGGTCGTAGGTGAATTAGTCTCATTTGATTTTGGGTGTGGGGTACCTCATACTACGTTGTTAAAAGAGAAAAGCAAAGAAAGAGAAAAACATATGTATATGATGATGCTACTTTTGTCATATGCCTCGGATGGGGAAAGTTAATATGTAATTTCAGTACGCATTTTACCAAAAAAATAGAAAAAAAAATACTCGACTAATTAGCTGCAGGAAATAATTAATAGGGTTTTCTACTGAATTTCAGTAATTGAGTTTCAAAAATAGAAATAAATTTACTTGTTTAATGGATGAAAACGATTAATAGCGTTAACGTGATGGCAAAAAGGAATGAGATGGGACTAGGATAAAATAGTACTCGGTTTGAAAATGTCAGAGGAAAGGCAAATCAAAAGCAATGTCCTTTTTGATTTTTATGCCTAATAGGCTTATACATGTCAACATAGACCATTGACCACATGGCCGGCTTAGAAAACTCGTGACGAAATTTTTAACTTTGATTTTTTGTATTAAAGAAAAACGGGGTCCGTTCAACTTTTTTTTTTTTTTTTCTAATAACAATAATTTTAAAAACATGTTTCATGTTTGTTTTCTATAAGAAAAAAGGCTAATTTATCTTAATTACTCCCTCCGTCCCAAAGTAAGTGTCTCCACTTACAAAATTTCTTATATCTTTCAACTTATAATATTTTTTGAGATTTTTAAAATTTTGTATAATATGACTAATTGAGATCTATCAAATAAGATCTATATTGGATATAAAAAAATTATAGATAAGAAGATATAGACAATATTTTGAGACCTCCCAAATAGTAAAAAGGGGCACTTAATTTGGGACGGACTTCTATTTACACACTTCAAAATGAAAGGTCAACGAATCAATAATCAGAATTGTTTGTGTTTTCTCGCGTGGTGTATTTGCTTAGGTTTATACATACGTGTTGCCAAACTTTCTTTATATGTTGAATTGTTCGATTTGACGTAATTCTTACAACAATCGAAAATCATTTCTTGTTGATCGAAGCAAAAACATTCTGGTCAAAAACTTAAAAAAATAATTTGAAAAACTGGTTTTTAAAGGAATTTGGCTTGTCTGCAGTCTAGTTTTGGAAGTGCGGTCAAAGTGATCGCAACCGTCGAATGACATTTTTAATGGTCCAAATTTGATTACATATTCTTATCGATAAGAATATACTTTTACCAGTAAAAATTTCAGCAAATCTAAACCATTGATATCAAGATGAACAGTTCAGATTAAACAGCACACTCTTAAGTTGACTGTAGAGAAGCACACGAACCCCACCTGTATGTGAGAGGGGTGTGGCTGAGGTATACCACACCTGATATGTCTCTAGCATTTTTTATCCTGAAAATGAGTTTTCTTCGTAATTGTTGCCATGTTTTATTGTTATAACACAAAACCAGTGGTTCTTAACCAGGGATTGCAAAACCATTAATAGCCTTAATTTGTGAAGGACATGGTCAGATGCCAAGAAGGTTCCGAAGAAAACAAAATTATGGTCAAGTTTGTGTTGGGTCGAGAAATTTTGCAGTGCCGGGAGGGCACGGCCACGTCGTGTCCGTGTATGTATCTCGGCCGCCCAAAAATCTGTTTTTGACGGCCAAGATTTGTTTGGATTTGAGGGGATGTTTCGATAATTTTGCACTAAAAAATTATCTAAATAGATTTGGACCGTCCAAAATATGTTTGCTGATATGCGTGCATGGACACCACGTGGCTGTGCCCATCCGACACTGAAAAATCTCTCGTGTTGGGTCAGTCCATGGGGTTTCCTTTTATGCGGATGTGGGGTCTATTAAGGAAACTTAAACCTCGTTTTAGCAATACAATGAATTTATACCCAAAAATTTAGAACAAAAGCTCATTCTTGTGCGACAAGAAAATTAAACGCTGAAATTCCAAATATGAATGGTGTGACCATACATAACAAACAATGATGGAATATTGTAATTCAGTTCGGCGCATATGAATATTATGAATCATTAGAATTTTTGACGATGAAGCATTTAGTGATATACTCCCTCCGTCCCATAATATTTGTCCGGTCCGCAAAACGGAGACGTAAAAATAATTCTATTTTTGTAAGAAAAGTTGGGAAAAAATTCAACAACATACTAGATCTCGACGAGTTCTTTTAACTTGTGAAAAAAATTTGAATTTTTTCTTGAAAGAAATGCATTATTTTGTAGTCTCCGTTTTGCGGACCGGACAAATATTATGGGACGGAGGGAGTATAGTGTAAGATAAAAATAAGACAAGACATTCAAGTCGTTACTTTCGAGAATCAAAACTATTATTGATATCGATCTTGTCCACATCAATCGTGTTTATTTTTTTTTAAGAAAAATAATCTTTACTATAGAATTTCTCTGAATAGATTTTTTTCTTTCGAATAAATTCAGGCAATCACCTGCAACTCACAGATTTCTAGTAAGGAGAGTTTTTCTTTTTTGGTTTGATGGTCAGGGGGGAACAGGTTAGTTTATACGCACCTCAACTAATCCCCTTCCTAGTCGGTCAAAGGCACACTATCCACGACAGGATTAGGGAATTCACAGAAATTACTTTTCTTACGGTCTGACTATAAGAATTGAACCCCCGGTCAATTGTGTGGGCAAACCCACCAACCAGTCGGAGTAATCTTGAGGCTTATAGTAAGGACATTTGCTGTCAACTATATATAAGCCAAATACTATGGCTCTATTTGGTAAAGTTGCCTCTTTTTTTTCCATTTATGGAAAACAAAAAATGAGTTTTTGTTTATTTATTAAAAATTAAAAACAAAAAACAAACACAGTAACACTAAACATCTTTATGATGCCTATTTCAAAAAATATCGAAAACACAAATAAAAAGCTGAACAATAATATTTTTTCCAAACAGAACCTAGACTTTCGGGCCATGTAAACTTTATTTTTTGTGAACAGTAGTTCCATTCTCATACGTATTTAATGTGTAAGTTGACTCTGCTTTTGCACTTTAGCATGCGTAGGTGAAGCTGTATTTATTTTTGGAGTACTATTATTAGCGGTGGGCTGGTGGCGGAGAGCTAAAGTAAGAACAAGTCATTGTCCAGCCCGAGAGTGGCTGGTGGTGTCAACACAGGGATTACGTGACGTGTTTTGTAGCAGGCATTGAAACCCATGAAAAACAAGGATTTCCCATCAAAAAAGGCAGCTCAACTGCACAAGACAACACAAGCTTCTTGCGTAGATTGTTGGGTGGGTTTACCTTTAACTTGTAGCCTATAAATTTTTGAATTATAGAAGTATTTGAATAATGTGTAAAATATATTTCACACACGATTTTTAGGTTCTCAATTCTCCGGTTTATTTCTAGTAATCGCATTATCGTACAATGCATTCTAGGTCTGGCTCCCAAACACCCGAAAACCAAAAAACGTATAATTCAAAATGAAGAAAATGACCGTCCAAACAGGCCCTAAGTCCAAAGGAACTGCTAAATGTATATTTGAGGTTCACAATCACAAGTTAGCTTGTTCATTGTTGTTTTTGATAGAATAAACTTCAATTGAATTTTTTCATAGACAAACCGAACTTAAGTAGCTTGATTTTCTTGCACTGATCATATTGATATTGATCGAGTCGAGCACTACAATTGTCTGTGATATTGCAATCCAAAAATTGTGAGCTTGAGAAGTAGAGAAAATTGCAAGAAGCAGGTTTTTAGAGTAACATTTTTGTCTCAAGAGATACATCAAGGCAAATAGCTTTTCCCTCTTAGCTGATTCAAGCTACAAGCTGAAGCAAGTTCAAAAGTTGGATCCAAACGAGCCCCAAGTGTCCTGTTGTGGACAATGAGCCTAAATTGTGCTCTTTTCATTGTAATAATAATACAAGTAGGACAAGTTTCCATCAAATTTTGAGGTCAACTTATGGGCAATGAATCCACAGTAATCTCTTTCATGTGTAGCCATGCAGATCTCAACAATCCTTTTGGACATGTGATCTTCTCTGTAAAATGGTTGTTTCAACACTTCATCGACAGGCATCCACTGAAAACAGCAGAACACAAAACAAGTCACCAAACACACACACAAAAAAAAACCAGAAGACAACGATTAACATATGTATGAATCCCTCTGTGAACCTGAAGTACCTTGGCAGCTTGAATTTCCTTTTCGTCGATAGTGATTTCATAGGACAGTGGTTTAAGCATGCACACAAACAGCAGATCTGACTTCTCAAAAGCCACTAGATGGGCATGTCTGCAACCCAGAAACATGAACTGTAACTTATGAAGCAAGAAAGGAGACTTAAACCCCCCAAGGGGTATCTATATTCAATACTCCGTGCTCATTGTAAATTTTTTAAGAGCTTCAAGGTTGTGTTGGCGTTTGGATTGGAAATGAATAGATACGGTGTCACTTGTTCAAGAGGTATAACCTCTCATCCAATTTTCTGTTTCACTTTTTCGTTTACAGATTTGATTTGAATGCTTTGATTGATGGATTTCAATGTGACTATGCTAACATGAAATCCTTCATTAAAGGATCCTACTTGAAATAACTTTGTGACTGCTATCGATGGATTTTATTTCTTTTCTCCCACTGCTCTCCTACTTTTAGAGGCCGAAGTTCTTTAGGAAGACAATACCTGAAAGCAATCATTTCCTGGAAAATTGTGTCAACCTGCAAATCACAAGAAGGATGGAGCATAGAAAATTAATGATAGAGCGATGATCATGTTGAAACTATGGGTTGGAGTTGAATTCATGCTTACACCAGTTTCTTCTTTCACTTCTCTTACAGCTCCAGAAAATATATCTTCAGACTAAGATGAAAAGAAAAGGATCAGGTATCAGTCACTCCTTCAGAGAAACAAAATGCGGGAATCAACATTTACATAGGCCTCTAGGAGTTCTTACCCAAATTTGAAACAATTCTTGTCTATAAGAGGAGCATCTATAATAGAAAGAAGACAAATGTATGTAGAAACTATAAAGACAGAACTAGCACCTTGTTAATATAACCGGTAGGCAACTTCCATATCCCCGAGCTACTGCAAGGGCATTTTTCTTTCACTACAAGAACCTAAACAGCATAAACAAGTTTAGTTAGGCAAAGTTAGATAACATTGTGAAGAGATATGGGAAAAGTTTGCAAACTAGAATACCTCTCTTTTGTCATTCATCACAAACCCTGCAATGCCTATTTGATGGGAAGGGCCGGCAGGGAGCATCACTGGCTCGTCAGGAATCCAATACGTTAGCATAACATATCCTGATTCAGCATGATGGTAATTGAAACCCTCCTATGAATCAATTAGTAGAGGAGTTAAACAAGATGGTCCCATTTGTTTGGTACAGCTTTGTTTTCTGTTTTTCGTCTTGTCCTTAAGTTCTAAGAAACACTATGAACTTAGTTCTGAGTAGGTTTCAGAAAGATGTTCTTGAAATCTTGAAACTATTTCTGTTACAAAATGAAATAGGTTATGAAAACGCTGGTTCTTTTATTTTCAAAAACAGTTTCTAAAATGCATTATGCAAAACTGTTCTAAGAGAAGAAACCAAATTCTACATTGAATAAGTTCAACAAGTGAGTAGAAAAAAAAATGTACGAGTGGTACGATAAGTATATAATAGTATCATATCTTGAGACATTGATATTGCAGTATTGGGGAGTCAAACTGTCACCTGAATCGCTATCGGAACAAGTTCAGCTTGCTCTTGTAGAATCTTCAGCCATATCCCCCTTTTCCCCTGCACCGAGTTTGAAATAACTAACAGAAGGAATTTGACATTTTTCTGTATCTCAAACTTTAATTCAAGTAGGTTCCACTTGCTCTCAGGTGAAAGTTAATTAAGTAGTTGTTTTTACGTCATCACAATTCGCAAGATTGGTGGACTATTAGTCTATTACAGGGGTCTTTGATAACAGTTCCCATCAGAGGCAATTATCAGGATAAAAATTATTAGAACACTCGACAGTTAACATCATCTGCTTTAGAGTTACCATCTTAAATCTCAATTAAACTTCTTAAGCATTTTAGATAAACTCATTAATGATGAAGCCATTATGGATTTTAACAGGCCGTGTACATTTTAACTTTAACTAGCATGAAGTGGGATTATAGGAGCAATTGTAAACAACTCAACAATTACTGCCTTAGATTTTAGATGAGTCTAGGATTTTTGCTGCAATGCAAGTGCGGGATACGGTGGAAACAAGACATGCTTGTGAGTATGTGGAGATTATATCTAACCTTCAACTTCCAGTTCAACAGAGAAGCCCGCAGTGCGGACGCAAAAGCATTTGAGCTCAAGGGTAAGCTATATGGATCAACAATGATCCCCTCATATTCATCATCCCACGCACAAAGGAGCTCAACTGCTAAGCCCGGTGATGCTATATTCGGAGACACAACATGAACTCCTCCTTTCTTGAGCAAATAACTGTCACCAAGAAATGGCTTGGAGGAAATTGGCTTCCACGAGAGACCTGGAAAACAAAACACAGAAATCCCAAAGTTAATTATTTCTTGCCAAATTGTAAAAATTAGCTATCTCATGAGTCATGATGCCTAAAAAATGAAGATTTACTCCTTGGAAATGAACGAGAACCAAGAAAGGACTTGGAGGAGATTGGCTTCCACGAAAGACCTGGAAAATGAAACGACAAATCCCAAAAGTGATTTCTCTCTGGCCAAACAATGTAAAATTAGCTATTTTTCATGACTCAGGAAAAGTGGTGACTTACTCCTTGGCAATGCATGCGAATCATAAATTTTGGCCCGTGTAGATGTAGGTGCTTCTGGAGACCATGTGCAATAGACACCGGTCCATTGTAAGGCCTCCATATCTGCTGCTAAGATCGTTGTTTTGGAGAAGAACTACAACAAAATAAAGCTTCCATTGCTCTATATATACAGCCCTCACAAAAGGATGCATATGGGTCTGTAAGAGGGAAGAAAAGCAAATATGCAAGGGTATAGCATTCTGTAGAACAAGTAGGAGAAAAGAGAAGGCGATAACTGTATGATGCGGTGAGGTAATGTTGTGCAACTCTATAACATATTGTATCAACAAATTCTACAACAAATTGCAATGATCAGATAGCAACTGCCAACTTTCCACTAGTGTACTGCTTATCTATCTATATTCCCTGGTTATCAGCATTTTCTGGATGTTGGATGTTCTACATGCCATCCGTCCTCTTAATCCGCTGTAAACTTTTTTCCATTGGGAGACTAATATTCCCTCTATGACCATTTTAATGACTGAAAAAATTGAAAGGTTATCGGATATGTGTGGAACTGTTCTTATTCTTCCTTGGTTGAATCATTCTATCCACTAGCTAATATTCTCTTTATCTTCCCATCCAAGACAGAAGACATCCAAGATGTCATATGGCATGTACTTTGCCACTAATATGAACTTAAGTTTATTTTCATATCATCTCTCTATCATAATTCTTTGGAGGAGGGAAAATGCAAGTCAATATCGAAGCAGAATCTCGATGAAATGCATGTTCTTCTGTACAAGCACAACAACCTTGAAAATATTTCGCTCTTGATTCTCGATTGCCTATGTGACTATATTAAGATGACGAAGTCGTGGAAATGATCTTCTGCAAAATTCAGTAGAGAAATAAGGATCGAGTTGGAGACATCTAACCTGAGAATTTGAACTTGACTAGCTAGTTTCAACTGCATGCTACCTTCATTGGAATTTGGAAGGTAGATTCTGCAAATTGAAACCTTGGATTCAGTAACCTACAAAGGGAGAGGAGAAATTGGCAGCAAAACATTTCTACATAGACAGATGACTGGAGATCAGATAAACCTTACTACTTAAAAGAGCGAGCGAAGCACCTGAGGGTTGCTGTTCCTGCATTACCATTTTGCGCGCATTCAAGAAAACGAGGGTGTAAGATGGAAGAGTAATCATATCAAACAACTTCCACACAGACTATTTAGCCCCAAAAAAAAAACTTCCATACAGAGTGAATCACTGTGAATGAGCAATATGGGTCAACAAGAATTCACCATGCAGCATATGCTAGAGGAAGTACCATATGAAACAAAGGACTTTTTTGAATGTAGCATAGACGGTATCCTTTTATATTTGACAAAAACCAGTTTCCATTGCTTAAATTGGGCATAGAACTTGTTGTAACCACCCAATAAAGTAGCATTTAATTGAGATAATTCGTCAAACGACAAGCAAACAATGTAGGTTACTTAACACAGCTATTCATTAAGAGAGAAATTTTTACCCCGAAATGCAGAAATATAAGTGGATTTACGACTGACGTAGAGGAAATTTTACGTTAATAAGGCTCCGCCTGTGGATGGTGAAATTGGTCATCAAGATTAGTTGCCCGCAAGCATGGCACTGAGTTGTAAAAAAAATATAACGAGAAAACAGTGCAAAAATGTTTCATTTTACCCCTCATACCCAGGATCACTTTACCCCATGAACTATCTATTTAACCAATCAAACCCTTAAACAGTAGTATTAAGCTTGATTCTGTTTTTTAGTAGTGTGGTTTTGTTTTTTAGTAGTGTGGTTTGGTCCCGATTGATTCAATTTAAAGCCCAATCAAATGGTTTGACTTGTGATTTAATGCTCACAGTTTTGGTCCCAAACTGATTGAAACCGCAACTTTTTATATTAAATCAAATTGTTGTTTTATTTGAAAAACACTAGATAATAAGAGATCCAATCATGGTATACTATTTAACATAATTTCTATTGGTGAATATGAGCTTAAATTTGTTTTAGCGAGTTTTGGTGGGTTTTTTTTTTTTTTTTTAATGAAATTGATTTAAAATCTAGTTTTATTTTCATTTTGTTACTTAAAAATAATTATGATTTCAAACCATGATTCGAGATCGAAACCGAACCATAGTCGGATGATGTGAATTGGTTCATTTCTATGCATTCGCGAATTGATCTGGTTGTCAAAATCTTCAATTCGCGAGAATATATTTGGTTATTGGTATACCATAAAATCGAACTAATCTGGTTCATCATCAAGCCTGCTAATCCTACTAATCACTAACTGGATTATAGTTTTTGCATAGTTTGGAAGGGATTTGGGTTGTACATGAACCATGCTCGTGGTTCAGCTCGACTCATTTAGTAATTGAATCGAGCTGGAACTCAAATTTTAGGCTCGTTAACTAAACAAGCCGAATTTAACCCTCAAATGCTCGGCTCCTTTTTGTAGACTCAATTCGTTTAGAGAGATTTGTTAAGGACATTAGTCAGACTCGTCTTGTTAAGGGTTTAGCTTAGCTCGAAGCTCCATTTCTTATCTCATTTATTTAACAAACCGTGCTCGAACATTATAAAGCTCGGTTTGACTCGGCTCATTCCACCCGTAGAAGGGAAGCTGGAAAAATGTTTTGAAAGCCTAGGGCTAGGATGTGCATCGAGTCATCAGAATGATCAGATTACTCAAGAGTCGCGCCATCACAACAACCAGACCGACGGATCGAGAGCTCTCACGTGCCTTCGCGCGTGTTTGTTACGCCCGCTGTTTAGAGAGAGAAACAAACGTCTCTCTCCTCTCGTGTAAGGTGCGAATCCCACGACCTTGGCCTAGAGAGAGAAACATTCTACTAGGGTTCTTCTCCGTGATCGGATCATCATGTACAGGACATCAGCTTCTCGTCTCAGGGCTCTCAAGGTCAGTGGCTCCCACAATCCTTGTTCAACACACAACATTAAGCTTCTATGTATATGCGTTGCCCAATTTCGGGGGTTGTGATTGGAGTGCGATGCGTACTCCATTGGAGTCCCTCATGGTCGAAACCTTCCTATTCGTTCAACGAACTTCGTAGTCGTTTTGTGTTTTGTTTGTTGTTTTTTCGTGTGATGTATTGTATTGTGTTGATTGTAGTCACTGTACTTTTCGAGTTTGTGCAATGGAAAAATCTAGGAACATAACAACATGCACAACATCGGGCCCAAACATTACTACGTGTAGGCGTGTGAAACGGCTGTAGGAGGGGTTGTAGGAATTAGTCAGAGTTCTGAGTTGCGCGCAAGCTAGCTCGGGACACTCTGCATTGGACCAAAAGAAAAATTACTAGCTGGCAGTGTTTCATTGGTTGTTGAAAAATAGCAATTCATCCCATTGCCAATGAAACACCGCCACGTAAGAATGTTGTGCAGGACGTTGTGTATGTTGTTAAGTTCCTAAGACTTCCTCTTGTGCAACAGTTCCTCAATTGTGGGTTACTTACACCCTTGTGGCATTTACTTGTTTCCCTGTAAATAGGGGGCTGCTCGACGAACCAAGCTTCTAAAGTTTGAGCTTGTGTTCACTTGTTAAAAGCTTGTTCAAAATTGGTTTGTTTCATAAACAAGCCATGCTTAAACATTTTTCTGAAGCTTTCAGAACAGACCAAACTCGATCAAGCTACTACTCGGCTCGTTTGGTTTATGATGTATACAATACCCTAGTTATTCAAGATCGGCTTGTGTTCGGCTCGATTAAAGCTCGTTTGAGATCGAATTATCTCATTACAAGCAAAGCTCAAACATATTTTTGAAGTTTGTTAAGTTTTAAAGTAGCTTGATCAACCACCCACTTGGCTCGTTTTGGCTCATTTATCATCCCTCCCCGTAAATTTTAGGTCATTGGTTGTTCCATTTTTTGGTCAGATAAACTGGACATGTGGGTTAATTTGATGGTCAATTGTGAAAGCAGGGTCATGCCGGCATTAGGTTACTAACCAGGTTTGCAAGTTCAAGTGCTGTTGCTACAAAGTCATCTTCTTCAGGTGGTTTCTTTAGCTGGCTGACTGGGGGGAGGTCTAGTTCACTCCCCCCTCTACAAGTCCCACTTCAAGGTGTTACCCTTCCACCACCATTGCCTGACCATGTTGAAACGGGTAAGACCAAGATAACAACCCTCCCTAATGGTGTCAAGATTGCTTCAGAAACATATCCGGTATGTATGGAACGAATGTCTTTTTAGTTTATTGTTGCTTCTTCCATATGTTTGAAGTTTTAGTTTATATTGTATTCAATTTGTTGGTTGGACAGCATCCTGTGGCCTCTATTGGGTTGTATGTTGACTGTGGTTCAATCTATGAAACACCAGAACAATTTGGGGCCACACACCTGTTGGAACGCATGGCCTTTAAGAGCACGAGAAACAGGAGTCACTTGCGGATTGTGAGGGAAGTGGAAGCTATCGGTGGCAATGTGACAGCCTCAGCTTCAAGGGAGCAGATGGTGTACACGTATGATGCTTTGAAAACTTATGTTCCTCAAATGGTGGAACTGCTTATTGATTGTGCGAGGAACCCTGTCTTCCTGGATTGGGAGATCAATGAGCAGGTAAGCTTCTTCATCTTGCTGTGCTTCTTTATTGTCATTTCTGGGTTATGCTTGCACTGACAAATGTTATCGTCAACAGCTTCTGAAGTTGAAAGCTGAGATTACTGAAGCTTCTAACAATCCATCAAGCCTGCTTGTAGAAGCAATTCACTCTGTCGGTTATTCTGGTGCATTGGCAAATTCTCTTCTGGCCTCCGAGTCTGCAATTGGCAGATTGGATAGTTCCATTTTGGAGGAATTTGTGGCAGTGAGTTGGAGAACACTTTGCATTGCTATCTTACATTACCACTGTTTTTGTACCGAGTATAACCAAAGTCAGTCTCTTCATCATGATTACAGTTTTGGAGGAATTTCTGGCCATAAGTTTGATGAGATTTTACATTATAACCTTATTCTTTGTTAGTTTTTCTAAAATGAAAGTATAACCAATATCAGTTTGTTTATCCCGTGTTCAATATTTTATGTGGGTGTTTTGCATATCTTAACTTTATTTTCCTTTTGAAAATTGTAGGGAAACTATACTGCTCCTCGAATGGTCCTTGCAGCTTCTGGTGTTGAACACGATGAGCTGTTAAAATTTGCAGAACCATTGCTTTCTGACTTACCCAGTGTTCCTCGTCCTGAGGAGCCAAAATCTGTTTATGTCGGAGGTGATTATCGTTGTCAAGCTGATTCAGGGGTATGTTTAATTACATAATTAATCGTGATTGTTTTGTACGCTTCATCTTCTAGTCTAGGATTTGTTAGTGTTTACTCTTTAGCACTGTTGGATTTCTCATATAGGATCGGTTAGTTCCGAGACTGACATTTTTACTCCTTTATGGCCAGAAAACTCATTTTGCCCTTGCTTTTGAAGTGCCTGGTAGCTTGATTAAGGAGAAGGAAGCAATGACTTTGACTGTTCTTCAGGTATTAAATCTCGTTATTGGATCTTTGTTAAGGTTCAGCATGCTGTGATTTTTTTACCCCATTTATGAGTGGGATACAATTAAAAGAGATTCTGTTTCAAATTCTTCATCTATTTTCTGTCCTTTGCATTAGTGCCATTGGACGTCGACTTTTCGGAAGCAATAATATAAACATATTCTCTGTGTAGATTCTAATGGGAGGAGGTGGATCCTTCTCAGTAGGTGGTCCTGGAAAAGGGATGTTGTCAAGGCTGTGTAAGTGACTAAGTGTATATATCAGACGCTTTTATCAAAGGGATATTATAGCAAGCTTGAGATGCTTGGAAATGCATGTCCATATCTGCATGGTCATACAACTGTTTATAGTGGTTTACATAGCAAATGGTTGCATACCTATCTACTTGTTCTTATTTCATCGTCCAGCAGTTGTATGTATATGATTGTGCTGATATGATGCGTAGATCGTCGTGTCTTGAACCAGTATCCACAAATTCATGCGTTTACTGCATTCAACACCAGTTACACCAATACTGGCTTGTTTGGAATTGAAGCTGCTACTGTAAGTCATTTCTCCTTCGTATTACATGTAATTACCTGTTAATAATGTCTTTACTTTGGAAGTTGCAACCTAATTTGGGGGCTTTATTCAATGTGCATGGATACTCCAATGGATACAGTCAGGGATATTATTGGCTGTCCCAAAGTGAGTGTCTTACTTCCTTAGGTGTCCCAAAATGGGTGTCCAATACATTTTTATGTTAACACTTATGATAAAACGTACAAATGCCAGAAGCATAGCACAAATATTATTCCTGATTTTATGATGGGCAATTGCTAGTGTATTGCGAACGTGAAGAATTGACTTGCGTCTGGGCTTTCCTTCTTGAACTTAGTGCTTTCCGAAAATATGTCACTCTTTTTGGAGAGAGGAAGTTTTATGAGAGCATGTAATGCATAGCTTGATACGGCTAATCTTACATTTTGTTTTATTTTGTTATGTCTTCATGGTTATTCTGGTCTGAAGCTAATGGTGCTGCATTTTTCAATTCAGAGCTCTGATTTTGTATCAAAGGCCATTGATATAGCCGTTACAGAACTTATTGCAGTTGCCACACCTGGAGAAGGTATGCTGTTATACCTTTAATTTTCTTGTATCCCTTCTCTATTTTGGTTCTCGGGATTCCTTCTCCCTCTAACATTTAGATTGTTGATAGTGGTATTAGGCATTTTAGTTGTTTATTTGGTAAGTGGAAAATGTATGAGACGAACGTCAATAGGATGGAAGTTTGTACTTGCACCAAAATCTATTGAGGACTTCACTTGTTACCTTTAGGAGAACATCACAGAGAAATGACAATTTTAGTTTTCAGGGCGTATATTAGTAGTCACTAGTCAAGCTTTCACTATCACCCCTTTTTGCCTCTATTCTTCATCTTTCCATTTCACTGGCTGGCAGTTGACCAAGTTGAGTTAGATCGTGCCAAACAGTCGACAAAGTCCGCCATTCTTATGAACCTCGAATCCAGAGTAAGCAACTTCTTCCGTACATCAAACGAATGCTAATTATTTGTGTTCTGGATTTCTTCTTCTTCCCCCAACACACACACATACACACACTTTTTCCTGACTGGCTTACATTGGTGTTTTTATCTTGCAGATGGCTGCATCAGAAGAAATTGGTAAACAAATTTTGACACTCGGAAATCGGTAATTCTTGTTTCTCTGTAGTGACTGTGGATTTGATTACCCTGTACAGTCACTTCATCAATTTTTATCTGCATGATTATGGCATATGATGCTGTATTTAGGAAGGTAGTTTTGTGAAAGTACGGCTTGAGATGATACTGATGGTTGGCTGAATGTTTTGGTGTACAAATGAAATATGCGCTCCGGGCTATATGAGGTTTTGTTTGGTTGGATGATATTAGATTACGCTAAACCCCATGGTCAAGGTTACATGTGAGGGTATTGAGTGCCAAGTTGATTGTTACATTGACACAAATGGATGCCTCACTGAATCTTGAATCTGGTGTTGTTGCGAAAATCCCGTCACTGTTTTCCAAAAAAGATCTAGTAGTATGATATTGTTTTAGATTGGGAAGACAGAACACGGTGGTAGCTTGTTTTTTTGGGATTGGCTCTAAAAGGATTCTGGTGGTGTTATTTTATTGAGCAACATAAACTTTAGGTTTAGGTGATTACCTGGGGATGAGTGCCAATTCCTGTCTTGCTTTCGTATCTTCATTTTTTGTAGTTCTGAAGTTGCTGATCTCAAATTTTGTAAAACAAAAAGGAAGCAGCAATCTTGAACATATTTTTCATCTTCTCTTGTCAGTAAAAGATTTCACGATTTTTCTTCCTAGGAAACCTGTGGAGCATTTCTTGAAGATCGTGGATGAAGTTTCATTGAAAGATATTGCTTCCATTGCTAAAAAGCTGATTTCTTCCCCTCTTACAATGGCATCTCATGGAGATAGTATGCCCCTATTTCACCACACTATTCTTTTATGAATTTCATCAGCATATTTTGGTGAAGTTTTTCCTAATATTTCTATCCTTCTCTGACAGTCGTTCATGTTCCGAGCTACGATGCAGTCAGCAGCAAGTTCAGTTCGAAATGAAATTGCTCCGTGCTATTTTGAAAAACGCTCAAACCTTTGAGTTTGTCCTACAGGTTATACTGTGTATAATAAGAAGGAATTTAACTTGGTCTAGGAATAATATGGTGTTCTAGCGGGCAGAATTTTGCCTTCGGAATTACTTTGTATGCCTTGTTTTTTGGTGTAAAGTTTTTTTGTGGTTTTGACAAATGGGTATCGTTTGACAGAGGAATTGTAGATTTTTCATGTTCGCTGAAAGTATTACAGAGTCTGTTTCTGGCTTTCTGCTTCCCATTGCATGTCTCTCTCTCACATCTTTTGAATTCGTTCTCTTTTTTCTGGCAAAGAGTAAGCTATTTATGACTCTGCCTTGAACGCAATCATTGGGCATTTTCTTTGTTTCTTGACTGGAAATTGAGATATCGGTTTGTCATTCCGTGCAATTAATTACTCCATTTTCGTCAGTTTTAGCACAAAAAACTTCACGTGTTTGTTTTATTTAATTTAGGCAAAACGTCATCCTGTCATAGCCCAAACTGCAGTTGGAAAAGCAACCTGAACAAATTTTAGTTCATTCTCAAAAAGCTAATGAATTTGACTTCCAGGGACCGGGGGAAGCTGCTGTGCAGCTTCGTGCTGCGCAGCCGTTGGCGGGCATTGCCGGCATCGGTCCGGCGATCGGAGATGTTTAACGCGTAGAGCTCGTCGAGTTTTATGTGTGCGCCAGACATTCCAAATGATTTGCTATCTTTTTTCATTAATTATGACAGCTTTGAAGCATTTTTAGCTATTTCCTCAAGGATGGAGGAAAAAAATTAAAAAGCTGACTTTTCTAGATAGGAGTATCTCTAATGAAGCCTGAACATTCCCAATTGATCAGTTATATACGGATTTCGAAAGGGCTACTTCTAGAGGTATAAATCTATATAATAAAACAGTTCAGTATTTGAATTTTATGTACATAAATTTAACGGTCCAAATTTATCCCTCATAAATATTAAAGAAGAGTCGTAGGGCTGGAAAATCCTATTTCAATATTCTCTAACATTTCCTATTTCAATTCTCTTTTGTTATGAAAAGATAGAAAACAATAAAATTTCATTGCAAAAAAAAAAAAAAGAGCCGGATTTTGAAATAAAAAAGGGAAGTAATTTTTGAAATCGTAGAACTCTTTCTCTCCAAAGCAAGGTGAAATCTTCTCTAACTTTTCCTATCTCAACTCTCTTTTGTTATGGAAAGATAGAAAGTAATAAAATTTCATGTATAAAATTAGTGCAAGGCAGATCGTAAACTAAACAAAAGGGTAAGAAATATTTTTGTTTATCGGTTGATCAATTTCAATTTTTTTGGTGTGTGTGTTTTTTTGTTAAACTAAACAAAAGGGTAAGAAAAAATCTGTTTGATCCTAATTTAAAAAAAAATCTTCCCGTATAAATCAGTTTCGTTGGCGGGGGTGGTTCACAATTTATTTTTAGTTGTGTTCAAAACTCGTTGCGCCGTGCCTTTATGGACAAACTCTAGTTCAATTATAATCAAGCTGGGGGCACATAATTAAGAGCTTTTTCATCATATGTGATGTCTAGGTTTGAGTCTCATGTTTACGAGCTGTAACTTCCCCTACTCTTACAACCAAGGGGTAGACAAGATGGCAATGGATTACTTCAATTCGGTTTGGCTCTGACGTACGTGGTCACGGGTTCGAGGTGTGCCGGTGCTTCTGTTCAAATCCCATGATCCGTCTATTACCTTCTTAAGCTTTGGGTGACGTGGTGTGCACTTCTGAGTTTCGAATCTCCTTCGGGGGTCTGGCTGTGGGTTTGGAGTTTCTATGATTCCTACTCATGGTCGCACCCTCTAAAGAATTAACCATGGCTGCAAAGAATTACTCATGGTTGTAAAGAATTACTTATGGTCACAAAGATTTATGCATGGTTGCAAAGAATTACCCCTAGTCACAAAAAATTACCCATGGCCTCATAGAATTACCCAAGGCCGTACAAAATTACCTATGGCCATATAGAACTACTCATGGCCGCACAAAATTACTCATGGCCGTGCAAAACTACCCATGACCGCGCAAAATTAGTAATGACCGCATAGAATTATTCTTGGCCGCAAAAAATTACCTATGGCCTCAAAGAATTACTTCCTCTCTCTTGCTTCCCTCTTCTTGTTGATTATTGAATCCCCAAGATTCCAATGACATTTTTCTTTGATAACGAAAAACCTACGCAAGGTAAGACCCTTCGAGTCCACCCGTGCAGAACATCTGCTATATCATTATCACCCACAAACTAGGCATGCTTTTTTTTTTGATTGATCCGGAAGAAGAGCCTAAAAGGCTTACAAAGGTTCTTCATTACATAGAATGGAAAGAAGCGAAAAAGGACGGAAAGAAACCCAATTACAGGGTAGATAATTTTTCTTTGCTAAGGCTGCTATCTCATGTGCCACTCCGTTAGCTCCTCTGCGAATCCATCTGGATCGAATGCCACCTTCTGTTGCCAAAATGCCGTATATCCAACACTTCAGCACTCACCTCCCATGGGGGAACCAACTCAGAGGCACTAAGAAGAATAACTTGCTTATTATCAGCTTCCACCTCTGCTCCTCTGATTCCCAAGCTAATCAACCATTGAACAAGCAGATCTAATTGCACGTAATTCGCCACTTAGGCTGGAGATTGCTACTGTCGAACGGGTAAGACCATCAAGAATTTTTCCTTTCCAGTCTCTAATAACTACTGCCAGTTTGCCTTCCCCTCCTCTTTTAGGGATGACAACATCACAATTAGCCCTTAAAGTGACCTCTGTCCGGAGCCCTCCAACTAGGCATGCTGGTTAAGTCCAAATTAAGACACTGACAAGAGTCGAACCTAGCTAGGATGTCCTAATTATTAGCATGTTTAAGGTTTATTTCCGACTTCATATATATATCAAATGAAACTCAGGAATTTATGGAGGACCAGTATATATATACTGACGAAATTGGAGGAAGATCGACAAGTGCCCCAAACCCTGTATATATGATCAGTTAAAGTCCAAGATCGAAGAAGATGGCCGGAGAGAACTTAAAATTAAGAAGCTAATTAAAGGGGAAACAATATAATTAGATGAACCAAACATGGACTTTTAATTAACTTGCTAGTCAGTCATGCCCAACCCACATGACAACAAGTAACCTTACACATCCTAACTTGTACGCTACCCCACTTCCCCCATTTTGGGTGATGATGATTTCAACCTTGCTCAATTCTCTCTCTCTCTCTCTCTCTCTCTCTCTCATGTATATATATGCATCGATCAGATGTTTCCTTGGTTGGAAAAAAAAAAAAAGACACAAGGCCAAAGATTATCAGAGAAAGTGGAATGACTTATAGGAGTTATGTTCAGTCGTTAACTTCAAGATTTCGGAATTAGTCGAGGTGCGCGTAAGCTGACTTATAAAAAAAAGATGAAACAATGTGAAAAAGTCACCGCATGTAAATAAGTGGACTATTAATTATGCAAGTGACACACATTAATTAGCTAGCGTGCACAAATATTTGCCCACGCATTCTATAAGTACAGGGTTCCATACACTACAGAAAAAGCAAAGAGTTTCGATCGCACACTTTATGTTTATGCACTTTTAAATGTCGTTAATTAGAGTGTTCCATGTAATTGTGCAAATATAGGTTTTACAATGCTCGTTTTGTTTTGCGTATCGAGCAAGCTGGTAACTCTCTATCTATCTAACTCTCTCTCTCTCTCTCTCTCTCTCTCTTCATGCCCATAAAAATCACAAAAGAAATATTGAATGCCCAAAGAATAACAAAAAAAAAGATAATGGATGCCCATAGAATCACGACCATCACTTCAGCTCTAAACCCATATATATATATATATATATATATATATATATATATATATATATATATATAACGAGTTCCTATCACCTTTCCCCTTCTGTTTATATATTGGAAAAAAAAACCATTTTTCATATATAGTAATTGGACATGGGCCACGTGGAATTTAGTGGCAAAAACATAGATAGTTTTTATTTCAGACCGTCAAACTCTTAAGAATTCTTAGTTGATCTCACGTAAATTACACGAACCTATTTTCACATGCCACATATTCGGTGCAGTTTGTATTTAACTCTGCGCAAGAAAAATTTATTGGGTGGTCTTGAGGGGCACCATGTGCACCTCTTAAAATCATATATATTTTTGTGGAGCACAAACTACTAGGTGTATAATCTATAAATTTTACAAAAATATGGGATATTGGGACACCGTGTCCTACAATGAATAATTACTTCATGTATAAATTATAGGGTGGTCGATTTTAGGGGTGCGGCCTTTACAAAATTTGTTAGCAGGGGCCACTTCTAGAAAATCTTGATCATCCATGTATGTTTTGCTGTACTTTGCTTTTGTTGCCCTTACACTTACTATATATTATTACCCTTACAATGCAATAATATTCACAAATTTTCAAGGTATATATAGTGTGGTCGGGAGTCAATTTTTACGCTTCTTTTCTCTATTGTTTCACCCGTTTACAGGTGGGACAGAAATAGCTTAATGACATATGGAGAGTTGAAACGTGAGATTGCAAAATCCTAAATTCCACGCTTAATTTATATATACGGTATACCACCAGGCTGTTTGAATGAGTTTTGAAATAACAACGTAACAACACACAGTCACATATTGATCGGCGCCCTTTAGCTGTAAAAATTAATTAATTAATTAATGTATGGCTGTTTGTGTATATATACAGTATACTATATAGGATTAGCTCCAATAATAATAATAATTAAGTATAATACAGATATGTTCCTACGCTTTCGAGTATATACGTCGGTTTCCAAAAAAAAAGGGAGAAGAATAAAATACATATATAAAGCCTTTTGCTTTAAACTAGTCAAGAGACTGAAAAACAAAGGTGTCTCTTTTTATCCTCTCTCTCTCTCTCTCTCTCTCTGCCCTAACTTTCTCTCTCTAAAAATCTCCTACGTGAGCTGCTCGAACCGGCATAGCCGCAAAGATCTAAAGGTGTTGGGATATAGCTAGGGTATGAGATGCCTTTTCCTTTGCATGATCTCACAGGCTTCGGTTAAAGTAGCCAGAGATAGAGGGAAATCTGGTGTTTTTCCCATGCTACTTATATACTAGTAGCAGCTAGGTTCTCTCTCTCTCTCTCTCTCTCTCTCTCTCTCTCTCTCTCTCTCAGTTTTCCTTATGCGAACATTTCCAGTTTTGGGTAATCTTTCTTTTGTGTTTTCTTCACTTTCATGTTTATATATGTTGAATTTCCCTAACAAAGCATATAAACTTGTATATATATATTCACACTTCATTCGTAAATATGTCAATTTTCTTGGTTTTTTTGTTGCTGAAATATTGACCCTTTTGTTTCTCTCTATGCAATTAATCCAGGTGCTGTGGTGTTGTATTTATCTATTTTTGACGTTATTATTATTTTTGCAATCAAAATATCAAATAACATTTCTAGATTAATTATATGTAATCATCCTAACAAATAAGATTTTAATTTCTTTCTCTCGTGTTTACAAAAGACCAGATTGATCCCTATCGATTCTTGATGAGAGGCGTACGCTTGATATCAAAGCTTCCAATCGAAGAGAGCTAAATTGCAGCATCACAAGACAATTTCGATGTTTAAAAATATGATTCTGTGCAGGACTTCCAGTAGTTGAGTAGTATTTTTTAAAAATCATATATAAATAAAGAAGCCGTTCTTTTGAAGGCATGAAATCAATTAGTAGCTCCGACCTCATTGATGCAAAGCTTGAGGAGCACCAGCTGTGTGGATCAAAACAATGCCCTAGTTGCGGCCACCGATTTCGTCTAAAATCGGTAGGGATATTCATCTCATAATATTCTTCAGATTTTGTGAACAAAGAAGAATATAAAAGACAACAATATATATAAATAACAGTATAATTATTGCTTTGGGTTATATTTTCTTTTCCGTTTTTTTTGTTTTTGTTTTTTGTAGGACTGGGTAGGTCTGCCAGCAGGAGTGAAATTTCATCCAACAGACCAAGAATTGATTCAACACCTTCAGGCAAAAGTAGAGTCTCAAGACTACCACTCTAAACTATCCCACCCTTTGATTGATGAATTCATCCCCACCATTGATGGAGAAGATGGCATTTGTTACACCCACCCTGAAAAACTTCCAGGTAAGAAACATGTACTCTCTCTCTCTCTCTCTCTCTTCCTACGCGCGAGTTTCCACTAACAAAAAATGCTTTTTTCGTGCAGAAGAAAACTAATTCAGAAATGATACGATAGTAACATTTTTTAAAAATGTCGTTGTAATTAATCTCTCCTTTATGGAAAAATAAGTATCAAACGTTGAGCGATAAAACTTACAAGTTTTTGGTTTTCTACGGCTTTTCGCCATCTTTTTTTTGGATGATGCTATGGTGTCCCCGGTCATTTTGGGAATACCGTAATTTTTGGCATAACTTTACCATTAAGAGTATAACTAAAATCAATTACAAGCATAACAAAATCCAAACAAGGCATAACCAAAGAATATCTAAAAAACCAACCAATGCGTAACTAAACCCAATCAATGCATAACAAATAAGTTATGCCTTGCTATGGTTTTGGTTATACCTTGCTATGGTTTTGTTATGCTTGTAATGAATTTTGGTTATACTTATAATGGTTTTGTTATGCCAAAAGTTACGGTGTCCCCAAAATGACCGGGGACACCAAAGTCATTCCCCTTTTTTTTTGTTTGCTATGACTATTGAAGCATTTTCAATTCTTCCCCAGTTTGTTACACCTAACTCAGTTTACTTATGTAGTTGGGCTTTGGTTAATCTAGCTTTGCACTCTTTGCCTTCAACAGGAGTCACAAGAGATGGGTTGAGTAGGCATTTCTTCCACAGGCCTTCAAAGGCCTATACAACTGGAACAAGAAAGAGAAGGAAAATCCAAACCGAATGCGATTCCCAAGGCAGTGGTGGAGGAGGAGGAGGAGGAGAAACACGGTGGCACAAGACCGGAAAAACAAGGCCGGTAATGGAGAACGGAAAACAAAAAGGGTGCAAGAAAATTCTAGTTTTATACACAAATTTTGGAAAAAATCGAAGACCTGAAAAAACGAGTTGGATCATGCACCAATATCATTTAGGTCAAAACGAGGAGGAGAGGGACGGGGAGCTCGTGGTGTCAAAGATATTTTATCAGACTCAGCCGCGGCAGTGCAATTGGGTGGATAGGGGCGGAGCCACCCCTGGTGTACTGATCAACCAGAGACATGAAGCAGCTGTTGGTACAACACTATCAAGTGGCAGGGAAATGGATACACAACAATATTTTGAAGCTGACCCTTTTGGCTTTGATGAGGTATATAAACAAATGATTATCAACAATATTTTTGTCGTTTCAAAAAAAAAAAATTTTGATTATAAATTTGTATCCCCGCTTGTTCATACTCAATGTTTCCTAAAGATAAGTTTGACAAAGATTATAGAGCACATAATATTGGTATTTATACCAATACAACAATATTTCCGTCCAGATTAGTGTCTAGTATATCATACGTACTACGATTATTATGTATTGTGTACATCTTTAAGCGAACCGCCTCCTACGACAATAACTGGATTAGTTGTTGCTACACCGAATGTTAGATATTTGTTTGTGAATTTGTTCTTGGTTTGTGTTTTTTTTATCTGCAAATTTTTTTTGTTATAAACTCGACATATATAGGGTACATTGAGGAAGCAATGAGGGGCAAAACACCCGCTTCATGAAATTGCTACATAAAGCGGGTGTTTGTTCTGGGTTTGTGTTATCGCATACGAGTCTAACAAATGTGCTTACTTGTATGAATTGTGTTAGGAGTTTCACATTTTTTAACTTGTTTTTGGTGGGTAAACCATGTAATTATATACGTACATATTGGAAAATAGCTAGGTTCATTTGATCCTAAAATAGATGCTGAAAAAAAAATAGTTTTGTAGAGGAAGTAATACTCTCTCCGTCCCTTTTTTAGAGTTCGGTATTCTATTTTGGGTTGTCCCTTAATAAGCGTCCATTTTGTAAAGTTAGTGGGTAAAAGTTGGTGTATTGTCTATTTTGTCCCTAAAAGTAGATTCCATTTTGAAAAGTTAGTGAGTAAAAGTGTAATGATTATGGGTAAATAGAAAAAGTGTAGAAAAAAGTTGATGTGAAAAGTATAATGATGATGTCTTTTTAATAAGTTGGAATTACGAAGCAAGACTTTTAAAAAGGGACAGAGGGAGTAACAAAATTTTAGGGGTTCCTCGTATTGTTTTTTTTTTTTTTTTTTTGGAAACCGAAAAAATATTATTGTTGCTTGTATACTCATACAAAGCGTGAAAACTACCCTACTATCCACCAAAAGAGAAGGAAATAAAACCCAATGTGATACACAAAGTCTAAAACGGAAAGAGAGAACTAACCATAAAAGAGAAAGATAAACGGTTCTGCTAATCACAGTTCACTAGGTAGTATATAACGAAAACAAGATACTTATGTTTCTATATCTTTAATTCATCGATATCGATCCATGCATTTTTTGCACACTAACGACTTTAATTTTCACATGGCTGTGATTAGAATTCTCCCCCCCCCCCCCCCACCAAAAAAAAAAAAAAAGAAAAGAAAAGAAAAGAAAAGGTTATTGTCAGTTTATTCTTCATCAAATCTGTAAATATAATTAAAAAAAACCTTAATTTGTTTACATGTCATTTTCCTACAATTATTCTTTCACGTGTTTAATTTTTATTGCAGTTTGGAGGTGGTGAGGTTACAGGCACGTGCCACGAGCGTGACATTATGACCCATGATGATCAATATCAACATTATGATGAGAAGAATATGAGGCCTGCAGATCCTCTCCATCACGCCTCCCTTATTCTTCATCATAACGACTCCTTCCATCTAAATTTCCAGGTAACCAAATAACCCATATTTATAAAGATTAATAAATTCTTTTTGTTTAGAAAAAAAAAAAAGCCCGTATTCCCATTCCATTCCTAAAACTATCACCATCCATGTTGAGTCTCCCACATAAGCACGATCGATAATGTTAGAGATTGTAAAACGCATTGATCAGGCCCCTGTGTGCACAAGGTCGGTTACGTTGGGGGAGTAACTATAGAGTCACCGCCACACCAATTTTGGGCACGATATAAGTCGATGTTATATTGAGACCCATGCACCTTAAGTTTCTTTATCCGACCCGGGTATATTTGTGCCCACATGTTCTATAGTAATACTTAATTTTACAATAGTTCTCGACAAGATCTTAAAAATGTATAAAATCGAGCGATCATATATATATATGATATATCGAAGTAAAACCAGAAGTGGCCGACATTTGCCTCCAACAGGACCGTCCGATCTCTACCGGAGAGGATATTCCTGGCTCTTTACCATTCCTAACCAAAAGACCCATCAAGAATTCAAGATAGCCTAGCACATAAAAACTGCCACTACTATGTATATTATTTTGATCAAGTACTTCGATACGAAAACTTTACAATTAAAATGGCCAAGTCACTGACAGTTTAGCGATAAATCAAGTAATTAAAATCGTACATAACTTCACTTAATATATAGATGACTACCGCCTTTTTTTGGGAATAATACAGGGTGTCCCGGGCCAATTTGCATGCACCTCGGATTAATTCCTACCTTCTCTCCCACGGCCGTTTCACACGCTTACGCTATCGCCTTATTTTTGTTCTAATTTTCTAAACGTCTATCATAATTTTTTAACAGCAACATCCTAAAATGAAAGGGAGATCTGCATCTGGATTGGAGGAACTCATAATGGGTTGCACATCAACTCATACCCATGGAGTAAGTATACATATCTACTTTTCGACCCTGAATCTATCAGCCTTATCTGTCGCTTTATCAACTAAGTATAGTATAGGAGAGAAAAAATCTTTTTAGCGGCAGAGCCGTGAATAGTTATTTACGGAGTCAATTGTGACCATTCAAAAGTGTTTTAAACGGTTCAGATGGTAATGAAACTTTTCCAGATGAGAGTTAAAATCCGAACCGTCCAGAACATTTTTAGACGGTCATGATTGATTGCTGCTATAAAGAATTTGTTTACGATTGAACTGTGGATAGGTTTCTCTCATAGGAAAAAGGTGATAAGGGCATAAAAATGAAGGACAGACAAAGAAAATCTACTTCTTTGTCATCACATTTTAATTTCAAATTAAAGGGAGGAAATAGAAGCCTTTTATTTGTCTTTATCTCGACAGTTCCCCTTTGTATTTTTTCCACTTTGATTGCCATGGAGGGAAAGTAAAATCTGCGAAAAGCTGCCCGGAAATATGTTAGTAAACATTAATGAATATATATAATTCTCCATTATATTATGGCTTTTCATTTGAAATAATTTCAAGTGTTGTATATGACCAATAAAAACACTTGAAATTCAGATGAAAAGCTAGAGATCAGTACGAAATTGAAATCAGGACATCTTTAAGGATTGTCTTGAAAACCCTAAGGGGTTTGGTCAAGCAATTGTGAGAAATCAATAAGTGCTCCTTTATGAGATCACATGTTCCATTCACACGGATTGGAGGCCAAACATTCCAAATTTTGGGACCACTGTAGGTTATGCCTGATCGTTATCTTTAGGGTCCAGAAATTAGTCGAGATGCGCGCAAGCTGGCTCGGACATCCGTTTGTAAAAAAAAAAAAAAAAAAAGCGCATTGTCTTGAACAACAAAAAGGAGTTGAAAATATAAAGGTAGGTGGAATTACTTTCACTAAGGTTGTTTCTAATTTGAACTTGTTGCCATACCAGCAAAATCCCAACAGGAACAAATACTAGCTAAGAAAATGACCCCTACAAAACTTGAAAAGTCTTTTCCCCCTGTTCAATGAAATCCTTGAAGAAAAAAAAGAAACAAAAGTAGAAATTTGAGAAATTTTTGGGTGTTGGGTGGATACCACGTGGTGCCCGCTTGGCGTATCCGGGCAGTCCATTTCGATTTTGGACGACTCGGATTTGAAAAGAGAAAGGGGAGAGAGATTGGTGGGTGAGAGGAGAGAGAGAGTTTCAATCTGAACTATTCAACATACTTTGAAATGGCTCGGATGGGTTGCTTGGGCACCACACGGACATGGCCATGTGGTACCCACCTCATACCCAAAAATTTCTCAAATACGAAAGGCACCAATTTGTAAAGAGTGTTGCAATAAAAGGAAGATTGTGGCCACATGCTTTTCTCATGTGTGGTATCCCAAGAAAAAACATATGCAAGTAAAGTAACCAGGAAAAAAAAAGAAGAGATTAATTGATTGCATGGAAAAAGAACAGAAGAGGCAGTTTGTTGAATTATGCTTCCAAGTTTGATCAATTTTGTTCGAAAACCCTAACCCTAAATTGAACATCCTCTTCCATTGTTATTGCAGGAGTCATCAATCACAAATCCACAAGAGGCAGAATGGTTGAATTACTCAAACTTCTGGCCTGATCCAAATAATTAGCAACCACCTTGGTCATCATCAACGGTAGCTAGAGTGAAGAAACGAAAATATGAAATCATCTATTGGTATCACCACCCACATCAGCTTGGATCTGCAACTTATATATAGATATACACACTAATTTTTAGCTAGACTAGCTACACCGAATTTGTTACTTGTCGTTGTCTTTCTCTATCTTATCTTTGTTACTTTTATCTATCTTTTATGTATTCATCTTTTCTCCAACCGATGAACGAAAAATATACACTTCTTCTCTCAACTTCACATGGCATCAGAGCACTGGCCAGCCTAGTGGCCTTATACTCCACAAACCAAACTTCCTGATTCTAGCTATTAATGAAAATAGTACCTATTTTCTCCATCACTCAAATAGTCCAGGGACGTACCATACCAGTTTCACATCGCCTTGCATGAGAAAATTATGCTACATGGTCACGTGCGATGAATATGACCCTTAGGGGTCGTTTGGATGCCGGCATGGGAACCCATTTAGCCGTGGGTAACAGTTTTCCCCCTAATACCCCCCGGGGGGGTGTATTTATGGGGAGGTTTGAGGGTGATATTAAATAATACCCCAAGATAATACCCCCTCTCTTCAATTTCAACCACAAAACAATCTTATCCCCTATTTTATCCATCATTCAAACCAAGTACTATTTAATTCCCATTCTTTAATACTATTTCATTCAAACCAACTACTTTTTAATTCCTCCATCACATCAATATAGGTCTACCCTTCTTACATAATACCCCTTATTATTTTATCCCTCTCATAACTAATATCCCCAATCCTTATCCTGCATCCAAACGGGCTCTTGCTGCCAAAAAAAACCCGGCCGCATAGCAACTCGTGAGGCCTAATTTCCCATCTTTCCACATCCCTTAATTAGAGGCAAAAGTAACAGGGGAATCTCACGTCTTGATTTTTTTCTTAGGTGACCGACCATGAGGAAATTAGAAGATCTAGTAGACACAAAACATTCATATGAGGGGTGATCGGATTCTTTCCATGTACAATATTTTTTCCTTCCCGGGCTTGGCTAATTAAGGTGTGAAAGTTCAACTGAAATAACTGTACAACAACCCAAGATGGGTGGGGTGTGGCCTGTGGGCCGCCCGGGGGGGGGGGGGGGGGGGGGGGGGGGAAGAAACCAGCTAGAGAAGAAGAAAAAGGAACAAATATAGACAAACAAAGAAAATAGAAAAGAGACCAAGAAATGCTGCTCTCTAGCTACTACTCCACAAATAGAGTGGGGGGGGGGGGTGGTGGAGGAATTTGTATTTTCTATTTCTATGTATGCCCTTATTAGCTAGGGCTAAACAAGTGGAATTGGATATACTATATATATATATACTTCCAAGGGCAGTCAGATATTTTGCCGGAAAATCGGGAACCTTATCCAGCTACCCTAGAAGAAAGGACTACGGGTGAGTTTGTTTAAAATGTCTTCTTGGAAATTTTGGAATTTTCGCATTTGGGTGACTGAATTCACATTTTTTTAAGCCTCTCTTGTTGTCTAATATATATGTTTCTTTGTTAGCGCTCTATTACTTTTTCTATTCCACATGCAAGACAGAGAAAATTAGATTCTTTTTATTTTTTGGAACGGCCACGAAGAGAGAAAGATAGAAATTGGGGATGGTGTTGTGCAATGGTGTGTGCATCACTGTATTGTGCCTTTCTGAGCTATCGGATCGTGCATTCGATGGCTCGGATCCCATCTTGACAATCAACAATTGAGAGCTATTTATCGTCGAGATGAGATTCGAGCCGTTCGGATATACGATCTGATAGCTCAAAAGTGCATAACACCAACCCAAATCCGAAAGATAGATAGGTAATAAAAAATAGAATAAGTTCATTCTCTTGGACGTAATAAGGTCGTTGGTTCGAGTCAATGCCTCCAAAAAGTCTTTGAGATAAGGTTGTCTAATCTTTACTTTTGAGACCGTGCGTATAGTAGAACCGGTCAAGGTTCGTGCCTCGTTATAAATTAAAGAAAAAACAAGCAATAACGTGCATTGTGTATTAAAAAAAAAAAAATATTAGGGACACATTAATGTGTCACGCAGCAATTACATCTCTCTCATATGCATGTGTGAATTCTTACAATAAATGCTAGGGACCCACATGTACATGAGAGGGATGTAATTGAAGGGTGATAAATTAATGTGCTGCTAACATATCTCTAAAAAAAACGTGCATGCAAAAATTTGGAATTTCCATGGGAAGTTTGAAAGAGAGAATTAACAAAGAATGACCACAAGCTTAACCAACGTTGGTTAGGTTGGTGAAAGTTCAGTTGAAACAGTTGCTATCTGCCTGCCTCCCATCTTTGGCCCAACTTATGGGCAGGAAATTGACGATACGTTAGAGTCCTGGACTTGTTGGTATCTAGGATAAACTTAGGAATATTTTGCGTGGCATCTTTAAGTTTTTTTATAATTAGGTACCGGGATCAGCTTGCGCGCACGTACCCAATTAATTCTATGACCTTAAAGTTAACAATCGGACAAACCCTCAAATATTGGCCCAGAGGGACTAATAACATTTGAGAGATTTCGAATTTGAGACATAAGAAGGGAGTAAACCGCCAAACTCCTAATTTTCAGTCCTTGACCACCAGCTATACCAGCTCTTTGGAGTTTTTGATCGTTAGATAATATCAAAATAATCTTTATAATCGGTATCATTCAATTTATAATTTTGATCTAGTGTTCCAATCTGTTTTTTACCAAGCTAAATGTGATTCGAAATGTGTTATTGATCGATCGATATGCAATAAATTTTTTTTACAAGCTCTATATAACACTGCACAATGCCAAAATATGCATGCATGATATAATCTTTACATTGACGCTGAGATTCATTCTCTCTCTCAAGTTGCACAAGCTATCGTAACTGCACGCCTACGATGTCATATTCCTTTAGTTTTCCCCCCTCTCTTTGTGGGATTCCCACATTACGTAAAATTTTGATTTCGCACCTGTATATATGCACGAAAAGGCTAAATCGTGATATGCTCGTGACATAACATGGTGGGTGCTTGGAAGAGGAGAGATTGTGACATGAAATTAAACATGATGATGGGTTCTTTGGAGAGAGAGAAAGAGGGAAGTAATGGGAGACAACATTAAGACCTAATGACAACAGCAGGCAGCAGCTAGATAAAGGGCAGTCCCACTATCTTGACCGATCGAGGATAAAATTTAGCAAAATTTAACTGGTGAATGAGGTAAATTTTGCCATTTGAAAAGAAAATGAGGAAAAAATTTCGTAAGAAAACTCTTTCAATGTCGTGTTTTTTTTTTCATCGTTAACAAATTTATTAATGAAAACTTGACAAAGAATACCTCTTCCAATATGGTCATACGACCGGCCGCCTTGTGGTTCTAGCAATGATTTCTCCTTTTGCTTTTTTCACCTGATGCTCTTCATCATTTTGCTTCCTAAGATTAACTAAGACTGTATACACTTTTTTTTTTGCTAAGTATCTTGTATCCTTACTCAATGTACTAAAATTAACTACCGTCTCAATTTCCTTTTAACTTATCAAGGGAAAAATTGCTTATTTTTTTATTCGAAGCAAGAGTGTTGTAAATAAAATTCAGAAACGTGGCGTCTCTCAGCTGGCGGGTGACGACCCGCTCTCACTACAAGTGTAGCCCACACAGTTTACCAATAATTGACGGATTATAACTATGACCCCCGTGCCTAGTCCTCAGAGCCAATTCTTTTTCCAAAATTACAGATACATTTTGCTGATTTCCTTGCCTACATTGTTCCATATCAACTAGAGTTCGTTCACTTTGGAGATTGGGACCCCTGCCTACATTGTCTGTTTGCCTACATTCTTCAATAGGTCCGCTATTATTATTTATTGTCACTACCACCCTATGTCCGCATGTGATGCCTGCTATCATCCTTGGATGTGGTCCAATTCTCAGGCTCCTTCTCCCAGATTGAACCATAAATATTCTCCTTCTCTTGTCATCATCCAAAATTGAAAACACAAAAATTCGAATGATGCTTAACCGACACGAAGGCTGTGTAATTCGTCGAGTTATCATGAATCTTCAAAACATAAAATAACCGATGAGAATTTTTTTGGGGCCATGATTTGAAATCACACTTACTAGAGATAGAGTTCCATAAATAGTATGGCATTTGCAATGGGCATGATATAACTATCTTTTCAGCCTTATTTTCTCTTTGGTGATAAAATGGTGGTTGGCCTTGAGCCCTTAAACCAATATGGGCCATGGAAGCAAGCTACCATCCAATAAAAAGGATGATTTCTTTGCACGCGCTTGGTTTTTGGTATAAAAAATTGAAGTGCTGGTATCTCGTCATCTTCCTCGGAAAGTATTTTGTCGTCACATGAGTAATTATTCAGTGATCTAGAGGCATCGCTTAATCCGCCATGTATTACTGTGGCGTTCATACATTTAATACTGAACCCCAAAAAAATAGGTAGTAAATAAGAGTGTTGAGAACATGCATGTTATAGTGCCCCAACAACACCATATACATAATTTGTTTCCATCACACCACACCACATGGAAAACAGGACTGTATAGCCGATAGCCACTTAAAAGTTCTTTATTTTAGCAATCATTCCAAGGTAGGAAATTCTGAAATGATTAAAACCAAGGCTATGATTATGTTTTTGATTTGTCAGTGCCGGTAAAAGTAAAAGCAGAACTGGAATCAGCTATCCATGTCCATCTTTTCAGTTAATTTGAAAAAAAACAGCACAGATTTTTGGCCACTTATGCGTTTCTCCTCATTTTGTTCTCTTTTTTTCCCTATCATACTACATTCATAAATCCATAGTTCAATAATGGAAATAGAATATAGAAAGGAATAACCATAAACTTCTCTTAGAGTCCGTTTGGGTGCCTAATTATTTTTGTATTTTTTTTTGTTTTGGATTGTGAGATATTGGTTTTGGATTATAGGCAGAATAAATTATGAATCTGATAGAGTATTTGGAAGATATGCACAGAATAGGTTTGGTAACAGAGTAGTGTTTGATTAATAATGCTCAAAATAGATTATGAATTATATTTTTACCACTTTGCCCTATTTTGAGTATTATCCAAAAATGTTGAGGTTTGGTATGAATTATGGTAAATTTACGTCAGGAGAAAACATAATTGGAGCTTTAGCTCGTGAACGATGGAATTGATCCACTATAAATTAGTGGAAGCATGCATAAACTGTTCCAAACACTTTAAATTCTAGCAAAAAAAACACTCAATATATACTCGTTTAATGATATGGCACTAGTTTTCATCATATATTGCAAAAAACAGGAGTTCATGACCATGCACGACTGCAATTTTGACTTCTTCCTAAATAGCTCATACCACACCCAAAAATACCAAAGACTATTCCCTTTCAATAATAAATTGGAGTAGAACCATCCCCAAAACGTATGAAGAGAATGAAATGAAATAAAAGTAATAAAATTCTCACTGCACAAGTTAAAGCAATTAAAAGCACATTGAAAACGAATCAACCCCACCACCTTCTCTCTTCAATGCAAACATTGTCCCATATTAGGACAGCCACACTAAAGTATCCCCATAAAACAGGCCCAAGTCATTTCTTCTCCTAGAAAATGAAGAACAGCTGGCTCCTAGCTTTTCTCCTCCTCCAAACAGTCTCAACAGAAGCAGCAGCTTTCGGTGTTGGTGTTGGTGGTGGTGTGGGAGTCGGCATTGGGGGCGGCGGCGGCGGAGGAGGAGGAGGAGGAGGAGGAGTGTGGATTGGTGGAGGAATAAACAACCCAACAACCCCATCTGGGTCCACAGTTTCAAGCACTAACAATGCCTACTCTGCTCTCCAAGCATGGAAATCTGCAATAACGGAGGACCCTTCGGGGATATTGACCAACTGGGTTGGTGAAAATGTGTGTAGCTACAAAGGGGTTTTCTGTGCAGAAACTCAAGATGCAATGGGTAACCCAATTGGACAAGTGATTGCAGGCATAGATCTCAACCATGGAAACCTCAAGGGCACTTTAGTCGACCAGCTCTCTCTCCTCACAGATCTCTCTCTCTTTCACCTCAACAGCAACAGGTTCACAGGCACAGTCCCTTACTCTTTCAAAGATCTTTCCTCACTCACTGAGTTGGACCTGAGTAATAACCAATTTTCTGGTCCTTTCCCAACCCCAACTCTCCTCATTCCAAACCTCCTTTACTTAGACCTCAGGTTCAATGACTTCTCAGGCCAAATCCCACAAGATCTTTTCAACAGGAAACTTGATGCAATTTTCCTAAACAACAACCTGTTTGATGGGGAAATCCCTTCAAACTTGGGGAATTCTCCAGCTTCTGTCATCAACCTGGCTAACAACAGGTTTTCTGGTAATATCCCATTTAGTTTTGGGTACCTTGGTCCAAGATTGAAGGAGATTCTTTTTCTCAACAACCAGTTAACCGGCTGTGTTCCTCAGGGGGTTGGGTTGTGGCAAGATTTACAAGTCCTGGACTTGAGCCACAACTCACTGATGGGTCATTTGCCTGACACCATTTCCTGTTTGGAAGAAATTCAAGTCCTGAATTTTGGGCACAATCAGCTATCAGGGGTGTTGCCAGATTTGGTTTGTTCTTTGAAGAGCCTCATGAATTTGACTGTTGCTTACAATTTCTTTTCTGGGTTTGATCAAGAATGTGCCAAATTGTTCTTTAGGAATGTGGGTTTTGATTTCTCTTTGAACTGTATTCCTGGTAGGGATATGCAGAGGCCTCAGCCGGAGTGTTCAGGGATCCCTGGAGGTGGGTTGAGTTGCCTTAGAATTCCTGCAGCCAAGCCTCCTCTTGCTTGTGGGGTAACTTTGGTTGACACTCAAGAGAACAGTACTTCTAGCCCATGAGAGAGAGAGAGAGAGAGAGAGAGAGAGTACGATTACTACTGTAATACAGTTGGGTTATTGCTGGCTCTCATTAACTGAGACAACTGATGATTCAGAGCTTCAGAATTTATTTCTTGATAGGGTTCAGTGAATCTTGTATGGACTAAGACATGTGATCAATTGGCAGAAGTTGATTTATTAGTATTTAGTCAATTTCTTGATAGTATCTTTTTTTTGGCTTCTTTTGTTTCTAGTGTTTGTGCTAATCATATCTTGACTACCGCATTACAGGAGTAAAATAATGGCAAGGGAAGATATTAATTGCACACTCACATGCTGAATATGTGGCGAAAAATCTTGACTTTTCGGGACTCTTTTGTTCATCTCTGTTTTGGTCTTCTTGACTATAAGGCTTGTCTGCAGAAACCTATACCGGCTAGTGATAAAACAATGTTCATGGTCACATGGGATGGGAACAGAGAGCGGAATCGCATTATTTCCCTTCTAGTACTTCCCACACGCTTTGAACTGTTGTCGTCCATGCCACCACCATATTTGGTTAGAATTCGGTGTTGCTGCCTGTCGCATGGAATCGGTCGTGATCCAATTTGAGAATTTCAACCACATTGTGCTCTAACTCAGTGTGCGAGTTTCTGTCCTTCACACGAGATGAACTTGAATTGCTCGGTCTAATTGCGTTCGGTTAGCTCCCAACTACGATGGCTAGCAAACATTTCTGCCCGACCCAACAGGCTCACCATTGCAGCCTTGTCGTTTGGAATGGAAACCGTGTCCCGTGATCAGCCATGACCTAATGCAAAACCCGCTTAATCAGCAAGTCTCCATTGTATAGTGGGGATATTCTTCAAAATGCACACCATTTTGGTCTTGGTACGCGTCCTCTACCCAAGTTTATGGATTGCGCTCTCAAAACACAGGACCCTACAGCACCCTCCTGCCAATCCGGCCGTCTATTTCGGTAATGGACGACTCGAATTTTAATCCGAACAATAGATGGTTCAGATTGTGTAGGAGTTTGGATTAAATCCGAGCCGTCAGTGCCAACATGGACGGCTGGATTGGCCTGGAAGCACTATAGCCCCTCCGATTCCCAAAAGACACTATTCATGATAAGTCTTTTTTTTGTCTTTATTCAAAAAGCATTTGCTAGTTTTTCGTCATACGTTTATGGATTATTGTTTCGTCTCGATGAGAGAATTCTGAAAAGTAAAAAAAATATGATCGAAACTCAATTTTTTTGAATAAAAACGAAAAGAAGCATAAGATAGTTTTTTGGCTTTATTTTTCTTTATTTAAAAAATTTTGAGTTTGAATTATAAATCTCTTTAATATGAATTGATAATCTTTAAATATACGACACAAAACTAACGAATATGAAAAAAAAAAAATTTAAAAAAAACATAAGAGTTACGTAGTCATCCCAGAAGACATCTTTTAAGGTTTTACCGCCTGCTACAAACACGCAAGAGAACATTTAGGTCATCCACATCTCTCTCTTTATTGCCCTCTTTAAACTAAATTAAAGAGCCAAAACATGAAAAAACACCCAAAACCCCCTATATCAGCCTCTCTTCCTTCCTCTCTACTTTGAAAAAACTCTAGTTTTGCTACAGTAGCTCGTCTAGTAGCTCGGTTGGATAGACGAGCTACTGTTCACTTGCTTCTGATTTTTATTCTCTCTCTCTCTCTCTCTCTCTCTCTCTCTCTCTCGTACAATTGTTGCGTACCAGGCTACCAGCGGTCAGGTCGGAGGTAAGAGAGAGTTTTTTTTTTTTAATCAGAAGGTAGAGTTAAATGGAGTATTTAATTGAGGTGTGTTTGATTATTTATTGAAAGGAGAGTTAATTGGAGTATTTAATTGAGGTGTGTTTGATTATTTATTGAGAGGAGAGTGAGAGTAAAGAGCCCGATGCAGTGGTTATTTTAAAAGTAAATAGCTAAAGTAATAAAGTGACTTTTTGAGGTATAAATTGGTCCAACATGCAGAGAGTCTGGTGTAGATGCTCTTAGCAACCCAAACAAAAAGAAGAGTTTCGAATACTTATCCATTCAGTCAACTACTACTAGTGATACTGTGATAGGCACAGTATACTCCTTTACATTTGACTGTATTTTGCGTTTCAAATCTCACCGACTCCAATCAACACTAATCGCTTTTTAGCAAAAAAAACAAAACCCTATATCAAGGGTATAATCGTAAAACTATTTTGGTTGTGTTGTACTCAGATATACATTTGGTATTGGCAAGCTCCAGACAAAATCCGAAATTTAGCAATGACTTGGACGTGTGAGTTAAGTTTTGGTTTGAGAGAGACTAATGGTTGCGTTCATAATCTAGTATGGTTGGGTCTTTAGTTAGATTGAGGAGAACAAGTGTTTGATCAAGCTCTATTAACAGTGACGGAAGATTTGTGCAATGACCGCGACGGTCTTAAGAGTTCATAGATATACTGTGTCGAGTGTTTTTGTTTCTTAAACCTAAGCCCTATGTACCCACAAAAAAAAAAAATCCGAAATTTGCTTTCGGTGATTAATGAAAATAAATATTTACTCCAATTCCCATCTCCGTTGCTTTGACGCTATCTCTCTCTCTCTAGTTGAAGACGAGAGCAGTCCTCTCTCTCCTCTATCTGAGCTGAACAAAATCACACCTTTCACGCAAAATTCCATAGAAAGAAACAAAAAGCTAATCCGAAAGCAAGAAAAGAAGGCCCAAGGGTAAAGCGAAGAAGATGTCGGCGTGGCAGCCGTACGTGGACGACCACCTGATGTGCGAAATCGAAGGCAACTACCTCTCCTCCGCCGCCATCATCGGCCACGACGGCAGCGTCTGGTCCCAGAGCCCTACCTTCCCTCAGGTTTTTAATTTTCCCCCTATTTTTTTTTTCATTGCTGTTCTCGTTGATTTAAGCTTTGATTTTTTTTTGGTTTATCTGATTCCTAGATGTCAATTACGTGGTGGGTTTTGATGCTGGCATTTGCTTGGATTTGGATTTTCCATGAGGGTTTTTGAAAGAAAAAAAAAACTGATCCCCCTGGATCTATCACTGCTTTTGATCGTGTAGTTTTTGTTTGTGCTTTCATGTGCTTTATGAATGGTTAATTTCTCCTAGTCGATCTGACAGTTCTATCAGTTGAGACCCACGTGTTTTATTTGATTAACCGAGCGGCGAGCTGGGTCTTGATAATTTTCATCTGATTAGTTGATAATTGAGGCTCAAGGGCGGGGAGGCTAAAAAAGGTTGGATTTTTTTTTTCTTGGTTGCCAGAGTACAGAGAAGGAGAAAGAAGCTATCGTTTGTTTGACTTAAAAACACCAAGAATTCTGTTCTATAAAGTGGGTTTTGATTGGTCTATTGGGTGAGATCAATGTGTTCTTACTTTGCGGTAATGGTTACACACTTACCAGGAATTTCTCACATCTGCATACAATGCTCCCCAATGAAGCAAATTCCTGGGGTTTGTTTGTTTTCTTTAACGATTCTTCATATGAAGTGTTTCTATTTGTTTCAAGAAGTTAAAAGAATGCATTTGAACAGGCTATGTGGATTTAATTGGACCAAAAATACAATGATTGATCTCCAGTTAAATGGGTTATACTTATTGTGGCAATTTTGTTCTTAAAAGTTTAACTGGGCGCATATGCATCTGCATTCAGGGAGCTAGGTTTCAACCGAGTCCTGTGCATGCATGCTAATGCACAGATGCACACTCTAGTCTTGTATGGGTGCTCATGCACACATGCATACTCTAAGGGCATTTGAAAAGCTGTGGTTGTTGCCTTGTATTTTCTGATGATTTTGCATTAATTACTTGTATGCACAAATCTTCTAGATTAAGCCCGAGGAAGTAACAGCAATGATGAAGGATTTTGCTGAGCCGGGTACTCTCGCTCCAACTGGCTTGTACCTTGGAGGAACGAAATACATGGTGATCCAAGGGGAACCAGGAGCTGTCATTCGAGGGAAGAAGGTGATGAACTCCCTTCTGATTTTGGTCTCATTGCTGCGTTGAACTTTTTTTTTGTGCAAGCATGACACAACGTATTGAGTCGTGCTCTTTGATCAATATATGACCTAGACAAATTATGGATTGTTACTAGACTTGTATCTATTCTCAACGAGCTCTTTTGAAGTCATAAATAAGTTCACCAATGCTGGAGATGCGCTAGTTTATTGAGCTTTGGTCCGCAATTTGGAAGACTTGATTTACCTACTAAGGAGTGTTGAGGCACTAACAATGTGTTTTGTGGGATTCATACGCTCTTAGACACATGGCTACTGCCAAGTTACAAGATTTGGAAATCTGCCGGTTCTTTGGCTCAGTTCAAGTCCCTTATACAAGAACATGTCATTCCTAGAAATGTTTCTATAGGAAAAAGCAAGATACAAACATTAAGTTCGTGTGTACTGTTATGATACCTTCTCGCTTTTAATTGAAGATTGATTGTTAGTACACACTTGTCTAATTATTGATTTTCTTGAGAAAGAGTTGGGATCAAACTTGGAAGACCATTGTAAAATAGAAACTAGAGCTCAAATCTCCATTTTCTGGTTTTTACGACATGGAGGGGCATGATGTGAGGAGGACACACACCAAATACATAGGTTATTTATTTATTTATTTATTTATATATTAATCTCATATATAAGCGTAAGAGATTGTCACTTCACATGTCACGCATATGAACATGATGTTGTATAACATAATAGTACTAATTTCTAAAGCATATAGCGGGAGAATGTATTACTCTCGTAATACATAACACGATTTCACTTGTCACGCATATGAACACGTCCGTTTTGGGATTTTGGACTCTCTCTGTGCACGGTCCCCTATAAATTCTCTCTCAATTATTACTCTCATTTCTCTCTCTATCTCTCTCCACTCATTACCCAAAATCCAAAATCCTAAAATGAACAAGGCCAAATGTTCTTCTTTTATCATTGGATTCCAAGTTTGCTTGTAATAATGTGTTTCATGTGTGTGGAAGCAATGGACCAATGTTCGTTGGGAGTCTGAAATGTTTCCTTCTATCAGAGTTAAGAAAATTTCGCAACACAATAGGATACGTTTGGAAATGTGTCTGATAGATGTCTAGATGTGTCCGATAAGCGTCCGTGGTTCCTAGCCTTCAAGCTATGTCAAAGCTTTCTCCCTGATGGCTGTACTTTCTGTTTCAGGGGCCTGGTGGTGTCACTGTTAAAAAGACCAATATGGCGTTGATCATCGGTATCTACGACGAGCCAATGACACCAGGCCAGTGCAACATGATTGTTGAAAGGCTTGGTGACTATCTCATCGAACAGAATTATTAATCGTTTTGGTAAGTTTTTTGTCTTGTAAAATCTGCATTTCAAGTCTTCTTCCCTTCTTTATGGGCTCACATCTATTTTCCCTTCTATTGATATGGTTGCAGTAAAAGACCGGTACGAGTACCTGAAGTGTTTGCAAATTACTTGTGACAACATAATGTATTTGGGGATTGAGAAGTGTCCAAGACTGATCTTTTATCATGGGTTGAACGCCCTTTTCTCTGTATTCTTCTTATAGAAGTCTTGTTATTGCTTCCAAGTGAGGCACTTGTGTACTTCGGAGTGTTCTTTTTTTCCTCCTGGGAATTTCTAATAGATTGAAATTTATCCGGTTAGTATAATTTGAGGGGTGTGTGTGTGTGTGTAAATCATCTCAGGCGCCAGTTGTGTCCGGGGCAGAGCCATACTTTGTCGCGCCCCCAACCCACGGTACCCACCTTCACGCTCGACTAATTCCAATTTATATCGTATATATCTTGCATGCCTGCTTGCTCTTCTCTAAAGTTCTTCCTTTTGAGAAGCTCTCTTGCTCTTCTCTCTGTCTAGCTCTCTAGGAGGATTCTAGAAGGAAAATATGAGCTTTAGGATCAAATATAATCCCAGTGGGATGTGCTTTGGCCTTTGTCATTGATTCACATGCAGCTTGGATCTAGAAGTCGTTTTTTTTGGGGTAGATTTTGTTTCTCATAATGCATTCTTTTGGGTTAATTTCCATTAATTTTGGCCCTCAACTTAATTTATTGAATCTAATTGACTCATGTATCCAAATTAAGGACAAAATACTTCGAAGTGGATAATGCTACACACACAACCATCCAAACACAACAACTTACACAATCTCTCACATACATGTGCGGCCCACACATAGTAGTGTGTGTGGAGTCCACATGCATGTGAGAGGTTGTGTAAATTGTTGTGTTTGGATTGTTGTGTGAGTATCATTTTTGTACTTGGAAATATAATGGGCACGCAATTTTAACTAACCAAAATAAGTGTTTTTAAGATAGTGACTAGAATGGAGATAATTTGGACCAAAATAAGTGTTTTTAAGATAGTTGTCTTGTACTTATTTATTTATTTTTGCATTTGTTGGTTTTGTGTCAACTTTTTGTGAATTATTGTTTCGTCTCAAAGAGAGAAATTGGAAAAATAATTTTTTTTTACTTTTTATCCAAATATTTTGAGAAATAATTATTTTTTAGCAAAATATTTAGGTAAAAGTAATTTTTTTTTATTTTTTCGATTCTGTTATCAAAACGAATCAATAATCTATAAAAGTTTGGTATAAAATTAATAAATGCAAAAAAAATTCTAATAAGGACAAAACAAATTTATTTTCTAATAAGTTTAGAAGAATGAGGCCTTATTCTTGGTGGTTGGTGAATTGAATTTTGTTTTGATAAATATTTGATTTTTCCAATTTGTCTATACCGGATAAAAGTAAAAAAAAAAAAAACAATATGTGCAAATTTGTTGTGATGGGAATACGGTAGACAAGATTCACAAGATCTTTTTTTTTCCAAATGTTGCTAAATGAACTAGCGCAAGATTCGCAAGATCTTTTTTTGTTTTTTTGGCAACTATAAATATGACCTATTCGCAAGATCTCAATTAAAGTAGATTCAAAAAAACAAAAAAAAAAAAGTCATGAAATAGTAGTTTCGGTTAACTTCACAGTAAATTACTACGTGGGTAACAAGGAAGAACGTTAATTCCCCGAATAATTAGCTACATGCGTGCTGAGCTGGCATCCAAAGATGCTGAGTTGGCATCTGACTGTGCAAGATATAAACAGCTGGAACGTCATCACTATATATACAGTATAGAACAACAAAACTCGTCCGTCGGCACTCTCTCTCTCTCTCTCACACACGCCCTTTCATCTCCACCGGGGCTCTCGATCGCCGTCATCGAACCACAGGCGTTGCGAGCTTTATGACGGTAGTTCAATTTGAGAGTTACAATAGTTTAATTTGAGAGGTTTTTGAAACCCTAGCTACCACGTGGATCAGATTTGAAGAAGATACACTTGGCCACCAACCAATGGTTAAACATGGAATTCAATGGATCTCTCTCTCTCTCTCTCTCTCTCTCTCTCTCTCTCTCTCTCCCCTGTGTGTGTGCGCGCGCGCGCAGTGTGCATGCCCTTATGAGTTGTTTTCAACATAAACAGATTTGGAACAGGATGAAGAAAGTGTTGGGTCTTAAAGCAACAATTAGCGAAAGTTTTTGAAGTTTCCCTGGAGATGAGTTGGATGTAGAGAGCCTTTACTGGCAAGCAATTACCACTGGTATTGGGTAGTTGCATCATTGCATATATTTGCAACAACCCACAAAAGAATTTCCTTGGTATTTTTCAGCCAAAAACTTGTTTTTGGAAATACAATTGGGTTGATTTTTCTTTGTATTGTTTAGACAAACTTGTTCTTGGAAAATACATTGGGTTGATGTTTTGAGTTTAATCTGTCAAATACTCCAATTTCTGAAGATTTTTTCGCAAGTACTTCTTATGCACTTTTTGTTCTTTTGTTAAATTGCTGAACTGGGAACTTCTTTTGGTGCAGAAACAAAGCCATGAGCTTATGGGGGGTAATAACTGGAAAGGGTTGAGAATTCAAAGGTCCCCAGCCAATTGGACAGGTACTTACGTTGGTCTTTTTCATGTTTTCTGAGAACTTAATTTGTCATTGATATTATGATATTTGTGTTGAACGTCAAAGTGGTACCATTGAATGGTAATTTGCACTCTATGAGTTTTACATTGTTTGATCTTCATCTGAAACATCTGATTGTATAATGTGATTGATGTCAGCCGACAGAGCACTTTGAAATTTAATTCACTGTATGTATCAAATGCCATGTCTCGTGCAGTTGTGCTTCATGATTTTAGGACAAAATCCACTTTGACCCCTTGTGGTTATCGCCATGTGCGGATACCGCCCTCATGGTTCAAAACTGACCACATAACGTACCTATGGTTTGAAAATGTGTGGATAGACCCTCTGTCATCATTTTTTCCATCTATATTAACAGACACAACATTAAAATTATGTGCTTTGATTCTTCTTCTTTTTTAAATCTAACCACATCATCCCCTATACCAAAAATTTAATCTAAACCGTTGATATTGTTAATTTTGATAAGTACTACATCTATTGCAAAATTCAAGTCAATCCAAAAATGAAAAGCTCATGGTCGAATCGATTTTGTTATGAAATTAAAATTTCGAATTTAAATTTACTAAAAATTAGATCACTGGGTTATTGATGCCTGATCGAGATGATTTTTTTACAGAGATACTCTATTCTTTATTTAATACATTATGTACGACTTAGATTACATTCTAGAGGCGTGTGAGATACACCTCCGTTAATATGGATGGAAAACATGACGGCAGGGGGTCTATCCGCACATTTTCAAAACCACGGGTAGGTTATATGGTCAGTTTTGAATCACGAGGGGGGTATCCGCACATGGTGATAACCATAGGGGGTGAAAGTGGACTTTGCCCATGATTCTATTTGTTGCGTAGAGGGATGGTGTAGTCTACGGCCACGAAGTCTTAAATTCCTTTCTTTCCTCCTTGTCTTTGTCTTCAAGCTTGCAAAACATGCTGGTTGACTCCCATTTAATGATACTGTACCCTGAAGCTAGCCATGTCGGCTTTGGTCTTTTTCTTGAGGAATCGTTGGGAAACGGTTTCGGACTCGCCATACTGAAGTGGTGTGCTTTGTTGATTTACTCAATGGAGCCAAGAGTCTCTGTACATCAGCTATTGTCGAACGAGGTATAATAAGCAGTGACCAATGACCAAGGGATTATAGACTTCAGTTGTTTTCTTGTATTGAAAGTAGGTTCTTTGTGTATACCCTCTATCTATTAACTCATGAGATTCATATTTTTTCATCGATTGGCAATGGATACATCATCTCATGTCAACTCTGTAGGATTTTTTAATGGTGATCTTTCTATTCAGAAAGAACATTGCCGAATGAGGTATAGTAAGTACTGACAAATTACCAAGAGATGATATCTCCCTCCATCCCTAAATAAATGTCCGGCGCGGAAACCTAGACCTTTAAAAAGATGCATTTTAAAAGAACTCATTGATATCTATTGATTTGTGAATTTTTTAAAATTCTTTTGCGAAAAAATGCACTTTTTCAAGGCCTTGGTTTGCACGTCGGACATTTATTTAGGGTCAGAGGTGGTACTTAAGAATCTGGACTTTGACACATGATGTCAATCGATTTTGGTCAGGTACGTCCGATGAATGGACAGAGGAGCAATGTGTTCAACTTGCTGAGACAGTTTGTTATGGGAATGTCAAGTAATATTCTCTACACTTCTACGATATTTTACTTCGCAATGGGTACCTAGTTATTGTCATGTTGCCGCTATTGGGGTTTTTGGTGTGACATCTATCTTGTGTTAGCCGCGAATGCCATGAAGATCCAACTTCTAAGGTCTTGTTGAATTTTTTGGTCATACTCAAATAGTTCCTGTTGTGTTCGGTGGTGACATCAGACAGATATATTTTGATCAGATGCTTAATGGATGGGTATGTTTAAGGCAGTTACATGATGCCTGTTTATAGCGGTTTTTGGTGTGACATCTATCTTGTGTTAGCCGCGAACACCATGAAGATCCAACTTCTAAGGTCTTGTTGAATTTTTGGTCATACTCAAATAGTTCATGTTGTGTTCGGTGGTGATATCAGACAGATATATTTTGATCAGATGCTTAATGAATGGGTATGTTTAAGGCAGTTACATGATGCCGGTTTATGGCGTTATTACCCATTATCATGGGCCGTGGCATTGTTACTGCCAGCGTAGCATGTATGTTTTACTTGTTAAACTTCTTTGATGAACAGGGAAATATTGCAGTCTATATGCTGCATGTACACACACAGAGCATAGAGCCTGCTGGGGTAGCAAAACAGCCACCCAGTTTGACTGGTTATTCCTTCCATATATGAGGGCTCTAAATTCAACCTAGAGTCAAAAGGTATGCTTTTGGCCTTCACGTCTATCTGTACTTGGTATTTTTTCTAGAAAACCCAATGACTAATTTCCACTTTTTATGATCATTCTTTGGGTCAATTTTCGTGCCTAACTTGTACGTGCTATATTTTGCTTTGAACCGAATCGTGTTATAATAACAAGAACACTGAATTCATGTGCACACTCAGAATAGGAGAGTTTTCGGTCTTTCTAAATCTCAAGTTTAGAACATTAATGACTAGTTTCCAATTTTAAATCATTCTTTGGTCAATTGTCTTGCCTAACTTGTATGAATGAATATACTCTCGCTCTCTTGTAAAGATCCTCATATGGTTCCTCGTATGACATGCCATTACTATATAGTATATATACTTTCCCTGCTTTCTCTTATGCATGTATAAATGCACTACGTAAGCACAAGGTTTTCTGAAGCTAGAAACAAGGTTACTCAAATAGTCAGAGGGTAATGGAAGGTCTAAAGACGAAGAGTTTGGGCATGAAGCTGATGGGGGTGATGATCATGGCCATTGGGGTTGAGAGTGGTGTTCCTTCCTGCTGCTTTCATGACCCTGAATGCTGCCAGCGCGATCTTGCAAGGGCTCAAAAACCCTAATAGCTACCTTTATCCACCTACCTCCAACATGTAGTAGTAATTCTATATTTTATAAGTCCAATCTTATTTGTGAATCTTTCCACCCTTTGTGTGAGGATTCACTATTTAGTGCTTGTGGTTATCTTGTTCGTGAAATAAAATGTTGGAGCTAGGAGCGTCGGTTCATTCTATTTTGTTTGTCGTGCGCTTGATCTAGTTTAACCATTGCACTCTGGTATATTCACTGCAGCAAGGGTCGTCTCAATAATATTAATTTTTGGCAAATGACCACCGACAATTTTAAGGAGATTAAAAAATGAGCCAAAAACCTTTAGATCCCCAAATGCAAAAAGAAAAGAGAAGAAGATATCTATGCGAAAATGTTTGCGCTTTGAGCTATGCGAAAATTCTATTTGACCTGACATTTTATTGAGAAAATGTTTAGTTATTGGAAAGTACTATGCAGGAGAAAGTCAAAAATTGTGGATAGGTGTAATCATTGAGATTTATCTAATCATTGTGATGTACTTGTGGAAGGCGAATTTGGCTAAAACCCAAATTTGCCTGAACCATGAAAAAATCTTGGATTGTTCTCGTGGTTTGATTTTTTGGCTCAATACTTATTTTTGGTAATGGATTTTCTTCAGAGAGAGCTTGTTTTTCATTGGCGTGTCACTGTGTGGGCTTGAGAATTGAATGATATGCCACCTATAGAAGATTGTGAGAGTAGCATGAGTGGGTTTGTGATGGAAAAAGCTATGACATGGCTTTTCCCCCTTTCTTGAGATACTACAATATATTTGCTTCAAAGTTCCAACAATTTGTATAATCATACTCTACCGTTATTTTTCTATTAGTCCTGTATTGACAATTTCATGCTTTCATTAATTTATGATTTTTGCAGGTACTGAGGGTGGCAGTTACCGACAGCGATGCTTAATTCTCTGAACTTCCTTGGACCTTGACCAGACCATCCAGTAAGTAAAATTCCAGATCTCATCTGATACAGAACGGCAATCCAAAGTAGTCAATGAGCAGGATGAACAACCTCCCCTTCTTCCTGGTATTAGTTCAATGCTCCCCTTGCCTGGGGTAGAGTTGTTAACTGGCAGTACTGACTTGAAGATACAACTCTCACGGTTTTTCTTTTTTCTTTTTTTGGTTCAGCTATCTCATGGTTTTTCTTCTGTGTAATAATCCTTGGTCTTCTATTTACCTTACCTGACAGGAGTTATTGTGTTTGTTGGCCTTCTCTAAAAAGAGTTGTAGATGATGATTGCTGCTGGTTTGGCGTGAAAGTTGTGCAGGTATGTCCGGTAACTCTAAGGAGTCCCCAAATTGCTATTCTTTCTACCCTTGGGATCATGCAAGACTCCCTTTTTAGAAAGTTCCAGTAGGATTGAATTACAATCCAAGCCTCTACAAAGTAATTTAAGAAGTGTATGCCTTCCATGTGAGCTTTTCTTTTGGAAAAAGGGAGTTTAATTTTAGATTGCACGACATTTAAAACCTTGTGGATAATCACCCAGAACTTGCAAACTTGTGTGTTTTCTCTGATCTATATGCAGATTTAGTTATTTGATTGGGTGACACAGCGACTTACTATAGTCATAATCAATGAACTTATGCATGAGGCTGACCAACTTTATAGGGATGTCATGCTCCATACTCCAACTAAATGCTAGACCTTTTCAAAATGTCAGATTGGTACTCAAATGTGCAAATTGATTAATGAACACAATTGAACAGGAATCCCTCTTTGAAAATGCTCTCTGAATTTGATTTTGACACAAAAACTTTCTTCTATTCTTTGGCTGAAAAGTTTCCATAGTTTGGTTTACTCGTAAGTGATTTTAGAGTTCGTCGACTAAAAAATTTAAGTATTCCTCGTTTGGTGCAAACAGGAGATAGAGGCGACCTGGGGCGACCAAATTGACTGCAAAAGCAGTTCTTGGAACTGCTACTACTGATTCTGCTGGTTGTCACCGTGACTCTATTCTCTCTTTGGCTTCTGTGAAAGCTGAACCAGCAACTTTTGATATCAAGCAATAGAGATGGGGCCATCAAGGTTTGGAAGTGAAGGACCTTGATTGTTGTTACTGATTTACTGTACCTATTTAGTTCTGATGCTAGTGGACACACTGTAAGTCTATATTATAAAGCAAAGCAATTTTTGTCTACCCATACAAACCTGAGCACCTCTATAGCCATTTAATCATTCCTCCTTTGAAATTATCCAAGAGAATCTTTCCTTATATATATATATATATATATATATATATATATATATACCAGAGAATACAGAAATATATGCATGGGAATTTGATTTCCAAGCTTTCATAGCTACAATAATGTTTCCTTATCTATATGTCCTTTTCAGTTCATAATTACCTTTTTAATTTCCCCTTCTTTACCTCTCCTACGTTAGCAAAAATTTAAAAAATTGGTATTCCCATTATTTGCCTGCATCGGAGTGCACGGCTTTGTCTGTGAGTTCTGGTGTCCATGAGGTCAGTGTCGGAACACACTCTCTCTCTCTTCCCCTCTCTCTTTCTCCTTTAGCGTACATTTCATTAACTATCTTCTTTTTTCAGGGAACAACAGTCAGATTCAATCTATTAGGCAGGCATTTTTCAGGTTAGTATCAATATCAACCTGGCTCATTAGTCCTAACAAATGCACTGGCATTTAAAATCAGTAAGATCTATATTAAAAAACAGAGCAATTTTTTAGAAAATGTCTTGGCATACAAATAAAGTAACATCTATTTGCCGTCTGATCGTACAAATAGAGCGATTTTTTTTTTTAAAGGTTGTAGCCGTCAGATTATTTCTTTTTTAAAAGTTATAGAGAATATACCCATCTATCCACGCTTTTTAGGGAATGTATCCCAATTTAAATGTTATATATTTTAGGATTGAATAGGAAAACGTCTCGAAATTGTAACTAACGGTATGTGTAGATTACATTTGTCAGGTCGAATGGGTAGTTTATTTATGTTGAGACTATATTAGGTTCCGACATGCCTTTAGGCATGGGCATCCACTAGCAGCATACTAAGATCAAAGCTAGGTTTCCATCACAAGTATGAGTTATACTTCTTTAACAGTTTCCACAAGAAAATTTACATCAATTTTTCCTTATTTGGTACCATCTAGATTGATCCTACTCTTCACGTTATGGATTATGTGACCTTCAATCCGTTTCGTTATTGACAGAAGGAAGTTATATGTCCAATCCATTCGGAAATTTTTCTATCCTTTTCTTTAGCTGCCAATCAATTGTTGATATCCTATGGACGTTACAGAGCAAGAATTGATGCAAAAACTATAAAATGAGAGTTTGTGGAGCATTTAGGAAATTTCGGTCTTTCAAATTTCATATTGGATTTTATATTATTGTGCCATTTTCATGTCAATTCTCCATTGAGGACTAGTGATGCATGTGTGACAGCTCTTGAGACTCTCCAAAGTTCGTGCTGTACAAAATGCCATGACTCTGCTGTGTTAAGACTCTTAGCCTTTTCAATTGCATCAGCAATCCCAGGGAAGTGTGTAGATCCATAATCGTCGTGCTTTGATGGCGCATAAATCTGAAAAAAGCAAAGTAGTATTTAAATTGGATGCATTTATACTTGCTTTTTGGATAGAACTAGCTTCGGTGGGGCATAACCGATACAAAATAGAACAAGCAACTGAATATTATGTAGGAATTCGCAAGTTACTTGAAAGGAAAACCTACCAAATGCTTATACCATGGCCTTCCAGAGAGTCCATCTCTATCTGTGAATGCTCGCTCTGCCATCATCAATCTATCATTCAGCTCTCTCACTTTCCAATGGTCCTTTTTCCTCATTGATGCCCAACCTTTCTTTTCTTCCATTTCCTACGGAATTACATTTCTATAACTTCATACATGGAAATTAAAACAGAGTTGAGCTTTGTTCACCCTCCACTTAAGAGGGTGAATATTACCCTTCTTCCTATTGGTTGAAATGATGTGGACCCCACTACAAAGTGATGTCATGCTTACCAAAAAGTGTATTGCATGGTAAGCATGGCATCACTTTGTGGCGGGATCCACACCATTTCAACCAATGAAAGAGAGGGTAATGTTCACCCTCCTTTAAGGAGGGTGAACAAAATTGCACTCATTAAAACAACATCATGGAGTCAAGAAACTCAAGGGGTACCTTTCTTTGGTTATTTATATTGCTGGCTGCCTTTTTGAGCTCCTCAATTGACTTCAACAAGGGAATAAGGGTTATGCCCTTGTCAGATACTTGATCGTTTAACTCTTCTGCACTTCTCTGTGATCAGAAAGTAAATGCATTGCCTTTACCTTGCTATTACACTGAAATGCTAAACAGAAATGCACATGTATACAGTTTAGAATAAGAGCTTGATGATTTTATCTGAGTTCTGGACATACCTGAAGCTCATGTGCATAAGAGAGGTAATTAAAAGGTAAAAATTCCTCATCTGCAAGTCGAAGAGCTACTAGTCCCCACATGCTTGCCACTGTTTCCAAAATAAATTCTGTAAGATGAAATAATAGTAGACTGGGACAATTAGTTGCTCATAAGAACTTTGCTAATTATTTACTAGTCAAAAAAGAACAAAGAAAAGCTTCATTGAAGAGCTCAAATAAATGTGAAATTACTCATTGTAAGATAAACTTGATTGGCTCTTTCGGTTATTCAGTTATCTTGTTGACAAGTGCATCCAGAATGAAAAAGAAGAACATATTGAATCAGTAAGGAATAGGATACCTTTGTTCTTTAATGTCACTTGCCATTTTGAAATGCCTTGAAATTCATATTTCTTGGCCTATGATTGTTCAATAAAGGGAAATGTTAAATCGTTGAACAAACCTGCTACATGCCTTTGAAACATAGGGTCGCCAAATTTCTTCATCCAGATGAAGTCATCATACATTGAGTGGTAGACAGGGTAACCTGCCATTGATGATTTCAATCAGGTAAGCCTCACAAAATTATACAAAAACACTTCTTAACCAGCAATCCAACTGTCTAATCATGTAGTTTGGGAATGCCAAGGCTTTTTCGGGAATCAGTATTCATATGTTAAGCTTTATGCAGGAATCAAGGATCCAGCATGAGGCTAAAGTTATGGAGACTTGCTTAGGTGGTGGTTCTTAAGGATGAACAGTCGCTTTTTCAGCGATCTTTTATAAGTTAGCACGAGACTTGGAAAACTGGATGAATCCTTTATTCAGAAGGATTTAGTTACGTACTGTTAAGTTTTTTGTTTATGTGATGATAATTATCTTAATACGAGGACATTCTGTTCCTGTCAATAGCATTAGATGTAGACCAGATCTCTGAATGTATGTGTTTGTGCTCATTATACCAAATGAAAGTCAATGCCAAAAAGATGCTTCTTACCATTGCCAAAAGATATATCAGCTGATGGTACACCGATATGTTGGACAAATGCTGCGTAATCTGACCCTCCACCTCCTAACCTTCCAATCTTCACATATAAAGTCAGGTAAGTAATTAGATCTCAGATTTTCTTGCAAGTGCTGACATCACTTCCTAAGGGCAGTGAAGGAACTTCAAAATGCTCACCACAGTATTGTTGCTTGAGCCAATCCAGGATTTGTAGATTGATTGTGATGAGTTATCTGGGTCTTGAACCTTCAAATATAATTAAGAATTTGAGTATGATTACTAACTTGAAGCATAATGAAAAATTGATAATCCCTGTTAACCACATCATATTTCTGTGTAGGTGATTTTTTTTTTCTTTTCCGGCATCTATCGGCCTATCACTTCGTTATGGCTAAGAACAAATGGTGGCACTGCTGATGCATTAATATGATTGGAAAATATTGTTTCATAAACCAAAAGTTTAATTATTGTCGCTTAAGCTTTCTGCTGGCTGTATTACTACTAGTACATTCACATACCTGTTGAGATGCTTGTTTTATTAGTTCATCAAGCTGTGGAGTTGCGGAGGCGTAGAAACCTGCTCCATATACCGCAGAATCAACGTTCAGGTAAGCAATAGCCCTTGAAGCTAGCATTTCTCTGTTCTCTTCAACCCATTCCGTTGATCCTATCTGCAAAATTGCAAGTGTTTTAATTCAGTTGTATTTGTGTTGGGGGATTGTGTGTATGTGATGAGAGGGAGGGAGAGAGAGACCAGGCCATACTCCTCAGCATCCCAATTGCAAAAGACGAGTGTTCGACGAGGTTTCCATCCAGTTTTCTGCAGCTTCCCTAGCCTTTCTGCGAGCTTCATCACATGAAAATCAGGTAAAGATCTAATTGTTCCTTTATTAGCTGAAAATGGGATTTTTTGGGATTTTTTTTTCTTCACTGATTCAAGAACAAATTTTCCAAAGGGAATGCCTTGGAGCCATAATTACCTCAAGCAGGGCTGCAGTTCCACTGTTGGGATCAACAGCTCCAAATGTCCATGCATCCCGATGGTTTCCCAGAATGACAAACCTGTAGATAGTTTTAAATAAAAATCACTATAAGGTGAGTGTATTTGGTACTTAATGCAGTTAGGCTAGATCGATAGCTTTCTACAAGGTCAAAGGACGATGAACTTCTGATTTATCCTACACATTATAGTTCTTCATAATGCATAGGCATATTGGACCTAAGTGATGTTTATTGCTCCCAACCCATGAATACTAGCTTACTTTTTTTGCTGATGTAGAACATTTTGAGCATACCTGTCAGGTTCTTCTGCTCCTTCAATAACACCAATAACATTCTGGATTGTGCTTATGACTTGCTTCCCCTGAGAAAAACCAGCAAACGTACGTACATGGTAATTTTAATGGTTACATATCCCTGTGACTACAACTGCTAAGTTCTTATTGCTGAACCTGTCTATAGGGGTACTAATTTGACACTTACTGTATAACTAAGTCGTAGAATTCCAGGACCTGGTCCAACCCTGTAAACTGGGGCATCTACACCACCCTGCCAATCGTCATTCGCCACTTGTCCGCCCATAGATCTCATGATTGCATCACCATCTGCCCAAGACACAGGCAACGAAGGTATCTGCGGGACATCCTCTCTATTCTCCACCTCATGATCCGATAACCTCTCACAAGCCCCAGAACTAGGCCAACCGGGCGTGGTTGGATCACCAGTTCCACCATACACCGACCCCACCTGGACCCCACTCGGCGGCATCCACTTGTCATCTGGAAACCACTTGGCGGCGCCACCTCCCCCACCACCGTAGTCCTTCCTATCCGTATATATTACCACCCCCACAGCACCTGCATCATAAGCGTTCTCCACAATGTCCCCTCTATATATCTCTCCGTACCTTGCTAGTACAATACTTCCTGAAACGTTCACTCCCATTTTCTCCAATGTCACATAGTCTTCCACGCGTCCGTAATTCGCATACACCACGGGTCCTGAAACGGTACCCGACTTGGCGTACGCGTGGAACGTGGGTAAAACTTGATTGGCCACGTCAGCATACGGGTCCCCCTCGTAGATCTCCTGGTGAAGATCAAACGTGGTTGGAGCATCCGGAGCAGGGGGTGTTAGTTTCAAGGAACGGGAAATAGGATAGGTGAGGAGGACTTCGTAGGATGTGATGTGGGATTGGATGTTGGAGGAAGTGAGAGTGGAGAGGACATAGGCTGCGGCTTCGGCGTTCGCTTGGGAGCCGGCGACATGGGGTCGGCGGGTGAGGGTGTAGAGGTGGTTTGAGATTGAGGCATTATCTGATAGTGAGATGAAGAGGTGGTGGTAGTAAGATTTTGGAGGGGGTGAAGAGAAGAGGAAGGAGAGTGAGCTGGCTATGGCTATGAAGGTGATTGCTGCCGTTTTAATCATTTAGGATTTGATTTTGGGGCGGAGAAAGATATTCTTGGGGGGGGGGGGCCAGAAAAACTCGAGACACCACCACCAGCCTGAGAATACTGGAGAGAGAGAGAGAGAGAGAGAGAGAAATCTTTGTTAATATCACCCTAATTATTCTATCAGAAATGCTAAAGGTACAGCAGCGGCTGCACAGCAGCCGCGCACAGATCAGTTTTACTCATGTATCGGGTCCTGCAAAGACGATCGGAGCCGCTTATTTTGTTCAAAATGTTTCGTTTAGGGTCCCTGCAAAAAATCATCCCAATCCGATATCGGAAAGGGTGTTTACGAATCATCCAACTTTGCTTTATAATTTAGCCTAAATTTTGAAGCAAAGTTGAGTGATTCGTAAACACCCTTCCCGATATCAGATTGGGATGATTTTTTGTAGAGACCTTAAACGAAGCATTTTGAACAAAATGAGCGGCTCCAATCATCTTTGCGGGACCCAAAACAGAAGCAAAACTGGTTTGTGCATGCCTGATGTGCAGTCGCTGCTGTACCTGTAGCACTGTCCTTATTCTACAACCTAGCCAATTATTGGGTCCTTCACGAGTATCATTTGTTATTGCAACATGGTACTTTTCGCAAATAAAAGATCCCCAGTACATACTGGATCACGTCTTGTCTCCCAATGACCTTACAAAAGTGAATGATAATATTCCTACCGTAAAATTTGTCGCTACATATATGATAAGGAATACCACGTAGGCAACGTCATGTGATACTTCAGGTGCGTTGAATAATTACCCCCTTTATATGTACTCTGTTTACGTCTTTCAGTGTAGGTGGTTAGTGGCACGGCATCTTCAGGTCAATTCTCTTCTTTCATGAGAAAATTACAGTAAACCCCTCTCAACTAATCCGAATTTTCACTTAACCCCCTCCGACTATAAAATCCAACAGTGTGCACCCTCTAACTATCCAGAATTGACACTTAACCCCCTTTTGTTAGGTCTCCGTAGGAAAAATGCACCGACGGCCATTTTCGGCCACCGGGCGGCCGATCCGAGCCGTCCAAAAATTTAAAAAAAAAAAAACCGAGTGGTCTAACGCGGGAATCAACGGCATCCGACGTGCGTAGGTGCTCGATCCAAACATCCCAAGAATTTAAATGGGGTGTTTAGATCGAGTACTTACGCACGTCGGATGCCTTTGATTCCCATGTTAGCCCACTCGGTTTTTTTTTTAAAAAAATTTTGGACGGCTTGGATCGGCCGCCCGATGGCCGGAGACGGCCGTCGGTGCATTTTTCCTACGGAGACCTAACAAAAGGGGGTTAAGTGTCAATTCTGGATAGTTAGAGAGTGCACACTGTTGAATTTTGTAGTCGAAGGGGGTTAAGTGAAAATTTAGGTTAGTTGAGGAGAATTTACTGTAATTTACTCTGCTTTCATTATCTTTTTCTTTCTTTTTGCGGATGTGTGTCATTAAGTAGATTCCTAACCTATGGTTAACCTGAAAAGATGAGATATTATTTTATTTGTCCATTTATTGTTATATGTCTTTTTCCTTTCAAAGCCTTTCAAGGATAAATTGCTAGCAGCCAGAGAGCCTATATTTGAGGGCAACACATCTCTTCACAAGATGTTTGTCCTACAACAGAGCACACCCTTTCCTAGAACTGTATCTGTATGACTTTATTCTCTAGGGGGGATATGAAGATGACAAAAGTGCCTTATTCATGCATCATGCCTCTTAGGCTAGATGGACCCCTTCTCTTGTTTTTTCTTTCTTTCTTTTTATTTTTTTTGACAGTCAGGGGCGTTTGTTTACTCGTACCTCAACTAATCCTCTCCCCGCTCGGTCAAAAACAAGTCATTCACGACAGGATTATGGAATTAACAAGAAATTACTTTCATGTTGTCTGACCTCAAGAATTGAGCATTTGTCAATTGTGTGAGAAGCCAACTCACCAACCAACCGGACTAATCCCGGGCTAGGCTAGATAGTAGATTGACCCTTCCACCATAAGAGCTGCAGCAATATAATGACAATAGTGTGTGGAAATTAAGTACGTAAAAGCGTTTCTTAGTTTTTCTTAGTTTGCTGAGCTATTTTTTTTCATCCAATTGTGTATTGATGAAAAATGGCAGTGAAGAATGATTGATACTGAGGAGTAAATGACTGTCAAGCTGGTGAGATAGTGTCATCTCTTCAATTGAGATTTCCTGATCACGATATATTTCATTCATACTAATGATTAACACATCAAGCTCTTTTCCTAAAGCCTTCTTGTGGTGAAAGAATAATAATAATGGAGGTCAAATACAACTCCAAAAAGTTGGCCCGAAATTCAAAGCTTGAAACTTATGAGTTTGCTCATTCTTGAGGTTCGTAACCTCTCAGGTGCTATATAGTCTTATGGGGCCATTCCTTAGAGAGCTTTGTCCCGGCTTTATTCGGACACCCTGCTAGTGGATGGTGGGATTGGGTCCCCAAAGATTAATCAAGATTCAAGGTGAGCGCATATGCTGATGCGGACACACTGACTTATCAACGAATAATGTCTTGTTTCAATCTTGCAGTGAGACAAGTTTATCTCACTTATCACTATTCTTCATCAGCTAATAAGAAATTAGCTGGCCTTATTAGATGCTGATTCTCGAGACTGGAAGGCCTAGAGTTTATATAAGAAAGCCCAGTACTTTAGGTTGACCAATTAATTCTTTGTGATTAAAAGTAAGCCGAAATCCTGCTGGGCGTATCTGTTAGTGTGGTCCATTTTGAACTAAAAGATTTTTGGCCCATCTGAAAGTGAGATTTTGCATGCTGATTTTGCTACACACTGTTGTTGGGACCTATTTCTATTTTCATAAACTAATACCGGATGTTCGGATCACTTACACGCATCTCAACTAATTCTGGAGTCCTGAAATTAGCAACTAGGCAAAGAGATGGCAAATTCTCTCCCCTTTGCTACCTCTGTAAGACTTTTTTCAAAGTGTAATACAAGATTGGTCCAGTAAAGACAAAATGGTAACTAAGAAGCAACTCTTAAGATTTTTCCGTTATAGCGTTCGTGGTGTCCATGTAAGCTCATGTGCACTTGAATTATTCCTCGTCCTGTTGGAGTTATAGGCAAACTATCGACACTGGGACTAAGAGATTCACAAGAGAAACTTTTGTAATTTAGACAAACAAAACTAGGTTATTAGTCGGAAAAGTTCAAGAGTTTAAAGGTTATTTAAAAGTTTATGGTCGAGCTTACGGATGAAATGAATAGCCCCGTAGTTTGTCGGATATATAGAGGGAGGAACAAGAAAGGAATCCCATCTCGGTTTGGTCTCGCACCATCTACTGACTTGCCTTTTCAAGAGGCATTCTGCTTACACAAAAACATCCATAGAATTGATCTCACTAGTAGACTGTTGCTGGTTCTATATGCGTCTAGTTGACTTCGATGCATGAACATCTTCTCTGGAAGAAAGTCTCTTGTTCCCTGCCCCTCCCTCGCGGGACTGTCCTACTATAACGATCCTATCCCAAAGAAGCCCGACTTGAAATAAGGGTCTGTTCGGTCTGCTGCTTCGAGTCAACTATACCAGCCTTCCCCCACACTTAAAACTTTTAGAAGTCCGACACTGAGATAGAGGCAGCGTTCGACCTTCACATGAGCTTTCGAGAGCCTGGTCTGGATCTAAAACAGAGAGGATATAGCTATTTTTTACGGTTTGTCCCTCGCTCTGTTTGATTCAATTTTGAGAGTTGTTGCCTACAGCTGGTTTTGACAGTTTTGCTCTTTGTTCGGGTTTCCCTTGCAACAGTGGCAAAAAACAATAGGATGACTTGCCCAAAAAAGAAAACAATGTACAATGACATAGAAAACAATAGAATTCTCAACTCATGTATTTTTTCAAATTTAGCACATGCCAAATCATTTCTCAGGCTCGAAACCTCTCATGTATTCTCAACTCCTTCGGGTCCAGCTCATATGGAGCTTTGTTTCAGCTTTATTGGGCTCATCGCAAATGGACAGTTAAATTGAACCAAGATTAATCGAGATGTAGACATGCACACTCGAGTTTTCCAAAATGAGTTTGGGCCGGAACTGCTTATGGCACACCAAATTGGTTTTATGGTGTGATGGTTCTTCCACTTACCATCCCCATCTAGTCAGTAGTCGTCAAGTGGGATTGCACTATGACAAATGGATCTGATCTCAGCCATCCAAAGTGGTTGGTATGAAAATTTTTAACTTTTTATCTGATGATTTTGATTGCACTGGATTATGCACTATGGTTTATAACTCCGATTAAATGGGCAATCATATCTCTTTGGAATATATTCACCTTCACACACATACAGAGAGACGTTCACGGGCACCAAACAACAAAACCGAAGGCATAAAAACTTCCAAACAAACGTTCCTATGACCCAAACGTGCATTCATGGGAACCTGTCTTGTGGCCTACATTGCATGCTTGTGATTCTCTCTCTCTCTCTCTCTCTCTCTCTCTCTCTACATAGATGTCAGTGGAAGCACCCGTGACCTCTCAGTCCCTTGTCATCCTTCTCTAATTCGACATTTTACTTTAGAAAGATTCTTAATTTGGACCGGACGAGACTGTACCTGTAAAACTTTTTTAACAAATTTGAATTATTAATTATATCATTAGACGATCAAACTGTCCCGATCAAACTGTCCCGTCCAGCCTAAAACTTGGATCGGTGAGAATCCGAATCCTTTAGAAATAAAGAAAAGAAAAAAAGAAAAGAAAAGACATTCACTTTTCACCTAAAACGAGCACATTGATGAGGGTATGGTGTTTGCACTTCAGTTCTACACTTGTCATCAATTATAAAACTTCCCCAAACCCCTGTAAATCCCTTGAACCATCTTCCATACTAATTTCTCTCTTGCTTCTTTTATGTACAGAGGGAGACGGTTAGATATTTTGCACAAAACAAACAAAAATTAGAATGCAAATAATGTCAAGTATTAGATATAGGTTGATGCTACACACGCATTGTATGTGTCCGACCTTAGTCACATATCTTTTAAAATATTATGAGTTTTGCTCTTAATCCTCGATTTTGCAAATTTTAGTAATCTGAGATATGATTGAAAGGCTGTTCAAAAAAAGATTTGAAAGACACTTTCACCCTCACGCTTGCGAATTATGTCACTTAAATCCACTCACTGGTACATACATGTAAACATGGGTATGTATAAGTCTGGGTCCTTATGATCATTACATAAACCAGCTCCCACTGGACTTCCGGAGTCCAAGAGCAACATTCCTTTCCAGAGTCCAAGAACAACATTCCTCTCTCTCTCTCTCTCTCTCTCTCTCTCTCTCTCTCCTGAAACTCATGTCTTGTTTTAAACACATTTTCTGTATTATTCTCACTCTCACTCTCCTCCAAAATGCAACCCTTACCCTATGCCACACCAAGGGAATAAGACCCAAGAAATCTTCATCAGGAATTCAGCTCCCAACAAACATGACCCAAGTCCAATTCTCAGAAAAGCAATTCCTGAAATGGGTTGATTTCGTTGGGAGCCTAAACCACTCCCTCTTCAAAACTGCAAAGAACAAGCTCGTGGCTTCTTACACACTCACCGTCGATAGAAATCCGGCCACCGGAGATTTCACGACGATTCAAGATGCCATTGATTCTCTCCCTTCTGTTAATCTGATGAGAGTTGTGATCAGGATTCATGCAGGAGTTTATACGTACGTAAGCATAATTCTTGAGCTCTGTATTTTGCTTCTGTTTAGTTCCAAGCGTATGGACATTCCATCCCATTTCGTAAATACTAGCACCTAGGGGCCGACCAGTCGGACATCTAGCACTTAGCAGCCGACTAGGCCTATTTTAATCTAAGCGTTGAACCCTCACCTAGTGCCTAAGCACCGACTAGTACTTGATTGGCCAACTTTTACAACACGGGGCAGAATGTGCGACGTACCATCTGGCTTATTAGGCCAAATAATCCCTAATTATCGATAGAATTGTTATATCAAACGTCCACATCTGTCACTTCTGTCAAGTCATGGACTTGAGAGTTTGTCAATATTGAGGTTGGTTTTTGCGCCTCTGTTTCTTTTTTGGTTAAAGAGGTACTGCATTAAAAATTAAATAGAGCCATTGCTTCTAAGGAATTTCTTCCCCGAGGCATCATCATACATAGCTTGCCTCATACAAGGTGGCATAATAGGTAGTACAACTAAAGATTGTTGCTGAAAATTAAGACTAGCTAATAAATCGGCACAGTGGTTTCCTTCCCGGTAGATGTGCTTTACTTCGCTATCAAGCCTCGAAAGCATTGACCTGCAATCACAAATGATGTTGTTGAGACCATGCTTATCGCTTAGGGACCCATTGATAAGCTGAGAGGCCACCGATGAGTCAATTTCCCCCAAGTTTCTGTCGAATCGCCCAGCATTCAACAGCAGTGCTGAAAGTCGCATAGTTTAGATTCCGGTGAAACCCAGTCACCCATTGACCTTTATCGTCTCGGCCGATGAGTCCTCCCATTTTACCTGTCTTGGAGGCCATGTCACAGAACCATCCGTGTTAGAGCTTAAATTTTCCTAAAATGTGCCTCTGTTTCACCACTTCGGTTTTATGCAAAGGGGGCATTTTTTTTTTCTTTTGGTTAGTGTACCATGTATGTTAACTTAACAAGGGGTACAGTAGACCACATCGAACAATTTTACGCTAAATTGAAAACATTTAAATTTTTGATCTACTCCTTCTCTTTATCTTTTATTAGTGGTTTTGGAGTTATACCAATTGCATCATCATTTTTTTTTTCTCGACAAAAGAAATTTTATTAACTCATAGCAAAAAATACAACGAGATAAAACGATGAAAACGAAAGTAAAGTATGCCCAAATTATGGCCTCTGCTATGCTAACAATAAAAGTTGATAAGATGTCAACCCAAAACACCGTGTTCGTTTTGGAATTTTTGGATTTTGAATTGTCTCTCTTCGCACAGTTTTCGATAAATTTTCTCTCAATTATCACTTTCATTTATTTATCTATTTCTCACCCCTCATTACCCAAAACCAAAATCCCAAAATGAACATGGTCTAAATGGAGGCGAGGGGCACCAAGAGCAGTGCCCCAAATGGGGCCCACTCCAATAATCGAAAATGTTCACTTCATAGAGCTCGTCGAGTAGAACAAGTGTACCTAAAATCAGCTCGATCGGATATCATTATGTGTCTCATTTGAATATTATTATATTGATGTACCAAAAATCGGATTCATGCTTTACAAGATAATAATGCTCGGATGAGGTATTTAATGATATCCGATCAAGCTAATTTTTGATACACTTGTTCTACTCGATGAGCTCTACGAAGTGAACGCTTTTGATTATCGGAACAAGCCCCAATTGAGGCGCTGAGCTTGGCTGCTGGGCCCAGCAAACCACAACAGCACCCCCCCACCCCCCAAAACAAACAAACAAAAAAAAAAAAAAAAACCACCAATACATGAAAATGCAACACCAAAACATGAAATTGCATCATCGTTCTATCAAGTCACGGGCTCGTGAATTTGTCAAAAATTGAAGTTATGGAATTTGTCAATATTGGTTTGTCTTTTTTTTTTTTTTTTCCCTTCTGATCATAATTCCCTGTGAAACTGGTAATGGGACCGAAAATGTACCAAGTGGTGAATGAGTCGTCTTTTGTTTCATCTTTCCACATGCTTTCTTTCATTCTTTGTTTGGTGTATTTTTAGTAATTCTCTGTATATCTAAAATGGATTAAATTCGAAAATGTGAATTTTTAATGATAGGGAGAAGGTTAATATCCCTACATTAAAAGCATTTATAACCCTAGAAGGAGCAGGGGCTGAGAAGACAATTATTCAGTGGGGAGACACAGCTCAAACACTTGGCCCAAATGGGCAGCCCATGGGGACATTTGGTTCTGCAACTTTTGCCGTGAATTCTCCATATTTCATTGCCAAGAACATCACATTCAAGGTAATCACGGACGGTTTTTCGAGTATCTCTCTTAAAATCAATTGGTGTTAGGGAAAATTTCAATTAAGGAGGCGTTCCTGCTAAGTTAAAAGTTGTGAACTACTTCTTGTTTTTGTAGTACTTTGTAGTCAAGTTGTTTCCACTTAACTATAACTTAAAAATGGTATAGTGTAGTAGAAAATGGGAGAGGCCAAAGGCAGAATGGAGGTGAAAAAAGTTTTAGTATAGGAGAAACAATTTTACTTTGGGGAATTATTTATAGATAAAAAAGATAGCGGAAACGGGGAGTCTTTTACGAGGTCAAGTTTTCGATTTTAGCTGAAATAGAAAACCACAATAGGAACAATGCATGTTTTGTTTTGTCAGGAAAACATTTCTTGGATTTTTATCAAGAGTTGATTTTAAACATGAACCAAAGAATGATAGTTTTTCTTTTAAACACAACCAAAATCAATCTCTCTCTCTCTCTCTCTCTCTCTCTCTCTCTCTCTCTCTCTCTCTCTCTCTCTCTCTCTCTCTCTCTCTCTCTGAGCTAGACATGTGTATGCTAAACAGAACACCACACCAGTGCCAGCACCAGGGGCAATAGGGAAACAAGCAGTGGCATTTAGGATATCAGCAGATACAGCAGCCTTTGTCGGGTGCAGATTCCTTGGGGCACAGGACACACTCTATGATCAGACGGGTAGGCATTACTACAAGGATTGCTACATTGAAGGCTCTGTGGACTTCATCTTTGGCAATGGCCTCTCTCTTTTTGAGGTATATGCTCTTAACTTATTTATTTCTCTTATTATACCTAACCTGATTTTAATTATTTGCACCTCCCCTGCCTTGTTCCTCCTGCACCCTAAGTTATATATTGCCTCTCCATTCACCAAGTTCACATTTGCACAGTAAAATGCTACTTATCGACGCTCGGGTATGGGCTCTCAATTCGGACGAGGGGATCCCGTAGTGCGCCAATGCACAACGGGGTTGTAAGGCGCCTTGTTGTGTCCAATCAGAATTTCATCATTGTGATCTAAACCGTTCAGATCTATATGTCTACGTATTGAACTCATCTAATTCTCATTTCTCACATCAAAGATACCGACACACTGGTTAAACCACAGTCGCATGATGAACGAACTTTGCAATTTCTGAGAAATAATTTAGGGGGTTTATATGATACTATAGATATGGTTAATTTTGTATTTTTGCAGGGGTGTCACGTGCATGCAATAGCACAGTTAACAGGGGCTGTAACAGCACAAGGCAGAGGGAGCATATTGGAAGACACAGGGTTCTCGTTTGTTAACTGCAAGGTCACGGGCTCCGGAGCTCTCTACCTTGGTAGGGCATGGGGTCCCTTCTCTAGGGTTGTCTTTGCCTTTACTTATATGGACAACATTATCATGCCTAAAGGCTGGTATAACTGGGGTGACCCTAGTCGCGAAATGTAAGTTCCTCTCTCTCTCTCTCTCTTGCACGTAATCCCCTCATTGGATAGCGGGATATGCATATACATAACGTGTCTCGTAAAAGGGCAACGATATACCAATTAATACTCAATTTGCATAGAATAACGTCTTCATGGTGCTTCAAATTCGAACCAAAACACCGACTACTTTGTCCAGAACTTCAAAAATATCACCACCACACCATTCTTGATTCGGTTTTTCGCACGACATTCGTACTTAATTTATATAGTTTCCCTTTTCGAAAAAGGCAAGGACATAAACTAACCCACCAAAAAAGGTAAGCCCACTTTTGGCGATGGTGCAGGAATAGATAAGATAGCAGCAATAGGCAAGAGCATTACTTCACAATCTGTAGGTCTTAATAGTGGGCATGCACTGGACGGTGCCGTCCCCATTCTAATCCACAGCTTACTGTTTTCTTTTTGTCTTTGTATATATGGGCTTTGGTTATTGTCTTCTTTTTTTTTACCTTATCCAGAGGGGCACTAGCCGCATATCCCCAATCTAGGTAGTTACACTTTATTAACTAAATGACCAACTACCCCACCTCTGGGACAAAATTATTCAATTGTCAAGGTGTCTCAAGAGGAGATTTCTGGTATCAACTACAGAAGTGGTGACTTGGAGCCCTATATCCTCTTATTATTGTATGCCCATTCTGCTCGTCCACTCTAATAAAATATCTTCTTTTTTTAATAGTAAAGGGTGTTTGGGTCAGCTTACGCACACCTCAACTATTCCCCTCTCCAGTCCAGTCAAAGGCAACCACGCTTGAACTAAGGGATTCACAAGAGATTTCTCTCTCGCGGCCTGGTGGGCCAAGTTTTGAACTCAGGATGTCTGGATTTACAGCTCATCCCACGACGCATAGTGCATCTAAACAAAAATAAGTCAACTATGTTTGCATGTGCTTTGGTTGCAAAAAGGCTTGTGCATGTACATACACAAGCATAGATATATCTGTCCATTGGATTTGAGATTAGGTTACACTAATTAACATACGTGTGCATTCTACTTTAAGTAAGCCTAGGCTTCTAGTCGGTTGATAGATGTTCTGTTTTTAACAGACGGTGTTTGAGCCATCTTACGTATAACCTGACTAATTCTTGGGGGATCTGTTCAATTGTCCACTAGCGTGGAACCTAAGGCGGACAAGACTAAGTTTTACATGAATTGATTGTGTTGTCATTTGTGTTTTTGTTTTTGGGGAATGCATGCAGGACTGTTTTCTATGGGCAATACAAGTGCACAGGAGCAGGGGCAGGTTTTGCAGGGAGAGTGTCATGGTCAAGAGAACTCACTGATGAGGAAGCTAAGCCTTTTATTTCACTTGGCTTCATTGATGGCTCTGAATGGATCAAGTTATAATCAACAACAAATTCTACCAACATATAACTCCTTAATTTTTACTCAAATCTCTCTTGTAAAACCTCCTCTTCGTTTATTTCCCCCTTCTTCGTCGTTTATATCACAAGATTGTGAAGGGCACTTTTGACCAACTGATCTACTTTGATAGGCTCGACTAACCCCTTCTTATAATAAGAATGTATATCATATCCCTATTCCGGTCTGGTCTGGTATGAAATGAACTTATAATCATGGAATCATCTCCATCATCATATTATAGAAAATAAGTTCATAACCCTGGCCCATTCTCATTTTGGACGGAACAAATCTACTAATTATTCGATTCCGTAAGTGGGATCTTGAACTAAGAAATAAACCCCAGAAGCTTAAAAAAAATATATTCTGAACAATTAAAATAATCGAGTTCATTGATATTCCTGGAATAGCATCCTGAGCAATTGAAATAATTGGGTTCATTGGTATTTCTACCAGAGTTGTAGATTACCTTCCACCGGCTCACCACCATAGCCCATCATCTTGCCTTCTACTGACGCCTTCCACCACCTCCTCCTACCTTCCACCGCCTGTGAGGTTCGTTTTTTGTGCGGAGTGTAGAGGCTCATATCAAATCTGGTTTTCGGGCTATTTTTTTCTTCTTTTGTTTCTATTAGGTTTTTGTCTGTGCCGTGGTATCCAGTGCTCGACGTGGCCGCGTGGGCTAGTCGGGTTCACCGGTGTTTGCCTTCCCACGTCCAGAGCCCACCGTGGCAGCGGGGGCTCGCCCTGGAGTGGCGTCCAATGCTCGTGACAACAAAGGCTCGGTGGCGTTTGTTAATTGTTATCCTCTCGCGTCATGAGTGGGCAGGCGTTGGCTTTTGCATAACAGGTCAAACAGTTTTGTTTCAGTTTTACACTAGTAAGGGCAAATTTGCTGTTTGGAATCCACGGTGCCTTGTTGTTGTTGCATGAATATGATCTATGCCCGCAGGTGCTTAATTTCTATATCGTTTTCTGATTCGAATGGTCGAACTTCGTGTGTCGACGTTGCTTTGGAAGGTTTTTCGTATGTGCCTTTGTCTGGATGATAGAGATTAGGTATTCCTACTTTATTGAGATTGTCTATCCTGTAAGTTTTGGGGTGCGCATTAGTTTTCATATCTCTGTATTTCAGGTGAATTCCCTAGTAAATGTCGTTGGACTTTATGAAATGATACGATTGTGATTCACCTAGTCAAAAAAAATCACAACTAATGGATCTTTTGCACTTCACCTAGAGATTTTGATGCGTCACCAAGATTCCAAACTTCAACTAATAGATCTTTTTTTTTTCTTCAATTTGCACATTAGCACTGCTAACTTAGTGCTTACGGTATGCCATGGTTGAAGCCACAGGGGCCAGGGCTCATAAGTTCATCTGATAATGTAAATTCAACGTAATGGGCCATTTTCAGCCAATATTTGGGCCTACCGTTACATAGGAGAAGAATTGTGAGAAAATGACCGGCCCCGTCCTAAATTTCAAGTTCATAGCCCACCAAAGTGTGTTCCAGTTTTTGAAAAAAAGAACTTTTGAAAAAGGAAGATAATTTCAAGTTCAAAAATTATGTGTTTACGCAAATAATTTTTCTCCCAATATAAATCTTGTTTGATAGATCTCATTGAGATCTTTTAAATGGTGCACAAAAATATTTAAAAAATATTTTTATTTTAATTATATTTGAGCTTCAAATTACATTTTTTTTGCAAAAAGAAAGCGGAACAGCACCTTAAGTCCTATGCGCTATAAGTGTAAGCCTCCTTTGGGTGTAATTTTACAAATTTAGGCCCCGTTCCCGAAAGGGAAATAAGTACTTATTTTTTAAGAAAAGCTCAAAAATTATGTGTTTACGCAAATAATTTCCTTATCAATATGGATCTTGTTTGATAAATCTCATTGAGATCTTTAATACGGTGCAAAAAAATTAAAAAATTATTTTTTATTTACATTATTTTTTAGTTTAAAAATGTGAAACAAATACTTATTTTTAAAAAAAGTATACTGAAACACAACCACCTCTCTCTCTCTCTCTCCCTCTCTCTCTCTCTTCACTTTTTTATTTTAAATCTTATGGAGTAATTCTTATAGTATTTTTTATTTACGCTATGAATAGTGATATTTTAGGATGTACGTGTATATTGTGTATTGTGTATGGGGCATGTTACTATGACATGCTAATTGTTAATTTAACACAATTAATTATGAATTTGACTATTAATTGATAATTTTAACTCTGTTAATTCACATTGTTAATTGTGAAAAAATATAGTTAATTGTTGAATTAATAGTGTTAATTGACATTAATTGTGAAAAAAATACTATTAATTGTTGAATTAACAATTAATTATGAATTAGACAATTAACAATTAAAATAGACAAAAAGTTATATTATAAATTCGGTCACAACAATATAAAACTCGAATTGAAAATAAATAAATAAATTACTTTTTGATTTGAACAGCCAAATCTTATTTTGAAAAGGTCAAAAATATCACCAGAATAAAAGGCCAAATCTTACCTTTTGGTTTTGTCATTTCAGTTTTTAGGGGTTCAAGATCTCTTTCTTGAAGAAAGTCAATGGTCGAGAAAAACAAGAGACACCCGTACATGCTGGGAAGAGAGAGGAGTGGGAACACGCACGGAAGAGAGAGGGTATTTTTGGACAAAAATTATGTGGGGAACTGTTTTGTTAAATTAAAGGAAAAATGACGGCCAATGACGTATTTTGATAATTAATACCCGCTAAGAACATATTAAGAATATTTATTAATGCTAAAAATATTCTTAACATTTATTAATTATCGAAACACGTCCTGAACCATCATTTTCCCTAAATTAATTTGGCTGGGACTTATTAAGGTGTAGACTGTAGTCGACTCACATGGGTCGGCCAGGAAGAAGCCCGAGAATTGTCGGCCCATAACTATTAGGCCTTGGACTACAAGCATGGGATTGAAGGCTTTGTATTGAGCTAAATTTTTGCATGATCTCCTAATACTAAAAGAATCTGAAAATACTAAAAGAATCTGAAAACAAAAATGAGTGAATTTGATTGATCATCAAAGTAGAATGGTTAGTATACTCGCGGGAGAGTGAACAAAATAGGTATCTCTCTTTATTGCAAGGTGTCCAAGTAGGAAGCCGCTATTTAGGGAAAAACACAACTTTTATCCGAAACAGTGAATATTCGGGCTTAGTTTTCCAAAAAAAACTCCTCTTTTGTCCTTATTAACAAAACTCGCACTTGTTTTTGTCTCAAAATTTTTGTAGATTGTAAGTTCGTTTTGACGAAAGAAATGAGAATGTAAAAACTTATGACTTATACCCAAATTTTTTTGAACATATCCAATTGATTCAAGACTCATTGGATTCTATACATTCATCTGGTTTAAATGGGGAGGAAGGGGGGTTGCTGAGCGATAGCAGGCTGCTGTGCCGGCCAAAATATCGTCCTGAGCCTAAAAACTTGATCCGAAACATTCACTTGAAAGATCTCATCACTTACTATGGCCCTACAAAAAATTAAGTCGATCGAGCATCGATAACCTAGTGAATTAATCACTCTTTTTACTTAATTTTTGGCTTAATATTTTGGACATTGATAATAACACTGTAAACTGGTGATTCGTTCACTAGGTTATCGATTTTCGATTGACTTAATTTTTTGCAAGGCCATAGTACGCAATGAGATCTTTCAAGTGAATGTTTCAAATCAAGTTTTTGAGCTCCGGACGATATTGTTTTAGCCGACACAGCAGCCTGCAGCCCCCCTTCCTCCATTTGGGGTTAGGAAACAATTAACGCATCCATGTGTGTGAGAGAGACTCTTACTCTTTATTCCAGTACACAAGCTATCCATGTGTGTGAGAGAGACTCTTACTCTTTATTTCAGTACACAAGCTGAAGCTGGATGTATAGATAGGCTAATGTTCAGGAAAATGTGATAATTAATATTCTTCAAGTACATATTGAAAATATTTGTTAATGCTTAAAATGTAATTGACAGGTTTTAATTATCAAAACACGTCATTAATTGTCATTTTAATGTTATCCACGTATTTGGTAAGGAGTATCACTTTCGAGACCACATAACCATTAACCATTTCGAAGATACCTGTGGGCACGCGCCCCGGAAAATCGCCCCGATTTTGGTTTGGAATGGATATTGTTCGGGGGGCGGCCCATTTGGAAAATAGCGCGGCGAAACGCTTCGATTCAGAGTCGCCACTCGGGTTTTAGCGGAAGAACACCCAAGGAACCGAACTCGAGAACGTTTGCTACGTTTTACTTTGATTTGAAAAATGTTTGATTGGATTTGAAAAGGCGTAGACTGGTCCGTCGTCACCTTCGATATCTGAGGTTCGGGAGCCAGGTTACGAGAGGGGAAGGGTTTTATGGCACCCCTCTCGCCCAATCCGAAGATCGGTCTCTACTCAGGCATTTTATTAAAACGTCTGCATTTTTCTCTCATTTGATCATTTTTGGCCAGTTAGGGCGGGGGAACAGTTAACAGGGATTAATACTGTAGCACGTTGCAATTTTACATGACAAAATGTTTATGGATGCTGGTTTGCTTGCTTGAATTGAATTAAATGTAAGAACATAGATTGAGAACAGGCACTGCAAACAGTTTCAACAAGATGATGTACGCTGCTCGTCGGGCACGTGAGCAGGTGTCGTACTGGCACGCCATGGCAGAACCATTGCACGCCAACACACCCTGCGCACGCCACCTTCAGGCTGGCGTACACTACCCTATTAATTTCTTACAGCTCCTACTCTCAACCCTCTGGGCTCTGGAATGGACCAGTGCACACCCAGGACAAACCACGCAGTTTATAATATGGATTATACACATGTACAGACATAAGGAATGGCCAGTAGCCAGGAGAATAGCAAGACAGACCCCATAAACAGAGTGGGGAGGAACAAGAGGCCAGGATTGAACTGGGATGTAAGGGCCAGGCACTGGTCTTTAACAAACGTGCCGTACGCCACCCTGTGGAAGTCGTACGCCAAGTCTGCATGTGAACCAGTGTTTGGCTTTACATCATCTGGGTTCTGGAACATGACCAGACATACCCCAGTGGCCTTTCAAAGCAAAAGAAAGTAAGTATTGAAATGCTACACCTATACAGTTTTAAATACAGGAAGCTGGAAATTGGTTGTTAGCATGCAATAAGGTGATGAATAGATAATAAATAAAGCATGAAACAAAGATCTAGACCCCATTTCACAACTGAAGTACGCCAGTTTTGGAGGACTCGGACCTGCGGTACGCCACCTAAAAGGTGGCGTACGCAGGGTCCAGACAGATCCCAGACAGATCAAATTTTAAAACTGTACGTACTGCCACGGATCGGCGTACGCGGGCCTATGACCGGCGCACGCCGATTCTAGTTAGAAACGATTTTTTTTGTTTTTGAAACTTTGATAGCTTTAGGGCCAGGACTGGTATTGATTACCAGCCTTGACCCTGTTAGCTCCCCTCAGGGACCAGAACAGAAAAACAGTACCAAAGTGTATACCTTTGGCTTTTGAGATTTGAGAGATGTTTGAGCTTTGAACTTGAGGGTTGGATGATGGAGGGTGATAGATGTTTGACTGTGAGAAGTGTATGGAGGGGTCTCTTGTATACTCTTTCAATGAATGAAAGAAGAGCAAACAAGGAAACCAAGAAAAGAGAAAGAAATGGGCTTGAAGCTTAGGGAGCTAACCCTTTGGAAGACCAATGGAGGGGTTATATATAGGGGAAGAGGGAGAGAGAGGGGCTGAGGTCAGTCAAAGGGACTGGAGCCTTAGCCCTTAAGCCTTCATTCTCATTGGATGAGAGGGAATATGATGATGGGATATGTGTAAGAGATGTCCCCCCGTCCGAGATTGCTTTTTCAATGAATTGGAAGGTTCCCATGTGTTGTAGACCCCTACCCATGGCTTCTGCATACTGAAAATGCTGAAAAACACAAGTTTGACCGAAAGTTGACTTGGCGTACGCCACTAAATACCTGGCGTACGCAATGTCAACTCTGGTCAACGGTCAAAGTTGAACGATGATTGACACGTGGCAGAGGACCAGCGCACGCCAATTGAGTACTAGCGCAAGCAAGTAGGGTTTTGTTGAGGCCTTTTGGTTCTGGTTTAGAGAGTTTGAAAGGGATTTGAAAGGGTTTTTGGAATGCTCAAAGCTCAAACACACTAACATTTCTGGGGTGTTCTTGATCCGTTTCATCACCGGGGCAACAAAAGACAGTAAAAGAACTAAATCCGGATAGTCCAGAATGGGGTGTCTACAGAAGCCCCCCTTTGACGGCACTTGGAGCACCATTTGTTTGAGTGGGGACAAGTAACGTCAAAGGTTGTCTAGACACCCTACTCTCGACTATCCTGAGCAAGATAAAGAAGGCATGAACCTTAAAGAACCTGGTCGGTGAGTTCAGCCCGACATATTATTTGAGAAAGACTGCTGCTCGCGGAGGGCAAAAGTTGGACGGGTGGACCGTCGTTGATTTTGAAATTGGACGGGCGGACCGTCGTTGATTTGAAGTTGGACGGGCGGACCGTCGTTGATTTGAAGTTGGACGGGCGGACCGTCGTTGATTTGAAGTTGGACGGGCGGACCGTCGTTGATTTGAAGTTGGACGGGCGGACCGTCGTTGGACGGGTGGACCGTCGTTGAATCGAAATTGGACGGGTGGACCGTCGTTGAATTGAAATTGGGTGGACCGTCGTTGAAATTGGAATTGAACGGGTGGACCGTCGTTGAATTGAAATTGGACGGGTGGACCGTCGTTGATTTGAAATTGGACGGGTGGACCGTCATTGATTTTAAATTGGACGGGTGGACCGTCGTTGATTTGAAATTGGACGGGTGGACCGTCGTTGATTGAAATTGGACGGGTGGACCGTCGTTGAATTGAAATTGGACGGGTGGACCGTCGTTGAATTGAAATTGGACGGGTGGACCGTCGTTGAATTGAAATTGGACGGGTGGACCGTCGTTGATTTGAAATTGGACGGGTGGACCGTCGTTGATTTGAAATTGGACGGGTGGACCGTCGTTGATGGGGAGCAAACCGTCCTCAGTACAACGAAACTCCAACATCCACGGGTAGGTCGTGTCAGGTAGGTTAAATTCCATCTGTTGGGAATCAGAGCCAATCTCCTTATCAAAGACCATCCGAGACAAAGCAATAAGGCTGCTGGAAAATGCATTTGAAGCGAGACTGAAGTAAAGGTATCTGTTCAGGGCAGGCCGAGGCAGACTCTCCTGGGGAACACTTAGTTGCAGACGGACGGACCTATCGAATGGTATTCTGATCGTCGTTGACGAATTGAGCAAGACAATGTTCTGGTCGCCGTTGATGAATTGAACCGGACGATGTTCTGATCGCCGTTGATGAATTGAACGGGACGATGTTCTGATCGCTGTTGACTTGTGACGGTGGGTCATCGTTGAGGGACGACTCGTTAAACCATCGTTGACTTGTGACGGTGGGTCATTTTTAAGGGATGACTCGTTAAACCATCGTTGACTTGTGACGGTGGGTCATTTTTAGGGGATGACTCGTTAAACCATCGTTGACTTGTGACGGTGGGTCATTTTTAAGGGATGACTCGTTAAACCATCGTTGACTTGTGACGGTGGGTCATTTTTAAGGGATGACTCATTAAACCATCGTTGAGTTGAGACGGTGGGTCATCGTTGAGGGACGACTCGTTAAACCATCGTTGATTTGAGACGGTGGGTCATCGTTAGGGACGACTCGTTAAACCATCGTTGATTTGAGACGGTGGGTCATCGTTGAGGACGACTCGTTAAACCATCGTTGATTTGAGACGGTGGGTCATCGTTAGGGACGACTCGTTAAACCATCGTTGATTTGAGACGGTGGGTCATCGTTAGGGACGACTCGTTAAACCATCGTTGACTTGTGACGGTGGGTCATCGCTGAGGACGACTCGTTGAACCATCGTTGATTTGATTGAAAGAGGGTTTGAACTTTGTTGGGAAACGGGGATGGGCAGACCATCATTGAATGCCGAGGCGGACTCTCCTGGGGATTAATCAGTTGCGGACAAATCATTACCCTGGGGGATCGAACCTTTTTCGGCCTACAGAAACTTCAACAGCCACGGGTAGGTCGTGTCAGGTAGGTTAAATTCCATCTGTTGGGAACCAAAGCCAATCTCCTTATCAAAGACCATCCGAGACAGAGCAATAAGACTGTTGGAAGTTGCACTTGCTATACATAGATATGGATCAGGATAGGCGGACAGTTGTTATAGATTGATTAGACGGGCAGACCGCCGTTATGGTGATTGATTGGATGGGCGGCCGCTGAGTTGAACGGCGGGCGATATTCTGAATGCCGTGAAGGGTTGGAAGCGGGCGATATGGCTGATTGTCGTTGATGGATTGAAGTGGACGACATTCTGATCGTCGTTGCATTGAATTGACTTTGAGGACGACATGGCTGGCCGTCGTTGAATTGAGAAGGACGATATGACTGACCGTCGTTGATTTGAGAAGGACGATATGGCTGACCGTCGTTGATTGAATTGATTTGAATGACGATATGGCTGACCGTCGTTGATTTGAGAAGGACGATATGACTGACCGTCGTTGATTGAATTGATTTGAAAAGGACGATATGGCTGACCGTCGTTGATTGAATTGAAAGGACGATATGGCTGACCGTTGTTGATTTGAGAAGGACGATACGGCTGACCGTCGTTGATTTGAGAAGGACGATATGACTGACCGTCGTTGATTGAATTGATTTGAAGGGACGATATGGCTGACCGTCGTTGAGGTTGTGTGCTTGATATTTGTCATGGAGAAATGGATAGGGAGAGCGACATGTGGCATTACCCTTTGCAATTGCACTATCCCAAAGCAGCAGCTCCGGTTTTAGTTCCAATAGTGACTAGATCCCAGGTGTGAACCCCCAAAATCCTGATTACTTGCTGCTTTCGATACTGGACAGGCATGCTTTAGCACTTGATAGACTTTTCCTGTTTTCAACAGTTAATATACAATATGCAATGATATGTATTCAATTGTATGCACAAATTGAAAATGCAGATGCAAGCTAACGGCGGCTCCTAAGAGGACGATGACGCCTGAGGACTACCACTGAGTCTCCTTACTTCACTGCCAGCTACTTTTGAGTTTCGGGTTTGCGTGCCAAAATAGAGGGGCATTGAGCGGGCTGGTGGGCTGGTGTGCCTTAGTTGACATAGTAACGGTATTGGGCCAGTGTGCCCCTTCCTTGATGCTTAGGCAGATGTGCCCCATAGATATGTTTTGCTTTGCCATGGGCTGACATACTCTTGTTGTTCACACGATTCCACTGCTTGGATAGAAGATAGAAGCTAGGGTAGCAATGTAAAAGTTACATTTTTCAGTTTATTGACTCTCCTTTGAGACAGAGTGCATAAACCCACCACTAATATCTAATTTGCATTGACAAGTGAGCTGAGTCGACACACAGACACACGTATATGTATAGACTTGCCTAGCTCGAATGAAAAGAGAGAAGAAGCCCCAGGATAAGAGGCGGACTCTTAGATTCGCGGAAAAATGAAATCTTGGGCTTTGATGAGCCAAAAATTCAAATGTCCAGTGGACAGGTGAAACTGACGCTTACGTAAGGTCAAATAGATGTACAATGACCTGTACAAACAAATAAAATTGAGAAGAAAGCCCCAGAATGGGAAACAGATTAAAGCACTCGAAAATTGTCGCAAAGATGGACAAAAAGACGCAAAGAGATGACTCATATAGGCCCGGACTGAAACCGACACCCCCATGCAGTCACATTAGGTCTGCATGATTTGCACGGTATGACAAAACTTGGCAAAAGCCACTTGAATAACATTCGAGGTGCTTTGAACTTGAGATGACAAGTTGGAGGCAGTAGCTGACTGCTTCTGAATACTGCTCGCATTGAAGAAGCGCGCAGGCTTGAGACCAACGGACATAACTTTGAATAAATGAGCATGAACCTCAAACTAGCGCACATGACTACAAGTTCGCTGTGCTTGCTCATACCAGACTTTGCTAAACTTAGAATAAACTGTGAGCCTGTTGGGGCCTCTAGCATTTCATTCTGTTTTTGATGCTTCAGATATTTTAAGGCTTCTGCTCAGCTTTGAAATTGAAGAAGTAATTTGAAATAGGATTGAAAGACGAAAGCTTTTCCCCCTTCTGCACAACTGAAGCTTGTCACCTTCTTGACTATGGCGACGTTCCAAAGCCTTTGATCCAACTGACAGATTGCGACTGAACTTCAGGGAAGGATTTGTCAAAACATAGTCCATGCGGCCAATGTGGTACACCAAAGCCAAAACTTGAGATCCAGTTGATAGAATATGACCGAGTCTCGAAGAGAGAGACTGCCTACGTATCCCCTTCTGGGGAATCAGGTCAAAACGTAGTTCGGGCCAAGGTTCACTCGTGTATTTCACCTCTCCTTTTACGCTCTAACTTTTGCCTAGTGCCACCTTTCAGGTTTCGGCCTAGCGAGCTTTCGACTTTTTGCCTATTTATTTTTGCTTAGACCGCCTCCTTAGGTTTTCAGTCTAACAGGCTGCTCTAACTTTTGCTTGGAATCGCCCACCCTTGTGGTTTTCGATCCAACGAGCATCTCTCAAGGAAAAGTAGTACTTGAATTGATCCATGTTGATCACAGTGTTGAATTCGTTCCCGTCGATGACTTTTGACTGCAGCCACAGATGCAATGGCTTTAATAGTGAAGGGGCCTGACTACTTTGGTTGGAAATGCCTCGCTCCAGGCCACTTTTGCACCTTTTTAATGTGCACTTGATGGGATGTTGTTGTTACTGTTTTGAACATGGTATAAGGCATGGAGGCTTCTGAGCTTTTGCTTTCTGGCTTGGCATCCGGTAGTAAAGGACTCAATGCTTCTTTATCTCATGATCGACACCAGGTGTGTCTTTGTGAGACTATGCCAAGATGTTGTTGAATTCATTGAACGGGCACAATGCTCTTCTGGGGACAGCGCCGTAACAATTTTGAAACTTCTGAAGGGGTTTACCTCATCTTTCAAGTTTATTAGAAATTACTTCTTCTTTTAGAGGCTGAGCATGCCTTTCGTCTTCCCTTTCGGCGAGGGAACACATTTCCTTTGGGATGATCCCATCGAAATCTATCCCTTCGTCGTCAGGGTCGACACAGTTTATCGAAAAGCCAGCAAAATACTTAGAAGCAGGATAATGCATATCATAAAACCCTCGGGGTTGCCAAGTACAACAAAAAGACTCGAGTTGAGGATAGAAGCTACGACATGGAGGGCCAAGAGACGCAAACTCCAACTCAGAGCTAGACTTAGACGACTTGACAGACACTGTGTCAGACTCAGACTCGAAAGTGTCAATGCAAAATAGACGCGATTTGAAAATGCAACTTTTATAGTTACCCTTGACTTCCTTGCAGAGAGGTGGGAGTTAGAGGATGACAGGCCCAAGCAACAGCGCTTCAGCTCCTTCAATCCGACTCACTTGAAGGAACTCCTTGAACAACAGCCCCAAAGTCCTCATGACTACAGGACCACAGCCTGTCCGTCTTCTCTTTTGACAGATCAAACTTCTTCTTGAATTCCTCCTTTGCGGGCTCCTGGTCACTGTCAATCCTGGTGTTGGCAGCAAGGACCTTGATTGCATCTATGACCATCAGGTTAACCTCGGGCTCGGATGGGGGAGACACGACTGGTTTGGATTGATTGAATATGGTGGAGGTAGGGTTGATTTGAGTGGAGCTGATGGATATCTGGCTAACATGTGGGTTAGAAACATGTTGAGGCAGGGGCTCAGAGATGACACTGGGCCTTGATGGGAGCGGAGCTGGGATGATGCCATTGTCGATGAGATCTTGAATGGCATGTCGAAGGCGGTAGCAGGCATCAGTGAGATGGCCAGGCATTTGATGGAAAGCACAATAGGCACTTGAATCGTAAGATGCCGGGAACGTTCGAGGTGAAGGAGTTGGAAGGAGGGGCTTGAGGAAGCCAGCTTCGAGGAGCTTCTCATAAACTGAGGACAACGGTGTGGAGAAGCGAGAGAAGGTCCTTGGTGGGTTCCGACGACCGGATTGAGGAACATGATGCACCCTTTTGCCTTTGGGATTGATTTCTTTATTGCACATATCCTCCCTTTCAGCATAGGCTTTGAAAAAGGATCCAACATTCTCCTTCGGGTAAGTCCTGCCTTCATGAAACTCAGCCAGGTCTTTGAACATGTCCTTCGAGCACTTTCCGACGGCGGGAGCGTGGCAGGCTTGAGAGGATTCCTTGATTAGCCCCTGATCCAGCTTTGACACGACGGAAGTAAAAAGGTCAACCAGCCCCTGGACCATATCCATTTGCTTGTCCATTTTCTGGTTCAGTTCCTGTATAGCCCTTTTCAGCTCAGCCAGTTCTGCTTGTGCTGCCATTTTGGATTGATGATCGATGAAGGTGATGGCCTAGAGCTTTGGACAGCAAAGTAAATGAGAACTCAGTGGCGTTCCTGCAACAAGATTTTGAAAGAATCCGAAGAAATGCAATGCGCATGTCATCATCGTCAGTGTCCTCCTAGACTCTAGAAACGAGGTTGTCTCATGACGTTCGGATGCTGCCAGAATCCTCGGATTTCTTTTCGACAGTGTATCCTTGTTTGAATCGACTAACACTAAGAGATGTCAAAATAGTCTAAGCCTTTGACTACTCCGTTCTCGAAGTTTCAACTTTGGAGGTCGGAACAACTCGGTGTAGATGACGTGATACCGGAACCGAAGTGGCGTAAGCAGCCTTGATGGTGTAAGTGATTAGCACTTTAACCTGGATGGTGTAAGTATCACGGCATTCTCTTCGTTGTTCCTAGATTTTCTGTTTGAAACTTTGATTAGGTTTAGACAATAGACTTAAACGGTCCTGATTTCCCAAAGTCTCGCTTGACTTAAGGATTTTGGAAATTGATAACGCGCAACATCGAGATGCGCGACTCTTCATCGGTCCATGGCAGGGTCCTAACAATCACGAGACGAACTCGAGACAGACCTAAAAGCCGCCCTAGCATGCTCCTACGCAAAGCGGGATGTATGTATGTACAGGCATGCGATAAGGAAAGCAGTAACACATAGACAGTTTATGGGGGTTAGATGCAAGTAATCCTACCCTGTAGGTTCCTGTCTTAGGTTGAAAGGTTCTAGTGCTTTGTACACATGATGAGGCTGGTTTTGGTTTAAGGGGTTCCTCTGACTAGAGCCGCGGTATACCTCCCACTGCAATGCGTGCAGCAAAGCAATGGTCAAACGGTATTACGACTCATCATCGTCCAAGGTTGTTGGGCATTCGAGGACCCCGGGCTCCAGTAAACTGTGCCGGTTACCCAAAACACCTCAACGGGGCTTATCCAACATCGATGCAAATGAAGAACGCCAAAGTTTGACTAAATGAGGGAGAAATGCAAAATTTTGGAAATGCCTTTTGAAGCTTGGCTCACTTTTATTAATCAATATTTGGACAAGACTACATAAGTGAACAATAACAAAGCCCCAGTTCGGATTGGTCGGATGCTGAGATCCCGTTACGTTACCATTCCGTTCTTCAGCAGCGCGGAGCGTACTGTTTTGCCAGGCTTTCGGAAAATTGTTCATTTATGTATTAATGTCCAAATATCAACTAATGCAATTGATCCCCAGCAGAGTCGCCACTGTGGGCACGCGCCCCGGAAAATCGCCCCGATTTTGGTTTGGAATGGATATTGTTCGGGGGGCGGCCCATTTGGAAAATAGCGCGGCGAAACGCTTCGATTCAGAGTCGCCACTCGGGTTTTAGCGGAAGAACACCCAAGGAACCGAACTCGAGAACGTTTGCTACGTTTTACTTTGATTTGAAAAATGTTTGATTGGATTTGAAAAGGCGTAGACTGGTCCGTCGTCACCTTCGATATCTGAGGTTCGGGAGCCAGGTTACGAGAGGGGAAGGGTTTTATGGCACCCCTCTCGCCCAATCCGAAGATCGGTCTCTACTCAGGCATTTTATTAAAACGTCTGCATTTTTCTCTCATTTGATCATTTTTGGCCAGTTAGGGCGGGGGAACAGTTAACAGGGATTAATACTGTAGCACGTTGCAATTTTACATGACAAAATGTTTATGGATGCTGGTTTGCTTGCTTGAATTGAATTAAATGTAAGAACATAGATTGAGAACAGGCACTGCAAACAGTTTCAACAAGATGATGTACGCTGCTCGTCGGGCACGTGAGCAGGTGTCGTACTGGCACGCCATGGCAGAACCATTGCACGCCAACACACCCTGCGCACGCCACCTTCAGGCTGGCGTACACTACCCTATTAATTTCTTACAGCTCCTACTCTCAACCCTCTGGGCTCTGGAATGGACCAGTGCACACCCAGGACAAACCACGCAGTTTATAATATGGATTATACACATGTACAGACATAAGGAATGGCCAGTAGCCAGGAGAATAGCAAGACAGACCCCATAAACAGAGTGGGGAGGAACAAGAGGCCAGGATTGAACTGGGATGTAAGGGCCAGGCACTGGTCTTTAACAAACGTGCCGTACGCCACCCTGTGGAAGTCGTACGCCAAGTCTGCATGTGAACCAGTGTTTGGCTTTACATCATCTGGGTTCTGGAACATGACCAGACATACCCCAGTGGCCTTTCAAAGCAAAAGAAAGTAAGTATTGAAATGCTACACCTATACAGTTTTAAATACAGGAAGCTGGAAATTGGTTGTTAGCATGCAATAAGGTGATGAATAGATAATAAATAAAGCATGAAACAAAGATCTAGACCCCATTTCACAACTGAAGTACGCCAGTTTTGGAGGACTCGGACCTGCGGTACGCCACCTAAAAGGTGGCGTACGCAGGGTCCAGACAGATCCCAGACAGATCAAATTTTAAAACTGTACGTACTGCCACGGATCGGCGTACGCGGGCCTATGACCGGCGCACGCCGATTCTAGTTAGAAACGATTTTTTTTGTTTTTGAAACTTTGATAGCTTTAGGGCCAGGACTGGTATTGATTACCAGCCTTGACCCTGTTAGCTCCCCTCAGGGACCAGAACAGAAAAACAGTACCAAAGTGTATACCTTTGGCTTTTGAGATTTGAGAGATGTTTGAGCTTTGAACTTGAGGGTTGGATGATGGAGGGTGATAGATGTTTGACTGTGAGAAGTGTATGGAGGGGTCTCTTGTATACTCTTTCAATGAATGAAAGAAGAGCAAACAAGGAAACCAAGAAAAGAGAAAGAAATGGGCTTGAAGCTTAGGGAGCTAACCCTTTGGAAGACCAATGGAGGGGTTATATATAGGGGAAGAGGGAGAGAGAGGGGCTGAGGTCAGTCAAAGGGACTGGAGCCTTAGCCCTTAAGCCTTCATTCTCATTGGATGAGAGGGAATATGATGATGGGATATGTGTAAGAGATGTCCCCCCGTCCGAGATTGCTTTTTCAATGAATTGGAAGGTTCCCATGTGTTGTAGACCCCTACCCATGGCTTCTGCATACTGAAAATGCTGAAAAACACAAGTTTGACCGAAAGTTGACTTGGCGTACGCCACTAAATACCTGGCGTACGCAATGTCAACTCTGGTCAACGGTCAAAGTTGAACGATGATTGACACGTGGCAGAGGACCAGCGCACGCCAATTGAGTACTAGCGTAAGCAAGTAGGGTTTTGTTGAGGCCTTTTGGTTCTGGTTTAGAGAGTTTGAAAGGGATTTGAAAGGGTTTTTGGAATGCTCAAAGCTCAAACACACTAACATTTCTGGGGTGTTCTTGATCCGTTTCATCACCGGGGCAACAAAAGACAGTAAAAGAACTAAATCCGGATAGTCCAGAATGGGGTGTCTACAATACCTCACGGCAACTTCGTTGAGGTCGAAGCTAAGATTTCACCACGTGATACTTTATTTTTTTATAACTCAGATGTCCCGGTTAACATTTGCGCACATCGATTAATTCTAGGTAAGACCTTTCTAGGAGACCAATCCAACCGCCTACTTGCGAAGATCTCAATTAAAACTAGAGCAAAGAGAGTATGTGTGGTGTAGCCTAAATGACTATAGAAAGCTTAAACCCAAGCATTGAACAAGGAAGTCCAAGTATTTGCCAAGAGAAAATCTTTTCTATGGATGTTTCCATGAAAAAGAGTTTTGCAAACTATCATCGTGTGCTTTCAAAGTGTATTTGACGGTCCAAATTTAAATAAATTTTTTTTCGGAGAACTCACTCTTCTTTGAAAAAGTTACATTAAATTTAGACCGTTCAAAACTGAAACGGATGGCCATGATCGCTCACCTCCGTGATTGTCTTATTCACGCTTCCTCTATGAACAAGGCAATCTCATTTACCAATGGAACCAACCACTTGGTAGTAGAGAGAGAGGATTCATACACATCTAACAGTATAGTAATCTAACAGTCTAAGGCACAAATGACTAAAATAAGAAAGTTTTTCCTCACTATCCAACAAATCACTCAATTTTGGTCAAATTTATGTAACTTTATTTTCCTATTTGGTTATTTTCCTATTGTCGAGTGGGTTTATGCCAAGAGTTTAAATTCTATCCACCAGATTTTCCACCACCGCCTTTGTGGGTCTCATCGTATGTTTATTGTGATAATCTGATTTGTTCATCCTAAAAGGTTTGCAAAATAGTATATCCACGAGAAAAAAATACTTTTGATTAGACATCAATATGCATTTTTATAAATTGAACTATGGTTTATAAAATCGACGATTATGAACAATTTAATTCTAAAATTATTGACAAAATCAAACCTTCTGTTTTATAACAAAAATTCAATTTTTTCGATATGTCCAATTAAACTGAATTTTTGCGTTTTTATATTTCTATGCAGAGTATATAAGATGAACGATTTATATTATAACAATAAACGCACGGTAAGATCCACAAGCGGTGGGGTTTCCACTTGCAGCATACTGAATTTAATCCCCCTCTGCCAATCATTAATTTTCCTATTTAGCCTGGTTAGTCAGGTCCGTTGGTAGATTTGCTTTCCACCTAATCGACCAATGTTTGATTTTTGGAGTTGGGCCGCGTTTAGGTAATTTCTTGTAAATTCTTTATTAGTTTGGCATGAATGACCTACTTTTAACTCTACCGATGGATAAGTTGGGATGCGTGTAAAAAAAGAAGCGGTTATGTAAACTTTGGATAACACAGTTTTATCTTCTTAATCCAAATCCAATCCCCAACAGGATAGGAGTAATGCAAGTGATGAAAAAGTCCACCAAACTCAAAAACCCCTTTGTCTTTTTAACCCTGTCTTTTTCCCCTTCCTTAAACTGTTCCGATTAAATCGTGAAATTCCTCATTCTTTCCACTCTCTCTCTCTCTCTCTCTCTCTCCAAAAATAATTCAACAATTTCCCCATCAAAGCCCAAATCAAATCAGAGGAGAGAGAAACAGAGAAACAGCAAAAGGGTAGATCTTTGGAGAGAGAGAGTCGATGGGGAAGGTGGCGGTGTGCGTGGGGGCGGTATGCGCGACGGCGGTGTGCGTGGCGGCGGCGCTGGTGGTGCGCCACCGCATGCGGAGCTCGGGGCGGTGGGCTAAGGCGGCGGCGATAGTGAGGGAGTTGGAGGACAAGTGTGGGACCCCAATTGGGAAGCTGAGGCAGGTGGCCGACGCCATGGCCGTCGAGATGCACGCCGGACTCGCCTCGGAAGGCGGCAGCAAGCTCAAGATGATCATCAGCTACGTCGACAATCTTCCCACCGGGTATACACACACACACAGATTCTTTTTTACATACGAAAGTGTTTTTTTTTTTTTTTAATAATTCAGGTGTCCAGCGAGCTTGCGCTCACCTCGACTAATCCAATCCCACGGTTCCAGTAGCGGAGATTCCAATTAAAGCAGTGTCAATGCCCCGTGAAATGGGTTTTTCTGTATGTTTGTTGTTTTCAAGATCGGGTATTTTTTGGGTGGAGAAGTCAACTATTAAAAGAAAACGAAAAGGGTGTTTTCCAGTTATGGGAAATCGTATCTGCTAGGAATTGAATACAAAGCAAAAGAGTATTTTTATGTTTTCAGAAACAGCTTTATGCAGGAGTGTTATGCGAAAATGAATCTGAAACAAAAACCCAACCGTTTTTTTTTTTTAATTAGATAGAATTGGGAAACTAAAAGGTTGTCTTCGAATCATCGGAAATCCTTTCTGCTAAGAGTTTAAGAGAAAGCAAAAGGGTATTTATGTTTTCAGAAACAGCTTTAGGGAGGAGTGTTATGGCAAAATGAATCTGAAATCAATAACTCAACATGGTTTTTTTTAGATTGATTTCAAAGAGTGTTTTGGGCTATTAGCTAATGCAAAGTGAACTCGTTTGTTTTGTTTCTATGATTGTTGACTTTTGCTATCAAAAGCTGCACTCACAACTGGAATGACCAATTCCGAGGATGTATTTTGTGCTCTAAGATTAATTATGATTGCACTGTGACTATAGGTATGACAGCAACCAATTTGTGATTCGAATCCATCTAAAACTTAGCGATTTGCCGATTTGGCGGTATAAATTACTTAGTAGGGATATTAGTTTGGCCATTACGTATTTTGATCCCAGAGTTCTTTATATCTCAACACTCTTTGTGTGTGTGTTTGGCTTTGTTATGATGCTGAACATCCTTGTTTCTTTCTGGCCTGCCTTTGTAGAGATGAGATAGGTTGGTTTTATGCATTGGACCTTGGTGGCACAAACTTCCGTGTCCTTCGTGTACAATTGGGTGGGAAAGATAACCGTGTGGGTAAACAAGAGTTTGAAGAAGTTTCGATTCCTCCGCATTTGATGGTTGGAACTTCGGATGTGAGTTTCTCTTCTGCCAGATTTGCAAGTTTAGTTGTCATTGGACTTCTCTACATATTCTGAAAGCTTTTAATTATGGAGATTTCAGGCATTATTTGATTTTATTGCTGAAGCACTCAAGAAATTTGTTGATACGGAAGATGAAGATTTTCATATGCCACCTGGTAGAGAGAGGGAGCTAGGTTTTACCTTTTCATTCCCAATCAAGCAATCATCAATTGCATCAGGGACTCTTATGAAATGGACCAAAGGCTTTTATATAGAAGATGCGGTTAGTCTCAATTACATTGAATCCTTCACTTATAATATGGAAATATTTGTTAGCATCTTTATATGTAGTTGTCTGGTTGATATGTGTTATCATCTTTATATGCAGCTGCTAATGTTAGTAACTTAGTACTCAGGTCCAAAAAAGTGGACATCAACCAACAACAATAATAGCACCCATTTAATCCCCAATCGATGGGGGTATGGACTAGAGACAAACCTAACTTCACAAAAATATATGCACAAAGTGACTGCTCATAGAAAATTTTGCCACTGAAATAGCAGTTCTCCTATACCTCCAAAAATCGAGGAATCAAGGAACGTTATGCTGTGGACATCAACCATGTGCAGAAACTGATAACAAGTTCTTATATCAGCAGTCTTGGTTGTGAGGAATGTTGGGTTTTAATGTCTTGCATCTTTGGTGTAGATGAAGCAAATAGCTGTTTTTGTATCTATTTAGCGGATATCTATCACTGTCAGGTTCGATGAATGAGCCTCTTATTATATTTTTATTTAGTATTGGAAGGAAATCCAACACAAAGGACCCTTAGACTTTAGGGTAAACTGGTAGTTTTCCCTACTCTGTTTGTGTGTGTGCATGCACGCCTTATAGCATGTTTGCCCTTAGGTTTTAAGTTCTACTTTTAATACGCTTGCGCTCTAGTCTCTGTCGTGTCTCAGTGGCTGATGATATTTTAACTAGCTGATTTCTTCATTCGTAGCAGTCGAGGTTGTGTATCTGGTACAGTTGTCGTGAAACCGTGAAAAATGGAATTGCGAGGACAATATATTCTCAATATACTGTTAATGACTCGTGGATTTGGTGACTTAACTTGTTCCCACTGTCCATTTTTCCCCTTGAATGCTTACTTCTGTTTTTCCTTTGCTGGCTCCATCATAGGTTGGACAAGATGTTGTTGGAGAGTTGACAAAAGCCCTGGAAAGAGTTGGCCTTGATATGCGTGTAACTGCTTTGGTAATTCCTCGTTTCTCCTTTTAAAAGCTATTCTAGGAACTTTTTTCGAGTGAGGATATCGCTTACAGTTTTTCAGTGCTGGCAGTGGATATTTCTCATTTTGCCTGTCATTCTGGTCAGCTTCCTTAATATTTGATTTGGTGAACCACTTCTCAGACTGAGACTCAACTTGTTGGTTTGGTTCAGGTCAACGATACCATTGGAACATTGGCAGGAGGCAGATACTATGACCCGGATGTAATTGCTGCTGTGATTTTGGGTACTGGAACGAATGCAGCATATGTAGAGCGCGCCCATGCGATTCCCAAGTGGCATGGTCTACTACCTAAATCAGGAGAGATGGTTAGTCCTTTCTGGACGTTTGCTTTTTCAACCTTTTTTACTTTTCATCTAAAACTTTCAATTAGTATATTCTCGTGTCTTTCCCTTTTTTTTTTCTCCTTGTTTTCTTTATTCGCTTGGTGCAAAAGTGTTAGTGCTTTAAACTGGGCTGGGATCATATGTTATCATCGAACTTGGTGGTAAGCCATCTTTGTCTCTTTGAAGGCTATCAACATGGAGTGGGGTAACTTCAGGTCGTCACATCTTCCATTAACGGAATATGATCAAGCCATGGATTCTGAGAGCTTGAACCCTGGAGAACAGGTTGCTGTATTGCCTTGTTTCTATTTAGGTTTGGAGGAAATAATAAACATCTGATTCCATCTTTCTGACTGAGTTGGACAGATTTTTGAGAAGATTATTTCCGGCATGTACTTGGGAGAAATTGTGCGTAGAGTTCTCTGCAGGATGGCTGAAGAAGCTTCCTTTTTTGGTGATACCGTACCCCCAAAATTGAAAATTCCATTTATGTTAAAGTATGTCCTTGGGTATATACTTCGTAATAGTCTGGCATTTTCTCTTACTTTGCTTCAATTTGAAATCCTTGGTCAGTTTCCGTTTGCTTCATATGTGGAGTGACTAGAAGATGCAGAACAACCTACCTTTATGATGAGAGTGTTCACCATTTGTTCTTTAAAAATGTGCAAATTTTTTTTTCAATCTTAGTGCACATACTGGCACCAATACTTTGTTGCATGGAATCAAATTACATCATGCATAAAGTACTTTTCTATTCATGTGAGAGAAACAACCAGTGACTTTGTTGCATGGATTCCAAATAATCAAACACAAAGTACATTTTCATTTCTTCAACCTTTCAACCAACTGGGGCTAGCTAAGTTGAGGTTCGAATCTCCCCACCTGTGTGTGGGTTTTATTCCCCTTGTATTTGTTGGGATTATTTCTCTCCTTAATGGGGCAATTAGTTGGGTTGGGCTTATTATGACTGTAGACTTGTTTCCAGTTTGATGTAATTTTAATACTTTTATTCTCCTACCGCTTGTAAAAAAAGAATAATAATAATAATCTTCAACCTTTCGGAATGGCATGCGCATTTATATTGGTCTGTGAAGCATTTGTATATTTCTGCATCCATGTGATGTATGTGGATGTTGGAGATTCTATGTGCATAGTATAGATGTATATCACTTGCATCCATCTGAGAGCTCGTATGAGCCAGTGACATATTTATGGTAACATGTGCAGAACCCCGGCTATGTCTGCAATGCATCATGACACATCTTCTGATCTCAGAGTGGTCGGGAGCAAGTTAAGGGATGTTTTTGAGGTATAGTACTTTCCTTCCTTCTAGACATTTTGAGTTAGAGAAAGGGGTATAGAAGAATTTTCATTTGAAACCTCGCTTTATCGTTTATCCACTGTTGTTGGTTTTGATCATGTTTGTCTAGAAACAATTGAAGCCAGACACCTTAGTGTGAGTGTTTTCTACCTAAGAGAGCTGAAACTTGGGGGTTTCTTATTTGCTTCAAATTTTTCCCATGCTTATAGATATCTAATACTTCACTGAAAACAAGAAAAGCAATAGTAGAGGTCTGCAACATAGTCGCCGTTCGTGGAGCCCGCCTATCTGCGGCTGGGATTCTGGGCATCCTCAAGAAACTGGGGAGAGACACATTGAAAGAGGGGGAGAATCAGTCAGTGATAGCATTAGATGGTGGACTTTTCGAGCACTATACGTTATTCAGAAGTACTATGGAGAGCACTCTAAAGGAGTTGCTGGGGGAGGCATCAGAAACCATTGTGATACAGCATTCCAATGATGGCTCTGGCATCGGAGCTGCACTCCTAGCCGCTTCACACTCCCAATACCTCGAGCTAGAGGAATCTTGATGACGGAGAGGGAGAGAGATTTCCAGTCAAAAGAGATTGCAATTTTTGTGTGTTTTTTGTTGTATATTTTCTGTTCCCCTTTGTTATACAACTTGGTTTGGATCTATCTCCTGGTTCAAGAGTTGGTCCAAGCAAATCCTTGATTTGTGTTCTGCCAACTAGCCTCAGTTGGTCCCTTGGTTTTCTGGTTCTCTTCCAAGTGCTGAAAAGTTTTGAGCACTGATGTAAACTTCATTTCTCATGATATAGAGAATAAAATGGGGAATTGCGGCTTTTGTTTTCAGTAACTGCTTGTAGCAGAACATTCACTCTGGTACACTAATGCAAATAAAGCTTTTATTTGTTTACTATAGGAATCAATAAATTTGGTTTTGTACTCCCAGTTGTTGACCATTTAGAATCTTATTTTAACTATTATTATTATTATTTTTGAGAGGTCTGTGTTACATGGAATCGTGGACAAGTAAAGTAAACCAAATCAAACCAAGCAAAGCCTTAAGTCCCAAATATAATTGGTTTGGGGTTTGGCAAAAACCTGAGGCAAGCTGACCTGTTTCCATCCCAACTACACTGTCCAACAAATCTCATAGAGGTTGTTTTTCCCGAACTCACATCGATAATCGAAAGCATTCACAATTTATAGCTCATTGAGCTAATCAACAAAGTCAAAATGTAAGTTGATCGGATGTTAAAACATTAGGACACATTCACGTTAACAAGAAAAGATCACACCAATGACCATAACCTATTCTTTTTTATTTTCTCTATTCAAACGAAACCTATTTATTTCAAGATAAATTTGTTCTAAAATTATGTCAGCCAATATTAGATCAACGTTATTTTGACTTAATCGATGTCCTGATAAACTCTACGAAATGAAAATTTCCGATTATCAAAATGTGTCCTAAAAGAAGTTAAAGAACCCACAAATGAACCTAACTAGACGGACTTAAACTGCAGTTTGCGCAAATCCATTCTCAAGATTTGTTCATAGGGCCTCACATAGGGGTGTAAAACGAGCCGAGCCGAACCGAATATTGGCATGTTCGAGCTCGGCTCGATCAAAATTCGTCTGGCTCGAGCTCGGCTCGAGTTCGAATCGAGCCGGAAAAGTTAGGCTCGATAAACATGTACAAAGCTTGAGCTCGGCTCGTTAGTATTCGATCTTGAATAAACGAGCCAGCTCGGTTAAATTCGAGTTCGAATTCGTCAACTTTTCAGCCTTAATATTGAAAAATTGGCTAAACGAGCCGAGTCGAACCAAATATTGGCATGTTTGAGCCAAGCCGAGCCGAACCTATATATTTTAAGCAGAGACAAACCTGTTCGTGAACCTATATATTGGCATGTTCGAGTTGAACCTATATATTTCGAGCCGAGACGAACCTGTTAGAGCCGAGCCCTGCTAGGTTCGAGCTCGACTCGTTTATCAAACGAGCTGCAAAATTGAGCTCGAGCTCGGCTCGTTTATCCTTCGAATTGAGCCGAACTCGTGAGCTGCTCAGCTCATTTGAAGCTCTTCACACACCTTTTGTGAGGATAAAGGGAAAAATTCAAAATACCCCCCAACCTATACACCCAAATTCAATTAGACTCCTAACCTTTTAAAAACTTCAATTTTACTCCCAACGTTATATTCCGTTAATCAAAATGCCCCCTTCCGTCCAAATTACTAACGGATTCCGTTAAAGGCTCCGTTAAATAGTATTCTGATCGAATTTCGATGATCCGAGCTGTTCAATGTGTTTAAAATGTGATTTTAAGGGTACTTGTAAGAAATCAACAAAAAAAAATGACCAGGAAGGGCTTCATCTGTACAGTTTTTTATTGAACTATTCAATAAAAAACTGTTTAGATGAAGCCCTTCCCGGTCATTTTTTTTGTTTATTTCTTACAGGTACCTTTAAAATCATGTTTTAAACACATTGAGCGGCTCGGATCATCAAAATTCGATTGGAAAAGGGGAGGTGTGGATCGATCCGGATTTTATTCAAGTACGGACGTCCGGATTTTGCTTCGGTCTATACCACCCCTTTTCGGATCGAATTTCGATGATCTGAGCCGTTCAATATGATTAGAATGTGATTTTAAGGGTACCCGCGAGAAATCAGAAAAAAAAATGATCGGAAGGGCTTCATCCGAACAGTTTTTTATTGAACCATAAAATAAAAAACTGTTCAGATGAAGCCCTTCCGATCATTTTTTTTTGCTGATTTCTAGCGAGTACCCTTAAAATCACGTTTTGAACACATTGAGCGGCTCGGATCATCAAAATTCGATCCGAATACTATTTAACGAAGCCTTTAACGGAATCCGTTAGTAATTTGGACGGAAGATGGCATTTTGATTAACGGAATATAACGTTGGGAGTAAAATTGAAGTTTTTAAAAGGTTGAGAGTTTAATTGAATTTGGGCGTATAGGTTGGGGGGTATTTTGAATTTTTCCCGAGGATAAAATCTCATTTGTAGGGTCGTAAAATAATAAGAATAGATCTTGGATAGTGATAATATCAAAACTGTTTTTTCTTGTGTCAAAATTCTAGTGCATAAAAATTTTGTACATTGCACATAGCACAAATCTTTTGTGCACTAGAATTTTGAAACTAACAAAAATAATTTTGGTATTATCATTTCCCTAGATCTTTCCTTATAAAAGTTCATTCAAGATTGTCTCGTAAGACGAGATGTAGATGATGTGAATCATGTATAAAAATTACTTTATCCGTTCTATATTGACAGTCCCACTCACTCTTTCTTATCATTTTTCAAATTAAAAAATTAACTATTTTCGTGTATAATTTTTAAAATTTTTTCATACTGTATTAAAAATCTCAGTTAGTACATTAATTTGGTGAAAAAAAATTTAAAAAATTATACACAGGAGTATTTAATTTTTTTATTTGAAATATGGCACATCTTTTTACAATGAACTTCCAACGTGGAACAGAGAGAGTAAAGATTTTTTGGGTACATAAAATTAATAATTTTTCAAATAAGTTTCAACAATTGAGGATTACTTTCGCTGGTAAAAAATATTTTCTTCAAATATTTTTTGTAGTTAGAAAAATATAAAAATGTAAGTAATTACTATCGAAATTGAAGAAACCCGTGGTGGGTTTTTCTTTTCCGAAATCAAAAGTCCGTCTGGATAGCATCGATGCTCCCTATCTTCCCTTCCGAACTTCAGATGAGAAAGTAGATACAGCAGTTCATGGTGTATTGTAGAATAGGAAGGGGTTACAGCATATTCAAATCAATATCTTTCTAATCCAGGTTTCGTTTCAACTCTCCTTCAAATTCGCATCTTTCACATATTTTTGTGATTTGTAAACCTTTCCATTGGCAATTAGGGCTTGTTCGCAGCCACCCAGATGTCTTAGACCACTCATTGTCAAATCCTTAATTTTTGGAAGCTGGGTTTCATTCAAAACCCTCAAAACACAAGTTCGCAATGAGCTTTAGAGGTTTCTCTGTTGGTTGCTTTCATAAAACCGTAGAAAACTCCTATTTTCTGAAACCCACTAGTTCGCCATTCGACTTTCACCATGTAGCCCTAGCAAAACCCGGACACTTTTCGATTGGGTTTCGCCTAAAAGATGGTTTTTGGAATCACTCTTTGAGAAGAGGTCGTAGTTTTTCGAGCTCATATACACAGAAAGTTTCTGAAGATGGTGATACTGCAGTCAAGATTGGGAAAACCTTGCCTTGGTTAGCATCACAGAGGAACAAGGACACTAAAAGGGTAGAGAAAGTGACAAATTTGAAAGCTACCCGGTCTTCTTGGGAGGAATCAGCAGAGAAGTTTTTAAAAAGTGGTACATCTAATGTGGAAAATGGGGGTAGTACTTTAGTTGATAGACGGGGCTACACAGACGGGGCCCAGCAAGTTGTGGAAGAAGAAGAGGGAGAAAATGAGGTTGTTGATGATCCGAGATGGGACAAGATTAAGAATAGGTATAACAGGTTTGTTGATGCGAAACCCAGATTTGAAAGACCCGAGTTTCGCCAGACGGGGGATAGGCAGGAAAGTTGGGGTAGAAAGACGTGGAAAGAGGCTACTGAATCGACAGTGCCCAGGATGGTTGGTGAAGGGATTTACGGTGTGGGACCCGTTTTGGCTGCATTGTCGGCTGGTAGAAGAGAGTTCTATGCTCTGTATGTACAGGAGGGGCTTGATTTGAGTGGCAATAACAGGAAGAAGAAGGACAAGAAAGGGTTTGAGCGTGTTTTGAGGATAGCTGAAAAGATTGCCTTAAGCAAAAAAGAAGTTTCAAAGCATGACCTGAATATGGTAGTTGATAGTCGCCCGCATCAGGGCCTAGTCCTAGATGCTTCTCCACTGGACATGGTAGGGATCAAGGAATTGGACCCAGTTCCAATGGGGCAAGAGAAGTCTCCTCTTTGGGTTGCCTTGGATGAGGTAACGGATCCCCAAAATTTAGGAGCAATTATTAGATCATCCTACTTTTTTGGAGTTTCAGGGGTGGTGTTGTGTGCGAAGAATTCTGCGCCATTAAGTGGTGTTGTAAGCAAAGCGAGTGCAGGCTCATTGGAATTAATGGAGCTTAGGTCTTGCAAGAATATGATGCAGTTCCTAGTATCATCTGCTGAAAATGGTTGGCGGGTTATTGGAGGCTCAGTTTCTTCAAGAGCCATTCCTCTGAATGAGGTTAAGCCCAATGCACCCACAATTCTTGTATTAGGGAGTGAGGGCACTGGGTTGAGGCCATTGGTAGAGAGATCATGCACTCAGTTGGTTAGGATACCTGGAAATTTTCCAGTGGATACAAGTGCAGGACATGAAGATGGGGAAAGTGTAGGTACGACTCGTGGGTACTCGAGTGAAGAGTTCCGGTCCTTTCTGGCGGTGGAGAGCTTGAATGTCAGTGTTGCAGCAGGTGTGCTTCTTCATCATTTGATTGGTAGCAATTATAACGATGACCAAACAGGAAATGGGGAAGCTGATTTACTTGAATGAGAATTGAGGATTCATGGCACTTGCCTTTAGATTTCTTATTCTGCAATTTGTTTTTCATGTTTATGGTCGTCCATGGATTTTTCTTTGATATATGGTTATAAGTGACTTTTACATGTGCATCTTCTGGATTTGTTGAGGAGGCTTATATTTCCAATTCTCTTTCCATCACTTAATTGGATATAACTAGCCATTGCATTCAGTCACTAACGAGTTCTGCACTTGCATGATCCTTGCGGTACGATTTTCTCATCTGAGTATGTAAGTCTAAATTGGGTTCCGGTTTTGGACACAAATCCCATGCTGTTACTCCATACCAATTGTCATGTGACTCGTGTCTGTTGGTGTCCATGTAACACTACTTTGCATATAATTTGATTTTTGCATGGCATTGGATCCCTCTAGTTAGTTAGTATTGACATGAATTGTACGGACAAAGGAATAACATATAGGCTTTTTGTCATCGATTTCTCTCTTATTTTACAGCAATTCCGTTTCTATGATCCATCATCTGTAAGGCTTTGAATATTTGTTTTCTATCAGTGGGAGCTTCTCCTTCCTCAAACATTATAAAAAACCTTGATCCATGTGTTCAATTTAGAAACAAGTGATCGAACTCGTATTCTTTACTCATCATATCTAGTGGACACGGCTACTCTCTGAGAGGAAACGAAGAGTCCATGTAACACACTGTAGAAGTAGTTAGAATGCGAAGATTTTATTCGTACCCAGGTCTATGCGGGTAACAGGCATGGATATTCAACCTGCCTGATATATAGCCTGTGCTTCTATATTTTGATAGTGTTGCAGCAGTACTTTATTCACCTGCAGATCTTTTCCTGAGAGCTCATTTTAGCAGCTTTGAAATTCTAATATGATGAAATGTCTACTCATCTTATCGACTTTCTTTTATTGTCAAACTATGAATTTATTGATTTTAAGAACAAATTTGTTGGGACGATGGAAGAAGGTAACAATCATTTTCTTGATGTTTCGGTAAACAAGTTAAAGAGGACAAATTTTTGTTTAGGATCTTGTCCTACTCATACTTTTGGGTCCTGCCAGTTGAAGTTGAACGGTCCAGATGAAATGCAGAGGCCTACATGATTGTCTGAGTGTCAACGAGCCATACATTTACTTGAAGCCAAATCCAAGTGACCATGTGATAGTAGTGCTACCATATGCCTGCCCTTTGTTTCATCAGGTCCACATGCTTCCATCCTTTTGCTTCGGTTTTCAGGTTTAGCTAACCCAGGCTAATGACAGCCTATTTCTATGCCAAAACCAGGTTGCGTAGTTGCATCCATTTTCCCTGTGGCTATCGCGATTAGATTCCATAACTACCTGGGATATATGGTTACAGAGAACTACGTGAATTGGCCCGCCGGGCAGACGGAGTCATATACGTTAAGTATATCTTTTCTGTCCTCGTCTATCCTTTGACATCCAACATGGCAACAGCATTTACAGATATTCTCTTCATTTTCTTTTGACCCTCTTCCAATCACACACTCAACAATTGTTTTCAAATGGATGCCTCAATCATTTTCCCTTTTTATTTGTCAACAAGGTCCCCGAGTTCGATTTGCTTCCCTGTATGAATATCCGAATGTGGCCATGTATTAGGCTTGGTGCAAACATATACCAAACGACAAAGGCGATAACCGGTATTCAATGCTTTCTTATTTATACCACAATAAATAATCAGGTTTTTTTCATTGCTCTAAGCTAATTCCTTTGCCGAACACAAGTGTGGGAAATTAGCTATAATTATTTCAGAATGGGGTAGGGGTAGAGGTAAGATTTGACGTCACAGCAAGTGTAGGGGAAGAGCAAAAATTCATCAAATGATTTTATAAAATTAAGAAAAAATGATCTCTAGTCTAGATATATAGGTAAACACCACGGATCCAATGAGGAATCCCGCGCGGTGCTACTGTGCTGGACTTCCCTTTTCCTAGCAAATTTCGATGATCCGAGCCGCTCAAAGTGTGCAGAAAGTGATTTTAAGAATACTCGAGAGAAATCAACAAAAAAAAAATGATCGGTAAGGGCTTGATCAGAGCAGTTTTTTACTGAACCGTTTAATAAAAAACTGTTCGGATCAAGCTCTTTTCGATAATTTTTTTTGCTAATTTTTCGGGAATACCCTTAAAATCAAGTTCTGATAACTTTGAGCGGCTCGGATTATCGAAATTTACTTAGGAAATGAGAGTCCCACATTGTAGAACCGTACGTAATCCCTTATGGGATCTGGAATATATAGGTAGGGAACATGCTAAACAAATTGGTAGTGGTGTTTGATTTTGCGTGACGCATGAAAATGTTGTACTCCTAATTAAAAAACAAAAAACAAAAAAAAGGAATAATTCTGCGAATCTTCCACACTTGTGAGGTCCCACCACTCAGCACGTGCCACCTCAAATTACTAAAACACCCTCAGACTGTCCTTAATAACCACCCTATCTAACGGTCTCTCCGTCTCTAAAATTACGGATCGGCTATCCTTTGAAATACTATAAAATTACCCGGTCTCTCACATTTCCCCCCTTTCTCTCTCCTCTCATTCTCTCTCTCTCTCTCTTCATTCTTCTTCTCTCTTTTTTCTCCGTCCATGGCCATCTGAGAGAAGCAACTGAACACATGAATGGGGAGAAATTGTAATAAACGTAGCCGAATTTAGGGCTTTTTTAGGGGTCTCAATATCCTTGTCCTAACGCATTCCCAGAGAGTGAAAGAGGAGGGAGGAGAGGGAAGTCAAAATAAGAAGACGATGTCGCCATTTGACTCTCTGGATGCGTTTCTTATCTATTCTAGCGGAGTTTTTTGTAGTCCTCTCGCTATATTTATTCAGATCCAGGTTCGGTTTTCCTTTTGACTTCTCCGTTTGTTTTCGGCCACGAGCCAGAAAAAAGAGCTCAAGTTTTATTGCTTGATTCTTATTTTACGGTTTGGATATCGGAATTAGGCTCTTGTTTGACGAGAAAGAATGTATACGAAAGATAGAGAAGAGAATTTTGAATGGAACTTGTTAAAGCATCTAACTCATAACCAATTGACAATCAGTGGTCCACGCTTCTATACTAGTTTTGGAGAAGATAATTAACCGATGTGGGACAAACTCCAACAGAACTATTAATCCCACTAGGTTTATTTGCTTAACATGGTTTGGTAAAAGTTTGATTTCGAGTATTATCATTGATAATCTATCAATGCCAATTGCCAAAATGGGGTATGAATTTAACAGTTTATTGACCATATACCCGAATCGTAAAGAAAGATATGTGAGCCCAATCTGATATACGGTAGAAGACTTTTTTGTTCGGTTACTAATCAATGCCAATGCTTGTAATTCTCGCGTTTGGTTGCCAAAAAAGTATAATCTGAAAGAGAGAGAAGAAAATCGTGAATGGAACTATCAACCTGACGAGCTTTGGTTGGAGAGGAACAAACGAGTCTTTCAGCATAAAGCCCTTCCCCAAGACCAGTTGATCCTCCACCCCATTAATTCTATAAGAGACTCACTCAGCTCTAAGAGGAGTGTGCAACTTACGCAAGAAAATAGGAGGTTATGTGATAATTGGCAGCTTTCTGGGAGTGTGTTTGGCCTAGCTAGGTGTTAGGTTTATAGTTGCTTTGCCTCTGTATAGATTTTGCTTTTCTGGTATAGTGCTGCAGTGAGTTGTTTGCTTTCTTTTGTAAGCAATTGTATAGCAGGGGTATGCCCCGCAGATTTTGTATATGTGGTTTTGTGCCTTTATTGAAAGGAAGTACTTATCCAAAAGAAAAAAAACCTGACGAGCTTTATTTGCTTAACATGGTTTAGTGAAGTTTAGTTTCAACTATTATAATTGCCAATTGACAAAAAGGGATATGAATGTTACAGTTTCTTGACCATATACCCAGAATCATAAAGAAAGATGAATATAGCCGACTCTAATTGGTGGGAAAAGACTTTTTTTTTTTTTTTGGTTACTTATCAATGCCAATGCTTTCTTTCCCCTATATTTTTGTCAGGAACCTTGCAGATTATGTTAGGTTTGAAATTCTGTTGTTTTTAGGACAAAGTTGGATTTTATTGTTTTTGAAATACTTTTGGTCAATATGAATCTTGTTATGCAGGGATATCTAATTTGCTTAACTCTCGCTGTCGGATGGGTGTTTGCTGCTTATGTCAGGTATCAAGCATTTGTCTGCAAAATTTAGTGATGAGGTGGCATCAAGTTACTGGCTCATTTTCCGCCACGTAATCTTGGTGGAAAGGTACAAACTCCAGATTTATTTACTGTTTTCTTTCTTGTCACAGGAGTAGAGAGATTAGACGGATGAAAGATAACATGAAAGGCGGCAATAGCTTTGCGTTTCTTAGTCACAATATTAATGACCTCGAGCACTCTAATCAGGTTGACCTGCCAAGAGTGACTGTTGTAATGCCATTAAAAGGCTTCGGGGAGCACAATTTACATAACTGGAGAACTCAGGTAAACTCTGCGAAAAACCACATACTACCCCTGTTGAAGTGCTGAAATTAGAAAATAGGAAATGATTACTTCTCTTTCATATCAGTTTTCTCTTGGTCTTTTTTCATCTTCGCTCTAGTTATTAGTAAATAAAAGTTGGGATACTCACCCTCAATGAAGAGCCACTAGAGATGCTTCCTCTCATTGCAGAAGTTTTTAATGTGATAAAGCAAAGGGAAAAAGGATTGGCACTTCAACTTGTATTTGTTAACACTGGATGTTTGTCTCTCCTGTGATTCAGATTCATGTATTAAAACCATGATGGACTTCTTAGGACCACTTTTGCAACTAATTTATCTAGATTGCGATATTGCATGCCTTGATTTCACTGAAAAACTGATTCCAAGTTTTGAACTTCTTTAATCTTGTTCGATCAATATGTGAAAGGTTGTAGATATCCTCTGGTCTTGATTTTTGTTCTGGTTCATTAATCATGAAATGCAGATCACGTCCTTATATGGTGGTCCTTTGGAATTTCATTTTGTGGTGGAAAGTACGGATGATCCTGCTTACCATGCTCTAAATCGGTTACTAGCAGATTTTAAGGTATATATTGCACAACCGATTCCCTTTGTCATATGACGATTTAGTTGCCTCTACAGTTCATGCCTTTGATTATGCAAGGGACTCAGCTATGGTGAGAAAGCAAAGTTGTCGTATCATGTTTTTATGCATTAGTACATGTATATAAGCATATGCCGATTATCGTTGAAAATGTGCACAGCATCTATATTTTGGAGGTGTCGGATATTCCGGAGGATATTAAATCATCTTGCTGTACAAAACTACGAATATTATCCTTGATGAAAATTCTCCTGGGCAAAAATGAGGTTTCATGTAGTATCTAGAATGCAGCATTTCCTGTTTGTCATTTCCATATCACTTGGTTTTTGGTAGTTCTGATCTTTGGATTGTGAAGAAACTGTTGTATCAGCCGACCCACTGAGGTTGGTTTGGCTTGCTTTTTATCTGTCAACCTTGTTCTCCACTGTGATGTATGAGTGTCACGTTCTAGCTACTCAAAAGTTCTATTGTGTAGACTGTAGAAATCTGTTGAGTTAGAGGTCAGGCCGTGCTATACTGCATCATCCTTTGCTAGCTACTTCAGTTACCATATTGTTCTGTATGCATTCATCATGCTTATTGGAACGTCCCAAATTTTTTCTCAGAATATGGCTAGGATCTTCTGGTTATTTTCCTTTCCTGAATTGTTCCAATGTTTTGTACAGGATGACGTTGATGCAAAGATTATTGTAGCTGGGTTGTCAACAACTTGTAGTCAAAAAATTCACAATCAGTTGGTAGGTACAAGTCTACACCCCTGCAGTTAATGCCCCTTAAATGATCAACCTTTATTCTTCATAGAAAATGAAAAGAACAGTTCAGTGTTAGGCATCTTTGTTCCTTTTTTTTTTGGTGTATAAATGTGATCTTATACGTTGCGTGGACTTTCCCTGCACTCTCCACCGATCCAAAAATAAATAAAAAATCTTATACTTTGCGGTGTTCCTTTTTTCTGGTCAAGTTAAACTTTACAACCATAAATTTGACTAAATTTTGGCGGACTGAGGATTGAATTTGATTCTCACCATGAGGTAATCTTATCTACAATCAGTTACAAAGTAAAGGGAATCCTGTGTTTACAGACGGGAGTCTGTTTGTATATTTATCTGCCTATAGCCCAGAGGGAATTGAGGATTTATGTCTTGGATATATGTCTCTCATTGTTGCTCATCAAGTATGGTGCAATTGTGCAGATTGGAGTGGAGAGAATGCATAAAGACAGCAAGTATGTGTTGTTTCTTGACGATGATGTTAGGCTGCATCCTGGGTCAATTGGAGCCCTCACTGCCGAGATGGAAAAAAATCCTGAGGTATGGTAAAGTAAATGCAACTGCTTGATTTTTGTAGACTGTACTGAGTTGGTTAGCTCTTGTTGTGATATGTCTGCCTCCTATGGCAACCTTAACGTTGTGCTATTGACGTGCAGATTTTTATTCAAACTGGATACCCTCTCGATTTACCTTCTGGAAGTTTGGGAAGTTACTGCATCTATGAATACCATATGGTATGACAGTCACAAAAAGCTTTAATTTTCTTTTAATGTTTCATTGTCCATGCACATGTACAAATAATGTGCACGCATTTAGTGTCGTGTGTTTGTTTCCAACCAGCTGCATGTAGCTTTTCTTATCCATATAACTATGCTGGAAGTAGTCCTGAAACATCCTCGGCCATTGCTGAAAGCATTTTATATTTCAGACTTTTCAGTTGTGTATTTCCAAGTATACATCTTGTGGCGCCTATATGTGATATCCATAAAGCAACCTTTCAAATTGAACAGTCAATAAGATATGCAATTACGAGAACAATGAAGTATAAGCATGACGAAATCAAATCTCTGATTTCATATCACAAAAATCTATCTGCTTGAAGTAACAATTGAGCCCAATTAATTGTGCAAGATCCTGAAATAAATGTACGAACGGGTGTTGTTTAACATATATTAGTTGGCCAAAGTGCCAAACATAGAGGTCATTGCATAGAGATATTTCACTTGTTAAAAATATTTTTAAACTCATGAATTAACAGAAAATCATCTTTTGCAGCCTTGTTCGATGGGGTTTGCTACTGGTGGCAAAACATTTTTCCTGTGGGGAGGGTGCATGATGGCAAGTACCAGCTTCTTCCTTTTCGAACTGTTGCATGCTCATTGTGGAAATGAAATAGTTGTGGAGTTCTTTCCATAATTTTCTTTCGATTCAGATGCATGCAGATGATTTTAGAAATAACCGTCATGGGGTGGTTTCGGATCTTCGAGATGGGGGATATTCTGATGACATGACTCTTGCAGCCATAGCAGGTATTGTGTTCAGTGATTTGCCCACGTAACCTTGTTCAAGTTAGTCGTTTTGTCTAAAAGCTACATTTTTCTTGATATTGCAAACATGTATCACTACTACCCCACCTATCTTTAAGCCAAACAGGTTGAACTTTGCCCTGAATCACCAATTAATTAAACACTGGTAAGTTATTTTACGAAAATTTCCTTTTTCATTCAAATATTTGCATGAAGTGGCCGATCTCAAATTTGAACCTGCATTCTTACACTTGTTGCCTGCTGGTTTAGTGTTTCATCAAGCAATGGTCCCCGTCTACAACTGATAACCTTCCAATGCAAGCAGCATTGGTTAATGTTTTGGTTTTTTGTATCTTTTCTCTAAATCAAATTGGATGTACTTGAATTCATCATAGTATGAGGACAACATGTATTGGTTGGCAGAACTCTACACTTACATTTCTTCTGTGTTTCACTATTACATGAGCTGTGTCACAAGGAATTCCTATGTCCATAATTTTCATTTGTAGCTGATAGATCTCTAATTTACAATTAATGATTTCATTTCTTATTTTCCAGGGGCTCATAAGAGGCTAATTACATCACCACCAGTTGCTGTTTTTCCTCACCCGCTGGCAAGTGATCTTAGTTTCTCAAGGTTTGTAATGTAGAGATCAAAAGTATTTGTACTTGAAGACAGGGATTAAATCGCAAATAAAATATGCTATTTCCTCTTGACTTTTTGATCTGTGAAGGTACTGGAACTACTTGAGGAAGCAAACATTTGTTCTGGAATCATACACAACAAAGGTTAACTGGATAATGAACCGTGCATTATTTTCTTCCCACTGCTACCTATCATGGGGATTTGTGGCGCCATATCTTATGGCTGTCGTTCATCTTGCGGCAGCACTAAGAATTTATTCTCTAGGGCATTCACTCGGGGATACTGCCCATACTTCTCTTGGTAAGACACGTAAAACGCAGGCCCCTAAGTGTTGAAGATAATTAGACTCCTCACAAAGGATAACAATGCTGTCCTACTGATTTTAAAATTGCAAACAAAATTCAGTATTTTGCAGACGCCTGCAGATATTGATTACAGCCCATTGAAACAGAATGAAAAAATCAAGATAGAGAACGATGTTAAGTGTCAGGCCTTCAATTTATTCTTCCAATGTCTCGAGCGATTCTGGTTTTCCTTTCATCGATCATTTCTTTTTCAGGTTTGACACTTGCAGGCTGCCTAGCTATATGCACTTTTATAGAACTTCTCTCTATGTGGAACTTGACCAGAATAGAAGTTCAACTATGCAACATGTTATCTCCTGAGGCGCTTCCTCTGTCCCTTGCCTCTTACAACTGGTGCCTTGTAAGTATCTCTTCTTTCGGTTGCCGTTCCTTTGTCTGCAATTCAATTTCCTGGAACTGTCTGTTACGCATGAATAAACCTTTCAAATGAAACCTAATATATTCTGTAAGGTTTACTGCGGTACAATGCAAGAGTTTCAGGTGACAGCCACATCAAAAAGACAGAAACTATCATTTTCTTTCTTTACCTCCTCACGTTATTTTATTTTGTGGATTGTTAAAAAAGTATAATATTGACGATCAAAGTGTACTGGTGATGTCATTTAGTTTGTTAGATTTATCATGGATTGACTTTGAGCAATAATTTATCTGCTGTTCAATGGAGCAGGTATTTATTGCGATGCTGGTGGATAATTTCTTGTACCCTATCTCCGCTTTTCGTTCACATTTTTGTCAGTCCATCAATTGGTCTGGCATTCGATACCACTTGAAGGATGGGAAGATAAGTAAGGTATGCTTGTTAAGGCCTATGGTTTCCCCCAGAGCATAACAGTTGTTTAGTGTTTGTTAAAGAGAAGAAAGTGGTGCAATTGTCTTACAAATGAAAAGGCATAGCTCCCCCGATGAAAATACCCTTCATTTTGATAGTGTCCATTCTGTTGTTTTGACGTGGATTGGGGAAGCCCTATGGTACACACGAAACAGTATGAAACAATATGTAAATCGTAAGTAAACACCATACACTTGGTAACTAGCATAATTCACGGTAATATTTCTATGGCACCATACACACTTATTCATAACAAGTTAACTACTCAGAACAATACAGGAGTAATGCGAAAAATCACAACACGGATGTACGTGATAAGTGTGCATAACCAACTACAAAAATGCGTAACTCCTTTTTCTATGGTACACCCTTTATTTTAACTAAACCCCTTATTCTATGGTACTCCTTTTTCTATTGTGCACCCCTTATTTACAGAAATACATTGTTATGTTAGCATAAACAGGTGCGTACTAAGGCTTTTTCCCTATATGAATGGGTGAATAGGATCTCAACTTTGGCCATTTTTAATGGGAGACAAATTTTAGAGTTTGTATAGATGAACAGAATATTTTTCTTTTCAGTTCTTTTGACAATATGAATCTGGCTACTAGCTTAGTATTACTTATGTTCCTGACCGGTAAGACTAGCAAATCAGCCTATTACTGCTGGGTGAAGCGAACCTGACCCACCTCACCAGGCAGGTGGGACACCTTGTTCTGCATGCTGCCCTTGCCATTTTCTTAACAGAGCTTGACTTTTTATTACAGATTGACAGAAGCAAGGATAAGGGACCGAAATATACGGATTTGGGTGGGAAACGTTTATATGGAAAGAGAGGAGTTCATCCCAACTCGTCCATCTTTGGCTCTTGGTCAACAAATCTGACCCAGTGGCGCCAGCCCAGGAAATTTGATGTCTAGAAATTGGGCTTTTAACGAACACAGACTTATCGATGAATCGTGGTGGCTTTCTGAACAACACTTCTTGGGATTATTCACGTCCCAGCACATAGTTTGGCCAATCCAATCCTTGATTTATTTATGTGCTATCATTCATTTGATTTGTTCATTACCCATTCAATCAATTGATTATTCAGCTTCAATGTTCCCCAATGGTAGGTTACTTCACGTAGTTTTTTGTAATGGTTTTCCTCAGTGAGTTGCGCATTCAGAACTCCAGTGTAAGTGCAAAACAGGAAAAGTCGTGCAAGAATATATGTTCTTTCTTGAGGCCTGTCTGAACACAATTTTTATGTGCTTTTTCTTAGCAAGTATGAGTAGTGAGATGTTTAGTTCTTTCTCCTTCCGGCTCTCGAATCGATACGCATTTGACTCGGGTCGGTTTCATATTCTGTACAAATGTTGAAGAAAAGATTGCTTTATTCTTTTCCATTTTTGGGGCAGCTTGGTCCAAGAGAAGCATGGAGGCAACCACTCGTTTGATACTTGATCAAACGGTAGTGTGAACTACTGTGATGCACCACAATCACAGGCTGTCGCGCTTACGCTTATCCTCCACCGAAAGTCCCATTACCGGTAGCAGAAGCTTATTACCTGGCTTGTCGGCAGTCCCAACTGCACCGTGCCATGCAGTTGGCCGGATATCGGCTTGTACTGAGTTTATTTTCATGATCTGAACCGTTTATGTCGTAGAGCTCATCGAAAACTTTAACCACGTCAAAAATCATGTTAATCGGATACTTATTAATACCTAATCAGAGTGACTTTTTAATTAAACACTGTTTAATTCCTGATTGGATCACATTTATGTTCTGAAAATGGATATAGCCGCACCAGATCAAACCCATCAAAAAGTCGCTCCGATTAGGTATTAACAGGTATCCGATCAACATAATTTTTAACGGGGTTAAAATTTTCGACGAGCTCTACAACATGAACGGTTCCAATCATGAAAATAAACTCGGTACAAGCCGATTAGCTGATATCTGGCCGACTGCATGGCACGGTGCAGTCCCCACAAGGGGACTGCCGACAAGCCAGGTAGAATATAATAAAGATCATCAAAACAAGGAATCAATCACAGCACCGCTTTCTCTTTTAACCACCTCCTTTTCCGTCTTTACCCCTTTATTCTTCCACCATTTCCTCCCCTTTCCTTTCTGCCAAACAGTTCTTCATAACCAAAGAAAGTGAAAAGCTAAAACAATAATAGAGAAAATCGAACTCTTGTAGATCATACTGCAACTTTCTCTGTTAATCATCTCATTTTCCCTTCTCTTTCTTCCACCCTTTCCTTCTCTTTCGTTTCTGCCAAACAACCACCACCACAAAGAAGAAGAAGAAGATGATGAGCTGTTGTAGTAGTAGGCCTAGAACTCTGTCTCCGACCAAAGCCTCCTCACCAGAACAACCAAATCAAGAATACACATCACCCAGAGATGTGAAACATGAAATTCTTTTACGAATTCCCGGATGCAAAGTTCATCTGATGGAGGAAGGGCAGGCAGTAGAACTCGCCAATGGCGATTTCTCTCTCTTCCGCGTATCAGATGAAAATGTTGTACTTGCAACCACAGTCAAAGTTGGCGATGAACTCCAATGGCCTTTGACAAATGATGAGCCGGTGGTGAAACTTGATGCTTTGCACTACCTTTTCTCTCTGCCCATGACAGATGGTGAAGAGCCTTTGAGCTATGGGGTGAGTTTTCCTGACGGTTGTGGGAGTTTGGGCTCGTTGGATTCATTCTTGAAAGAGCATTCTTGCTTTTCTTGTTCACCGGAGTCGAATCGAAATAGGGGTGTGAATTGGAAGGAGTATGCTCCTGCCGTTGGGGATTACAATAATTTCTTGGCAAAGGCAATTGCTGGAGGGACTGGTCAGATTGTCAGGGGGATCTTCAAATGCAGCAATTCTTATACCAACCAGGTATGTATGTCTTTTGGTACTGCAAAGCCAAAATATGCAAGCAAAAACTTAGTTCTGGATAAATTACATTTCAAAACCTTGAAATCTAGTGGCAGAATTCTTGGAATGTTTTTGGCCTTGTAGTGATTTATTTCCTTCAATAGTTGGATAAATTAAAGAATGCATAAGGAAAAAAAAAAACAGGTGCAAAAGGGAGGGGAAATGATTCGAACTCAAGCTGCAGAGGGGAAAAACAGTACCTCAGCAAGAGAAACTAAGACCAACAAAGCTGGTGGCTCCACGAAGAAAAGCGGATTAAATAAAAGCCTAAAACGGTACCTCAATGATCAATTCCTTTTGCTTTCTTTGGATTAGTATCTGTGACGAGGCAAACGGTACCTCAATGATCAATTCCTTTTGCTTTCTTTGGATTATTGGATATTCAGATTATTATTATTCTTGATTTCGTAGTGTCAGGCAGCTGTCGAGGATGACAGAGAAGATGAGCAAAGTAATGCTTAACGGAGTTGGGATTGTGGCCGGTTCGGTGATGGGTCCGGTGGTTCGATCTCAACCTGGGAAGGCATTCCTAGCCATGGTTCCAGGAGAGGTCCTCTTGGCTTCGCTGGATGCTGTCAGTAAGTCAAAAAAAAAAATCCCCCCAATTTGTGCATGCATGCCTTTGTAACTTTACTGCTTTCAATAAGTAAAACTACGGTCATAGATTAACTGAGTTCAATCGCGAGAAATATTGTCATTTAACTTGAGGAAAATTTGAAAGTTTTTAGACAGGTAGATTAGACACTGCTTGGTTTATTGACGACTTTCTTACCGTTGTATATAATGCCTAATAGAGTAACTCAAAATGCCATTTTGAATGGGTTGTTCTATATAAATTGCAGATAAAGTCTTGGATGCAGCTGAAGTTGCGGAGAAACAAGCCCTTTCTGCCACCTCTTCTGCCACAACCAGAATGGTTAGCCGAAGGTAGAGTCTCTGAACTATTGTACCGTTTTTATTACTCTACACCATACTGGTTGTACATCCACATATTCATTGGTCTTGATCATGGAGATCCGGAATAAATCAAAAACCAAATTTTCTAAGCTAGTTGGAAAGATGTTATCAGTTGAACATTCTAGCCTCTGTTGTACTCCTTGAGCTCGGAGAAATGAACCGCAACTTAAACAAGAATCAAAAGTAATCCGAAAGCATGATACATAGATACACGAGCCACGAGGTACCACGGAATTGTCTATGTACACGGATCACACCAGTCTCTGACAACAATGTTGGAGAGAGAAGAAGACTACAATTTTGATTGTTAGGGTAGCCACCATTATGTATGCTAGGGTTCATATCATCCAATTACCAAAATAATATTAGTTGTCAACGCCCGCCAACTCACCATCAAGTTGGATCCACAAACGAAGTGATTATTCAGTGCTTTTAGGCCCCGTTTGATAATAGTGATATATTGGTGGGATTCGTAAGGAGATGAGATTAGGATTGAGATTGGTAATTAGAAGGGATTGATAATGAGTATGTTTGTTTGAGATGGGATTAGATGATGAGATTATTAATATCATTTTTTTTGTGATGGGATTAGATGATAAGATTGGATTGATAGAAGGAATTGGTAACGAGAATGTGTTGAGGGTTGGGTTGGATTGGTAATACCATCTCCCCCGGGGAATTCATAATACCCCCTAAAGCTCACCTTACTAGTCCCAGGGACTAATAGTAATTGGTAGTTTCTTGAGATTGGTAATCCAATCCCAAGGTCTAATAAGTTTATCAAACGGGGCCTTAGAGTACCGCCACGTGGTGCTCTAAGGACCTTCTCCATCACATAAACCCAACAGAGGAAATACGTAATCTCACATGATGAGTAACCCCACCAAACCGACTAAGATGAAGGGATTACAAATATCATACAAGACCTAGGGATTCATGGTAGGTTATGTGATCAGCTTTAAACCACTATAGTACCCTGGTTTATTCCGTATTTCCATTTTAGTTAGTGGACGTAGCAAGATCGTATCACTGTTTTCTTTTCTTCTTCTTGATTGCCATGGGATTTTTGTGCAACAGGTTTGGAGAGGATGCAGGGGAGGCAACAGGACATGCGCTTGCAACAGCAGGGCACTGTGCTGGCACAGCTTGGAATGTGTTGAAGATTAGGAAAGCCATCAATCCGGCATCAACTGTTTCTTCAGGAGTTCTAAACAGTACAAGAAAAAGCAAGAAATCTTCTTGAAGAAACCCATGGGATTTCGTTTTGCGATAGCATCCGAAAGAATGACATGGAAACAATGCCAGACATCTCTAGCTACAATGATTTTGTCTAAACTTTTGTGTTGAAACCCTGGAACAATGCCAATGTTGTGTTTAGTAGTTTTCACACAGGGGAATGTGATACAAGTTTGAGTTGTGTTCTTTGCATTTGAACTTAGCGACAGGGTATTTTACTTCTTCCTTTGTTTCGGCGACGGGAAACGCCATTCAAATTTTCCTTTCCAAATTGCTTTAGGGTATTTACAGCAACAAAAGCTCAATCTTACCGATGCAAATACTGTTAGGAAAAAAGGGTTTAGTACAGACAATTTTTTGGGCGAGTTTGAGCCAAAAATTAAGTGGGACCTGGACACCTTGAGAGGTCGGTCCAAGTAGATTTATAATCTCCTGTATTAGGGGATTAATCCACAAAAGAAATGAACAAAAAACCATTGAGGATTGAATGAGAAATTGCCAATTATAATTGGACCTCAGTATTTTGGTTTGGGCTTACACTGTTGTGGCTTGCCCGAACTAAGGGTGGGTTTGGATTAAAAAGTTAAGTGACTTATTTCTTTGTCTTTATTAAAAAAAAATTTTTTGCGTCAAACTTTTGTGACTTATTGATTCATCTCGACAAGAGCAATCGGAAAAGTAAAAAAATTTGATCGAAACTCATAATTTTTTGAATAAAGACAAAAATAAGTCAACAAATCAACTTTTTTTTTTTTAATCATTCTTGTCTTTTTGAAAAAAACTATGAGTTTCGATCAAAATTTTTTATTTTTCCGATTTCTCTCCCTGAGATGAATCAATAAGTCACAAACATTTGATGCAAAACTAATAAATTCAAATTTTCTTTTAAATAAAGACCCCAAAAAAAAAAAAATTACTGTTCTACTTTTAAACCCAAATAAGGCCTAAATGCTAGCAGTAGCAAAAACCATAATAAGTTTTGCAGCAAGAGCTGGAAGCTCTTCCATGACAATTGTCAATGGAACTCAATAAATGCTAGCTTTGCATTTAATAATAGTTCTGCCCACCTGTTGAAGAAGCATTGATCGAATTCTTTGTTTCAATTCCACGGTTCTCTTTTACCTATAAAAAATAGACATCCTTTGCATGAGATGTAAGGAAGAAAAATATTCCTGTGATACGCTACCTCTTTTTCTGTAAACTTTTTGTGTTTTGGTTTTTATCTAAGAGAATACTACGCACAAAATTTCAATTCGAAGTAAGCTCACGTGCGGTGCACACTTAGATTTCAACCGGTTAAATCTTGGGAGACAGACGTCTTCTAAAACCTCTAGCACCTTGGTGAGACAGTGAATCTGTTTTAAGGACACTGTGTGTAACACGGGGTGTTGGTTTGTATCCAATATATTTTAAATTCAGTATTTCTCTCATATTTTTCAGATTTGAATAAAAGTTCGCTAAACTTCTTTTATACCGCATGCGTGCAACAAATACCCATTCGCAATCGTGTCAATTGCTATGACCCATATACCGATGCCCTACCGACCTAATTTATTGACGCAAGCAAAATCTCCTTTTATTTGCTCCTGGAACAGCACCGCCACGTGGTAATTTGTGGTGAAAAAAGGTTCTTGAATCACCACATGCTCCAGAGGCTCTGAATAATCTCTCAAGAGAGGGATTGAAACCACAACCCATGTGAGCCGGGATGCATGAGCTGTGGCCTATTATCTTCTATAAATTAATTTCTCCTCCTCAATTCCTCTAAAATCTTGTCATACTTGCTCAAGGCCCAATATAGTTTTTGGAAAAAAGTTTTTTTTTTAAAGAACAGTTCTTGAAAAAAAAAATTTAATAAAAAAACAGTTTTGAAATAAAGTTTTAATAAAAAGTTTTCGCAAAATTTTTATTTTTTTTGAAAAAAACAGCTTTTGCAAAAAAATAAGAACTGTTTTTAAAAAGTATTTTTCGTAGAAACATGTTGAAAATGGAAGATATAAAGGTTTTTGTGTAATGATGGTGTATTTTTTTTTTTTGATCCGCTATTGATGGTGTACTTGATTGAGGACATTTGGGAACAACTAAATTTGGTTATTGACAAAAAGTTGCTATTTTTGATTACTCAAGGGCCAAAATTTGAAGAGTTGCTAAGTTTGATTATTCCAATGTGAGCTCTTTTTTTAGAGTATCCACAATGTTATAATCAAAAGTAAAATATTTTTAAAGTTAACATGTTTGTGCAAAATATGGCTCACAATACTGTAATCAAACTTACAACCTCTTCAGAAATAATTAAATTTTGGGCTTTGAATAACCAAAACTAGCAACCTTTTGACAATACCAAATTTAATACCTTACATATTCTCAATTAAATACACCAATTATTATACAAAAATATTCTATCTCTCTCCCATTTTCCTCTCTCACTTTCTTTTTGAACAATATTTTTGAAAATAAAAAATTTACTAAATTTTTTATTTAGAAAATAGTTTTTTTCAAAAAAAAGTTTCAAAAACTATTTTCTATTTCTAGTAAATAGTTTTTATTAGTTTCAAAACTATTTTTAGGAAAACTATTTTCTACTGTTCACAATTTTTTATTTTTTGTACTTTAAAAAGATGATGTGACAAGTTTTGATTATTCAATTTTGAATATGTCATTGTAGATATCTACATTGTTAACCTTAGCAATCTCTTAAATGAATAATCAAAAACAGATGTGGCAACTTTTGATTATAGCATTGGGGAATGTTGCTAACCTTAGCAATTTTTTGGTTTTGATTATACCACTATGGATGCTCTTAGATTTACAACCTCTTTGGCGTAACTTTAAAGTAATTTTTTAATACGATTTTTTCCTGATTTTTTCTCTTCATTCTTACAAATTGCCACAAGTTTTATGGAATATCACACTTTTTGTTTTGGCGAAAAGAATTGAAAAGTATAAAATATAGACCAAAAATTTTAAAAAATATATAAAACGACAAAAGACTTAGAAAAAAAAGTCAATCTTTTTGGCCTTTTAACAGTATATCACACAGTAAATGACTTAAAGTTAAAAAGTCAATTTTTTTTTTTTTATTCCAGAGACAGTGGTGTACCAAAACCTTGAATAAATTTTCATTTATTTGAGGTTTACATATTTAGTTTTATAACTAAACAAGAATTAAAACAACATGTGATGATGGTTCAAAACATTAGTAACTTTCATAATCGAACCACTCCTACAAAATACATAGGAAACCTTCTGGATAACACTTGGCTTCTCGAGAAACTTTTTTTGTAAACTGGGGATACCAAAGTCCTTGGTATCCCCTTCGGTCCATTTTTAATTTTTTGATCATTTTCCGATCACACTTGAATGATCGACTCTGTTCATTTTGTAGAGTTTGACGAGAACAATAATCTTACCAAAATTCGTGTTCATCGGACTTTAATAGATATATGATCTGCACACGTGAAAATTGAAGAAAAAGTAAAACTGGGTTCCAATTCAATGTGGTTTTGGATCCAATTTTGGTTTTCTTCAAATTTCATGTGTGCCGATCATGTATCTACAAAAATCGATGAACACAATTTTTGGTATGTCTAAGGTTCTCGCCAAACTCTACAAAAATGAACGAAATCGATCATCCAAATGTGATAAAGAATGGCCAAAAAATAAAAAACGAACCGGAGGAAATACCAAAGGCGTTGGTATCCCTGGTCTAAAAAGGTTTCTCTAGCTTCTCATTCTTTCCATTCATAAGTTTTCTACAGCTTTCTAAAATTCCCTTCTCTCCTTTCTCTCTTTACTTGTTCCCCCCTACAAATTCATGGGACTCATCAGTAAGGTATGCCTACTGTTCCGATTAGTTTCCTTAGGGTGGAAGGCGATGGCCAAATCCGCGGGCGGAGATGCGTCAAGGATATTGCCGCCTAGGTTTCTGGAGAAAACGTACCAGATCGTCAACGACCCCGCCAGTAACGACATCATCTCGTGGAACGACGACGGGTCTACCTTCATCGTGGAACGACGACGGGTCTACCTTCATTGGGGACGCACGGGGGCTGCTGTCCCGATTTTGGGGCCCACCCCGGTCTCATTCCGATAATCGGAATCGTTCATTTTGTATAGCTCGTCGAGTAGAACAACTATGCAAAAAATCTGCTTAGTTGGATGTCATTAAGTGCTTGATTGGAGCCCATATAACTCTCAGTCCATGGGTTACAGTGGATTTAATCCAGTGTTTCGGATCCATTTTTTCAAGATAAAAAGGTTCCGATCAGGCACTTAATGATATCCAATTAAGCTAATTTTTTTTCATAGTTGTTTTACTCGAAGAGCTCTACAAAGTGAACGATTCCGATCATCGGAGCGAGACTGGGGTGGGCCCTAAAATGGGGCACAACAGCATGCTGTTGTCCCCGGACAACAGCCCCCTCTGTCCCTTCATTGTGTGGAATCGCACCGAGTTCACCACTGTTTTGCTCAAAAAGCATTTCAATCACGACAATTTCTCTAACTTCCATTGTCGATTGAACTACGTGAGTCTAATTTTTGATGATCTGTTCGAAATATGAATTAAATTACATTTTTCTAGTCGTTTCCTATTTTTGCTGATTTTGTTATGATTTTTTTAGGGATTTCATAAGGTCAACCATGATCAATGGGAATTCTTTAATGAATTATTCCGGAGGGGTCAAGCAAGTCTTCTACGTGATATCCAGCCGCGAAAGGCGCGAAAGGGAGCTAGACCTACAGTGCCTGCGGTGACGGTGGCCGCCACTCCACCGCTGCCACAAGGGACGGGTTCTCCGTCGATTTCCGGCGATGAACAAACAATCTCATTGAATTTGTTTTGTGGACAGACGAGTTCCGGAAGCACGTCCAAGCTAGGTCTAGCAGTGCCTGCGGTGACGGTGGCTGCCACTCCACCGTTGCTGCAAGGGACGGGTTCTCAGTTGATTTTCGGCGATGAACAAGCAATCTCATTGAATTTGTTCTGTGGACAGACGAGTTCCGGAAGCACGTCCAAGCTTATCGATGACAACGAGAGACTAGGGAAGGAAAATTCACAACTCAACAAAGAGTTGAGTGAGATGAGAAATCTGTGCAACAACATCTACGCTTTGCTATCAAACTACGCGAACAAACCGGCGGAGACCGGTTCGCAGGCCGTGAAGTTGCTCGATCTCTTGCCGTTGAAGAGGTACAACGGTGGAGAAACCTCTGTCCACGGCAGTGGCAACCAATCGGAAACGGAGAAGAGTCAGAGGCTCAAGGGAAGGCGACGAGGCAGTAGCGGATCGTTTAGAGTTTATGGAGTACTATATGGAGTGTTTCTCAATATTATGGTTGTATTATGAGATGTCAATGTTCTTTACCCTTCTTTATAATTTAAGTGTTATAATTAGGCCGGTCCAAGTGGCTGTCGCCTAGGCCAAATTAGCTGAAAATAGGGCTCCCATGTTCAGAATAGTTATAAATATTAGTGGAAGTTCTTCAAAACATATGCAAAGCAGCTGCAAGGGAATTTGAAGGCGAATGGAATCGAACCCGTGCAAGTTAGAACACATGATGAACACCTAAGCTGCAGGAATCAAACACATACTGACTGTTGAAGGTGGACTAAAACAATTATATATACAAATCATTCGTTATTAGTGTTTTATTGGAAAAAATAATAGGCCCCAGATGATTAAGTCTAGGGCCTCCAAATGCCTTGGACCGGTCCTGTTTGGTGACTTAAACAGATCGGGGTTCGTAACTTTGAGCGCAATCTATTTAGGTCACCTCCTGCCCATAAGTCCATAATGTAGACTGAACTAAAAAGCCCATTAACTTCTGGTCCTCTAAACTAGCCATCATAGGCCGGCCTAATTGTTTCACCACTAGCCCAAAAAATGGGCCCAGAAAACTTGTAATATATACTCTAAACCTAGCTTGTGAGAATCTGAACCGTTATTGGATTTGGGGTTGGTGGAGCCATGGAAGACGAGAGGGTGAGCATATACAGAGCGTCGAGAACCATAAAGCGAAGAGAAAACTCACTCTACAACGCACTTCGATCCATTTACGAGGACTCGATCTTCGTCGGAGAGATCGCGCTGCTGTGGCCGGAGCTCCCGCTCCTGGCCAATCTCCGGTGCGGGCTATGGTACTCTTCCCAATTCGAATCCAATTGCTACTTCAAGTCCACCGACGGCCATACCAACAACTGGTCCTTCAACACCTCTCGCCTCAACCTCCACGTCGCCCTCCTCGCCGGTATCTCTCTCTCTCCAAATTATATATCCGTACATTATATATGAATTGCCATAAAATTGTGTTCTTCTATCTGAAATAGTTAGGGCTGAAAACGAACAGCTCGAGGTTCGAGTGAGTATGGGCTCGGCTGGGCTCCCCTCATTAGTAAATGAGTCGAGCTTGAGTGTTGAGCCCGTTTAGTAAATGAGCTGAGCTCAAGTTGGTTGAAACTTGGCTAGCTTATAAAAGCTGGGCTCGTTTGTCAAGGCTCGTGTAGTAAACGAGCTGAGCTCAAACACCTCGATGATAATGAGCCGGGCTCGAGCTCGAGCTTAGACTAGCTTTGAACGAGCCGAGCTAGATCATGTCAAAGTTTTTACTATGCACCTTTCGTTTGTAATGTGTATATCTTTACTCTTTAGATTAAAATCGAGCACTTTTGACATGAAGAAACGTCAGTTTATTTTGCGTTGGTTGTGTGTTTACAACAAATGTTTTTATCTTGAGTCCTCTTTCTGTCAACTTCTTTTGTCATTCAAATTTTTGCTTGTGTTAAATGAGTTTGTAGAGGTGATGATACTTAAAAGTTCTCTTTTCCTTGTTGTTTGATGGGTAGGGCAGAGGGGAGGGTGTATAATCGTTGATTCAACTAGGAAAGGGAAGAGATTTCCGGATAGTATGTCCAAGACGATACCAATTTGGATCTGTGTGCTGAACCGTGCGATTAAAAATCATCAGATTAGAATGCATGGAGCTGGAATGCAAGTGCATGGAGTAAGTGATGATAACATATTTTTCCCAACTAGACTATCGATCATGGTTTGTTACTCTCTTGTTCTAAGTTTATATCTTATTTGTATATGGTTACTTATGGTAAATAGACTCAATACATGAGTTGCATCTTTGTGTAAAGATGGGGATTGGTTTGTACTGGTGCAATGACGGATCGAGGGGTGGATGACTGGGCGACTGCTCTACCCAAGTTTCAAAATTTCTTTAGGATCGTAGTAATTTTTGTCTTAAAAATGTTAAAATTATATCAGTTTGCCCACCCAATGTTTCTAAAAGAAAATCTAACATTTGTCCATTCAAGGTTTTTTTTTTCAAAAATTTCATAAGCGTTCTCCTAAGATTGTATGCATCTACAACTATATATGTCTGCACTTTTATAATTGCATCGCATATATATCTATGCTTATTTTTTAGTACATTTTTCATAATATGTACCTTTTGTTGAGAGTCAAAACATCTGATTCGAATAGATCTGGAATTATCCATAATAGACTAGGGAATCCTAGAAATGTTAAGAATGTTTAAGAGGGTTATAAAGTATTTTAGAACGGTGGAGAACTCTGTAGAAGAATGGAAAATAACTAAACTATTCTAGAATGGTCTAAAATGTGGAGAATGTTCTATATCTTTCTGGAAAATTTAGAAGGAAGGTAGAGAGTTTCGAAAAATTATAAAGGATTCTGAACATAGAAATCGCCATAGAATCGTTTTTCGTCTGATTTCAAAAACCTGTTTTCTTCAATTCTCGATCTCAGTAGAACGTCACCCTTTACTCCCCTACTACATGGTAGACTTGTGTGGAGAATTCTGGAATATTTTGAAGATGTGAAGAAGAGAAGACATTTTCTATGAAGATTCTAGAACGAGAATGTGGGCGGATGGCCGATCATTGAGGAGGTGGATGACTATATAAGTAAAGAATGTGCTCCTTTGTGAGTGTACATTTGTGTAAACTATTGTACAAGTGGTTATTGGATAAATAAAAAAAAATTTATTTTTAATTTGTCCAAACTCAACAACTTTCATATGTGATAACAATATTTAAATTCGCCCACCGAGTATTAAAATCCTGCTTCACCTTGTAATGGTGGCATGGTTAATTGGAGTAAATTTGCATCTTTTTCTATGCAACATTTTCTGCACAACCAATGGACAGTAAGTAATTATTGTGTGCCAATTTTCTTAGTTGACAATGTGTTAGGTTGAGCTAGTCCAGTAAGCACATAAGTATTTCTGGTGTCCATCCATTTCAGCCTGAATCAAACACTTACTGTCAACATACTGAAGATATTGGACAAGTCCTCCCTGACTGGGACTGTTCCCTGCATCTACCCCTCTGGGTTTCCGAAACAGAGAAAATTGCTATTGAGGATCGCTTGGAAGTTTGGACTAAGGAATTGGAATCTTGCGGAGCTGATATTACCTCTCTTGCATCGTCCTTGAAAAAGCCATTACGTCCTCTATGGATGTCACAGAAAACTGTCATCTGGTTGAACGAAGTGCCTGAATGTAGTTCTTGGGATTTCACACCTATCATACTTGTTTCTGCATCCTCCTCTAGTGGCAATGTTCAGCACAGGACTACCTCAGAGTTTAGCTGGAATTATATACCCGGAGCTGGAGATGATGAAGAAAGTTGGGCTAGATGTTTATCGCCAAGCCTTTTCTGGAATCATGTATATGATCTTATAAACTCAGGGCCGGAGTCATGTAACCAGAAAGTGGCTAATATTGTTGGGAAGGACAGAGTATACCGTGCACAAAGGGGGCAGAATGCTCCTCAGATATCCATGAAACCCTCAGAGTTGTCAGGGAGATTTAACCTGCTTTATGCAGAAGAGCCAAAAATGGAATGTGACATTCCATGTGTTACAAGCGGAGCTTCTTTTGGTGATAATTGCAAGATATTCTGGCTAGGTTTATCTAATCTCGCAGTGAGTGCAACTTGCCTTGGTATGTCAAATAGTCTTGTTTTTTGACAGAATGCTTTAAATTATTTTTTTGCAATAATTGGTTTCTTTTTCTGAGTCTTCCTCATTTAGGGAACAATTCATTATCTATTCTATTCCACGAGGCTCACTATGTTTTACTTTCTCTGATGCAGCTGCAAATGTACCCAATGTTGACTGCATATTGAACTGTGGTACTGAGGCGCTGTCCGTCCCTCTTGACAATCTTGAGACATATTTACATGTACCGATTATGGTACGTTGTGTGCCCGTGATAAAACTATTTAAGAACTTAGGGCTCTTATTGTTTAAAAGTTGAAACTCTTTATTTGCGTCCTTGTGGTAATTTTGTCTTCTCATTTTCTGCCTTTTTTGTCTTTAATTGTTGCCAGAACTCAAAATTGGACCGGTTTTCTTTGTTAAGAAATATCCCTATTGCTCTGAATTTTGCGAAGACGAACCTGAGAAGGGGGAAGAAACTTCTACTTTTCTGTAATACTGGTGAGCATAATCTTCTTCTACACTTTCTTGCCTCTTTGGAGTGATGTTTGCAGTAATGTTTAGCTACGAAGGAATTAGGATGCTTCTCTGAACTCCATTGTGCTTTAGTAGCAGTTGAACCTATAACAGTTGAACCTATAACTGGAGTAATTTGCTGTAATTTCTTATGTTTTTTCTATGTGCAGGTGAAGACATTAGTATATGTGTTTCTTTGGCAATATTAACATCACTATTTACCAATGAAGGTACTTCCCTTATCTAATTCTCCATCTAAGAAATGAAGGCCAACCGTGAACTTTCAATAACGTATTGTGAAAACACTCCATAAAGGCATAACTCAAATTTTCCTTTAGTCTAGAAGTTGATAAAAGCATGTTTAACAACCAATATCAATTGGCAATACTGTGACAGCAAAAGGAAGTTTTTTGTTGCTCATTATTTTCTTCAAACTTGTTTAATAATATGCCATTGATGTCTTTTGTTTAAGTATGTATAGGTACAAAATAACAATGAGATCCATGTTGGTCTTCTGAGTTTTTCTGCCTCCTCCATCTTTGACAGGATTGTTTGATGACGGAAAATCCTTTGGTCAGACTTGTATTACTAAGTTCGAGATGCGGAAACGATTGGTGTTTATTTGTAAATATGCAATAAATGCTCGGCCATCCAGAGGAAATCTAAAGCAAGTCTTCAATTTTTTCAATGGTGGTAGTGTAGATTCTTTTTCATGACACTACTGTAGATTTGCTCCCACATTGTAGCAGAACCAGGGGCAAAGGGAGGGAAAATGGTGGTTTTTGCTGAAAACAATGGTGGACTAGGGAAATTTTTGTAGCCATAAACAACTTCCAAAATTTTGAGAAAAAAAGAATGGAAGATATTTGTTCAGTGGACATGTAATGGCCAAATTTGTATGTTTGCTTGTAATTTATGATACTTCCATTCCTTGTACCATAACCTCTACGATAGAAGCACCACATTATTTGTTACACATATATCCATGAAGTGGGACGACATTATCGTCCATGGGCCTCAATGAAATGATTATGTGGCCCCTTCAAATATAACACTCAGTTGTTGCCTTGGGGACTCTCCCTTTTTAGGTCTCTCTAGCTTTCATTCATATTTTGCACTCCACGCCTCCCCACCTAACTCAACTCTCTTTGTCATGTTTACTATATTATCTCACTCCCTATGTAGTACAATATTTGTGATCAAAATGAAGTACTGATCAGTCTTGAGATGGTTGTTGATTTTCATGATTTCTATGTGATTTGGTGAAGTTGGGCAAAACAAGGAATTTTGATTTTGTAGTTTATATGTTTTTCTTCATGCATTCCGTAGATTTTGATAGGAGAAATGATCTGTCAGTTAGGGGGGTTTTTTTTCACTTAAAAGGATTCAGGGTTGTGTATAGACATGGTTCTTCCTTCTGCTACTGTTGCTTTGTAGCATGTCCATTTTGAATGAGATGTTTTTCACTTGTTCATACGAAACTAGGGGTATTTGTGCTCAATCTTTTATCATTGGATTTCAATTTTTATTTACATTGCTTTTGGATATTCGCATTACGATGATGTTTGAAAGAGATGATTTTCACTTCTTTGTATGAAATTAGGGTTGTGCGTATGTGGATTACGAGTATTGTAGATTGGAACCGTTTGTGTGCGTATGTGGATTACGAGTATTGATGATTTTCTATGGGATTATCTCGAAGCTTCAACAAATCGATCAATTTTTCTGAAGTACAAAATTAGTCTCTTTTGTGCATTTTTATATGACCCAATTTCATTGTTCTAGAATGGTACATAAACTTATTAATTAGGAATTGGAGCACATGTTACTTAAACAATGCTTAGCCACACAAAAAGTAAGAACTTTTTTGGGGGGAATTGTGTCAGGTTGAATGTATTTGAACACTTTTCTGATTTTCTGGATCATGACGAACTGTGCAGATAATAATAGAGATTAGTTTAAGTCTAATAGAGATTAGTTTAAGTCTAATAGAGATTAGTTCAAGTCTAAGTGGAAGTTATTTCTAATGACTCCACTAACTATATAATATAGCAATTGTTGATGAGTGTGCCAAACAAATACTACTCCCTTCATCCATTTTTAAGTGTCCTGCTTCGTAATTTCAACTTATTAAAAAAATATCATCATTACACCTTTTACTTCAATTTTTACCTCCACTATCCCTCCTTACCCTCTATGGAAACATAATCATTACATTTTTACTCACTAACTTTTCAAAATGGAATTTATTTTTAGGGGTAAAATAGAAAATTCACCAACTTTTACCCACTAACTTTACAAAATGGACACTTGTAAAGAGACAGCTCAAAATGGAATACTGGACTCTAAAAAAGGGACGGAAGGAGTAATATATATGGTTGGGTGATTGCACAACAAATCTGCAAACACATTGAGGAATATGCTTTTATGAAAACAACCCTCATTCTTCATCATCATCCAAGGATCTGGCTAGGACTTATTTTCATTTTGGGAAAACATTAGAGATGCTTTCAAGTTCTAAAAACCTATTTTTCCTGATACAAAGTACTATTGATACAAAAATTTGTATTCTTGGAAATAATTTAAAAACCATTCTGCAAATAGGGGCAAATCTAGAATTTTAGTTTAGACAAAAAAAAAAAAATCATGTGAAATTCTTTTTGGTACAAAGAAACTAGTAGTTCATAAACTAAGATATTTATTTTGATTAAAAATTTATCAAGCTTAGTTTATTTTATTTTGTTGAACAATATTATCAATTCACTTGTAAATTTAAGTTAATTTTTACGTGCTCTTGTTTAGGGTTGCAAATGAACCGAACTGTTTGTGAATTAATTTGAGGCTCGACTCGGTATATGCTCATTCGAGTTAGATCAATTGGTCTACTAGAAAGAATTGAACTTGAACCTCAAATTTAGGCTCATTTGAAAAATGAGCTAAACTTTGAACATAACAGTATAGCCTTGAGTATGTATAAACCTACACATATACCTAATGAAAATATTATAATTGAACATGCATGAACTTTTAAGAGTACTATGAACTTATATTTTTACATGTTTTTATAATCTTGCAGATATATGAACTTATTATGTACAAAATAAAAAATTAATTAGTAGTTGTAGACAAGTATGAGAGTGTAAATATATGATACTTTTTTACTCATTCAAGCTCGTGACAAGCTTGAGTTTTACTCAAACCTATCCAAGCTCAGCTCAAGCTCGGGAGCTCAGGTCATCAAATATTTATTGAGCTCGAGCTCGTTAAAACCTTAACAAATGAACCTGAACATTCTAAAACTCTACTCAATTCAACTTATTTACAGTTCTACTACTGTTCAAGAGATTCGCTTGAACCCCTATCATAATATAGCTGCCCTCGCCGGCAAAACTAATTCAGAAACAACAAATTAAATTCATTAAGTCTAGAACAATTAATAAACACATTCACACAAACAAACACAAGAACACTCACAATATTTATGGGTCCCACATAGATTAGTGGTGTGTAGTATGTGTACGAAGGATTCACACATATTGTAAGTGATTGTGTATTATGTTTGCGCAAGTGCATTTGTAGTTGTAGCAAAATTGAATCAAATTACGCCCTGCCCACATCCGACTCCCTTTGCCCCTCATATTCTGTTTCCACAGGACTGTTAGGGACAAAAAAAATTGGCAAAGAAAAAACCCTTAAAGTGTTCATGAACGGCTCAGATTCACTGTGCAGTGCATCTAAGCCGTTCATGTACACTTTAAGGGTCTTTTCTTTACCTATTTTCTTTACACTTAGCATTTCTCTCCCACAAAAACCAATAAACGTAATAGAAACCATCCACCCTCTCTGAATCAACCTACGACCTAAGATAGTAGGCTTTGCTGAGTAGGATATCCAACCAACTTTATTTGACCAACCAAATAGCTTTGTGTTATATAGTTTACAAATGATGCTTTTGAGGTGGTTAATTGGCTTTTTTGTTAAATTATGTGGTCTTCTCCATTTTATGTCGTTGCTCTTTTGAATGGAAAATTATTCAATGGCCGTCCGGCAGCAGTATGTGGTGCCCCCGCTCTTATTTCCCTCATATTTAATTGTATGGTGCCCATCATTTATTGTATGTGTAGAGAAAGGATTAAAACACCAGAAGGCAATGCACCTAAAACACTAATAATCAGAACTTATTTTGCTATTACGACAGTAGTAGTTATGAGAGGACTTCACCTCCTTTTTGAAGTTGCTGTTTTGCATGGTCCTGCAACTTTTGACAAAGAAATAGTACCTAAAGTTGTAACACACATTGAGAAATTTTTTCATATTTTGTGTACTTCTCATGATGTGAACCAATTTTTTTTTTTTTTTTAACATTATAGTTTCCTCTCATACATTGGGTTTTTTTTTTTTTTTTTTTGAAAATGTCATAAGCCCATCGGGCAATACATGAAAGAACCAAAGCTATCTAAACTTTGATCTCAGGCACCTACTGCCGAAGCAAGCCCGGCGAAATCGTCGGTACATATATAAGAACCAACCTAGGTCTAGATAACAGAGGATCAAAAAGATCCACAGATCAAACCCTAAAAACAAAGCATAGTTGAAATCTGAATGGCAAACAACAACAATATCAACTACAAGCTAACTGCTCTCATGGACAAATTCACAAGGGTCACCAGCCACGGCGACAGAAGACCAGTCTTCTTCCAGCCAAATTGTTGTGCTACCAAAACAAAACCACCGAACCACCACCAACCCCTGTTACACCACCGAACCACCATAAGCCCCAAACAAACACCAACATACCACCATCAACTGACCATTCCTCAAAAGGCGCCGGATTATTCGCCCACCACCTCAACCACACTAGATCTGGGGAAACCAAACTGGTACAAGACTGGACCGAATCAGGGGAGACCCAAACAACCTGTAGAAGAAAGAAAAGAAAAAAAGAAAAAAAAAACAGCCTGAAAAAAAGCCCTAACCCAACCTCACCTACACCTTATTAAGCTGCATCGTCGACCGCCGCCTACCGGACCACCACTAGCCGCCTAACCTGCTCCGGTCCAAACCGGAGACACCAAGCTGAAGACGGGGAGCCGCCACAAAGGCCCAACCACCGGAACAGAAACAGAGACAAGGTTGGGGTTAAGCTTTTGCTTTTTTCCAAATAGAGGTGGCCGGCTGCACGATTTTAGCCTTTTAGGTCAGTTGTGACAAAAATGTGTAACAAAATATTTAGCATACAAAAAATTATTATACAATAAAGATTATTATATTTTGTTGAGCTACATGATCTACTTACAAGTTTTAGAAAATTTTTATTTAATCTGGTTGTTTCGAATGATCAAGTGTGGACAATGTGAAAAAATTATCAAATTATATGTAGAAAAATGGTTGTAAATTTCTAGTGCATTTTTAACCCTAAAGGGTTCGCTTGAACTTTCTGAAAGCCTAGTGCAAAGTGTTTAAGGTTTAGTTTTCCTACAATATCACTCAAGAGCAACTCTTGTTCGACTTGGTTGGCATATGATTGTCCGAGTTCAGGTACCAATTAACTTAATTGGCATGCGTGGACTTCTCCCCGTTGTGATGCCATAGGGCTCAAGTTAGAACATATTATTGAAAACTTGTTAAATTTTAATTTCTTAATTTCTAAAGAAGCTGATGTTAGACTTTAGCAACTACTCCTCTATCAATTTGTCACCTAGGGTCCTTAATTTTCACTCTCTCCACCTTTGATTTCCAGAATATTTTTTAGTTTCTAGATGGTGGATCAATGTTTTATAAAGTGCTTTTCCATAAAGGGAATTTGATAGGCACCCAATGGGAGCTAGAGCTTAGAGTAGCGCATGAGTCCACTTTAAGCCCTTTCAAGAATTTGAAAACACAGGCGGCTTTTTAGGATGTTGACAACTAATTTTAACTAGCCTCAAATACTCCTCGGAAGAATGTTAACTCGTTTCGATTTTTTCCATTTAATCCTACTTATTGCATGTAGAATAAAGTCTTAATGAGTTAGTATTAATTTTTAGATGTTGTTAGTACTTGACAAAGCCATTGACGGCCAACCAAAAAAAAATGTATCTGTTGGGTGAATCTCAAGGTCAAACATTCTAAATTTTGGGGCGGCTGAAAGTTTTTCCGATCGTTAATTTAAGGGCTCCACGAATAGTCAAGGTGCGCGGAACCTAACCGTAACATTCGGTTATAAAACGCCCCCCCCACATATAAATACATTTATCTGGGTCTTTGATTGTTTGAGCAAACCAGCTCTGCTTTCATTCACAATCGCTGGTCCATTTTTGTCACCTCTTGTTTTGCAGAAACCTCTCTAGTAAACTGGCCATTAATTTCTCCTCATTGAGGTCATAAGAAGCTAGGAAAATGGGGTCGGAAGGCAAGAATGGAGATACTGTGGGTGGGAATAAGGAGAAGAAGAAATCCATTGCTATGATATTTGGATGTGCTGATTTTGTTGACATTTTGCTCATGCTGTTGGGCACTTTGGGAGCAATTGGAGATGGAATGTCCACAAACTGCCTGCTCTTGTACGCTAGCCGCCTTTTTAATAGCTTGGGCTATGGAAATACCCCAGAGAATCATGGGAATTTCATGGTTGAGGTTGATAAGGTACCTACGTATAAAAAGCATTAATCCCCATAATCACAAATCTCTCTTTGATTCTTTTTGGTAACTTAGACTGTCCGGACCAGTTTACGTGCATCTCAACCTTAGATTCTCTCTCTCTCTCTCTCATTAGTTTTCTCCTTCTTTTTCCGTTGCAGTGCAGTTTGTTCTTTGTATACTTGGGATTAGCAGTCATGGTGGTGGCATTCATGGGTAAGCACCCTTTTTCTTGATGGTTCCCTAGAATGGGATCAGGCCATTCTGTTTAATTTCAAACGGCATTTGAAGCACAAAAAGTGATTTAATAATGAGACGAGAAATAACAAGCCTTGTCTAAAGTGCTAGGAGTAAGAAGATCAAGAGTTACTTACCAAGTTACCCACAAAAAAGAAGGTCAAGGGACTCAAGAAAGGTGTTAATCAATCTAACTATACTAAGGATACAAACTTTCGCCGGAGAAAAAAAGAGACGAGAATTGACGATCATATTTTTTAACCCTGTAAAGATGGTTTTCCATTGGTAATAGATCGATTTGTAGCTGAACCATGAAAAATGATCAGAACTAGCAAAATTGTGCAGAAGGTTACTGCTGGAGTAAGACGAGTGAGCGGCAAGTGTTGAAGATTCGGTACAAGTATTTGGAAGCAGTTCTAAGGCAAGAAGTAGGGTATTTTGAATCGCAAGAGGCAACGACTTCGGAAATTATCGACGGCATAGCGAATGACACTTCTCTCATACAAGAAGTTCTTAGCGAGAAGGTACGGATCAATATACAACATACATACGCGATTTAATTCGTTCAAACCTACAATTTTAAAAAACTCGGGTTTGCGAACTTGTTCATATACGTGATTTAATTCGTTCATATACGTGATTTCTTCTTTATAGGTGCCGAAATTTTTGATGCACGCATCACAATTCATCTCAGGACTTGCATTCTCCATGTACTTCTCGTGGAGGCTATGTTTAGTAGCACTCCCAACTATCCTCCTTTTAGTGATTCCTGGCATCATCTACGGGAAATACCTTCTCTATTTATCCAACGAGTCGTTCAAGGAATACGGAAAAGCGAATGCCATTGTAGAGCAGGCTCTTAGCTCTATCAAAACGGTATATTCATCTACCGCGGAGGCAAATATAATAGAAAGATACTCGCGAATCCTCGACCAAACAACAAGGATAGGGCTAAAGAAAGGGTTCGCAAAGGGTCTAGCTGTCGGGAGCACAGGCCTTGCTTTCGCGATATGGGCTTTTCTTGCTTGGTATGGGAGCCGTTTGGTTATGTATAACGGAGAGAGCGGAGGGCAGATATATACCGCGGGCATTGCTTTCATTCTGGGTGGACTGTAAGTACTAACTGGTCTTTTCATCTTTTCTATCCCTTTGTAATTGTCTCTATAGAATTACACTGATATTAGAATGTCTAAATCAATTTTTAGAGTACTAATATCAGTTTTCTTCGGTAATTTATACTTTCTTCTAAGTAAGATTAGAGCTGAATATATGGTAAGATTATTTGTGGATATGCATTAGATTGAAGGGTGATCGATGTTTAAATATTCAACTGATATGTTGTTGTAAAATTTCTTTGAAACTCTAAAATTGAATACGTAGAAAATTCACAGTGGACTAATCAAAATTAAAATATTGCTAAGGTTAGCAATATTTGCTCAAAAAATGCTCACATTAGAATAACCAAACTTAACAACTAACCAAATTTTGGTTCTTGAATAACCAAAACTAGTAACCTTTTGCAATAATTAAATTCAGTGAACCACACATCTTTTCAATCAAGTACACTTATCATTTCATAAAAATCATCTCTCCTTCATTCTCTCTCTCTCTCTCTCTCAACCGTATTGTCAAATAGAGCTTTTTAAAATAAATAATTTTTACACAATTTTTTTTTTAAAAAAACTATTTTTTTTTGAATTTTTTAAAAACAAAATAGTTTTTTCAAAAAATAATTTTGAAAATTGTTTTGGAAAAATTATTTTGTATTTCTAATAAACAATTTTTATTAGTTTAAAATTATTAAAAAAATTCTATATTGATAGTCTTTAGCTTTTTGTAGTTTAAAAAATGTGATGTGACAAGTTTTGGTTATTCAATTTTAATTACACCATTATAGACCTCTACATTGCTAACTTTACCAATCTCTTAAATGGATAATCAAAAGGTGATGTCGCAACTTTTAGTTATCCAATTTTAATTAGTCCATTGTGGATATCTGAAATGAGATCTATTTACGAATGCTTTAGTTCATTTACACTTGCTCTCAATACTCTCAGGAAACTGTAAATCTTTTCGCCAAACTGTAAATCCCTCTTAGATAGGCCCTTTGTGTTTTAAATCATTTTCCAGCTTCGCACATCATGTCTTCAAACATTCATCCTTGTAGAGTTGAACTCGTTCATATATTAAAAAAAAAAAAAGAGAGAGAGAGAGACCCAAAACGTGATTATGTATAATTCGTTCTTCAAATTCCATAATGAGTACCGCGATAAAAAGGGCCCTTTAAGTTTAAATAACTTTGGGTGCCTAAAGCAGAGGTACCTAATTAGACTTTAGTCCAGAGCTGGCATTGTATATATGGCAGTTGCATTCTTCTTAATAATAACAATATTAGTAGGTACATGAATAAATAATGAGCAAGGCTTAAGCCGAAAACGTTATCATCATTCAATTCCATAAAAAATACAAAGAGCTAATCAAGCCTCATACCCCATACCCATCTCTAGCGATGCTTGTATAATCGTTTAATAAAATCATCTGGCCATACCATTTCCACAGTACTGCACATCTGGAAAGAATCCATAGAGGTGAACATCAGATCCGGCCTGAATGATTTACATTTGACTGGATCAAAGAGAGAAATAATCGAGATGCACGTAAGCTAATTCGGACATCTGACTATTGGGAAAAAAAAATTTAAAAATTGAGGCTGCGGACACAGCTAGTGACTTGTCACGTAGAAGTAAAGATGCTAGGCAACGAGCACAAGGTGTGGTGCAGGTGGAAACTGCAAATTTGTCTAGCGGAGGACTAAAGTGTAATCTTCAAAATTTCAGATACAGAAACGAAAATAAAATAATAAATTACGTAGAGTAAAATAACACAGGACTACAGGAGCAGAGTTAGGGCACCGGCGACGGAACGGAATCAGCTGGCCGGATAAGGGAGAAAGCGCGACGAGACAGAGAGATGACGGCAATGAAAAGGAATGGAGACCACGTAGGGTCGAGGCAGCGATCTGTGTTATTCGCTGTCGCGACGGGGATCGATCTGTGGCTATCGTATGGCCGGAGGAGGAGCATGCGACCTCATCCCAAAGCAGATCTGTACGTGATTGTAGCAGCGACCAGGATGTGGTTGCAAAGGATCTATCTCAATTCGGTGAGAGACTAATTCTCGGATGTTTAACGATCATGGTGCTTTGTTCTCATGGGTTCCATAACCACACCTCTCCCGAAGCACGGTTTTCAATAACTTTTCTCCCAGCTCTATTATCCTCATCTATCTGTGTATCTCTCCGCACTTATTACGAAAAATCTGCCTCCAAACCTTTACCAAACGAGTTATTCCTATTATTCAGTGCCCATGGGCCACTACGCAGCGGTGCCCCAAACTCTTCTACTCTGTGTGGTGGCTCCGCACATTTGTTTTTGGCAGGGCCACGCAAATGTGCGGTGGAGAAATAGTTTGAAGCACCGCGTGGCATTGAATAAAATTCTCCTATTCTCCTATGCACCGCGTGTCGTGTCCATCAATATTTGCGGTCGTGGGAATCTCTATACGCACCATAGTATCACGAGTGAAACCCTAACCAATGAGCCACGACCACAAATCCTCGTAAGGCCCTGTTCAGTTGCCAGAAAAATACAAAAAGATGGGAAAATCAATTTTTTCATAACTTTTGTAGTGTATAATTGGCAAGAAAATAGTGGGAAACATGTTTTTAAGTTTTCCTACAAGACTTACTTCCTTGCAAAAGTGATCCGGCCAAAAGCATAGGATTTTGCTTCACGGAAAAAGTTTTCTCCGTTGTGGGACTAAAATAATTGACGGGTAAGAAAAAAAGTGAATGACTTCAATACCAAAAAAATAAGAATTACGTTATTAGAAAAACACTTGAGATTTAGGTGAGCAAAAACAATTTCGACTACTATGGTAGTGCTTTCTGAGATAATTGTTGTGAAAAATATTGATAGTTTATTTTTTTTTGGAAGTATTTATTTATCTTGTCATTAGTCTTCAATTTTATTTTGTACTAACTAATTTTCAGTGAGTTTTTGTATCGGCACTTAATTAAGCATGGTTGTTTAATATTTATTTATTTAGTTATCATCTACTTATTTTTTAAACTTCATTTATACAGTTGATTATCAGAGAATGTCAATTTAAATGGGGGATTTACATGACCATTCAGAATATAGCAAATTGAATAGGGAATTGCATGTCGATTTTTTCATTTCATGTTAAGATTTTGCATTAGATAAAATACATTTTCCATATGTTTTAATTTTTGAAATATGATAGCCTATTATTTAGCTCTCAAAGTTACTTTTATTTAAAATTAGCCACGGGAATAAAAATAAAAAAGTTTTTCGTAAGTGTCTTTTCCTGGCAAATGAACCACTAAACTTTAGTTTTCCTGAAAAAAAAAATTGTCAAATGAACACTCACAGGAAAATAGATTTCTTTTTTCTTTTATTTCACTCTACTTTACTTTTCTTGAGAATAACTTTCCTGTACAACATCCCTGATAACTTAACAGAACCTAAGCGATTGAGCCACTTGATCCCCCTATGTGTAGCACTTACGCGACACAGACAAGCGAATTTTAAAATGTCGATGGACACAACATCTTGGGAACACTTTTGAAATAATAGTCATGCATTCAATTATGTGAATAAAAAGGCACTCATTCTAAGTATCTAACAGCATGTATACCTTAAATCTTATTTATCATCCCATCGTTCACACAAGTATTCTGGCTAGAGAAGTGTCATCATCTATGTGTCTTTATAGTCAATAAACTAGTATCATATGTCACAAAGAAGAAATTCTTTTCTAAGCTTTAAAAAGACTCGTAATTATTTTGTTTTAACACCCCCGACATGTTTTGTGAGTGTCCCTAGAGAGTGTTCGGAAACATTTTTTAGAATGTTACCGGAGTGTCCAAACTAAAAACGTAGAGAAAAATAGGACACTTTCAAATTTTAGTGCTGGACACGCGTGCAAGGAGTGTCTGACGCTGGTACATGTAGTCCAAGGAAGTGTCTGTGCTACGTAGATCGCTCTGCATTTGGACCATTCCTGTATGGGCAAGATCAGGACCAACCTCGGCCTTGCCTGGACAACAACCAAACCTCAGAGGGCCCTCGGGTCCTGCCATCCAACAGGAGCAGACATTTAAGTCTCCAGGAGTCCAGGTAATAAGCACTTCGGGAACATGTCGCCCAATGTGCCTTTTTTGGGCCACACTGGTTCTTTTCCAGGTGTTGTATCCTCTAGGTTATTGTGCCTCTTCCTGTGGATATACTCTCTCTCAGGGCCTGAGTTCCCCCATAATGCAGTTTGTAGGAGCCGCTGGGTTCTCTCGATTGCAACCCTGGCGGTCCTGAAGTCTAATCCACTACGCTTCTTCCGCAATCCTAACAGTGAGGAGGGCTCAACGCTGGACCGCTGGTTGTCAGAGAAGAGAATAAACCTCTGTTATGAAAAGAGAAGAAAATGGTGAACGAGTGCATGAGAGAGTAAGCCTCTAATATGAAAACGAGAAAAGAAGGGCAAACAATAGCTAAAAAGTGCTCTCTATTACGTTGTTAGATGCCCTGATTTCATGAGAGAATGTGAAATTCCCTGTGGTTAAAAGCTAAGCTACACTCAAGGGTTTGTCAAACAGGAAGAATCCTTGCTTGCATTCATAATTCTATAGGAAATCACGGCAGTTCTTGCAAGCACAATAAGTATATAAGATATAGCCTTCTTAAATAAACGCTTATTGCTGTAACTGCATCAATATTCATTTGAATTATCACCATTTTCCACTCTATAAGTTGCGTAATTATTCTTTTAATTATTTGCCAATACTTCTTTCAAATCAACCAAATTCAGCTTAATTATTCTTTTAATTATTTGCCAATACTTCTTTCAAATCAACCAAATTCAGCTAACTATTATGCAGATCCCTTGGAGTGGCTCTCCCCGAAGTCAAGTACTTCACAGAAGCTTCAGTTGCAGCCACACAAATATTTGATCGAATCAATCGAATTCCACAAATTGACGGTGGAGACAAAAAGGGGATTGTATTGGAGAACATGCGTGGAGAAGTAGAATTTGATCATGTCAGATTCGCATACCCTGCACGACCCGATTCCATTGTTCTAAAAGATTTCAACCTTAAAATTGAAGCAGGAAAAACCGTGGCTCTTGTTGGCGCAAGTGGGAGTGGAAAATCCACCACGGTTGCTTTGCTCCAAAGGTTTTATGATGCAGATGGTGGAGTTGTGCGAATTGATGGTGTTGGTATACCGGGACTTCAGTTGAAATGGTTGAGAGGGCAAATGGGCCTTGTTAGTCAAGAACATGCACTGTTTGGGACATCCATAAAGGAGAATATTATGTTTGGGAAGCTTGATGCTTCGATGGATGAAGTGGTGGCTGCTGCTATGGCTGCAAATGCTCACTGTTTCATTAGGGAGCTTCCAGAAGGGTATGAGACCAAGGTTGGTGATGTTGGTTATAATAAGCCATTGCATTCTCTCAACTACAGTACTTTGAGGGCACAACTATCTCGTATGGTTCTGTTTTCTTTATTTAAACTAAAATTCGCATCTCACGATAAATTGTTTTCATGTAATCATTTTTGTGCAGAAGTTCTTCTTTAAATTTGGATACATCTTTTTTTGTTTACTTTTCCTGAAAATTGAGGTGTTTTCAGAAACTTTTTCTGAATAGAGTTTTGGAAGAAATAATTGGGTTGTCATCTTCTGTGTCCTCCAAAAATCAAACGAGAGAACCAACTATGAAAGTAATACCAAGTGGGCTATTAGATTTAAGTGTTTCTTGAGCTTATTGTTGGTCAGCTTTAGGATATATCTAGCACTATCAATTTTCACAGGTAGGTGAGCGTGGAGCACTTTTATCTGGCGGGCAAAAGCAGAGAATTTCCATTGCCAGAGCCATTATCAAGAACCCTGTGATTCTTCTACTTGACGAAGCAACAAGTGCGCTTGACTCGGAATCAGAGACACTTGTGCAAAATGCCCTTGATCAAGCCTCAATGGGAAGAACCACACTGGTAGTTTACCCCTTCTTGTGACATAGGCGTGTTTTTTCAGTCATGCGTGGCTTATAAGCTGATAGTTTAAGCTTGTGTTTGGACGACATTATTGGATGGTATGTATGCTGGAAAACAAGAGACATAAATAGATTCTGCCAATTTTCCTGCCTCTTTTATTTTTCTCCATAAGTCGTCCTCAAATCTTCAAGCCACACACCACTAAGTCCACAACATCCGCATATCCCTGTACACTGATACATAATGTGTAACTATTTGAATGAATTGGATATGTTCAGCACGGTTCTCATCCATGGCTCAGTTGCAAGAAAGCTATAATTCTCTTTGGAAATTGCCAATTAGATACAGATTTGGATACTTATCTGTATTCTCTTACTACTGGTGGTCTTGATCAGGTTGTTGCCCACAAGCTCTCTACAGTGAGAAATGCAGATGCCATTGCTGTCGTGAGTGGGGGTTGTATCACTGAATTAGGCTCACACAACGATCTCGTCAACAGGAAAAATGGCCATTATGCAAAACTGGAAAAATTACAAGGACAGTTCAGCTCTGATGACCAAGACCAACACTACATCGAATCTTGTGTCTCCTCTGTAGCAAGAAGCAGCGCAGGCCGGCTTAGCACCGGCAGATCTAGCCCAGCCGTCTTTGCTGCGCCGCTACGTAGTGGTCCGGATGCACATAAGATAGATTACCCTCCACCTTCCTTTTCCAGGCTTATTTCTATGAACTCTTTGGAGTGGAAACAAGGCCTAATTGGAAGCCTCTCTGCTATAGCTTTTGGTGCAATTCAACCTGTCTATGCCCTCACAATTGGCGGCATGATTTCGGCCTTTTTCTCACCTAGTCACGAGGAAATGCGCTCTAGAATCCGGACATATGCTCTAATTTTCTCTACACTCTCTATAATTTCAATCATTGTAAATCTCTTGCAACACTACAATTTTTCCTACATGGGAGAGCAGCTGACGAAAAGGATCAGACTGAAAATACTGGAAAAAGTCTTGACTTTTGAAGCAGCATGGTTTGATGAAGAGAAGAACACCAGTGGAGCCTTATGTGCTAGATTGAGCAATGAAGCTTCCTTGGTGAAATCTCTTGTTGCGGACAGAGTTTCCCTTCTAATTCAAACCGTTTCAGCTGTGACGGTGGCAATGATTCTGGGACTAGTTGTGGCATGGAAGCTTGCCCTCGTTATGATTGCAGTCCAACCCCTCACAATTCTGTGTTTCTACACGCGGAAAGTCTTATTATCTTCTGTTTCGTCGAACTTTATAAAGGCTCAGAATCAAAGTACTCAAATTGCTATGGAGGCAGTCTATAACCACAGGATTGTTACTTCGTTTGGAAGCATAAAGAAAGTTCTTGTGCTTTTTGAGGAGACCCAGAATGAACCAAGGAGGGAGGGGAGAAAAAAGTCATGGCTAGCCGGAATTGGGATGGGTTCAGCCCAGTGTTTAACTTTCATGAGTTGGGCCTTGGATTTTTGGTATGGTGGGAGGTTAGTGAAGACTGGGGAGATATCAGCTGGGGATGTGTTTAAGACTTTCTTTATATTGGTGAGTACAGGAAAAGTTATAGCTGAAGCTGGGAGCATGACCTCTGATCTAGCCAAAGGGTCCATTGCTGTGGCATCCGTGTTTTCTATTCTTGATCGACAATCACTAATTCCAGAGTCTTCCACTGTGAGTGAGAATTTTTGTTGGTCTAATGTTGGGGTTAATGACAGTTTATGATTCTTTATTGTTCAGCCCAAAAAAGGCAACACTCATTTGCTTCAAAAGTGGACATAGCTTTCATGTGGATTGGACTAAAGTGCAAAGTCTTACTCCTTTTAAGTGTTTTTTGCCAAAAGAAAAGTTCTATGTTTCTCTTCTTGTTTTCCCTCACTCTCTCTAAAGTTAGACCCCCTGTGCTGTTTCTCTCCCCTCCTCAGCTCTCTTATTCTACGACCAGACAAAGCCAGTAGACCCAGTATTTTTATTTTTTATTTTTGAACGGCGACCCAGTATTATATTTCACAAGGAATTTTCCTACCCCGTCAACAATTTTTGTGCATTTTTTTCACTTCAATTGAAAACTACAGGTGTTACTGTGATTGACATTGATTTATATGTTACCATTAGGTGGGGGATGGATCCAAGTTGGAGAAGTTGGCCGGCAGGATAGATATGAGAGAGGTTGATTTCGCATACCCAAGACGGCCTGATTGCCTAGTGTTGCGCCAGTTTAGTCTGGAAGTGAAGCCAGGTTCAAGCATTGGACTCGTAGGGAAAAGTGGGTGTGGGAAATCTACTGTGATTGCACTGATTCAGAGGTTTTATGACATTGAGAAGGGGGCAGTGAAGATTGATGGGGTCGACATAAGGTCTCTTGGTATTGGTTGGTATAGAAGGCAAATGGCGCTTGTTAGCCAAGATCCAGTGATATATTCCGGCAGCATTCGTGATAATATTATGTTTGGGAAGCTTGATGCATTGGAGAATGATGTTGTTGAGGCTGCTAGGGCTGCCAATGCTCACCAATTCATCTCGTAAGGTTTCTTGTACATTTTTTGTTCTTCAGAATCTTGTGGCTGTAATACTAGTCAAGACCAAAGTTCTAATTTCTAAATCACGGTAAAGGGACACAGAAAGGAAGCAATATCTATAAAAATATATGGTGTTTTGATTTATATTTTGGAAAATCAATGAGTACGTACCGTGACAGTGGGGACTCACAGCGAATGGCTGTTTACCAAAATGATGTTTTTGGCTCTTCAAAACTTAATTTTAAACAATAACAAATATGTTTCCATCGAGAATAAAGTTTTTGACATAGAATCAACAAGTTTTCTGAGTAAAGTGTATCTAAATCACTATCGGGCAAGGAATTATCGGCCGGTACAGATGCAAAATGGGTTTAAAGAATAAAGATACATGACTCAGGCGGACATCAATGCGACTGATGCAGGCGGGAATTTTCTTTACAACTCTATATCGGCGAGTATCTGACTCGGAGGCTCTAAACTTGAGACGGATCAAAGATTTCAACTTTTAAGATGCAAATTCGAACAATTTAGGGTTGTGAATCCTCGTAACATCGTGATTGTTTGACAAATTTTGAGATTGTGGAGTACTTTGTAGCTTATGAATACAACTTTTCCTTTTCTTTTTTTCTTGTGTGTGTGTGTGTGTGTGTTTGTCTGCAGATCACTACAAGATGGATATGAAACTGAATGTGGGGAGAGGGGGGTGCAATTATCCGGAGGACAGAAGCAAAGAATCGCAATAGCAAGAGCAATAATCCGAAAACCAACTATTTTGCTTCTAGATGAAGCCACCAGTGCCCTTGATGTCCAGTCAGAGCAGGTGGTGCAAGAAGCGTTGGACCGGATCATGGTCGGAAGGACTACGGTAGTGGTGGCCCACCGGCTCAACACCATCAAGAATCTTGATTCCATCGCCTTTGTTGCCAATGGGAAGGTGCTGGAACGAGGAACCTTTGCTCAGCTCAAGAACAGACGCGGCGCCTTCTTCAACCTTTGCAGCCTTCAGAATACATAATGCATAGCACTCTTATTAACAATTACCACCTTTATCAATGGAGTAGTATTCTGCAACTAATAGGTATGCAAAATAAAACAAAACTAACGATTATGGCTTGGCGGGGTCTACTCGAGCCCATTATCCTGATCGATGTGTTTCTATTGTGTGGTATATTGACTTAGATCATTCCTTCAAAAAATCAAGTTCACTGGACATTGATAATCACATGGTCAGATAACACCAAATTTAAAGAAATGGGTGGCCAGATTTCCAAAGACTGAACTATCGGAAATTGTGTCTGACCATGTGGCTACCAATGTTCGATGAACTTGATTTTCATATGCGGCTGCCTTTTCATCTTCTTTTTTTTTAATGCCAAAAGGGAAGGCTGGCAAAGATTTGGAGTAAAAAATAATTTTGAATTGCATTGCTGACTTGTCAGCATTATGTTGCTTCATCTAGATTGTGGCGTGAGCTGCGGGTCCTGTTGGTCGAGTGGCGGATGGAGGAGGCTATGCTGATCGTGTTGTAAGTGTAAGCTCCAGAGATCCTGGGCTAGCAGATATGTATACAGGAAATTGGTAGTGGTACCAGTATTACCATGGGGAAGAAACTTCTACTTTGCTGTCCTATTTGCAAGCATAATGGTTTGGTATATTGTCTAGCTTTTGTTCATAAATATAAATTTCATTTACCAGCAAATTAGGACCTGCGTTTTGTATACCATTTGGCTTTAGAGTGGTACCATTTTGCTTAGTACCATTTTACCAACAAAGATTCCACATTTTCAAGGCCCAAAGAATGTCCAAAGTCCTTTCAGATAATAATGATAACAAGGTTAAAAGTCAAGCTACGGACAAATGGGCAGCCTGTTTAGTTATCGAGCCCTCAAAAATGGCTTGGGAGCTCACACAAGGATCAAGTTGGTCCAAAGTATCCTCGAAAGGTTAGATTATATGAGTTCAAGTGGCTAATAAAAGGTGGTTTGGATATGAAAAGATCGAAAAGAGATGTTCCAGATTTTTGGTTTAGATTGTAAGCCCGTTTTAGCCTATCAAACATCGAAATCGGAAAAACGGTATTTCACACAGTTGTAGACAAACAAATTAACTGTATAACCCTACTTTAATCAACTCAATCTGACATCAGATGAGAAAGCTACAGTCAAAATATATTGACTAGAAAAGACTAGAAAACCAGTAAAACAACTTAGGAGCATTAGGATATAAAATATCTAGGGCGGGTTCTCACATTATCAATCCAATAGATTTCATGCTCGGCAATTGATAGTTCAGATTTCATCTCGGCTGAGCAGATCTCGGTCATCCATCCATGCATTGCCAAGATAAAATTTGAGTTGTCTATTGCCGAGTATGAATGGCTCGGATGGGACAACACCCATACCGGGACCCGGGTTGCCAAAAGACAACCGTTCAAAGTAATCTTCAGATAGTGCTGGAAAAAGGGTAAATAATGGCTTTCTTATTATAGTTCATCCTATTATGTTGAAAGTGAATTGGAGTGGAAAAGGAGGGCAATTTCTATCCTCTGTTTCATCCAATATCTAATCTAACCACACAAGGAAAAATAGAACAATTTTGCGCATCAATTTCACCAATCTAATTTGAAAACATAAGAAAAGCATATCCCAGAACCGGTTGTGCTCCATGTGCATTACAGGGGTGTAGTGTACAATCCGAACATATTTATGTATTGAATAATATTTCAAGAAAATTGTACAAGGGATAGGGAAGATAAAATTGGTAGTTTAATAGTAAGAATATAGTGACAACACGTGTTCCAATCTCGTAAATAATACTCTACTCGAATACATTGACGACACGTGATTCCATCCAATTAAATTGGTAGTTTGAAAAAGATCTCTTCATTAGCCAAGGAAGTTTATATTATAGCTAGCAAGGAATGAAACCACGATACACATTTTCTTTTTGTTATGCAGGTGTATCGGGTCAATTTGTACGCACTTTAAACTAATTCCTACAGTCTATTTCACAACCGTATCAAACGCTTACGCGTGGGATGAGGTAGCCCCAAGAATTGCTGCCAATGAGAATCAAACCTGAGACCTTTTTTTTTTTGTCAACTGATATGAGAGATCATTTACATCACATATTAAGTACAAAGCACAAATTCGGAACACTAAATCATTTGTGAGAGTTTACGAAACAACTAAACCCAATAACTCAATCAATAAAAGAAATAAGCCCATAATAGGGTTGAAAAAAAGAAAGAAAGGAAAAAACACTCAAAGGGAAGAACACTCACATACGCAGGTATGGAGATTTGAACTCCTGACCTCTTAGTGAGATGCAAGAATCTTGCCAACTGAGTTAGTCCCAATTGGTTAAATCTGAGACCTTAGGACAGAGCAAACTTAAGTTGTACCGGAGCCGACACTACCAAGTCAACCCTTGGGGTGTAACAAGATACACATATTGTCACATACAGCTTGCAAGAAGCCCTTTGATACACATATTGTCATATTTATATACACCAATCCCCCTTCTGTTTTGGTGATTTTTCTGTGTCGGAATTACATGGTTCTTCAATGCCCTTTGATTTTTTATTTTTTTTTGAAAATGATACAAATGCATTGATGGAGCATAATAAGGTTTACAGTTTACAAGGGAAATGAAAACACATGTGGTTTGTTTTGGTTCTTGATTTGGGCCAAGCCCATGTGGTTTCTTGGATTTATTTTTTGGGGTTTGGTCCTAAGGTGTCGGTGGGCTTTGACCCATCTTTTTCTTTTTTCATCCAACTCTTGGTTGAATTCCCCTCTTCCTTTTCCTCACTTGATGTACCCTTTGTCAAGTGTTCTTAATAAAACTTATGTTGCCTATCAAAAAAAAAAAGGGAAATGATAACACAACTCCACAATATATACAACAAAAAAGTAGCTACATAAACAAAAAATGGCGATCAGTAGTAGTCCTGGTCCAAAATGGAATTCCCCTTGCAACTAAAGACGTAGTAGGCGACAACATGATGCCCTCTGATTTGAATCTATTCCATCTTGAGGATTTTTTTTCTCTTGGTCTTTGACTTTCGCTAGTGCCAAACTTGTTTTCGGCCTATTTTACGATACGTGTTAAAAGCATATGGCTCATGTTTAGATACAATAGAAATATATCCTATTTTGCTTTATTTGTTCATCTTTAATCTTGGCGAGTTGTGTTCAGATTCTCTTCTCTTGTGGCTCCGAATGTAATTCTTTCATAAGTGCCCGATGACTTTCATGAATGGAAATGTTTCCCTGATTAAAAAAATAGAGAGAGAGAGAGAGAGAGAGAGAGAGAGAGAGAGAGAGAGAGTACACACGATAATAAATGCAGATTCAATCTCTTTAAATTGGTAGTTTATAGTATACGGACCAAGTGACGACATGTTATTCAATTAAATTAAATTGGCCTGATAAAAAAACAATAATTAAAAAATTAGTAGTACTTTCAAGAAATCTGTAAGTAGTTCCTTCAGATTACATCAGATAAAATTAAATTGGTAGTTTAAGACGAACGTCCTTGACTAAAATGATATGCGAATCCAGTGACAACATGATATTCAATTTATTTAAATTGGTAGTTTGAAAAAATCTTCAAGTAATCCCTTCCGATTACGTGATATTACATTAACTAAATCGGTACTTTATTTATTTATTTATTTATTTTTAAACAGCAAAAAAAGATTTTATTAACCTTTGAAACATAGAAAGCGTTACACAGATTAAATAAATCGGTAGTTTATGGTGAACCTTGACTAAAATGATCTACGTGTACGATGACAACATGCATTTTTGTTGTGAAAAATTTATATCAATCCAATGTACAGAAGCCATTGAATCAATTGGAACAGGAAGATCCAATCGATCCATGGCAATCGCTGTCTCCATAGCTGCAGAGACGAATTTACATATGGGCATATGGGGGCCACGTTGTTTCGGGGTTTTTTTTTAAATTTCAATGTTAATATTAATTATTTTCTGTTTGTTAAGAACACTTAGATATTGTTCTTTGTATTGGATGCTATTTAAACATTTAAATGCTTTAAGAATGTGTTCATTATGGGTCCCAAAAATCAATCCTGATCTCGGCGTATGGTCTCTCATAAGTTTTTTCTTCAATTATTAATCTCATTTTCTTTCTATCTCTCTCCACTTATTACCGAAAAGCGTCCCTCAAAATCTAAACCAAACAAACTACTAGATTCTAGAACCTTGAAATTTTAAAATCTCGTTATTCATAATTCAGTCCTCGCATTCACGAAATTCTAGTTCCGTCCCTGCATGGCCAGATATCACTCTACCCAGAGGATGGCACAACCCCGACACATTCTCACTTTTAACGGTGCTTTGAAGAAGACAGGAAAAAGGTCGCGGTCCAAATAGGTAGCAATTGCTGGGGTCGCGGGAGAAGTGCCAAAGTATGGGCAGGGTTTTACGGACGCTTTCTTTCTGTTTACTTTATTTAATCGTAATGGTTGACCAATTATATATCAACCCTTGACAAATATCTCACCAATATATCGTAATTGTTAGATTTTTTTTTTGACAATTATTTAGCTGTAAAATGCCATCCTATTTCATTATATTGATTTTAACATTTTCTTACGCTAAGTTATACCACTAGATGAATATGCACTGCTATTTTTTTTTTAATCGGAGCGATGGTCAGTATTGTTGGAATAGTTAGATAAGAATCTTGGACGAGGAGTTAATTAATTAAACTCCAGACCTCATTTCTCATACACTTAAGTGCACCACTGATGTCGTTTGACCAAAGGCCTCTTATCATGCTGCAAATGAATCGAGCAGTTCGCGAGCTCGGCTTAATTAGAGAGGTTCATTTAGTAAATGACGTCGAGCTCGGCCACAACAAAGTTCGGCTCGGCTCGTTTACAACCTTAGACTATCACCATATCCTCCTAGTGACGATCCTTATCGATCACGGACTCCATTTGGAAATTAAGCCTCACGTAGTGGCCAAAAAAAAAAAAGAAGAGAGAATTGGGGGATGGTGATGTGCGGTGGTGTGCGTAGCACCGTGTTGCGCACCTTCGAGCCGTCGGATCGTGCATCTAACGGCTTGGATCTCATCTTGGCAATGAACAGTTCTCGATTGTTGGTTGCCAAAATGAGATCCAAGCCGTCGGATGCACGATCCGATGGCTCGGAAATACTCAGCTCAGTACTGTGCACACAACATCATCCTGTTAATTTCAATGAAGTGAATTAATTTAAGCACATTTAATTAAGAAAAAGAAAGAGCAAGGAACCTTCTCTCAGCTCATGAACATGCATGCGGTGCGGCAATTTAAAGGAATCCTTTTCACGTAACTTTTAATAGTATTTATTTAGATTAAGCACTTATTAATTGAAAAACCTTCTTTCTGCTAAATCCAGGTATTATCTATTACAGTATATGTTTTTGATCGGCAAAAAAAAGTATTCTAGGAGCGATATTGTACGCATTTGGAAAAGAATCTAATCTTTTTTAGATACCCTACGACGTCTATTGGAGTGGTCATGACTTCTAAAATGGTGAAATTTCTTTCGAAAATTTTAATTTGGAAAGTAAATCTAAACCACCGATATCAAAATGAGCATCCAAATCTTATCTTACATCAGTTTTGTTGATCGATCTCTTGAAAAAGCTCGTCCTCGACTTTTCATTGCTCAAAAAAGAAACTTGATACGCATGCTTTTGTCTGCATCAACTTTATACCAATTATTGGCAATTATATATATACCATTTGGCCGGACAACCATAAATATTTGGTAGCAAACCCTAGCTAGTGGCTTATGAGATATTTGCGTGCAACTGTTCTGTACTCATTGTTGTTGAGAAATGGTATTTTATCCGCCGCGCGCCCTCGTCACTTTCATTGACATTTCAATTCAGTTGAGCTAATCAATATCACCAAAAGAAGTGAATGATGAAAGCAATAATATTTTTGAATTTATGAACCAAACAAGTGATTCGGATAATAAGATATTGTGAATTTACGCATCCATTATCGAATTTATCAATAATATTTTTGCGAATTTATTCATGATTCTAGTCATTCTATTATCTAGCTAGATTCTAGTATTTCCATTGAAGATTTTAGAAGTCACCCAGATGGGATTTAGGAGGCATATTCGGTAAAATTTTGAGGCATATTTCTCTGTTGTTTGTTTTAGTTTTAGTCTCTCTTGCCTTTCAACTCTTTATACGTTGGATCTGTTTTTTTCTCTCCTGGGGATCGAGAGTCTTCTGAGCACGTGATTGGATGGGGGGCTAGCTTTCCCTCTTATTAATGATGCTTGCTTTCTCCTCCTCGACGTACCCCTATAGAGTTTTATTAATGAAATTTTCTTTGCTGATTAGAAAAAGAAATCATTGTTAGTCTCTCTTGCCATTCACCTATTTGTTGGAACTGTTTTTTCTCTCCTGGGTAGTCTTCTGAGCACATGATTGGATAGGGCCGGGTATAGCTTTCTCTCAATGATGCTTGCTTTGTCCTCCTCGACGTACCCTATAGAGTTTTATTAATAAACTTTTCTTTGCCGATTCGAGAAAGAAATCATTGTTAGACGATCGCCATCATGATTCCTAAGACATCTTTGCGCCTGTGATTTTTCTCTGGTACGTAATTAACAAGAACTATAAAAAAAAAACATCGAAAGAGAGAAATTCGGGGGTTAATGTCAATTTACGGAATACTGACCGCAAAAAAAAAAAAAAAAAAAAAAAACCCTATTTTCAAGTGGATAATTTACTCAATTTACGCTTCGAATCCGATTGTTGAAAAACCATGCGTGAGATTTGGTCTCCATCGATCTCTTTTAATGCTGGAACGCAGGATTTCAGCTTGAAGCTGTTCATGGACATTTGAAAGTGATGCTTTAATTTGTCGATACTGATTTGGAAACGGAAGGATATTTAAACCGGAAGAGAAAAATAGGAGGAGAGTTCTGATAAATTCTACTAATTCTAGGATTGCCAAAACGACGTTGTTTTGGTTTTCTCCGTTCAAACTTCAACATTACTTCCCTATTTTTAAGACGCATACGTACTACGTTAAGATGATCCGAAGCGCTTATTTTGTAGGCCCCGTTGATGTATCACTAGGGTGAAAAAAAAAAATTACGTTGATCAGATATCGATAAGTATCAAGCAAGTACTCATATGTTTAAAATAATTGTTGTCTTTTAGCTAGATACCTATCGATTGATGTTAGATAAGACACACTTTTCCTGAAAGCTCTTCTAAACAAACCCTACCATATGAGTTGTTCGGATTATCCAAGTGTATGTCAAGTATCTCTCTGGAATAGTGGATATCGATGGGTATATATCGACATTGGTAGATATACCGGGCACAAATCAAATATCAAAAAGATCATGAGATGATCTAAACCGCTCATCTCGCATGGTCTGTTGATCAGAAGAGCATTCACGATATATAAAAATTATCAAAATCGGACATCGACTGTATCTATACACATAATTTATTTTAAAAATATGATTCGTTTTGATATTTTTCGACATCTAACCAAAACAAATTTTTCTAAAAAGTACTAGTAATATCAACGAGCCCTACGACGCAAACGGTTCAGATCATCGATCTTGTTAAGATCTCATAACACGCCTTAAAAATATATAGGAAAAAAATGTCTAGGTTTTAACGAGGGACGCCAAAGCGCAGATCGCGGAATCTAGGAGGGAATCTTCTCGTTTCAAATCACCTGTGCCGTAATCAACGTGATGCATTTAAAGATCATTTTCGTACGTGTTCTCGATTTTAGACGCAAATGGTTGGAGTAAATGGTTGAAATTATGAATTTCATATTCTACTAGTCAATGTTAAGCATTTTTTAAAAAATTTACTAAAATTAAGATCTTTTACTTGATGGTGTTTCGGTAGTAAATTACGTAGTTTTTTGGTGACGTATGAGCGTCAACTTAGTTGGGATGCATATTTTTTGCTGTGATTCTCGTAATCAACCACTATCGATGTATCAAATAGGAGTAATACTGTTTTTGCCGATCAAAAAAATAAACTATATTCTTTTAGATTCTTTTCATTTGATCACAGCCTTGTTATAATTAAAATTCACCAAGTGATGAGTTTTTAATTGTTTATATATACATACACTACTCAATTTCAGGCTCTGTTCTACTAAGATTCTTATTCCAATAAGTAGTTTATTTGCAATTTTCAAGCTTGGGCTTACTGAAATAATTTTTTGTACAATATAGATCTTATTTGATAAATCTCGATGAGATCTTTTAAACGATGTAAAAAAGATCAAAAATTTATTTTTGTAGATCCATTATTTTTTGAGTTTGAAAATTGCAAATAAACAACTTATTTTGTAAGAACCTTAACGGAACAAAGCAAGTAGTATTAGACAACACATTTGAACTGCTAAAAGAAACAATCTATCAACACAAACACTTGGTACAATAAATATTCGAAAATGCTACACATGCACAACCGTGCGTTGTGTGTGTTGTGCAACAAATTTTGACCGTCCAAATGTGTTTGAACGGTCCAAATTTTAAGTAAACTAACCATTATGCGTGTATTATTTTTGATAAATATTTTACATTTCCCAATGATAAAGTACCACGTAAGCATGCATGTTGCGACGCAAAGTGTTGGGTTGATAACATATCTCATGGCGCTGAACCCTGGATCGATTTCATATTTTTCTTTCTGCAAATAGTTTATACTTTGTTGCTTTGTCCGTTTAATTATGCTCTATATCTCATCGCACCCGCAAGTCTGTTTTTAGAGCGGTCGTAGGGAGTGACATTGAGTAACCAAATCCATGGGGGCACTCCGAGCCCAACAGATTATGCTCTATATGTTGGTGATGTAATGTGGATTTTCTGATGTAAAGTAAATTTTTTTGCTTTGGTCATCTTTTTGGTTGGTGCCTTATTTATATACTCCCTCCGTTCCAATTTGAGAGTCCATTATTCCTTTTTGGGTTGTTCCAAAATGATAGTCCTTTTCCAAAAATGGAAAGAAAATTTTGGTGATTTTCCAAAAGTGTCCCTCACAATTGAATATAAGTGTTATAAGTAAGTAAAATATAGGGGTAATGGTGGAAATAATAGGTAATATAGGTGTAATTATTATTGTCTCCTAAAATAGTTGGAATCCCCAAGAGGGACTCTCAATTTGGAACGGAGGGAGTAGTATATAGTACCAACAACAATATTGCTCGGGATCGCTGACCACATTTGGTCGGGTGGTATATATGTATGTGGCAAATAAATTGGGATACATTAAGCCACAAAGTTAATCAAACACAACACCATACAAAACTGCGTCCGGAACCGTTCGATAAACGTGAACCCATGTGCATCAAATGGTTCTAAACACAGCTGTGTCTAAAATTATGTTTTAAAGTTATATAATTAGCATTACTCATTCTAAAATAACAATTGCCGTATTACAGAGTACACCCGGTCAATATCTATGCTCTTACGGTCACTGTCTTCCCTTTCCCTTTCAGAAAAAAATAAATATAGTCAACTAAGCTTTTGAGTAAGCGAGATTTGGAAAAGGGTTGATGCAGGCAGATTTACCCCCGCAAATGGAGAGTTTGTTTCTGAGAATAAAACTCCTATAAAGAAAAAAAAAATGTTAAAGAATTGACATGATATACTGCCGAGACACCAATTGGCAATAAATCCTCAGCCGCTTGCTCCATACACAATATATACCATATATATAAATATATATGCACAACAGATAGAGATGTCAATAAACTCTCATGGGTCATTAACTGTTTGAGCAAACCAAGGCCGGCAATACATACAATCTGCTCCATTTCTCTCTCACCTCTTGCTCTGTGCAGGAAATCGATCAGTTTTCATTTTGCAATTAAGCAAAAAATGAGCAAAACGAAAGAAGACGGCAAGAAGGGGACGGGAGACAGCCCGCCCGATAAACCCATATCAGTATCTGTGCTCTTCGGATGCGCTGATTCCACGGACGTTATGCTGATGGTGCTGGGCACTGTGGGAGCTGTCGGAGATGGCGCGTCCTTGCCTACCCTGCTCTTGTTCGTTAGCCACCTTTTCAATAGCTTGGGCCATATAAGTCCTGAGCTCATGCACAAGGTTGATGAGGTAAGCATGCATTAATCATCTCTCTCTCTCTCTCTCTCTCTCTCTCTCTCTCTCTCGTAATCTTGTTGTTTTTTTGGGGTTTTGTAATTCCATAATTTCGTTTGGATCTATGTCATGTACGGGTTGATCAAAAATTTATATGATACTAAATCTTTTCATAGTATTTTTACAATTTGTATTGGCAAAATCAATGTTGCCTTTCATATGTTATAAAATATTTTGAATGTGTATCCATCCAATCTTAAAATCCTATGTTGTTAAGCTACTAGGCCTCGTTCCGCTGAACTTCTTATTTTTTAAGTACTTATTTTCGTTTTATGAGAAAAATTATTTTTTCACAGTACCTCACTTTTAATTTAAAAAATAAATACTTATTTTAGTTTGTGGAACACACCCTAAATAACTTGAAATTAAGCATTTTGGGTTATCTTGTTAGGCTCCACTAAAGTTATTGGGCCAGCAAAATTTGGATCCTTAATTAGAAAATGGTGTCAGTGCAAGGTTGATCAGTATGTGTGGTGGGAGCTGAGTATTACATCGTGGCCAGTCGGAGCAAGGAGAAAATAACAAATTGACATCTATAGAACGTTGGTAGAGTTCGAAGAAGTTTCCATGAAATATGAGGGATCACCCCTTATGATCAAATAACTTGGACAAAATCTGTTTTAATTTGATACAGTTATTTTTTTAGGCTTCATTAATAAGTTAATACATCTCAGTAAAGAGTTTTTCCCGTGTGTGCTTTTGCAGATTGCCCTTGACTTAACATACCTAGCCATTGCTGTCTTGTTCGCGGCATTCATGGGTGCGTATCCTTTTTTTCCTGAATTTTCTGGGATCAGGCCGTTCTTTTTATTTTCAAACTGCACCGGGACACAAAAGAAAATGTCACTTTCTTAGATGAGCTCATTCTTGCGAAACCCCGAAATAAATCCTACTTTGGACTGGTATTAGGGCTCCAAAACAAGTTAGGTTTTTGTTCCTTTCTGAGAGGTTGGCCTAGCTAATAAGTAGATAGAGTATTTGTTTACTAATTAAGAAAATTAATAGTAATGAATTTGTGCATGCAGAGGGTTATTGCTGGAGTAAAACCAGCGAGCGACAGGTATTGAAGATGCGATACAAGTATTTGGAAGCAGTTCTCAGGCAAGAAGTGGCCTTCTTTGACTCCCAAGAAGCAACTACTGCTGAAGTCGTTGATAGCATATCCAAAGATACTGCTCTCATACAAGAAGTTCTCAGTGAGAAGGTATATTAATATTAGGATCGATCGATCGATTGAACAACGTGCGCAGATATATTGAATATATATGTCTAGGTTTTTTGTAATTAAGAGAGAGAAGGCGCGCGGAACTCATGCATCCGACGAAATTAAACTTATCATGATACGTATATCGTTATTTCCTTGCAGGTGCCGCTATTTTTGTTTCACACATCACAGTTCTTCTCAGGACTTGCATATGCGACCTACTTTTCATGGAGACTTTCTTTGGCAGCATTCCCTGCTCTCATTCTCTTAGCACTTCCTGGAATTGCTTATGGCAAATACCTTCTCCGTTTATCCCACAAATCCTTCGCAGAATATAGCAAAGCGAACACCATAGCCGAGCAGGCTCTTAGCTCCATTAAAACTGTGTATGCATCCACTGCGGAGAGGAATATAGTCGAAAGATACGCATCAATTCTCTATCACACAACGAAGCTGGGCACGAAGAAAGGATTGGCAAAGGGCTTTGCGGTTGGGAGCTCGGGGCTTACTTTCGCGATATGGGCCTTAGTTGCTTGGTATGGGAGCCTTTTGATCATGCACCACGGAGCGCAAGGAGGCCAAATTTATGCGGCCGGCCTTTCTATCGTTACGGCTGGACAGTGAGTAATTAATTACTATTCTTCCTTTCTTTCTTTTCATCAATTAAGTGCTACGTACAAAAAAACACACACACATGCACACTTATTTTAGGTGTATATAAAGTATACAATCCTTGAATCATTTTTAATTCTTTAGCATGACTATACATATATATAGAGTATACACTCCTTGAATCATTTTTTATTTGTGTAGAGATTTACAATTTGTATATAATGAGTTTTCATCGTGATCATGTTATGAATTTCTTATCAAGTGTTATCAATTTCAATCAAGGAAAGTGCAATAATACACACCCCTTAAATAATTCCACTGTAACGAATATAGGTAGATATGTTTTCTGAATCATAGGTGAGCACCGTCGTTAATCTTTTTGCAAAATATTATGAACTCGAGGGGTTCATATTGTACACACCCAAATATAAGTGTGCACTATTGAATAAAAATAATAGAGGTGTGTAATGTAGATTATTCGCTTGGCCGACCGCTTTATGTGTGTTCAATTATCAGGAAAGTTATAAGATCCACAATTTAAAATTTTTCATTAGGAAATATATTCCTGCAAAGTAAATGTTGTAAAAGGAAGGAATTTTAGTTGTTCTACAAAATTTCTTATTAAGAGAACATACAAGAAAATAAATTTCATTTGTCCATAACGATTCCTGGTTCGATGGTAAGAAGTTATTGTCTCTCACTAGGAAATCAGCGTTCGAAACCTGACGTCTGCCTTTTGCTTATCCTAAAAAAGAAAAAGAAAAAATAAATAAATTTCATTTTCCTTTACTTTTCTACCTCACTTCACCTTTTTTGGGAATTTATTTTCCAAACAATATTTCTGATAACTAAACGGAGCCTTGGTTAGGATCACTATTTAATTATTAAAAAATTAGAGACCAATTCTACTTTTTAGATTCGGTTCCATCCCAAACCTAAAAATTATTGCCGAACCTGGATAGGTTTTGTTATGTTACATAATGGCTTTTTGGCTCCTGTGAACTACTCCATCCGTCCCACTTTTTTGTGACTGTTTCCTTTTTGACATCACACAAAAATTGTCTATATCTCACAATCTATAATATTTTTTTTATGATTTCAAAAACTTTATTTAAAAGAATTAATTGAAATCTATCAAATAAGATACATATTTTTTTTGAACAGAAAAAAAAAGATTTTATTAACCACAGTAAGATTACAAGAATATCTATATTTAATATATAAAATATTATAAATTAAGAGATATAGACAATTTTTTGAAACGTCCAAAAAATGAAACATGCATAACAAAGTGAGATAGAGAGAGTATATATATGTGGAAATTCCACAATAAATGCTATGGATCTACATGTATGTGAAGGAATGTAATTAAAGTGTGACAAATTTATATGTTCTTAGCATCTCTCATATATACATAGCCGAGTGATACTTTTGTGTGAATCGGGACTGCAATGGAAAGCCGCAGAAACTAATTTGGGCCCGAGCCTAATTTACGGGGCCGGCCTATAAAAACCCCTATTTGTAGGTAAATTGTCCTCTTGCCGCGATTACTCGCGTCAGTGAAAGCGAATGCCAAAAAAACAAGTGAACAACAGAGCAGTGGAGAGAGGGAGAGAGAGATGATGATGATGCCCTCGGAGATCGTGAACGTCAAGGATGCGAACTATGCGTGGTTGCGATGGAGATTGGTCTGTTGCAATCGGTTGGCTGGAGGAGGAGGAGGAGGAGGAGGAGACCTATGCATGATTATAGCAGCGGACGGGCTGTGGTCCTGCGCCCGGACACGGCAGCGAGGGAGGAGAAATGGAGTAGTAATTAAAGGTGACACCGACAAAAGGGCTACTGGCGGTGCGCCGGAGAGCACAAACTTCTCATGTGCCGTGTACGGAGGGCAGAGAAGAGGGGTGCGAAGAGTGCCAAGCTGAGCTTTGTGGTGTTCTAGACGAGTTCGATCATGAGCTTAGCCCGTTTGTAAACGAAAAGAGCCCTTAACAAGCCGAGCTCTTTGCTAAGCGAGCCTTGAACCGAACTTTTCCGAGCTAAGCCAGGCTGAGTTTTAGATTATCGAGCTCAACTCGATTGCTTAACGAGCCGAGCCAAGGTATATAGCAAATTCTTGTACCAAATTTAGTTTCGGTGACTCATGTGAAGAACCCTTGCAACAAGTGCACCCCAAGAAACTAGCCTGGCCTGTTTGTTAACCGTATTAGTTTTGGGATTAAATAACAAGAGGGGATAAGAGGAGGATATTGTAGAAGAAGAGATTAATTAAGAGGGAAAAAATCTTTTTATACTTGGTTTGGTTGGTACTTTATATAAATAATTAAAGTTGGGTGGATGATGCACGAAGTAGATATATTGCTTACTTTCCCTCCAAAGTTTATCTAAGTTTTGGGGTGGGACGGACAATTGGGAAAGGGCACTAATGGGTATAGTTGTTGGTGGCCATAAATAGTCCTGCTGCAAAAGGACTATTTATTTAGTCTTTGGGATTAAATAGCTCAGGTAGAGGTAGTCTGGTGTGTGCTTACCTTTACATGAATCTTTCATTTGGGTTCAAGTACTCATATGAATGTGTTCTACACCTGTATCCTCAAGGCTCGGTTTGGTTTGGTTTGGTTTGGTTTACAGAAAAAGAATATCAAATTAGCTAGAAAAGTGATATTTCGAGTATTTTGCATAGACAGGAAATAGCAAAAACTTTTCTTAACTTGTGTTTGTGTGGGGTTTGTGTGTGAGAGAGAGAATATGGAAAATTGAGGAAGAAGAGATGAGGAAGAAGAACGGCATTTTTATATGATACACAAGTGTTCAGTACGTGTTCCCGTACCTATACCCCAGTTGGAGATACATATCCTAGTTTCCTAATATTTAAGTTTTAGGAAGGTTCAACATGTGGACTTGCACCCACAACCAATACTCGCAACCAAGTATACGTAACATAGGTGCTTACCAAACATGGGATTACTAGTTCATGCAAATAGTCTATCCAACCAAACAGCTACAATTAGCTCACAGTGCTTCAGATTCATCCCAATCCTCGGGTATTGTAAGATGCTAAGAAGTGAACCAGGCTAAGGGTGTTTCAAACAGGAAGAATCCTTGCTTGCATTCAAAACTTTATACTAAGTCACAATACAGGTTAAAAATGTCTGATAACCCTACACACTTCTTGAATAACCTCTACTTTCTGCAAATGCATCACAAATCATTTGAACAGCTTCCATTTTCCGTTCTATTATAAGTTGCTTGACTACTTTTTTAATCCTTTGCCAATAACTCTTTCCAAAATCAACCAAATTCTACTAACTGCTACGCAGATCCCTTGGAGTGGCCTTCCCTGAAGTTAAGCACTTGGCAGAAGCCTCAATTGCAGCCGCAAATATCTTTGATCGAATCAACCGAGTTCCAAAAATTGACGGTCAAGATACAAAGGGAATTATATTAGAAAAAATACGTGGAGAAGTAGAATTCGAGCATATCAAATTCACATACCCTTCACGGCCCGATTCCATTGTCCTGAACGATTTCAACCTTAGAATTGAAGCAGGAAAAACCGTTGCTCTTGTTGGTTCAAGTGGGAGTGGAAAATCAACCGCAATCGCCTTGCTCCAGAGGTTTTACGATGCAAATAGTGGAATTGTGCGGATCGATGGTGTTGGTATAAAGGGACTTCAGTTGAAATGGTTGAGAGGACAGATGGGGCTTGTTAGTCAAGACCATGCACTGTTTGGAACATCAATAAAGGAGAATATCAAGTTTGGGAAACTCAATGCTACGATGGATGAAGTGATGACTGCTGCTATGGCTGCAAATGCCCATGATTTCATTAGGCAGCTTCCAGAAGGGTATGACACCAAGGTATATCGACTTTCGTGCTTCCTGGAAGATAAGTTGTTTCCAGAAGATTCCCCGAAACGAGTTTTTAGCAACAATTCGATTGCAATTTATTTGGGTTTTCGACAAACTGAAAATGGAAAACAAAAAATAAAATAAAATTGACAAACGTACCACACAGGTTAAGTAGTGCTTTCTTGAACTTTCTGTTGGTAAAAGTTGGGATTTTGTAGTTTTGATTTGATCAGATGTAACAGGTTGGTGAACGTGGAGCACTCTTATCGGGTGGGCAGAAGCAGAGAATTTCTATTGCAAGAGCCATTATCAAGAACCCTGTCATTCTTCTACTTGACGAAGCAACAAGCGCACTTGACTCGGAATCAGAGGCAATTGTGCAAAATTCCCTGGAGCAAGCTTCTGTGGGAAGAACTACACTGGTAATGTGCCCCTTTTGCTGGTGAAAAAATGGGTTCTTTGAACAGTAATCCAACGCCTTATGAATCACTTTTTCCATAAGGAGGATAATGTGACGTTGTGTTTGCATCATGGATTTAGGAAAGATGTACGTCTAGGTAAACCAACAAATTAGATTTTGCCTCTTTCCCTGTTAATTTCTTTTGCGTTTCCGCCATTGATCTCTCCTCTAATCGATGCTGCAAAAGACAAGCAAAGTCCAACACATGACCACGCACTCATCCAATATACAAGCCGTATCCCATGCGACGCACAGGAAACCGATAAATAAATCTTTTATAGAGTAGAAATTAATAAACTTAGCTTCTCATATTGGAGAGTGAAATCCCATAATTACGATTCACGTTGTCGAAAAGAAAAACTAATTCTTCGTACCTATCGAGAAAATGTATGATGTTAACTTGTCTTTCGTATCTGGATTCGAACTTTGAAGTATAGATGTGCTCATGTGCAACTATCCAATTTTGTATTATAACCCATAGCTTAATTACACGAATGATACCTTCATAATCTTTCCCCTTGGGATATTATCAAATCTTCATTCTCTTACTGATATTGAACTTGATCAGGTTGTTGCCCACAAGCTTTCTACAGTGAGAAACGCTGATGTCATTGCAGTCATGAGTGCCGGACGTGTCATTGAAATGGGCTCACACGATGACCTAATCGACAAACCAAATGGGCATTATGCAAATTTGGCGAATCTACAGAATCAGCTCAGCAATGAGGAGCAAGACCAACACCACAACGAATCTCGCTTTTCATCTGCGGCAAGAAGCAGTGGCAGTAGGATGAGCAATGCGAGCCCATCTGTCTTTGGTACACCGCTCCTTGGTTATCCGGAACCGGATGCCATATCTTACCCTCCACCTTCCTTTACCAGGCTCCTTGGTTTGAACGCTCCAGAATGGAAACAAGGGCTAATTGGAGGCTTCTCTGCTATGGCCTCTGGTTTTATTACACCTATCTATGCCATCACCATTGGTGGCATGATTTCTGATTTTTTCATGACTGATCATGGTGAAATGCGTCATGCGATCCGTTCAAAATGTCTAACTTTCGCTTCCCTCTCTGTAATTGCAATGATTATGAGTCCCTTGCAACACTACAATTTTGCCTACATGGGTGAATACCTGACAAAAAGGGTCAGAATTAAAATGCTCGAGAAAGTCTTGACTTTTGAACCAGCATGGTTCGATGACGAGAAGAACAACAGTGGGGCCTTATGTGGTAGATTGAGCAATGAAGCTGCCTTGGTGAAATCCCTAGTTGCAGACAGAGTTTCCCTTTTAGTCCAGACAATTTCAGCCGTGGTGTTGGCAGTGATCCTGGGATTAGTTGTCGCATGGCAGCTTGCAGTTGTTATGATCGCTGTGCAACCCCTCACAATCCTATGTTTCTACGGGCGGAAAGTTATATTATCTTCTGTTAACACAAAATTTGTAAGGGCTCAGAATATAAGTACTCAAATAGCTATCGAGGCAGTGTACAACCATAGGATTGTGACTTCGTTTGGAAGCGTAAAGAAAGTTCTTGAGCTTTTTGACGACGCCCAAAATGAGCCGAGGAAGGAGGGGGACAAGAAAGCGTGGCTAGCCGGAATTGGGATCGGTTCGGCCCAGTGTATAACTTACATGTGTTGGGCATTGGATTTTTGGTATGGTGGGAAGCTAGTGTATCATGACACGATAACAGGTGGGCAAGTGTTCAAGACTTTCTTTATATTGGTGAGTACTGGAAAAGTTATAGGTGAAGCTGGGAGCATGACTTCTGATCTAGCCAAAGGGGCCACTGCTGTGGCATCTGTGTTCTCTATTCTTGATCGACGATCACTAATTTGCAGTGTAAGTAAGATTTTTCATTTTTACTTTGTGAGTCTATATTCTTGGGTAGTCACTGTTTAACCCTTGTGGTTTGGCACATGACCCTCATCTGATTCAAAGGGGAACATAAAGCTCATATGTTCATTGAACTAAACTAAAGTGCCAAGTCTAACTCCCTCAAGGTTTTCTTTTCCAGAAAGATGATTATTGAAAAGCATAATCCAAAAAGCATTATAATGTAGCATCTAAAATCTCGGTTTTGTTCAGCCGAATGAAGTGGTTGTGCATAACAGTTGTATCACATGTTACTCCTTATTTTTTTGTTAGCTTTGTTCCCAACATTGGTTTAAATTGTCATGCATAGCCGGAGAACGGAACCGAGTTGGAGAAAATGTCTGGCGGCATAGAGATGAAAGGAGTTGATTTCGCATACCCAGGACGGCCCGACAACCTTATATTGTGCCAGCTTCGCCTGGAAGTGAAACCAGGGGCAAGCATTGGACTCGTGGGGAACAGTGGGTGCGGGAAATCTACGGTCATATCACTGATTCAGAGATTTTACGATGCTGACAAGGGAACAGTGAAGGTCGATGGGGTCGATATAAGGTCTCTCAATATTGGTTGGTATAGAAGGCAAATGGCGCTTGTTGGCCAAGAACCAGTGCTCTATTCTGGCAGCATTCGTGACAATATTATGTTTGGGAAGCTTGATGCGTCGGAGACTGAGGTTGTGGAAGCTGCCAAGGCTGCCAATGCTCATGATTTCATCTCGTAAGTTTTCCTGTACCACAACTCTACATGCATGTTTTACCACGATGCATACCTATTGGCCATTGGGAATCAGGAACAACCATAAATTTATGAAAACCTAGTAGCAAAGCCCCTCAAATGCAATTTTAGACATGTTTTGACTCTTTTGTGAGTGGGTTCGCCCAGTTTTCTGTATTGAAATGGATCCTATGTTGCCTTATCAGGGCAGGTCCATTTTCTGTCTGGTTAGCATGTAATTTTACGAAGTTTAACCGATAAAGTTGTATTTGGATATACATTCTCATTCATAGAAATTCCAAAAGTATTTTGGGTAATTAGTTTTGAAAAGAATATCAGTTTAAGAAATTTACCTAAATGTATCGGCCGACACAGTTATAAATCGCACATCACGACATGTATCGCCTGTTATTGGTGACGACCGAGACTATGTGTTATGTTCAAGTTAAAACTATAAGTGCAGGCGAGATGCACTAATCCCAAGCTCATGATATAACTTTTCCTTTTCTTCCTTTGTTGCAGAGCACTAAAAGATGGGTATGAAACTGAATGTGGAGAGAGGGGAGTGCAACTATCGGGAGGACAAAAGCAAAGAATTGCGATAGCAAGAGCAATCATCCGGAAACCAACTATTTTGCTACTAGATGAAGCGACTAGTGCTCTGGATGTCCATTCGGAGCAGATAGTGCAAGAAGCGTTGGACAGGATCATGGTCGGAAGGACTACGGTGGTGGTTGCCCACAGGCTCAACACCATCAAGAATCTTGACTCCATCGCTTTTCTTGCCAACGGGAAGGTGCTGGAACGAGGAACCTTTGCTCATCTCAAGAGCAAGCGCGGCGCCTTCTACAACCTTGCCAAGCTTCACGATACCTAGAGGGCGTTTGGCACAGTACCCCTTTCTTGTTTTTCGTCCAAGGATGAGTCTTAATGATGGTTAGTTGCATTCACCGGTTTTCGCAATAATAGCGCATGGTCAAGAGCAAATTAACTGCATATTATTTTGGTGAATTTTAGATATTCTGTATTGTTGATTGCCGATCCCGAATTATGAAAAACTTATAACTAGAACTTGTAAAAGTGTTTGGTGAAAGTTTGAAATATAAATCATGAATATGTGTAGTATTTTGAAGTATAATCAAATTACTGAATTGTGGGTGAAGATTAGACAATAATGCCAATGGTTCTGTATCAAGAAACGTAGTATTATATTTTTGCAGACATTAGAAGAATTATTTAAATTTTACACAATATAAATATATGTACTACTGTGTTTATTTAAATAGTTATATTTATATTACAAATTGATCTAATCTTACAATGCTAATAACCAAATAATACCGCAAAAGATGTCCCTCCTTTTACATTGACAAATAATTAATTAAATACATATATGTGCATGAATATTTAACTACTATTTAAAGAGTGATTCTATTTGAACCCAAAATAAATCTTCCTTTCCACACCCATTTAAAACTATGATGTTGTCCAAAAATACCCTCATCTCCAACAGACCCGCAAAGCCCTAATTTTGCTAAACTCATCCCCATCCACCTCCTCGACATAACCTTAACACCACCATATTGAATAAGATCAAGTGAACTCATTAGCCTTAAGTGGATTTTCCTTGTATTATCAACATATTAACACATGGCAGTGAAATCGAGTCAATAAATCTCTGTCTGAAAATTTAGACTAATTGGAGTAACTCACAGAATGATCGAGGCAGCACAATTCCATTTCCTATTTAGACTGTGCGCCCCTATCTCTGTCTCCCTAGGATCTATTTTGATGATCTAAATCATCCATGCATTTACAGTGTCTTCTGGGTCGATTACTTATAAAATTAATTTGTGTTACTCCAACACGGATATTTTTATGTGATCACTAGCACATAATCTGTGCTATGCACGAGATTTCTACGGGGATTTATAAACGTCCAAAGGATCCAAATCAAGTTATTTTCCCTCATTTTAATATAGTTAGATATTTTTAGATACTTTGATGTAGTGAATTTTTTTATTAAAGCCCTTATTGCCCGTCTGAAAAGGAAAAAAAATAACCTTAATTATATCACTCAAGCGCAAGTGTGAACAAAGTGTCAACTTGTTAAACACCAGTAATAAAAAAACGACAAAATAACTTTCAGCAAAGACATGAATTATTTACAATATCTTAATAACTTACACGAGATCAGACAGTGATTTAGGATGTGATATGTCTCACCTATTATTACTTTTTAAAATCTGATATTGTCACACGGTTTTCAGAACCTCCCCTTCCATGCCATGCACGGTTTTAATAAAAAAATTCTCAGACTTATTACAAATTTTCTACGTTTCTTCACTTACCCAAAAAAAAAAACTCCTTCAATATCTTTACCAAACTATTGTTACTGATACGGATAATATTATACGACCAAGAGCTTCTTTCTTCAAAACATGCACACATATATAACCAATTGAAGGAGTAGTTTTGAAAAATCCAAACTTGTAATTTTTGTGTGTATATATATATATATATATATATATGTGTGTGTGTGTGTGTGTGTGTGTTTTTGTGAAAATTAAATTGATCGAACATTGGTAACAATTTTACAATTTTGCATTTTCTTTGAGAAAAATCGACTGTTAAAATTCTTCATGTTATCCAATTGATTTGAATAAAAAAAACTTATCAATATCCGATCAGTTTGATTTTTTGCATAAATGATACATGCGTCTAGAGTTATAAAATGAGCGACTCAAATCTTCAAAATATGTTTGTGGGACGTCCAAATATTGGGTGCATGGTGTGTGAACGATGTCTTTGAAATGGTGTCTACGTAGCAAAGCCCTAAAAGTTCTTTGCTTATATGTGTGTGCACACATCCACTTTGTGATCAAGTAGTTTCTAATGAATTATTTATATTTAATGGAAATCGGGTTGATTAATAATGCATAAAGTAGTCCATCCAACATTAATGTCCATGTCTTTGTTTTTTTTTTTCCTTACTCTTCCAAAAAAAAAAAAAAAATTTCTGTTTTACATTTTAGATTGCATTGCTTCCTTCACCTTCTATAACATTTTCTACGAGTTACGTACGTTTGCCACTTGATGGAAAATTTTAAACAATCATTTCGGTGTTTTGATCCATATTTTTATTGGTTATATACATCTCTCTCTCTCTCCCTCCAAGGGTTGGCGCGCGCGGGACTATGTTGAGCCCAGCAGGCTCGGCCCCCGAGTTTTAAATTATTACTATATATGTTACTAATTTTAAATATTAGTTATAATATTGGAGTAGTATATAACTACTTACATAATTTTAATAATTTTTATTTGACTCGATAGAAAATAGGTTATCTCCCCATCCAATTCCATTAATCTCCAACTACCAGAAACTATCACTCTCTCTCTCTCTCTCTCTCTCTCTCCCCTTTAATCTCCAACCACCAGAAACTCTCTCTCTCTCTCTCTCCCCTTTAATCTTCAACCACCAGAAACTCTCTCTCTCTCTCTCTCCCTCTCCCTCTCTCCTTGACCATAATAACACCTCCCACTGTAAATCCTGATAAATCAGAATAATCCCTCCGTCTCTTTTTAGGTATCAACTACAATTATGCGCATTATTTTTAATTATCTATATCTGTCAATATATATTATTTAAAATATGCAAATAGATCTTGTTTAGTAAATTTTAATTATTTTTATAAAACAATAATTTTAAAAAAATAATATATATCGAAAGATATATGTCATTGAAAAATTAAACGCAGAACCACAGTGGACACTCTTAAAAATGGATAGAGAGAGTACTATAACTCCACCACCTACAATTCATTTACCCATACACCAAATCTTTATTTTGATATTCTCCTCTGCAATTTTATTCCAACCTTCACCAAATTAAAGCTCAAATCAGCTAGAATAACTGATGAAAAATACAGGATGCATGCTACAATTTTGTTTTCTTTTGCAATATTTTTCATGATTAAGTTTGTTAGTTGATTGATTACTCATTGAGCATATTCGGAAGTGTTTTTTTTTTTTTTTTGAACTGAACTGTCGACATATTCGGAAGTGTTAGATCGCTACTTTTTTGGTTAAGTTTCATCATCTCCAAGGGTTTTTTTTTTTTTTTTAACGGGGAAAGAAAAATTTTATTAATCTTTTAAAAAATATAAAAACCAAAGGGAGCAAGGAGAAAGGTAACAGGTGCCCATCCGAGACCCAAACTCTTGATTGGCAAGATGTCAATCAAGGAGACACCCCAAGAGACCCAAAACCTTCATCATCTCCAACGGTTGACTTAATTAACTTTTTCCCCTACCATACCTTCAATTATGTTTGATGATTTTTTTTATTATGAATTCTTTCTATTATAAGTGATAGAGATTGATCAATAATGCATGAAGTAGGTACTCTCCATTAATTATCAACCTGTGCTCTTTGTCAATGGAGGACAACCATGTTCATATTCGTGCTTCTGAGTTGTTTTTGGGACTGCATGAATTGATTCCTTGAGTAACCTTTTCTATGGATTAAGTTCTTTTATTAGTAGTTGAGATACAAAACTAATCATCCATCAGGTGTAAGATATGCAGAAAACACAACTGCACTCCATTTTTTTTTTTTTTGATAAAACTCAGGTGTTCGGGCGAGCTTATCCGCACAATACTACATTACAGTTCAACATATTATCTTTCCTCTCTCTCTTTTTGCGGCGTTTTTCGTTCAAAGTTTTTTGTTAAAGGGATTCTAAGACTAGATTGGCATGGTTTAGATTTTTTCTTGTAATCTGTATTTTTATAGATACAAATAGCTAGATAGGAAGAATTTCCGAATTGCATGCACCAAAATAAATTGATAGGAAGAGAGGTATCAATTAAAGATTTCTAATTTTATGATGGACATAAGGATGCTACAGATGGAATAAAGCAAGATTTAATTATATATTCCATTTCTGAAAAAGAGTTATGGTGTAGTTTTGATGTAGGAATAATATGATTATTATGTCACCTGTTTCGCTTAAAATTCTTTAGCAATTCTAGCATTTATTTATTTTTTGAACAGCAAAAAAGATTTTATTAATCTTTGAATGAATACAAAGATTAAAGTGATCAAGAACGTACCGACACAAAGTAAGTCATCCGAGATCCAAGAAGGGAAAAGAGCCAAGTTGGCAAGAAACCAACTTGAAATGAAAACCAAAGACTTAAACCTAAAACCCAAACGATACACCTAAACCTAATACCCAAACAATACAATGCGAAATTCGTAGATATTCATGCCCAAGAAAAAAGGACGGTCAAATTCTACTTGAATTTTGCACCCCGTAATATTTTTATCATTGAGAGAGGGATCCTTTACTTTTTTATCGAAACTTTAAGACATATAACCTTTTCATTTTCGAAACTTTAAGATAACCTTTTAGGTAACATTTTTTACTCTATAGACATAAGTGTAGTGAAATCCACACCAACATCTATACAGAAAACCACCGCTCTTGGGTCTATGGAGTAAAGAATACGGTGTCGCAGACTTCCTAATTGAAAATTGGACGCAAATATAATACATGAAAAAGGGGTGATATATAGTAGCTAGCTAGATAGGTGGACCATGCAGCCAGCATTCATGAGAAGGCAATGAGTAGCTAGGTCCAACCTTTTGAATAACAATTGTCCTTATCAACTCATTTTCACCAAAAATATTGTGCGAATTAAATAGATTGACGTACGTACGTACACAAACGAAACATAAAAACTTGCAAAAAAAAAAAAAAGAAAAGAAAAGAAATTCATACGTATATACTCCCTCCGTTCCAAAATGGTAGTCCCGTTCGGTCTCCAAGGCAAATTTTAAATTGTTAATATCTTTCAATTTACGATGTTTTTAAATATTTTAAAATTTTTGTATAATAGAACTAATTGAGATCTATCATATAAGATCCATATTGCACATAAAATTCATTATAGATTGAAAGATATTAACAATTTAAAATTTTTATTGGAGACCGAACGGGACCGTCATTTTGGAACGGAGGGAGTAGCTTTGATTCAATTCGAGGGGTTGTTCTCAATGCACAGGGTATACGAACTAGTCAATAATTTTTTTGTTTTAGGGAGTGAATTACTTACAAGAGATCTTTTTAATGCAGTTGCTATATATGTTGGTTGTAATGCGAGGAGTTACAATGAGTGCAATGATCGGCGCCAGTTAACCTGCTAATCTAAAAAAGATTATTGGATTGGCTTAATTACAACACAAAATTAGTCCCTAAACGACGCCACGTTAATTAGATAATTAGATTAGATAGCCAAATCTAGTGTTATTAATCCTTGGATGACCATATTATTTGATTGGTCTCCCATAAAACATTTACGTAATTTGAGTTACATATATATGATCATATATACCTCAACATGATATCAAACACGCACTCATGAGCAAAATTACAAGTATTAACAATACTAAGAGGAATCGAAAAAGTACAAAATTTGTGGATTGAAGTTGAAAAAAGTTTATATAAGATGATATTGTAGACAAAAACTTACCAATTATTTGGTATATTTCGTCTTTAGTGATTTTTTTTTTTTTTTGCCATAATGTTCTAAGTCTTCTCTTGCCAAAAAAAGGTAGATGATTAATTCAAAAAATAAAACGTGAAATCATCAAAAAATTTAGAAAAGGCGACAAAATACTGGTGGGCCTTTTCCAAAAACTTGGCTATAAAAAAAATAAAAATAAAAACACTTAATCCTTGGACTTTTCCTTTAAAAATCTTTATCACTTTTACTAATAAACAAAACAAAAAAAGCACTGGTGGGCCTTCTCCAAAACCTTGGCTATAAAAAGTGATTCTGCAGCTCCCCTGTTTTTGGCAAATCTCTCTCTCTCTCTCTCTCTCTCTCTCTCAAAGCATGGCGAATTCTTCAATCGACCAAATGTTCGACCTCGACTTAGCTTTGACCATGGACACGGAGGACTACGCTCTCTCTCAAAGCATGGCGAATTCCTCAATCGAACAAATGTTCGACCTCGACCTAGCTTTAACCATGGAGGATTATTCAACCCACCAGATCAAAAGTCCGGACTCTTCTCTGGCATCATCACACCGGAAACAGAGCAGCAGTAATTTTTCCAAACCGGAGGAATCATTCCTGGCTACCGTTACCGCTCCGGCTGGTGGTAATTGTACGGTGTGCATGGAAGGCTTCCAATCGGGTACAACTGGTAAGCAAACCCCGTGCGGACACGTTTACCACTCCGACTGTATCGTCACGTGGCTCTCTCTCCATAACTCCTGCCCTCTCTGCCGGTGCAAGTTTCCTGGCCGCCGGGAAAGTGCCTGAATCTTAATTAATTTGGTCGGTGCTAGTTTATGTTTGCCATGAAGAGATGAATCCTACTTTTTCATTGATCGTTTAATGGTTTGGAAGTAGAGGCTTATTCAATAGCCGCATGGATTGTTGTGTTAAATGAATTTTAGTTTCAAGATTGAGATTGAATTTTCAGGGTTTTTTTTTATTTGTTCTTGATTGTTATGCAAGTTGAATTAGGTTGGGTTTCGGTTGGATTATGTTGGAAAGAGATATAAGCACAAATTTTCATACGCGGATCAAGAGTTGGATTATATTGGAAAAAGATATACGGGCACAAATTTTCATAAGCGGATCAAGATTAGACACATGCGATGCACGTCTACACGTCATTATTTTGAGAGATCGGTGTGTCGAACATTTTTGGACACTTCAGTGTTTGGATCTTTGTGAATTATCTAACCTAAGGTTTAGTAAGGTACCTATAATGTGAATGGGGGTTTCGAAGTTTGTTTTTCAATTGAGCCATTCCAATAACCGCGGTGGCGTTTTTTTTTCTATTGTTTTCTTACTGGTCTTTGCGTTGTAGTAGGGTTCTATGCAAGGACGAAATTAGGATTTTGTAAGCGCGGAGGCGAAACTATGAACAATAAGATTTTGAAAATTTTGAAGTTCGAGAATTTAATGGTTTGTTTGGTTTAGGTTTTGAGGAAGTTTTTGAGGTAATGACTGGAGAAAAATAAAAAGAGAAATGAGATTATTAAGAAAGGAAAAACCGTGTGCTGAGAAAAAAATTGAATTTTGGAAACCAAAACAAACATATTCTAGGTGTTCTTAACCCCAAAAAAAAAAAAAAAAACAACCAATTTTAATATTAAAATTTGAAAAAAAAATCCCCGAAACGACGCGGGGCCATGGCCCCCATACGCCCATACATGGATCCGTCTTTGGTTCTATGCACGCAGCGTTATCTACCTAGGTGTACCTCACATGGTTGGTTTATTGATCGGTTTCTATGAAAAAGCTCATCACTAGTGGAACCATTGTTGCAATTGCTAATCTACGCTTTGCTAGCACATCTCTTACATTGTCTTGCCTTATCAATGTTTGCTGGTGTATCTCTGACATCGTCTCACGTTTCTTTTTGATATTGTCATGTCATCGGTGCTCTCTTTTGTGTGCAGTAGGTCTTTTTTTTTTTTTGCTCGGCAAAGTGCAATAGGTCTTTATTATTCATGTTGTAATTATTGCAGACGGTAAATTATAACTTTGCTTTTTTTGGTTGGTATTTTAGTTTAGTTTAGTTTTGGCAGTGGATGAAGAGAGAAATAGGGTAATGATTGAAGAGAGAGGGTGAAGAGAGAAATATGGTAATGATTGAAGGGATGTGTAATAATTGGAGAGAGATGATAAAGTAATAATTGAAAAATAAGGTAATTATTGGAAAAAAAAAAATGAAAAGAGAGTAATAATTGAAAAACTAAACTAAAACTAAGCTAAAATGTGAACCAAACACAACCGTTAAACCAGAAATATAGGAAGAATTAGTCAATGAATTGCGAATTTTGCGTGGTTGCCTCAATATATAACATTTGTTTATTAATTTGCCAAAAAATTGCATTGGGTTTTGTTAATAATGCTCAATCCGTCCCTTTAAGTTTGTCTATTTGCGATGATAGTGTCCGCTTTCAATCGCGCACATCTTTTAATAGGATCTCAAAAAACATGCAATATACTCTTATTTGATAATTTTCAATTAGTTATAATATAAAATTTTCGTTATCACTAAATTCTTAGTATATAAATTAAAAGATATAAGCAATAATAATAGACAAACAAATTTGGATGGAAAAAGTAGGATTTTTCTCTTCCATGGGGTCCGCTGGCCCCACAACTCCATCCACATGTGTTGTCGACCCATATATAATAGGATCATCTACAGTAATTAGTCTTGAATTTTGCCGATCAAAAAAAAATTAGTCTTTATTTTGCGTTTGTGACTAAAACTAATAAAATTAGGCTTTGTTTCGCTAAAGTACTTAATTTTTTTAAATATTTATATTTTGTTTTACGAGACAAATCATTCTCTCACAATACATCATCTTTATTAATTAGAGTCGACGACTTGATTATATGGTTTTTTATTTTCCCTATTCAGTCGCAATTATTTGTTTATGAATATTCTCAGTTGTATCAATTACGTCCAGAACCTCCTTTTCAACCACTAGTTGTTTTTTTTGGGGACACTTTCGGGGTAAGTTTTCTTTGTGCTTAGCATTACTCTATATATGGTCTCAGCCAAAAAAATGAACAGTCGTTGACCAATTTTTTTCTCTTCCACTCAAAAATTTTATTCGACACGTGTGGAGTGGTCTTCAAGAAGATTTGAATTCTATGTCTAGGGGCCATGGCTAATAAAACAGCATACGAATTGCAAATTGACAGAGTGGAGTGGTCTTCAAGAAGATTTGAATTCTATTTCCAGGGGCAATGGCTAATAGAACAGTTTACGAATATATTGCAAATTGATAGAGGCTATAAGATCAAGTTTGATTAGCATTTGACGATATGAAAAAGTAGTATATATATACACACGCACGCAGATTTCTCCCTTCAAAGTTGAGTCATTGACCAAAATTCGTAACCTGTTTAATTTGCTCGTGTATTTATGGATATGATCAAACTAATCTTTTACGTGAATGACGTACTTACTGGAACCACCTTTTATGTGAATGGCCTAGCTATTTGAAGAGCTCTACGCCTCTACATATCTAGAACCACCTGTTATGTGAATGGCCTAGCTACTTGAAGAGCTCTACATATCTCGATGGCCTACCCCACCCACATAGGCCCAAGCGCCTAAACTGGACCAGACCAGATGGAAATCCGATCCTGCGTCGTCGTCGACCGAAATTAGTGTTGCCCTGTCAGTTTGATCAATATCCCAGTTGATGAAACCATATAATTCCAGCGTGACCCTTTCTTTACGCAAGCTATAGTGGACTTGGAATTAAGAAAACAAAGTCAACGATTTGCCCTTTCGGCTTATCGTTGCTGGCCTCACTTTTTTTTAGGAAATTCGAGCAGTTGGGAAAACAAAACAATGGCCGGCGGGCATAATCGGCTGTCTGGGAGTTTAGGAAATTCTCAGTTGACAAGTACTTGGTAGTATCTCCTATGAATGCCGATATTATTATGGCATGGGGTTGACGCACATAGCATGAGATTCGGAGTTAAATAAATTTTCACGGTCCAATAATTTGGTACTTGCAGTTTCTGAGAATCATAATAACAATAATAATTTGGTATTTCGAGAAAGTTAGAATGGAATTCAACATTGACTACGGACAGACTGAGGTGACTAATCGGAGTTTGGGGAATTTGATTCGCAGTATCTGTGGTGACAAACCGAAACAGTGGGATCACGCTTTGCCGCAGGCTGAGTTTGCTTTCAATAGTGCAGTTCACAGTGCCACTGGAAAATCACCTTTTTCCTTGGTATATGTGACACCTCCAAAGCATACAGTGGATTTAGTTCATCTCTCGCGGGGTCCCGGGGTTAGCGTTGCAGCTGAGGCAATGGCTAAGCAAGCTCAAGAGGTGCATGAGCAAGTAAAACAGAAGCTCGCTGAAACTAATGCGAAATACAAGAGGGCTGCAGACAAGCACAGGCGTGAGAAATTGTTCAAGGAAGGGGATTTTGTGATGGTGTTCTTGCGAAAGGAACGGTTTCCAGTGGGGACCTATAACAAGCTGAAGCCCAGGAAGTATGGTCCATATGAAGTTTTGAAGAAGATTGGTGACAATGCTTATGTGATTGATCTTCCTGATTCCATGAAAATTTCAAAGGTTTTCAATGTTGCTGATTTGTCTGAGTATCATGCTGAGGAGCCGCTGTATCCAGATTTGAACTCGAGGTCGAGTTCTTTCGAAGAAGAGGGGACTGATGTAGAACACGTGGAGGCCCAATTCCATGATCAGCTGGACCGAGCCAAGCCTCGGAAGTCCAAACGGTGTTTAATTTCAGATTACCCAAATTGGCTAAATTCGGGTAATCTCGGAATAGGCCCAAACTCGGTGGGCTGACTTATTTTCGCGCTGCGGTCCATACTCATTAACCCTAAAGGTTGATGATGAACGGTGTTTTTCGGCCTAATTCCTTCGTTTAGGCTTTCAATTGCGTTATTTTGCCGTTTTAGGAAAGATTTGTTTTTTTTAATAACTCCTAGATCGTATTTCCTTTTCAGTTGATTCTTTTTGGGAAAGTCTTGTTTTTCTTTCCCGTTTTCAATTTTAGGAAAAGCCCCAAATTCTGGAACTTTTTAATTTCCAAGTTTATTTTTAGGGTTTTAGGGTTTCGGCCTATAAAAGGGTTTGTAACTTAGGGTTTATGCAGCTTTTTGATTAATAATATTGCAGAGAATTTCTCTTTCATTCTTGTGCGCAAGAATTGCTCGTTGCGACGGGTTGATTATCTCGTTTGGATTAGTACGCTAACTAATCTCTCGTGAATTCCGCTGCGTCAAGTGGTATCAGAGCAAGGCTTTGCCTGGTTCGATGGCACGAAACACAGAAGAAGACACACCCATTGACGTTGGTCGTGGGCTTACTGACCTAAGGAAGGTGGTGGAGGATCAACAAGCACAGTTGACAGGTATCCGTCAGGATACCCACGCTCAGTTCGCTGAGATCCGTGAGATGCTGCAACAGATGACTCTACAAATCCGCCAAAGGCCAGAGAGGGTTGATGGGGATCGCGCGGTGGGATTTGCCCATCGCCAACCTCGTAACCAGGATCGGAATCGTGCCGGAGGATTTGCCCGAGGCGCAACCGGTCGTCATCAGATGGTAATACATGATGCTGAGAGTGAAGAATTCGAACCTGAGGATAATGAAGAACAAGAAGACCGTCCCGTCGAGCGACAACAACATAGGTTCAATGATTACCGCATGAAGGTGGACCTTCCCACGTTCAACGGTAATTTACAGATGGAGGAGTTTCTTGACTGGATTTCAGAGGTTGATAGGTGCCTTAATATGATGGAGGTGCCCGAGTCGAAACAAGTAAAGATGGTCGCTTATAAACTAAAGAGTGGCGCTGCAGTGTGGTGGGACCAATTGCAATCGAGACGGCGGAGGCAAGGAAAAGAGTCTGTGGCAACATGGCGCAGAATGAAACAACTTATGATGGAGAGGTTCTTGCCGTCTGACTATGACCAACATCTGTTCCGGTCATACCAGAACTGTTCGCAGGGATCCAGGTCTGTTTTTGATTACACAACTGAATTCAATCGACTCTCAGAACGTAATAATCTGAGTGAGACTGAAAGTCAGCGGGTAGCGCGATACATGAACGGGTTGAAGCCCTCAATTCAGGACCGAATAGGGTTACAGCCAGTTTGGGAAGTTGACGATGCCCTTAACCTAGCGATAAAAGCCGAACAGATAGAGCGTAAACCAACCAATTCAGGGTACCGTCGAGAGTCGTTTGTTCCTGCTGCTGATAAGGGGAAGGAGAAACAGCCAACTGTGCCTGCTTTTCAACCTAAGGTTACAGTTGGTAGTGGTTCTAAGTTTGGAGGAGCTAATCAGACAGGAAGCTCTAATAACAGAAACGTGACTAAAGCCCCTAATCCATATGCCAAGCCCTTTGGAGATAAGTGTTTTCGGTGTAACAAGCCTGGACATCGCTCCAATGAGTGTCCAGATCGGAAGGTGGGCCTGGTAGAAGAGGGTGGCGAAGAAGATGGGCCTGATGAAGATTGGCCAGAAGAAAATTCTTATGATGTAGATTATGCAGAGGAGGACGGAGAACGAGTGAATTGTGTGGTGCAACGAGTGTTGTTCGCGCCGAGAGCAGAAAATTCCAGTCAGCGTCATAACATCTTTCGGTCAAGTTGTTCCATCAATCAGAAAGTATGTGACCTGATAGTGGACAGTGGGAGTTGTGAGAATTTCGTGGCAAAGAGACTGGTGGACCATCTGAAGTTGCCAACCGAACCTCATCCCTCTCCATACAGCATCGGTTGGATAAAGAAAGGCCCTACGGTGAAGGTAACTGAAATCTGTAAACTTCCTCTTTCAATTGGAAAGATTTATAGATCTGAAGTTGTCTGTGATGTAATTGAGATGGATGCTAGTCATGTATTATTAGGTAGACCCTGGCAGTTTGATGTTGATATTGTTTATAAGGGTCGTGATAATACTTATAGTTTTAATTGGGAGTCACGTAAGGTTGTTATGGCTCCTTCCAGTCATAAGGAGCCTGTCAAACCACCTAAAACAGAGGGGTCTTCTTTTCTAACAATTGCTAGTTCCGAAGCTGAATTTGTGACAGATTTTAAGGAGTCAGAACAAGTTTATGCTATGGTGGTGAAGTCTCTAGTTGTGGAGGAACTGGACAAAGCAAAGGTTCTGATAGTTCCTGTACCAGAAAAGATACAGCCATTATTGGAGGAATTTGAGGAGCTTGTTACTGATGACGTGCCTAATGAGCTCCCTCCAATGAGGGATATTCAGCATGCTATTGATTTGGTGCCTGGGGCAAGTTTGCCCAATCTGCCACATTATCGGATGAGTCCGAAGGAGAATGAGATTCTGAGGGAAAAAGTGGAGGAGTTGCTACAGAAGGGGCACATTCGGGAGAGTCTGAGTCCATGCGGTGTTCCAGCGTTATTAACGCCAAAGAAAGATGGGAGTTGGCGTATGTGTGTGGACAGTCGGGCCATCAACAAAATAACCATCAAGTATAGATTTCCAATTCCTCGTCTGGATGATATGCTTGATATGTTGGATGGGTCGAAGTGGTTTTCGAAGATTGATTTGCGGAGCGGATACCATCAGATTCGCATCCGACCAGGGGACGAATGGAAGACGGCCTTCAAAACTAAGGATGGCTTGTATGAATGGTTGGTTATGCCATTCGGCCTTTCTAATGCGCCGAGCACTTTTATGAGGGTGATGAATCAAGTTCTGCGGCCTTTCACTGGAAAGTTTGTCGTCGTTTATTTCGATGACATACTGATCTATAGCAAGTCCGAAGAGGAGCATGTGGAGCATGTGCGTCAAGTGCTGATGGTGCTGCAAGAAAATAAGCTGTATATTCAACTCAAGAAGTGCAGTTTCTTGACTAGCAGCTTATTGTTCTTGGGTTATGTGGTGAGTTCTGAAGGTATTCATGTAGATGAAGAGAAGGTTCGAGCTATTCGTGATTGGCCAACGCCTAAATCTGTTACGGAAGTGAGAAGTTTCCATGGATTGGCCACTTTCTATAGGCGATTCATTCGAAATTTCAGTACTATCGTAGCACCAATCACGGAGTGCTTGAAAAAGGGCAAGTTTCTGTGGGGAAGCGAAGCGGAGCAAAGTTTTGCACTGGTTAAAGAACGGCTTTGTACTGCACCGGTATTAGCTCTGCCTAGCTTTGAGAAGATTTTTGAGGTTGAGTGTGATGCTAGTGGAGTTGGTATTGGGGCTGTCTTGTCCCAAGAGAAGAGACCAGTGGCTTTCTTTAGTGAAAAGCTGAGTGAAGCTAGACAAAAATGGAGCACTTATGATCAGGAATTCTATTCTGTGATTCGCGCTCTCAAACATTGGGAGCATTATCTAATTCAGAGGGAGTTTGTGCTATACACTGATCATCAAGCGCTGAAGTTCATCAATAGCCAAAAGAAGTTGGACAGTATGCATGTGCGCTGGGCTACGTTCTTGCAGAAATTTCCATTCACTATTCGGCACAAGTCTGGGGTGTCAAATAGGGTGGCTGATGCATTGAGTCGTCGGGCTGATTTGTTGGTGACTTTGGCCCATGAAGTTGTGGGTTTTGAGTTTTTAAAGGAGTTGTATCCAGAGGATGAGGACTTCAAAGAAATTTGGGCCGTATGCGTTCAGAACCGGCCTGTTAGTGACTTCCATGTCACTGATGGGTATTTGTTTCGTGGCAATCGTCTTTGTATTCCTCAATCTTCTTTAAGGGAAAGCTTAATCCGAGACCTTCATGGTGGAGGGTTAGGTGGACACTTAGGGAGGGACAAGACTGTTGCAAGTTTGGAGGGACGCTATTTCTGGCCACAGCTAAAGAAGGATGCTGGAAATTTTGTGCGGAGGTGCTACACTTGTCAGGTATCTAAGGGTCAGTCTCAAAATACTGGTCTTTATACTCCTTTGCCTGTGCCTAATAATATTTGGGAGGATCTATCTATGGATTTTGTGTTGGGACTGCCTCGTACCCAACGAGGAGTAGATTCTGTATTTGTGGTAGTTGACAGGTTTTCTAAGATGGTGCACTTTATTGCTTGTCGAAAGACATCGGATGCCTCACATGTGGCTCGATTGTTCTTCCGAGAGGTAGTTCGGTTGCATGGGGTGCCACAGTCTATTACCTCTGATCGGGATGTGAAATTCCTTAGCCATTTTTGGGTGACTCTGTGGAGGATGTTTGGAACTTCGCTGAAGAGGAGTTCAACTGCACATCCACAAACTGACGGACAGACTGAGGTGACTAATCGGAGTTTGGGGAATTTGATTCGCAGTATCTGTGGTGACAAACCGAAACAGTGGGATCACGCTTTGCCGCAGGCTGAGTTTGCTTTCAATAGTGCAGTTCACAGTGCCACTGGAAAATCACCTTTTTCCTTGGTATATGTGACACCTCCAAAGCATACAGTGGATTTAGTTCATCTCTCGCGGGGTCCCGGGGTTAGCGTTGCAGCTGAGGCAATGGCTAAGCAAGCTCAAGAGGTGCATGAGCAAGTAAAACAGAAGCTCGCTGAAACTAATGCGAAATACAAGAGGGCTGCAGACAAGCACAGGCGTGAGAAATTGTTCAAGGAAGGGGATTTTGTGATGGTGTTCTTGCGAAAGGAACGGTTTCCAGTGGGGACCTATAACAAGCTGAAGCCCAGGAAGTATGGTCCATATGAAGTTTTGAAGAAGATTGGTGACAATGCTTATGTGATTGATCTTCCTGATTCCATGAAAATTTCAAAGGTTTTCAATGTTGCTGATTTGTCTGAGTATCATGCTGAGGAGCCGCTGTATCCAGATTTGAACTCGAGGTCGAGTTCTTTCGAAGAAGAGGGGACTGATGTAGAACACGTGGAGGCCCAATTCCATGATCAGCTGGACCGAGCCAAGCCTCGGAAGTCCAAACGGTGTTTAATTTCAGATTACCCAAATTGGCTAAATTCGGGTAATCTCGGAATAGGCCCAAACTCGGTGGGCTGACTTATTTTCGCGCTGCGGTCCATACTCATTAACCCTAAAGGTTGATGATGAACGGTGTTTTTTCGGCCTAATTCCTTCGTTTAGGCTTTCAATTGCGTTATTTTGCCGTTTTAGGAAAGATTTGTTTTTTTTAATAACTCCTAGATCGTATTTCCTTTTCAGTTGATTCTTTTTGGGAAAGTCTTGTTTTTCTTTCCCGTTTTCAATTTTAGGAAAAGCCCCAAATTCTGGAACTTTTTAATTTCCAAGTTTATTTTTAGGGTTTTAGGGTTTCGGCCTATAAAAGGGTTTGTAACTTAGGGTTTATGCAGCTTTTTGATTAATAATATTGCAGAGAATTTCTCTTTCATTCTTGTGCGCAAGAATTGCTCGTTGCGACGGGTTGATTATCTCGTTTGGATTAGTACGCTAACTAATCTCTCGTGAATTCCGCTGCGTCAAGTGGTATCAGAGCAAGGCTTTGCCTGGTTCGATGGCACGAAACACAGAAGAAGACACACCCATTGACGTTGGTCGTGGGCTTACTGACCTAAGGAAGGTGGTGGAGGATCAACAAGCACAGTTGACAGGTATCCGTCAGGATACCCACGCTCAGTTCGCTGAGATCCGTGAGATGCTGCAACAGATGACTCTACAAATCCGCCAAAGGCCAGAGAGGGTTGATGGGGATCGCGCGGTGGGATTTGCCCATCGCCAACCTCGTAACCAGGATCGGAATCGTGCCGGAGGATTTGCCCGAGGCGCAACCGGTCGTCATCAGATGGTAATACATGATGCTGAGAGTGAAGAATTCGAACCTGAGGATAATGAAGAACAAGAAGACCGTCCCGTCGAGCGACAACAACATAGGTTCAATGATTACCGCATGAAGGTGGACCTTCCCACGTTCAACGGTAATTTACAGATGGAGGAGTTTCTTGACTGGATTTCAGAGGTTGATAGGTGCCTTAATATGATGGAGGTGCCCGAGTCGAAACAAGTAAAGATGGTCGCTTATAAACTAAAGAGTGGCGCTGCAGTGTGGTGGGACCAATTGCAATCGAGACGGCGGAGGCAAGGAAAAGAGTCTGTGGCAACATGGCGCAGAATGAAACAACTTATGATGGAGAGGTTCTTGCCGTCTGACTATGACCAACATCTGTTCCGGTCATACCAGAACTGTTCGCAGGGATCCAGGTCTGTTTTTGATTACACAACTGAATTCAATCGACTCTCAGAACGTAATAATCTGAGTGAGACTGAAAGTCAGCGGGTAGCGCGATACATGAACGGGTTGAAGCCCTCAATTCAGGACCGAATAGGGTTACAGCCAGTTTGGGAAGTTGACGATGCCCTTAACCTAGCGATAAAAGCCGAACAGATAGAGCGTAAACCAACCAATTCAGGGTACCGTCGAGAGTCGTTTGTTCCTGCTGCTGATAAGGGGAAGGAGAAACAGCCAACTGTGCCTGCTTTTCAACCTAAGGTTACAGTTGGTAGTGGTTCTAAGTTTGGAGGAGCTAATCAGACAGGAAGCTCTAATAACAGAAACGTGACTAAAGCCCCTAATCCATATGCCAAGCCCTTTGGAGATAAGTGTTTTCGGTGTAACAAGCCTGGACATCGCTCCAATGAGTGTCCAGATCGGAAGGTGGGCCTGGTAGAAGAGGGTGGCGAAGAAGATGGGCCTGATGAAGATTGGCCAGAAGAAAATTCTTATGATGTAGATTATGCAGAGGAGGACGGAGAACGAGTGAATTGTGTGGTGCAACGAGTGTTGTTCGCGCCGAGAGCAGAAAATTCCAGTCAGCGTCATAACATCTTTCGGTCAAGTTGTTCCATCAATCAGAAAGTATGTGACCTGATAGTGGACAGTGGGAGTTGTGAGAATTTCGTGGCAAAGAGACTGGTGGACCATCTGAAGTTGCCAACCGAACCTCATCCCTCTCCATACAGCATCGGTTGGATAAAGAAAGGCCCTACGGTGAAGGTAACTGAAATCTGTAAACTTCCTCTTTCAATTGGAAAGATTTATAGATCTGAAGTTGTCTGTGATGTAATTGAGATGGATGCTAGTCATGTATTATTAGGTAGACCCTGGCAGTTTGATGTTGATATTGTTTATAAGGGTCGTGATAATACTTATAGTTTTAATTGGGAGTCACGTAAGGTTGTTATGGCTCCTTCCAGTCATAAGGAGCCTGTCAAACCACCTAAAACAGAGGGGTCTTCTTTTCTAACAATTGCTAGTTCCGAAGCTGAATTTGTGACAGATTTTAAGGAGTCAGAACAAGTTTATGCTATGGTGGTGAAGTCTCTAGTTGTGGAGGAACTGGACAAAGCAAAGGTTCTGATAGTTCCTGTACCAGAAAAGATACAGCCATTATTGGAGGAATTTGAGGAGCTTGTTACTGATGACGTGCCTAATGAGCTCCCTCCAATGAGGGATATTCAGCATGCTATTGATTTGGTGCCTGGGGCAAGTTTGCCCAATCTGCCACATTATCGGATGAGTCCGAAGGAGAATGAGATTCTGAGGGAAAAAGTGGAGGAGTTGCTACAGAAGGGGCACATTCGGGAGAGTCTGAGTCCATGCGGTGTTCCAGCGTTATTAACGCCAAAGAAAGATGGGAGTTGGCGTATGTGTGTGGACAGTCGGGCCATCAACAAAATAACCATCAAGTATAGATTTCCAATTCCTCGTCTGGATGATATGCTTGATATGTTGGATGGGTCGAAGTGGTTTTCGAAGATTGATTTGCGGAGCGGATACCATCAGATTCGCATCCGACCAGGGGACGAATGGAAGACGGCCTTCAAAACTAAGGATGGCTTGTATGAATGGTTGGTTATGCCATTCGGCCTTTCTAATGCGCCGAGCACTTTTATGAGGGTGATGAATCAAGTTCTGCGGCCTTTCACTGGAAAGTTTGTCGTCGTTTATTTCGATGACATACTGATCTATAGCAAGTCCGAAGAGGAGCATGTGGAGCATGTGCGTCAAGTGCTGATGGTGCTGCAAGAAAATAAGCTGTATATTCAACTCAAGAAGTGCAGTTTCTTGACTAGCAGCTTATTGTTCTTGGGTTATGTGGTGAGTTCTGAAGGTATTCATGTAGATGAAGAGAAGGTTCGAGCTATTCGTGATTGGCCAACGCCTAAATCTGTTACGGAAGTGAGAAGTTTCCATGGATTGGCCACTTTCTATAGGCGATTCATTCGAAATTTCAGTACTATCGTAGCACCAATCACGGAGTGCTTGAAAAAGGGCAAGTTTCTGTGGGGAAGCGAAGCGGAGCAAAGTTTTGCACTGGTTAAAGAACGGCTTTGTACTGCACCGGTATTAGCTCTGCCTAGCTTTGAGAAGATTTTTGAGGTTGAGTGTGATGCTAGTGGAGTTGGTATTGGGGCTGTCTTGTCCCAAGAGAAGAGACCAGTGGCTTTCTTTAGTGAAAAGCTGAGTGAAGCTAGACAAAAATGGAGCACTTATGATCAGGAATTCTATTCTGTGATTCGCGCTCTCAAACATTGGGAGCATTATCTAATTCAGAGGGAGTTTGTGCTATACACTGATCATCAAGCGCTGAAGTTCATCAATAGCCAAAAGAAGTTGGACAGTATGCATGTGCGCTGGGCTACGTTCTTGCAGAAATTTCCATTCACTATTCGGCACAAGTCTGGGGTGTCAAATAGGGTGGCTGATGCATTGAGTCGTCGGGCTGATTTGTTGGTGACTTTGGCCCATGAAGTTGTGGGTTTTGAGTTTTTAAAGGAGTTGTATCCAGAGGATGAGGACTTCAAAGAAATTTGGGCCGTATGCGTTCAGAACCGGCCTGTTAGTGACTTCCATGTCACTGATGGGTATTTGTTTCGTGGCAATCGTCTTTGTATTCCTCAATCTTCTTTAAGGGAAAGCTTAATCCGAGACCTTCATGGTGGAGGGTTAGGTGGACACTTAGGGAGGGACAAGACTGTTGCAAGTTTGGAGGGACGCTATTTCTGGCCACAGCTAAAGAAGGATGCTGGAAATTTTGTGCGGAGGTGCTACACTTGTCAGGTATCTAAGGGTCAGTCTCAAAATACTGGTCTTTATACTCCTTTGCCTGTGCCTAATAATATTTGGGAGGATCTATCTATGGATTTTGTGTTGGGACTGCCTCGTACCCAACGAGGAGTAGATTCTGTATTTGTGGTAGTTGACAGGTTTTCTAAGATGGTGCACTTTATTGCTTGTCGAAAGACATCGGATGCCTCACATGTGGCTCGATTGTTCTTCCGAGAGGTAGTTCGGTTGCATGGGGTGCCACAGTCTATTACCTCTGATCGGGATGTGAAATTCCTTAGCCATTTTTGGGTGACTCTGTGGAGGATGTTTGGAACTTCGCTGAAGAGGAGTTCAACTGCACATCCACAAACTGACGGACAGACTGAGGTGACTAATCGGAGTTTGGGGAATTTGATTCGCAGTATCTGTGGTGACAAACCGAAACAGTGGGATCACGCTTTGCCGCAGGCTGAGTTTGCTTTCAATAGTGCAGTTCACAGTGCCACTGGAAAATCACCTTTTTCCTTGGTATATGTGACACCTCCAAAGCATACAGTGGATTTAGTTCATCTCTCGCGGGGTCCCGGGGTTAGCGTTGCAGCTGAGGCAATGGCTAAGCAAGCTCAAGAGGTGCATGAGCAAGTAAAACAGAAGCTCGCTGAAACTAATGCGAAATACAAGAGGGCTGCAGACAAGCACAGGCGTGAGAAATTGTTCAAGGAAGGGGATTTTGTGATGGTGTTCTTGCGAAAGGAACGGTTTCCAGTGGGGACCTATAACAAGCTGAAGCCCAGGAAGTATGGTCCATATGAAGTTTTGAAGAAGATTGGTGACAATGCTTATGTGATTGATCTTCCTGATTCCATGAAAATTTCAAAGGTTTTCAATGTTGCTGATTTGTCTGAGTATCATGCTGAGGAGCCGCTGTATCCAGATTTGAACTCGAGGTCGAGTTCTTTCGAAGAAGAGGGGACTGATGTAGAACACGTGGAGGCCCAATTCCATGATCAGCTGGACCGAGCCAAGCCTCGGAAGTCCAAACGGTGTTTAATTTCAGATTACCCAAATTGGCTAAATTCGGGTAATCTCGGAATAGGCCCAAACTCGGTGGGCTGACTTATTTTCGCGCTGCGGTCCATACTCATTAACCCTAAAGGTTGATGATGAACGGTGTTTTTCGGCCTAATTCCTTCGTTTAGGCTTTCAATTGCGTTATTTTGCCGTTTTAGGAAAGATTTGTTTTTTTTAATAACTCCTAGATCGTATTTCCTTTTCAGTTGATTCTTTTTGGGAAAGTCTTGTTTTTCTTTCCCGTTTTCAATTTTAGGAAAAGCCCCAAATTCTGGAACTTTTTAATTTCCAAGTTTATTTTTAGGGTTTTAGGGTTTCGGCCTATAAAAGGGTTTGTAACTTAGGGTTTATGCAGCTTTTTGATTAATAATATTGCAGAGAATTTCTCTTTCATTCTTGTGCGCAAGAATTGCTCGTTGCGACGGGTTGATTATCTCGTTTGGATTAGTACGCTAACTAATCTCTCGTGAATTCCGCTGCGTCACAAGATATCACCATCACTTCACGTGGTCAATGGTGGCGTTATAATCATCATAATTTTGAACCCAATTGCCCCGTTTGCTGTGCTTTTACAAGTTACAGTTACGGCAAGTTAAAAGCAACAAACAGTACTATGCATATTCTCTAGTATGGAAAATCATTTGCAGGTTGTAGCTTTGTTCTCTCGGATTGTAATTTAGATCTACGTACGATCTTTATTTTCCTCTTGTAATTTTGTACATGTCAAACGTTCTTATAATAGAGCAGCTCATAATTTGTTGACTAAGTGATCCCCATAATAAAGACCCTTATCTTCCCGTGTTAAAAAAAAAATTCTCAAAACACCTCCTTAATTTATAATGAAATGAGAAACATATGTGCTCATTTTTTTTATTCTTGGTTTTTACCATTTACTTTGGCTATGTTTGGTAACATTGTCACTTTTCTATTTTCTGCTTTCTATTTGCTAAAATCAATTTCTACTTTTCCTATAAGAAAAGTGAAAGCAGAAATTATGTTTGTGTCAATCTGTTTTCAAAAAAATAAAAAAAAAGAATTTCTAAAACCAGTTTTTACTTTTCCTAAAAATGTCTCTTGTAATTTCTCCACTAATTCCCAAACGATACACGAGAGAGAGAGAGAGAGAAGGATACGGGGTAGAACAATTCTGCCATTGGACAATTCAAATTGAATCAAACCAATCTAACGTCAAATTGAATCAAAACCAATCTAATGTCAAACTAAATCAAACCACTCCAATCACTCTCATAGTCTCATAAAAGCAAGCAAGGAAAGTACAAAAACATGAATTTCTAACAGGGAAACAAGAGCTGCCAAAGCATCCTTGTAAAATGCTGCCGATTCTGTCAATGGACAATTCTGCCTTTGGAGTCTCTTACCACTGCTACAATGGATGCTTCACTACCAATGCATCAAAGCCTTTGGCTATTAAAGATTTGGCGGGCAATAGTATTGCAAACTCTAGCCATTTCTCGCAATTGAGCGGGGGTTACATTGATTTGTTGAGGAGAACTCCTACGGCCTTGCTCACTCTCAACAATCAAATCTTCCTTGCTATAGAATTTGAACACTGCATCATTTTTGTCATGCATCCTTATAAAGTTGTGGACCGTGCAACAAGCGGTAGGCAAATATTTGGGTCTGCACACTAAAGCCTTTGGGCATTTGTTTCAAGATAGGAAATCGCGCCTTCAATGCACCAAAGCAGCGCTCTATCACGTTGCGAAGGGACAAGTGACAATAATTGAACCATTCTTCTTCTTTCGTAGGTAATCGTCTACGTCCACGGAACAAGGACAAGTGGTAAACTAGTCAGAATAGGCAAGAAAAGAGGGTAAAAATTTCCAAATCAGAGCCTGAAGAAAGCAACTAATATCAGAGAAAACGAAAACAAGATGTTTGGCAGAAGCCAACAGAAAAAAAGAAAGAATATTAGAAAGCAATCAGCCCAATAGAAGCACAAGAACAGAGCACGAGCAACACCACATGTCAACCCAAAATTATTTTCACCTGAGTCTATATCACAGCTTCAACACCACATGCTGTATTTACATTGCCACAGGGAATCAGCTACACCTCCCACTTCAACATCATCATCATCCTCGATCTTGATATTTACATTGCCTTTAGTAGCCATTTCCTATTTATAAATCACCCCACAATTGGTCTAAATAAGATCTCCGATTTATTTGGGCAAAGTAGAACTATAGATTCAAGAAATCTCATTGATAAGTTGAAGGTGTCCACAACAATAACCATCTAACAAAATCAGGTACATGATCCGACAAATCACCAAATCTAGATTTCAAAAAATAGCTAATGGATCAATTTTAGGAAGCCAATTTCTAATCCAGCAAAAAGAAAATTTGAGGCAAATCCACATCAATTCTGCAAACCTAAATACAAGCAAAGTACTTGGCAAATCAACTGGTAATACGGTTACAGATACAAGCAATAGAGTAATAGAGTAATATCTAACCAGAGCACGTTTTCTCAAGAGAACGGTAATGCATATCAACTGGTAACGAGATCGGAGATAATGTTACAAGCAATTCTGACAGAGAAACTGTACGACAAACGAATACGGTTACAGATATATGTGTAATGCATCTAGAAATACGAATCAAAAAAGAAATCAAACAAGTGACGAAATCCGAGGAGTGTTGTACGAAGATCGATCGATCAATCGAGAGAGAGAGAGAGAGAGAGAGAGAGAGAGAGAGAGAGAGACCTTGTCAGCCGGTTGAAACCAGTGGGATCGAGAGAGATCGATGGATCTGGGGAAGACTCAGATGAGATAGGGGAAGACTCGATGAGATAAGGGGAAACAGAACGCGCGTTCCAGATTTGGCAGCCGGTTTTTTATTTTTACAAGAAGTAAAAGTAGACTTTTGGTACTTTCTCAATTTTCAAAAATTTAGAAAATTCATTTTAATTTTTAAAAATGAAAATAGACAACCAAACAAACTTTCAGTTCTAAATTTTGAAAATTTTGAAAATGAAAACAGAAAACAGGAAATGAAATGGTTACCAAACAAGACCTTTACTTTCCTTTCCTTTTTCTTTTCCTTTTTTTTTAACTAATCCAACAACAAACAAACATAGCACAAAATGTGCAAGAATGTTGTTGTTACTATAATCTTAACCGGAGGACAAACATTTCAAATGTTAGGACCACTGAAGAATTTTTGCAGTTGGTAATTTCAAAACTCCGAAATTAATCAAGGTACGCTTAAGTTGGCCTAGACATCTAACTAAAAAAAAACCTTGACTCTTGTCTTGTGAAACCCTTGATTGGTTGTTCCGTGTTAGTCTTGGGTTGTATGAATGGCTTTTGACTTTCATCGTTCACATTGTTTTTTGGGTTTTTTTTTTTTTCCCCCCTTTGTACAAATACAATGACGTGTTGCGTGGGCCGCGTGGCTTGCAGTTCCGTACTTCCATCGCACAGGCTGTTGGGACGTTTTTTTCTTTTTAGAGATGCTTTTAAAAGAGAGAAGAAAAATTGTGATGAGATCGGAGAGCTTGTAAATCCTTGTTGATTACAATGATCCTTCCCTTCCCAAGTGGGGGAGATATAAAGCACGTGCATGTGTCAAACCACGTAATTCTTGTGTAACTGTGTTCTTCTATTTATTTCTTCGGTCAATTTTTATTTATTTTTACATTTTGGTTAAATCGGGCATCCGCATAAGCATGACAAATGAGCAAAACCAAAGTAAGCAAAATTGTTTGGTTATTCATTTGTTATTTGTTTAGTCCTTGTTGGTTTTCCTTGATAAGCAATTCAGCAATCTAGGAGCTGCCAAACTAATTCCTAAAAGATTTGAAACTAAAAAAGCAGAGGAAATTCGCGCTGATCTGAATTCAAACACAAACTGAATCTTGAACACAGGCACTGTTACGTTTATAACATTATTAAAAATACATTATTCAAGTATTACAATCAAGCGGGAAAATTACGAAAGATACATCCTAAAAGGGGAGACCTAGAGGTAGATTTCATAAGGAAAACACAAAGGACACTACTTCAGTTAAACACAATAAGTAAAAACAAGCTGTAGATTTCAATCACAATTTCACCGGTAGGTTCTGTAGTTGGGAGTATACATGCAGCTTTCTGCATACTTCAACAGATTCTCGGGTCGAGGGAGTCTAGATGCCAAACCTACAAAAGGATTGTGCAATTTACCAAATAAGAAACACATTCTCTTCTTTGAGGGAACAAGAAATTATAAGGGAAGAAATGGTTTCTCACCGAGTTCATATGCTTTAGCAGCTACATTAGCAGCAATATGGGCAGAGATCTTTCTGATATTAGAGAATGGCGGATAGATCAAACCCTTTTCACAGTTCTCTTTCGTTACTTGCCCAGCCAAACCCTCCGCTGCAAAAACAAAAACATAAGAGTAATAAAATACACGGTGAAAAAGTGCAAGCCAATGTACCCATTCTTTTTTCTGGGTAGTTTATCAATCTACTCATTTGTCATGTCCGTTGCAAAGCTGTGATTCAACAAGACCTGTCTTATGTTTTGCAATATTCTTCACACAAGTGATTGCACATCAGAAACTCCCTGTTTACGGTGTTTAGTTATCTGGTTCTACCTCTCAAACCATTTACGTACCATAAATCATGAACAGAGATTTATTAGATATTCAATGTAATTCTTAAACCAATTCATAATTCAGTGAAGTAAACAAAAGAATAAAAAAACAAAAGCAAAGTAAAACGTACGTAAACAAAAAAACATCAAGGAAAAGGAGAATAGATTCTTTGGTTCTTAATTAGCACGTTTATCCAATTTGAAACGTATAACTCTTAATGTTGTGTACTTACAGGCTGCCAGAAGCATGTCATCGTGAACCCGAATTGCACCAGAAATGACCAAACCTAAACCCAATCCAGGAAAAATGTACGCATTGTTTGCCTGTATTGATCACCAAAAAAAGTCATTAATAACCAGTTCTTAATGTCAAGCCCATAAGTATATTGGAGGATAGGGCAGCACAAACGAGATATATCAAGTTATATGACCTGGCCAGGTACGTGAACTTTTCCATTGTATTCAACAGGGTCAAACGGACTTCCACTGGCATAAATTGCACGGCCCTTATGTCAAAACAGGGGCAAAAAAGACAGAATTATGTTAGTTTTGCATACAAATATCAAGCATTATCATGAAAAATATGAGATGAGAAACTGCATCTGTTTTTACCTGAGTCCATTTGTATGCTTCTTCAGCAGTGCACTCAGATTGCGAGGTCGGGTTGGAGAGGGCCAAAATAAGAGGTTTCTGCATGCCATTCGTTTATAATCTTACTTCAGTTAAACACTGGACACCAACGCACATGCGCATGTGCGCACACACACACACGGAGAGAGAGAGAGAGAGAGAGAGAGAGAGAGGGAGAGAAACCTCATTGAATTCTGCCATGGCCTCAACCACCTCCTTTGTAAATGTGCTTCCTACTCCAGATGTTCCAATTAGAACCGTTGGCTTGATAGCCTGATGACAATGGATAACGAAACACTTTGAAACTACTATCTTCTTATGACAATGTATAGAGACATAAGGGAAGTCATCCAACCTTGACAGCATCTAAAAGAGTCGTTGCGGGTGGATGTTCATGAGCCCAAGGCTTCTTGAAGTGCTGAAGGGAATCCTTACGAGAACTAACAATTAATCCCTGCAAGAGGAATGCCAACTTTTTTAAACGCTGATGCAAACACCAAAATCGTCAAGTATAAATCGGAGTTTAAAGATCATTATAGTTATCTAAAAGTATATAATCAACTGTTGAGCAAGAAACTTAGGCCAGACTTACTTTTGAGTCAACAAGCCATATATTCTTGCGGGTCTCTTCCACAGGAGCTTTAGTCTGAAACAGAAAAAAGGAAGAAGAGAAACACCAACCACCATTTAGATGTTGCTCATTTTTGCATCCAATGATAAAAGCCACACGCAAACATACATGTGGTAGTAAATCAGTACCTGTTTTGACATCTCAAGAGCTATAAGTTCCGCTATTCCAGTTCCTGCCTGCAATTCCAGACAATAAAAAGTGAGATAGGTAAACTTCATGATGCATTCTTCTTTCGATGCTAAACAACAACAGAATCATTGCAGGGAATCACTACTGGAGAAGATGGGTGAAAAAAGCTCGAAAAATAGAACTCCCAAGGAAAAAGATGCAAACTGAACAAGCAATCATGTTCCCCTAGAATACATGTTCTTGTTTTTACGCGTTTCTTTCCCTCTCTGTTTTTGCATGTTTTTTGGGTAAAGATCGAAGGGCATTTTCTGTGAAAAAGAACAATGGTTTAGCATTGTCATCAAACAAATATTTATTCATAATAAAACAAAAATTCGCTGCCTAGTTATCCACTTTAACTTTCCCACCTCCATTCATTTTTTTTTTGGTTCCTCACAGGGTGCCAAAATATAGATTATATGAAGAAGGAAGAAGATTAAACTCACTTCCCCGGCACCAAGGAATAAAAATTTGTGGTCACCCAAGGTACCACCGAGTAACTTGAGTGCACCAACAAGCCCTGCAAGAACCACAGCGGCTGTCCCCTGCAAAATTGGGTGGGAAACATGAGAGAAGAACATGGGATTCCACAAGGTTCAAAAAAAGGTTCACCATGATATTATTAATACCTGTATATCATCATTGAAGACAAGATGAGTAGTACTATATTTCGCTAGTAGATCAAAAGCATTGTGGTTTGCAAAATCTTCAAACTGTGGATTATGGAAACAAATTAACCCATGGAACAAAATCAGGCAAGGTTAAGAAAGCAATGAAGCCGACTCTACCTGAATGAGTACTTTTTCACCATAGTTCTGCTTGACAGCACTCATGAATTCCTCAAGAAGGTCTGCATATTCCTGAAACCAATTTTACAAACCGCAATTTGGTAAGAGAGTTAAATAATACATTTTCATTTCTGAAACGAAGCACAATAAAACACTGAAACCATCGGACCTTCCCAGTTGCCCTCCTTTGTTTGAGCCCAATGTAAAACTCATCGTTCAACAACTTCTCATTATTTGTCCCCACGTCAATGGTTATGGGCAGACACTGCACAGGAAAGTTAAAAAAGTTTTGACTGAAATGGTAAAAGAAGAAGATAGTGCAAATATCAATCAAGATTAGCGATCAAACTAACAAGTAAACAAGGCCACGACTTTTCTTCAAACAGTACCACATACAAGTGGACACGACCACATATATATTATCGTTATCTCTGTGGGTAATGAAGTGAAGGTTTAAAGAATGTGATAATGTGAACATCTGCACAGAACATAGTGTATATCAAGAGCTGTTGACACTTACCGAAGAAGGTCTAACCCCTCCAAGTGCTGTGTACAGAGCCAGTTTGCCAACAGGTATTCCCATTCCCTGATAACGATCTAAGCATGTCATTGCGTATAAATGCCTTTTTTGACAATCATAACCCACAAAAGAAGGGCATATGAACCAAAACGGAAAAAACGTACAAATAAATGGAGACACTTTCCAACTAATAACTTAAAAAATGAAGTTGTATGACAACATGGAAGCACTGAGAAAAATCCAAAAGTAGATCATCCAAATTCCTGTCTCGTAACTAATCATGCAGTTAAAGAAAAGGATAATGCATATTCACCTGGCAGCCAAGATCTCCAAGTCCTAAAATTCGCTCACCATCAGTCACGACAATAACTTGAATGCTCCTCTCAGGCCAGTTTTTCAACACCTCGAGAATTTTTCCTCTGCAAAAGCAAGATGCTCTTATGATAGAGTTTAAAAGGTAAACTTATGAGCCTTGTAAATACAGCTTAACAAAGTCATACTTCTCCTTTAAGCTAATGTAGAGGCCCTGAGGGCGTTGAAAAATGCTCCCATATTTCTGGCAAGCCTCGCCAACAGTTGGTGTATAGACAACTGGGAGAAGTTCCTCAACATTGTCAATAAGAAGCTTGTAGAACAGCCTCTCATTCCTCTCCTGTAAACAAACACAATTATAAAGGACAAAATACTCACAAAAAGGTAGAAATCTCCATTCCCGCAGCATTTTTTAATATTTCAAAGCAACATTGACTGACATTATCTCAAGTAAAAACACACAGAGACACACAGCCAAAGGGGGAAAGGGGTGGATCACAAGAAAAACGGTAGGAAGGATGAGGCGGGGGGTGGGTTTGGGAAAGTGGAATGCAAACTGAAGGGCATCTCAAACCAAAGAGTATATGATTAAAAAAAGTAATTGCTCATCCAAGATACTAACTAACAGAATAACAACTCATCAGATGCTATAGGGTTAGGTGCGTGGGATAGCAATCATAATATACTCATGCTGAGCATCTAAGCAGTATGCACCAACAGCTTCAACAACTGGGAAGCAATGTGGGGATAAAAAATCACCGCAAGGTCCATCATGGCCGTGTACTTCTGCAGTGGGAGTTGATACTGGCGGATATTGTGCAACAGTTTCTTCTCCTGAATAAGTCAAATTGGAAAAGTTCAACAGAATGATAATGACCAGTCATAGGCTAAAGGTCCAAAACACAGAGCTGATATGCCTAACCTGAAGCTCCTGACTCATAACCACTGGGGGCAGCAGACCACGTATGTAATGAGCATCCCTCTCCTTCAAAGTGAATGCTAGCCCCTTGTTATGATGCGGGTCTCTCAACAAACTATACCCGCTGGAGCACACAATCAAGAGGAGAACTATCAGACGAATTTGCAATCGGACAACCAATACATCAGCAATGGAAGCATGAAGCATGCCAGACACACGTACATACATACATGCAAAGAATGCTCTATTAATTCATTTGTCTAATCGGCCTTTTTTAAATCATAGCCATTAAAAATCATCTATTGGAAGAAAATCAAAAGAACGAATAACAATCTGCAAGTTATAAGTACTTATCAAGTATGTTGACCAGTACTGAAGCTGTACATAATCAGTGGATAAACACAAGCTGTGGGATATTGAATGAGTAAAAAGGGGGTAGTGGATCACGCACAATCTGGTGTTCATATACCGGTAGCAAGATGCTTATGGGCATCATTGATACAGCCATGTATCGGCCAATAAGAAACAATATCGCCCAATTTATCGAGCACTAGCAGTTTGATGGTCCAAATTTCTCATTCCTGTTATCAGCCACTACTAAAACCCTTGGCACAAGCACAAATAAGCAGAGACAACTAGAGGTATTAGATCCTACTCGGGGCAAAAGTCAATGGGACTATGAAAGAAGACTAAAATACGCGACAACAGTTTGAACAACATCATCATCATCAAATTCCCTACATTATAAAGAATTAGGAGAAGCCACTGGAACATTATAAAGAAAACTGTGTAACCTAACCAAAAGAACTCTTTTATTATACCATATATTTTTGTAACTAGGCAAAAAGAATCATGACACTTTAATGTGTAATGTACACACTCAATCGTAGCTGACCAAAATGATGTGGCAAACGCCATAAAAAAATCATAGCAAATGAACCAAAAGCTTACGTAACAAACCCAACCATTAAAACATCTGTAACACATGAACCAAAAGATTCGTAACCCAACCATAAAATTTGTACCTAACAATAAATATGCATAACTTCGCTTTTCTACGGCACACACTTGTTCGTTACCGTACTACTTAAAATATGTATATAACATTGCTATTATCCACAACATGTGTACATAACTTTCTCCCTAAACTTGTCCATACATCATTTCACAAAAAGTTGAACCTTTTCCTTCTACTTTTATGGGGTTGTTTGGCTAAATAATCTTTCCGGAATATTTTTGTTTGTATTCAATTTTTTTTCCAACTTTGTTAGGTTTGCTTTAAACTTTTGTGGATTATTATTCATCTCGAGGAAATAAATTTATAATTTTAGAATTATAAAAAAGAACTTTGATATCTTGAATAAAACAAAAATAATCTAAAAACATCTATCTGTTTTGGATTATTTTTGTCTTTAGAAAAAAAAATTTAAAAATTTATCTTAAATTTTTACTTTGTAAATTTCTCTCATCTTGATGGACCAATAATTCACAAACAAAAAAAAAAAAAAAAAAAAAAAACCCTATACTGTAAAACTAACAAAAGCAAAAGATTTTCAAATAAAGATAATTCACAATAATTATTAATCATTAAGCTAAAACGCCCCAATACTCTCCTCGGCGGTGTGCTTAGCATTTTCACTAATTAATAGAGCTAATGGATACTAATCGTGGTGGGTCGTGGCAGCACTGATACTAGGGACGGAGTAGTGGTGGTGGGCCTGGTGGTGGTGGGTTGTGGCAGCACTGATAATTGTAGGGACGGAGTAGTAGTGGTGATGTGACAGTAGTACAGTTGATTCCGAAAAGCTTTTGTAGAAGTACAAGAATCTAGTACCATTATCTATTTATCTGTGTCAGATTTGGTTCATTTCTCCCTTGATCTTTCGTTGACTTTTATTTAATCCGGCCTTTTCGGAGAAATTTCATTTGCCCAAACAAACAAAGCGTGAGTTAGAGATTTAAGTACTAGTCCATGTCGATCTAATAAGAGAAAGCCGAAATCCCAGTAAATAACATCGGTTAGTAGGATCTAAACAAGGTTTTAAAAATTGTATCAGCACATGCACGTAACAATATAATGGCATCGGAGTATCGAATGATACACAACAAAAATCACGGTCGAGTATCGGCCACGAACCAGTTCATAAATTGGAAGCAAATGATCAATTCGTAGCAGGAACCAGCCTATACACTAACGATTTCCTATCTCCCCGGTTAATATGGGTACATCGAGGTGTCTAGGGATCAGAAAGCTCAAAAATGTCACTATGTACCAGCCAAAACGTAACAGTAGTAAGGCTCCATTCCGTTTTTTTCAAAAAAAAAAATTTCTCAAAAAGAATGTAATTTCAAACTCAAATATAAAGAAAATAAAAAATGATTTTTCAATTTTTTTTCACCATTTAAAAAATCTCGATAAATCTATCAAACAAGATCAATATTAGTAGAAAAATTATTTGTATAAACACATAATTTTAACCTTTAAATTTACCTTTTTTTTCAAAAACCTACTTTTTAAAAAAGTGGAACGGTATCTAATATATTTAAAACAACATTAGATCTAAACAAGCAGCAGTGAAAAACGATGAAGACGCGCGATCGGTCTAAGTAACAAGTACTACGATGAAGCATGAATGAATTGAATAGAACCTAGCAACGGAGATAGTCCATGGGGTGACAAGTTGATCCTCTGTGGCACGATCCTCGCCGTAAGCATCCTCAACGCCGCCCCCAACGGTGGACTTGGGGTCCAAATCGAGCACCGACGCGCCTCCCGGCCTCACTTTCTTCGTAGTACTATCCATCTCAGAGTCAGATTCAAGTCTCTCTCTCTCTCTCTCTCTCTCTCCCCCAAGTAGTAGTATTATACTGAAGGGTTCCGTGATCTTCTGCGCTGGTTCTTTAGAGCAGGTACTAATGACGAGAGAATATCCAAAACAGATAAGACGTGGGAGTACAATTATTGGTTCTCTCTTTCCAGCGTGTCCGAATCCAAATAAAGAAATCACGAAATAATAACGGAAAAAGGTGTCGGCCGTGGTTTCGACCAAAGTGGAACTAGAGAGAGCGACGCGTCCACGGGGAAGTTATTAGTACTTGCTATTGGATGGCGTGGTGGGCACGGTCATGTGGTGCCCATGTGCTCATCTCGTTCGTCCAAACGTTTATTTTGAATGATCCAGATTTGTTTGGGTTTAAAGGAATATTTAGGTAATTTTGTACTAAAAAATTATTCAAAAAAATTTGGACTATCTAAAATGCGTTTGGACGGCAGAGATTTGAGCACGGGCACCACGTGGCCATGCCCACCCGGCACTGAAAAATTTCTCTACCATCACACATCCACGTCGGGCCAAGGACTAAGGGCTTTTTTTTTTTGACTAAATAAGCCGCTTGGTTTTTTTTTTATCTTTATTCAAAAAAATTAGCATTTACTCCCTCCGTCCCAAATTGAGAGTCCCTCCTGGGAATTTCAACTATTTTAGGGAACAACAATGATTACACCTATATTACCTATTATTTCCACTATTACCCCTATATTTTACTTACTTATAACACTTATATTCAATTGCAAGGGACACTTTTGGAAAATCACCAAAATTTTCCTTCCATTTTTGGAAAAGGACTATCATTTTGGAACAACCCAAAAAGGAATAATAAACTCTCAAATTGGAACGGAGGGAGTATTATTTTTGCATCAATTTTTTTTCTCAGATTATTGGTTCAAATCGACTAGACGAATAGGAAAAATAAAAAATTATGGCCCAAATCTAATTTTTTTGAATAAAGAATAAGCCTATTGGTTTATTTAGCCAAAAAAGACAACCCTAAATGTATAAATTTCACATAGTGGTAGAGGCTAGCACCAAGTAGCGATGCTCTAGGAACCACTAAATAGTACTCCCTCCGTCCCTTTTTAAGAGTCTCGCTCCGTAATTCCAATTTATTAAAAAGACATCATCATTGTACCTTTCACATCAACTTTTTCCTCCACTTTCCCTATTTACCCATCATCATTACACTTTTACTTACTAACTTTTCAAAATGGAATATACTTTTAGGGACAAATAGACAATACACCAACTTTTACCCACTAACTTTACAAAATGGACATTCATTAAGGGACAATCTAAAATAGAATACCGGACTCTAAAAAAGAGACGGAGGGAGTATCAGTTTTTTTCTTCCTTTTTAATAATTGGATTTTGGGATCAGTTTATTACTGGGAGATGAGTTGCCGTATTCGGGGAGCTTATTGCGGAGATAATTGAGAGAGAGACGCTTGGACTCACTCGTCTTTTGCTAGACAGTGTATTAGTTAAATATAAGTGGGAAAGGACCCAAGAAGAGAGATTTTGATCCCGTTCCTTTAAGGATTTTAGATTTTAATTATTATTTTTTTTTTATCTCCCTCTAATTATTATTCTTATTTTCAATTATTACTCGATTTCTCTCTACACTCATCACCTATAAATTTCAAATCTAAAATCCCAAAACAAACGGGGCTTTTGAGATTCAATCTCCTCTGTCTTGAAAACTTCTGTACGTGATGACATTAAGATCTCCTTAACGACAGGTGGCGATTACAACAGCATCGTGACAGAGAAAATAAACACAACACGTTGTGTGCATCTTATACAACCAGAAGAAAGAAGAAAAAAAAAACCACCCTTATCTCACACGTCTTGGTCTTGAACTTGAGCAAATAGGATTGAGAGCACCGGTCAAAAAATAAATTATCGAAGATGCTTTTGATTTGTATAAACACACTTGATCGGCAACCTCGTTAATCCACCACACATTCACGTGGAATTCATACCATTTGTGTTGAATTTCACGTGAACGTGTGATGGTAAAAACCCTTTGAACACCACGGGACGGTGCTCCGGATCAATTAATAATTTCTCATGAGAGGGGGGGCCATGTGGTTGATTCGAGCTTCTTCCTTAGCCACCTGTAGAGGAGTAATGCAGTTAAATAATACAGTTTACAAAGATGAAGATGCTCTGGACTAGGACTTGTTGGATCAGTGGGAGCTGGCCTATTTCTATTTGGACTGACTTCTAGCAGTTACATTCTCATAAAATATACAAACAACACAAACAAAATTACTAGTACATTTTTATGTACATACATAGACATATATACATCAACCTCTACCAGATACAGTTCTTCAGTTGAATAACTTCTGCAGGAGGACAGTTGGTGAACAAACAAAAGGATTTTTTACTTTTTCCGTTTCGGTATTCTTCAGGAGATAGAGTTTCAAGAGGGCCGGGCCGGCCACTTTCCAAGCAAATCTGCATTTACCGATATCTCCAACTTTCTCCGCATATTCATAAACGACATTGTAAATCGCAAGGGCGTCGCTGTATATTTCTTCAACATCCCTCTTGCTTTCTTCAAACTCCGGGGCATGATAGAGCAACTAAATTCAAACGATGTTTAATCAACAAGGTGCTGGAAATAAATTGAGCAATGGGAAAACATGAAATCGATCATTACCTGTTTGAAATTGTTTGTTGCTGCGTTTGCAGCCACGTTCTTTGCGTCTTCGTCTTCCAACTTCACAGCCGCCGACATCTCGTTTCTGTAGTCCTCGTACCTCTTGCCCCACAACATCCAGCTGTCCCTTGGGAGTTGAACATCGAAAAGGGGTAATTTGGAGATTTCTACATCTACAGAGCAAGGAGAACACAGAGGTCATTCTACTAAACTATAAATCAAAATCCGCTCTAACCGTAATGTTTTGTAGGACATTCAAGACATGGCCAAAAAAAATCCACAACCTCAATCTTGTCCTGTTAAGTAGATGTCTAGTGATCATGGCCAAAAAAAATCCACAACCTCAATCTTGTCCCGTTACGTAGATGTCTAGTCATGGAACCCGGGACCAAAAATATCATCAAGGAATTTAAGCACAAGGACTACTTAAATAACTCACCTTTCGCTGGAAGATCTTGGGATTGCAAGGACTTTTCTACAGTGTCGTAAATAAGTCCTAAAACAGAAGTGGAGTGGTAGCTGTTTGCCCTTCCCAAGTAGTGGGGAAACTTTTCCGCCTTCAATTCCTCAGGAATTATCACCTGTTTCAGAAGGAAACGAGAGGGTTTAGGGAAAGAACTGCTGACATCAAGAACAAAATTAAACAATCTTTTTGAAGGGTAACATTGTGTAGTATTGTTAATCACAATCCAACTCACTCCAATGCACAACCCCTCCCATGTCCTTGCACAAACTGGCCAACGTTGGAGTGAACCACAAAAAGCGAATGGCAAGTATAGCCATTAATTAGACACATGCGCATACATAACTAAGGATGTATATATTTATGTACTTTAGCCATATTACAAGGAAATTCTCTTGTAAGACACTTGGCACTTACACGAGGGGGTGGGAATAATGGGATATCTGTTTGATCCTTTCCATCCGACACCGGTTGCATAATTGGATTTAACATTGTCATTATGTAAACCTTGTATGCACAGGATTGCTGTAAAATAAGTTTAGTGCCTTCTTCAAAACAATATGCCTATTACCACCATTTTATCTCACAAACACAGCTAACATATGTTCTAAAAGCCGCTAGGCGCTAATCAGGAGGTCGGCCACCTTTGAGAAATTAATCGGACTAATCAGCAATTAATCGGACTAATCAGCGATTAATTGGTGCAAATTAATTAGTAATTGGCAATTAATCGTAAGTCGGATCTAATCAGATAGGCCCCGCCAGCAATTAATTCCTTGTTTTAGAACCCAATTGATTATTTCAACTGGATTAGAGGTTGTAAATTAATCGTTAATCGGGCCTAATCAGATAGGCCCCGCCAGCAATTAATTCCTTGTTTTAGAACACAATTGATTAGTTCAACTGGATTTGAGTAGTTACAACCTCTATATACACCCATACCCACACCTAGCACCCGCACGCCAGTCGGTGTAACAAATCTTATTAACACTAATTTTCTTTACAGTTAAATGAAAGATGGACCAAGTTATTCTCAATCTTCTTCACGAAAGGAGAAGCAATAACCCATTTATTCAATTCCTCGTCTACATATCTTTTACCCAAATAAGATACGTCCCAAGCACTGCTTAATAGGATCCCATCCACTATGCAATGAGCTTCTTTTCTTTCTTCACACATGAAGCCCCTCAATCATGTCGATCCAATACAGCACAACAGAAGAGAAGGATTGTACTCCTAGTCCGAAGTCAAGAGAGCAACAGCCCAGATCGTCTCGTATGTGGATTATTAAATCTCTAAGGGGCAATATAACAGTTCGACAGTTTAATCACCATTCACTAAGATGCATAAACATTAGTATTTTGTTGTTTCTTACTGATTCTTTCCTACTTAATCTTTTCCTTCAAGAGGTTTCTATTTGAAAAGTAGAGTATGAGAAACTAATGTCTAAAAGGTGGACTTGGCAAAAAATAGTATTGGCCAAGATGCAAAAAGCTACATGCAAGATTGCAGGGGATGATGTAAGTTCAAGACTTACCTTTTTTCCACTCTTCGGAGCATCTACAGCATCATAGTATGTATCTACCAATTGATGCATTGTCACTTTCATTCGGTCTGTCTCCTCGGCACAACTGTCCCCCAGAATAAGAAGTCGGTCCATAAATGCAGTCCAACTATCAGCAGCCACACCCATAGGGTTACTGGAGAAGCAGAAATTACATAGAAACATTAGCAAAATGGATAAATTCTTAGCCCCGCTTGTTTGATTGGAGTAATAGTAAAGGGGCATATAATCCCATAGAATGACTAAATCACGCAGGAATAACTGATAGGATTAGAAAAACCAATCACACAATGTGGTACATACAACACCGAGATATGGTATTAATTCACTGAACCATCAATGGCATGGGTTTAAATAAATGCCCTCATTACAGTCTCACCAGTGACCAATCAAAGCATGGCCTAAGGTTATATAACTAGACAAACAGATGTTTCCTTAGAGATAATATGAAGTAAGAACTACATCTGCATACCTCTGTTGAAACCTGGTTTTTTTGAACAACTGAAAGAGCTCGTGTTCTAACTCCTCCACGGAAAGCTCGTTTGGCTTTTTACTACGAACGCTTGGTGTGGAATAGATACGCCTCCAAGGTTCACTCACTTTGAAACTTTCCAACAGCTGAATTATGCAACCAAAACGTTGAATAGTTGACATAGTAATATTTTCCAATTTCAGATGAAACTCAACAAAGGATATATAATTTCCATCAAATGTTAATTGGAATTTGAACAACAGCACACATGCAGAATATAAATTGAAACCTCAGGGTTCCTAGAGATCCAGTACGTGTCCCCATCAAAATCGCCATTCGCAATTTCATTAGCTACAGATCTCTCACCCTTGGTTGAAAAGAATATGGCGTACTTGGCATTTCCAACAGTCTCTTCCAACTTTTTCAAATAAACAGCTTCCAAACGATGAATGTCTCCAAAATGAAGACCAGGGTTGCGGTAGACTAACAAACCTCCAGAAATTTGACCATTTTCTCTGCAGATCACATTAGAACAGCAAAGGAATGAATGATCAGCTTTTCAATAGATCTGAATTGTAATATCCTTGTACAAAAGAGTTGCAACAGTTTCAACTGCATCTACATGCATAAGAACTAAAAATCTAACTCTTGTATGAACACATTTTGATTCAAAAAGATTTGATATGTGCTTGCCCATGGAAAGCATATTTCATTTAAGTACACCCATTTTAGCCACCGTTACAGGGATCTCGGGGTATAGATTGGGTCAAGACCTATCATCGGCAATATATGCACAAAGTGGGTGCCAACCTCAAAGTTAACTGCCCTCAGGACATCCAACATTTTTTGTTGTCTCACCTTCCCATTATTCCATTACCCCTGATTACTTTCATCAATTAAATTCCATTCCACAACCATGAATATACATACAGGATAACACAAACTTGATGGCTCTCTAATAATCCTGTTGGATCGGTCGTGCCCATTAAGTAGAAGCTTTCCGTAACAGGAAGCTTGCCGCCTTTTAACGCCTTTCTTTCATCCTTTGCCAAGTCACACAGACGATACTGCAGGTATGGTTCGTTTAGAGGAATTCCAGATAAGATCATTCTTGCCACAGTAAAATCGTCATCTCTTTCTCCATGGTTCAAGGCAGCTGCATCAAGAAAAAACATAAGCAAAATGCAACTCAGAAAGTATCAGCAATTCAGCCATTAAGGTAAAGTGGAAATTAACATAGTACGGAGTAAAGGGGGGCCAAATAATCCAAACTGGACTGCAGTGGATCACTTTCTGAAAATTTAGTAGAGTTCTCGTGGAAGATGGGAAGGAAATGAAAAACAAAAAAGAAAAAAAGCAGAACATTACCACAAACAAATAACCCTCTAAAAGACTCATCAATAAGAATGGAAGTCTTCAGACTTATGTCAAGAGCAGCAATTATATATGGTCTCATCAGAAGGAAGAAAGGATTAGAAATTTAGAATTTTCAACAACCATACAATAGCAAATTGGATCCTGAAAATTACCTCTAAATGCGGCACGCGTTTCAGAGTAAGCACTCCCAGTATCCTTCAACTCATTTTCCAGGATTTTTAGAAAAAACTCTTTAGGGACTCCTCCATAGCTAAGAAGTGCAATCAAGTTTTTCGACAGAAAAGCTCTCTTCGGTTTATGGCTGCAATGAAAAATGAAAGTTGAAACTATCACCTTTAACAACAGAGGGAATTTTTCCTGGATACTTGACACCACTCATGTTAAAAATGATGTCATCCTAATTATGTACTACAACAGTAGCAACAATTGTCATTTAGTTCTGAAGTCCTGAATGAATAATTAGATTGCTTGCCAAATTTGAGTAAATGATAATTCATGCTAACCTATGAAGCACCGATACCTCTAGAAGTCGAAGAATCGCCGTGTCAGGACACGGGGACATGGGGACACCGCGGGATACCGCGGAGATACGTCCGGGACACGCCACGTGGCGTGTCCCATATTTTAATATTAAATTTTGAGGGGGACACCGCTGGGGACACGGCGGGGACACTGATGGGGACACCGCAGGGGCCAAACTGCAATTTTTTTAAAATTTTGGGGGCCAAACAGAAATTTTTGAAAAAATTGGGGGTGAAACTGTAATTTTTTAAAAAAAAAATTGGTGCCAAATTATAATTTTTTTAAATTTCTGGGTGTTAAACTATAATTATTTATTTATTTATATATATAAATAAATAAATAATTATACACGTGGTGTGTCCCCCGCGGTGTCCGTATCCCCATTTTTTTAGAATTTCCGTGTCCCGGTGTCGGTTTCGGTGTCCGTGTCGGTGTCCATGTCGGTGCATCATAGATGCTAACCAAGGCACCAACATCAGCAGCAGCAGTAATTTTGACCAACAAATCAAGTATTTTAACCCCATAAACTATACGAAAGGCATAAAATTTGAACCCTAAATTGATCATGTGACATCCATGGAATTTGAAAAGGACCAATTTTAACCTATTGGAGCTAAGCTTAGATGGCTGGAATTCTTTTTCCTCGCAAAGGACCATTAAATGGAAAATTTTCTTCTGCCGACTTCCAAGACACCATTCTTGGTAGACAAGCTCGTCAATTTTCCCACAAGCAGTTATGCACCATATGTTTCATTTACACAACATCAGAATTTTGTACACATCAAAGAAGCATATTGACTTTACACTGGGCCGGCAGAAAGGATGCATCATGGAAATATTTCAACTGAACTAAGATATAGTCAAGCACGTTCTAATCATGCATGACCATGGAGGAAAGCCAATTTCACAAAACTTCAAAAAAAATGGGAACATACAACTAATTAACCAGATGTTTTGAACGAAGGGTACCTGACTGCAACAATCTCCAGGGAGTTAAAAGATTGTGCATTTATAAGTCTCGGATCAGTTTCAACCTTAATCATCGAGGGCCTAATTTGAATTGTGTTTTGAAGCTGCAAATATCAAGAGACAGGAAAGTAATCAACTTGAAAAAGTTTAACCAGTACTCAAGAAGTGAGAATAAAATGGTAAATAGCAACAATACAACATTTAACAACATGAATTCTACAAACCTTTCCTTCTGGGACAAAAGCAGAAACTATTTTTGAAACCTCAAGTGCATGAACTAGGAGTCCTCAATAGATTTCTAATTTTCATCCTACTCTACGTCCCTACCCCTCCCATCCACTCCACAATCAAAAACTCTATTGCACCTCATACTCATTAACAAAGAATAGCTGGATCTCTGAGTGGGTTGATATTTGACAAACAAATCATCTGATTAGAGTTTCACACATAATAACCCACTCCCAGCACTATTGCGCAAATACAACTCAACGAAATCAGCCTCTCCAGAAAAAGGTGAGGGGAATGCTGCCTACTACTCACTTTCCAGAACCCACCGCAAGTGGGAGCTTTGTTAGCTGCAATGACCTTTTCACTAAGTCCTATTCAAAACAACAAAATAAAAGAAAGCTTAACTTCGGTTGACAGGGTGGTGAACTGCTGGTTTGATATTCGAATGTATTCTTTGTTTGAATTTGGTTCAAAACTTCAATAAGAAGGATAATGCATCCATGTTATGCATTTCTTTAGTTTTGCGCATACCGATGCTCTAGACTATCAATGAAGGAAGCATGATAATGTGCAAGGAAATTGAATTAGGTCTCTAGGCCTACCCTCTCTGATGTAATTTGGCTTTGATTTAGAGGCATGGTTCTGCGGCAAAATAGGTATAGGTCTGTCAGTGGTATTCCGAGAGCAGCCACATTGTGCATATTGCCACTATGCCAAAGCTTAGGTCTGTCTCCAATCCTCCCCCGCTCATACCCCCAATGATTGGGGATTACATGGGTTCTGTTGTTGTTGCTTGAGGGAAATATATATATATATATATATATATATAGAGAGAGAGAGAGAGAGAGAGAGAGAGAGAGAGAGAAAGAGAGAGGAAGACTTATTTAGTTTAAAGTCATTACAGTAAGGTTTTGTGTGGCACAAAGTAACTAGAGGTTCCTACTTTTTTATGTCAGAGGATTCCATGTAAGGACAAGCCACAAGGGAAATATATAATGTAGATGTACAGATAGCATATAGCATAACAAAGACTGCAAGATTATTCTTAGAGAGCGCTTAGCGTCACAACATAGACTTATGGTGTTAGATATTTGCTTGAAAGGACAACATAGAATAACGAAGGATACTGGACGCCCACGAACTAGATGGTGGTCTGTAAAAGAAGAGAAACTAGAGTTCAAGGCAAGATGCTTCAACAAGCAGGGTGGGCGTTTGAGGGTGATAGTAATAGTATGTGGAATACAATAGCAGACACTACTAGAAGGGTATTGAAAAAGGTTCTTGGAGAGTCAAAGGGGAAAGGTTCTATATTTAAAGAAACTTGGGGGAATGATGAGGTTCAAAACATTGAAAAAGCAAAAAGGAATGCTTTAAAATGTGGCGAAAGGATCAGAATGAGGATACTTAATAGTTATAAACAAACTTTCAAGGAAGCTAAGAGAGAGCCATTAGGGATGCTAAGATGGGAGCTTATGATGATTTTTATGCTAGATTAGATAGTAAAGATGGAGAGAATAACATTTATACACTTGCCAAGCTGAGAGAGAAAAAAACTATAGACTTCTCTCAAGTTAAGTGTATAAAAGTTGATGATTCGAGGGTGTTGGTGAAAGATGAGGAGATCAATGATAGATGAAAAATGTATTTCGAGAAGCTGTTGAATGAGAAACACTTGGACATCTTTGGCGAGGAGGGATTCGGTGGCCTTAGTGAGAGACTAGCATATGAGTTTTTTCGTCGGATACAAAAGTCTGAAGTCGCCAATGCTTCGAAGCATACGAGAATAGGTAAGGCTTAGGGCCTGACGGTATTTCTAATGAAGTGTGGAAAAGCCTAGGTGCAATGGGGGTGTCTTGGTTGACAAAGTTATTCAACAAGATTATTATGACTAGAAGATACCTGACGAGTGGAAGAGGAGCACCTAAGTACTTATATTTAAGAATAAAGGAGATATTCAAAGTTGCAACAACTATAGAGGCATTAAGTTTGTGAGCCATACAATGAAGCTAAGGGAAAGAGTTATTGAGCATCGGTTGAAAATGGTGACAACAGTGTCGAAGAAGCAATTTGGATTTATGCTGGAGAGATAGACTATGAAAGCAATTTATTTGTTAAGGAGGTTGGTAAAAAAGTATAGGGAGAAGAGGGACCTCCATATGATTTTTATAGACTTAGAAAAAACCTATAATAAAGTACCCAGGGATATCATTTGGTGGGCTTTAGAGGGAAAGGGACTGACAAAAAGATATATCGACGTGGTTAGGGACATGTATGATAGTGTCGTCATTCCTATCATATCTCCACCAGGAGAAAAAAGTGAATTCCCAATTACAGTAGGGCTACACCAAGGGTCATCTTTGAGCCCTTACCTTTTTCCCTTAGTTATGGATGAAATGACTAGACATGTTGAGGATAATATTCCGTGATGTATTTTGTTTGCAGATGATATTGTCCTAGTGGATGAAACTGCAAGGGGGGTTAATGCTAAATTAAAAATTTGGAAGAAGCATTGGAGTCCAAAGTATTTAGGATAAGTAGGGGTAAAACTAAGTACATGCACGGTAAGTTCAGCGACAATAGAAGTGACAGGCAGGAATAGTGAGGATTCACGATCTAGAGATACCAAAAAGTGAGCATTTTAGGTATTTACGTTCAATTTTTAGCATGGATGGAGAGATTATGGGCAATGTAACCCATGGAATCCAAGTTGGGTGGCTCAAGTAGAGAGCCGCTTCCGTTGTATTGTGTGATTGAAGGATACCTAACAAGTTGAAAGAAAAATTTTACAAACTGCTTTTCAACTAGTGATGCTTTAATAAGGGACAGAGTGTTAGCCTATCAAGAAGCAACAGGTGAATATGATGAGTGTAGTTGAAATGGGGATGTTGAAGTGGATGTGTAGTAAGACTAGGAGTGATAGACTTAGAAACAAAACTATTCATGAGACGGTAGTTGTACCTAAACTGTCATGGATGTCGTGATACGAAAGGACTTGGGCTTACTAAATCTAAGAAGAGGTAGTCATAGACAAAGCTCAATGGAAAAATAGGATTTATGTAGCCTACCCCAATTGATTGGGACACAATGCTCGGTTTGGTTTGGCTTGGTTGGTTTACAAATAATAAAAGGTGGCATTGTCGAATTTTAGGAAAGATTCATTATATATTATTCCATCCGCCCCTTCAATTTAGTTCATTTTGGGAATTCAAACTTTTAAGAAGACATACGTAGCAACTGCATTCATAACAAAATTGAAAGAACCCTTTATTCTCAACTTTGAATATATTCACATTCATTTGTTACGGAAAGGATAATATTGAAAAACTAAATACATAATTTGACTTTTCAAAGAGAACTAACAATTTAGGACATCCCGAATGGAAAGTTGGACCAACCATTTGGAAGCAAACGGATAATTTTTCAAAGGTGAGATTTCTTTTCCTCATGCAGAGGCCTAAAAACCAGTGTTCTAAAACAAGGAATTAATCACCCGTTGGTGGGGGCTTATCCAATTAGGTCCAACTAATGATTAATCACCGATTACTAATTAATATGCGCAGATTAATCCGATTAATTGCTCGAATGTGGCCAACCGCCCAACTAGCGCCTAGCAACCTTTAGAAGATTGCTAAAAACATCTCCAAAAGACGAAGGAAAACCTTATACTACCAAATATAGAGTTTTCTCACATGTGTACCAAGTTGAAGAGACACTAGAACTAGCGCATAGCATTCTTACCCTTTCTTTAGCTTGTAGGGACCCACACTTGGTAAAGGATTACTTGTTTAACGATTAGAATGGAATGTACTAGTGAATCTCACTTTACTACTTCCTTTGGATATAGCTCCAATAGAATCAACGAACAATGAGGATTTTTTCCCTCCATAGTTCTTGAGGCAGGACGCGGGAGACTATATGCTTGAACTGAATAGGAAAAATGTTAAATGTACCTTTTTATTGAGAAGAAGAGTTCCCTTGACAGCAAGCCCATTGAGGAACAAACGAACCTGCATCAGCAAAGGCTAGAAGAAAGTGGAAAAGAGGCATCCAAAAACAAGATTAGGAAGAGGAAAAAACCATGATCCTCAATAGCATATACCACCAGCAGATATTAAAGACACATACCGGTTCCCTAGTATGAGCTTCAGAATCTTTCAGTTCTGGTGATTTCTCCTCACAGTTAACATGATCGAGAAATCTCTGAAGATTTAGAAAGTTTGAAGCCAGATAAGATTGCAAGAGCACAAGAAAAGTACCCCGAGCTAATGTAAGGAAGAGTGGATGGAAAAGAGAGAACAGATACAAAAATTACAAACTCCAACTTTAGTTCGAAAAATTTATAACTTATAGTTGTTATCGACTGTAAACTATCGGGTTCCTCCTTATTAATGTCTTAAAATGACAGCCTGGCATCATTGAAACTAATGACAGAATATCTATTCAGGAGTATTTCTAATAAACTTTGACTCCTGCTATTAACAGTTAGTTGTTTGTTCTGCAATGATGCAACCCCCAAAAATGCCGAGAAAAAGTGGCTCTTCAATAGAAATGCAAGTTGAGAGAAGGTTGGCTCATGGATATGGTCTAAGGCATCATCATTCACCATGCCATGAGCAAGTGGCACCCAATTTTAAGTTTGTGTCCGATACTTCGGGTGCAGTAACTCGATAAAACAAGGGAGACAACAAAGAAAGAACATGAATTATCCAAATTATGCAACCAGTAAACACTGTCCTATTCAAAGCAGTAACAGAGCTATAGAATATACTAATCAAAAGATTTCAAGGAGAGGCACCAAAGAGGAATATTCACTAGATCTACTAAGGCCTTGTTCCGCTAAGGGTTCTTAAAAAATAAGTACTTATTTGCAATTGCACAAAAAATTATTTCAATAAGTCCATTATTTTTAAGCTTGAAAATTGCAAATAAGTACTTATTTTTTAAGAACCCTTAGCGGAACACACCCTAATAGCAAAATACTGGGTTAAAACCTTCACGGGAACAGTTAAAAGTAGATGACATACTAAATAGAGAAAATAATTCCCTATTAAACACTGAAATGTACTACAGCCTCTTACGAACAGACTTCATCATAGAAAGACGCTCCAGTTACTTTATTTCGGTAGATTATTAGACTTGCATACAACTTTCCATATAAAAGCACTTCCAATTTAAGTATATGGTCAGAAAAAAAACAGGTACAAAACATTACCTCAAAATTTCCATCCTTTATGTACTTAGCTCTAGAAAAATCTTCGGGAGTTTTCAAAGCTAAATCTTCTGAAATAAAGCCAGTTCCATCGGTATGTATGAGGGGTTCTCCCTCTTCATCACGGACAATACATTCATTTTTATCCTGCAATTAAAACAGAAAAAACACTTGTTCTTCATGGCAAATGGAACAAACTAGAAAAACATAAATGAATAAGGTTGTGTGAATATCAATGGAGAAAAAAGACGAGATTATACAAGGCACGGAGTATCTTCAATTCTTTCAATTGTTACAGAAGCAAGATCAACTTGAAGCTTTATGGTTGTAGATAAAATAAGGGATAACCTGCATTTTCAACAGTTAACAGAAGCTCCATAACTTCAGAAAAAGGAGTCCTATAAGAACAACAATTACAAACAACAACAAAAAAAAAGGTCTGAATGGTTTAACCTAGCCACATATTTTGCCATTGTAGAGACCGTGTTTGCATGCATGAAAAGAGACCTCGCTTCATAGACTGATTTGTTCGCCAAAATATATGGTTCTCTCTCCTTGCAAGGGGCAAGAGACTCAAATCGTACAAAGAAGCATTTAACAGATGATGAAGTTTGGTTTTTCTTCTTCTCTTCTTTGCCTCCATCTTTAAACACTGATCAATAACAAAAGTGAGATAGGTATGCCATCACAAGAGGAATCTCAGAAAATTAGCATGAACATGCATGCAAGAAGGCAGTAAATCGATTATCGATAGAATAGCTATGAAGTTAGTTTGGTTTTTCTTCTTCTCTTCTTTGCCTCCATCTTTAAACACTGATCAATAACAAAAGTGAGATAGGTATGCCATTACAAGAGGAATCTCAGAAAATTAGTATGAACATGCATGCAAAAAGGCAGTAAATCGATTATCGATAGAATAGCTATGAACTTATCAACAACTCAAAAGCAGCAATTCTATAACTCCTTCCACTGAAATTTCACATTCTATTTCCATTTCCAATACCCCACGTTCCTACTAAGACGACCTACAAATATTCCAAGTAAAATATTGGAATCCTGGATAGACTACTATTATTACCCTTCTAGGACGAGCTCTAGATGAGTTGCTTGGGGTTTTGGATAAATACAGGAGCACTCTTTAGGTTTAATTGGAATCAGTCAAGACTCCTCTGACCATAAGGGCCACATAGGAGCTTTAAGAGGCAAATGGCAACAATCATAATCTGAGAAAGTAGCTTAATGGAAATTGAATCCTTGATAACCTATGCCTTTATTCAAACAAAAAAAAAAAAGCTCAAAAATAAAAATAATATTAAACCGCCTCCTTAGGTAAATAAAAAAATATGAAGCAAACAAGTCTAAGGAAGCATACAAAATTACTTGCCCAAACTACGGTCCCAGTATATTGCGAAATTAGTTCAACAGAAAATCCAAAGGAATCCCACCGCAGTAATATGTTTCAGAAATTAGGAACAAAGACAGCTATTGGGAGATAAAGAGAAGTAAGATTGAGGATTTAACATGCTTTGTAGTTCGTACTAAGAGCATGAAAAGGAAAATCACCAAAAAACCGATAGCGCCTCAGGCCAATGAGAATTCCTTGTTTGGCCATCAAATTGAATACAGCATCATAATAACTTGAATCAACCATCTTATTAGTACATTCGGAGGCCTCTTCCACAAACTTCACAATTAAAACATTGCCATCTCCTAACTTCCTCTGCAGGTGAGTTCTCGTGTTGCCCAGATATGGTCCCTGAGTTATAAAGTCGGTGAGTGTGATGATTGACATGTTCAGTACAAAATAAATCAGAAATTGGTATATTAAAATGAGATTTATTTCACATGTTCCACAAAAGGTAAATGTGGTGTATTTATTGTGCTGGTCGTCATAGACTGAAGCCACAGAAGGGAAAGAAAAAAAAAACACATTAAACACCCTTTGTCACCAACAGTACTGAAACCTACAAAAAGTTATGCGGTTCTATCCTGCCAAGCTATCAAAACCACCACTGAAACAGAAAATCAAGATCCAAAACCAAGAGTAAAGCATGGACCATGTCACCGACTCACCAATAGAATCCAAAGAGAGAGACCAATGGTAGTTGTATTCAGCAAGACAAGAATATGTTATAAAAACCAATGCTTCATAATATGGGCAGTATCTTAGGCAAACCCTAATAAGTCAGGAAAACTCTACTGCCCTTAAATGTAAAAGAAAAATACTCCCTCCGTCCCCATTCTTTTGTCCCACTCTTATTCCAACCAGATAAAAAACTAATTATAACTTTAATTGATAATATTGTTTATATGCAATATGGATCTTGCTATCTCAATGAGCTCTTTTAAATGATGTTTTCAAAATCACCTAAAATATTATAGAATGGAAGATATAATCAATTGAAAAGTGGCACAAACTCCCAACAAGGACTAAAGAATTGGGACGGAGGGAGTAACAATAAGGTTCATACTACACTCCGTACACAATGTTCCCCAAACTCAGGACAAAAGCGCAAAGAGCGTCGTGTGTTTGCTAACAAGAAAACAAAAACCAGCAGAAACAACAACAAAATACTGTGCTATAAAGCCAACGTGAGTCTAACATGAATTGCATGCATAGCGGATGTGATCACTGATAATTAAGGTGCCTATAACGATTGGAGAAACAACTGCAGTCTATATGATGGCCTCAAAAGGAAAGCAAAGCTAAACAAACTCACATAACAATGTGATTGATGAACCAGGGTTAAAACAAAGGTACTACCTTGAAAGCATAACTGCCATCATGATGAACATGACAGTGGTATAGATGAGTCTTTCTAGAATCCCAGTCCAGATACTGCAACACAAGAGAGAGAAACAAAGCAGAGTTAGTGCATTGGATGCCAGAATCCACACTAACTGATGCTCCATACATATATACATATATATATATATATAAAAGCTTACGTTTCCCTCGTCATTTGTTTGGAAAATACAACAATCAATTGGTGTCTATTATTGTTCTCTCTAATTTGAAAAATCGAAATTCAATTACACAAATGGGATCATGAGATCCCCAAAGAACAAGGTTCAGTCTAAAAACTACAAAACATCTAAACTATTATTTAAATACTCCAAACACTTGAAACCAAAAAAGTACATCCAAACAGAGAATAGAACTAAGTTGTTCTATATATAATTAAAAAATTACCAATGTGCTACTTCAAAACTATTTGAGGTGCCAATTTTTGAAAGACTTGAGACCAAGGGCACTTGAGAGCATCTATATTATCTATTTTTATAACTTTCATGAAGTTTTTATTTCTCGAAATAGGTGTTTTATTTTGAATAAATATTTTCCCCTAGTGTAATTATCTCCACAACATCATATCTACAAATGGTAAATAGTATTATAGTATGTGCATATGTTACAATTTCAAACCAAACAGAGATGTAAGTCTCAATCAAGTTGGGTCAACGACATGAATCTGTTTTCTCAATTGAGCTCCAACGAGGGCATATCCGTAATACTCCCTCCGTCCATATTTAATTGTCCTTTTTGGGAGTTCATGCCATTTTTCAACCGATTATATTTTGTAATTTATAATATTTTAGGTAATTTAGAAAACATTATCTTATCTTATAGAGCTAATTGAAATCTATCAAATAAGATCCATATTGGATACAAAATTCATTACCAATTTAAAGATATAACTCATTTTTTATCCGGTTTTTGAACGAGAGACTCTTAAATCCGGACGGAGGGAGTATCATAAAAGCCTATATCTTTTCAAACTATCACCTATATAAAGTCGATTTTGGTCTACCACTCCCCTAAGTGCTACCATCTACCATAAACATATCACTCCTTTTAACGACACGCAACGATGGGTCTACAATAAGCATAGCCAAACCGCCTTAATTATTTTTCCCCATCTTATATGGATTGTTGGTGCGAATGAACTGAACAAGTCCAACAGTTGATTGTTCAAGCTCGGTTCAAAACCTCAACGAGATTGGCTAAATTGAATCAATTAAAAAATGATCAAAAAAAAAGGGTAAATTTCACTGACCTCCACTGAGGTTTCTGACAAATGCAAGAACCTCCCCTGAGGTTCTAATAATTGCACTGACCTCCCTTACTTTATAAACTATTATTCAGATTCCCCCATTCCGTTAAATCCACACTAACACCATTAGTTTTTGTTATTAATTGACTGAAATGCCCTTGAATATTACTAATCTAAACGATCAAGTCTTTTTTCCTTCTTTTTTGTAATTTAATTGAAGTTTAAAATATTAAAAGTAACATTATACGGGTTATATAAGATAACTTCAACATAAAATTAGACTCAATTATACAAAATTTCGTCGAATTTGAATAATTAATCATGCATTTTACATTATCATAGTCATTTTTTCCCTCTTTAAAGTGTGATTTTTCAAATGGAGGACACGTACTAATAAAAATAAACATTACTCTATATGTCAATTTTTCTAAGAAATGATCTCAATATAATTTAAACATTGATCATTCTTCAAAATTTTCTTCTGCGTTCCTCCCCCCAGTGCATTAGAGATGAAACACAATTATTACTAATGAACTAATAGGGAAAATAAGAAGGAAAAATAAAAAAAAGATTAAAGAATTTTTAATACCGAATTCATTTAGTCGGAAAACATATTAAAAAATACATGATAATTTTTTTGTATGTGGGATTAGGCATTCACATGCCTCTTTTATTTTTCAAAACCCACGTAGGAGAGGAAAAAATAGATCGTGATCAATTATCAAAATGCATAACTCGTTATACAAGCTTGACCAAAGTATGTATAACTCAAGTATGATATTGTTAAATATTACATCACAAGTCAATTAAAGAAAAAAACTAACACACAAACATAAAAATTAAAAAAAAAAAAAAAGAAGATACATTGACTTTGTTCATGAAAAATATGTAGAAATCAAGGTAATCTGACCAAATATATTTAGTTAGTTCTAATTGAACATAAAAAATTCCAATTAGAAAAAAAATGGAACAAGAAGAATTGATTTTACAGTTTACATTATATTTGAGGGCATTTTAGTCATTTAGTAGATAATACTAACGGTGTTAGTGTGGATTTAACGGAATGGGGGAATCTGAATAATAGTTTGTAAAGTAAGGGAGGTCAGTGCAATTATTAGAACCTCAGGGGAGGTTCCTGCATTTGTCAAAAACCTCAGGGGAGGTTAGTGAAATTTACCCAAAAAAAAATTTAGTCAAACAAGCCAGTAGCTTGTTCGAGCTTGATTTGAAAGCATAACAAGTTCCAAAAGTGTTCAAGCTTGGTTTTTTAATGCACCAAACTGAACTCAAATAAGCTTTTAACAAGGGAACACGTGCTCAAACTCGAGCGGTTTGATTCATTTATCAGTCTTACCTTACCATCTACTCCAGCCATATGTTACTATCGATATTTTAACATATTAAGCATGAAATGATGCAAAAGTTTCGCAAATGAATGGGGAAGTGGGAAATCAAGTGCATTTTGTGGGAGGTTAGAAATTCACATGATATTTGATTTATTCCTTGGGAGTTCAGCATGGATTAGTGCCAAATGTTGCAAGAAACATTAAGTACCCCCATGGATTAGCCTGCTCCACTTGGGACAGCACAAAATTTCAGTACACAAAACACATAATGAATTGCAAAATACTAACATGGCATGTAATGGTTGGCCCAATATAAAAGTCGTTCAGAAGTGCAGAGCCAAATTAGTTAATACTGTACATGACTTTATTAATACCATTTGGAGTTTATGCAGAGATCGACTTGGATAAGCCAATTTGTGCTTGAATGTTGATATGCCACCCTAGGTGAGCCAATCATGTGACTAAGCTGAAAAGCATGAACACTTTACTTGCTATACCAAAGAGAATCTCAAGACACTTATGCACAGAAGTCAAAACCACATAGAACAAATCTCTATTGATATGCATTTAACAACTTTTCCTCACTGTATTTAGATATCACTTCTGTTCTACAAAAATCTATAAACAGCACTGAAGTTTTTTTACTGCCAAACCCATCACTAACTTTGTTGGCAAGTGTCACAACCAGTGATTGCATTTTGGCCAATAGAAACTGAATTTCACTTTTAAGATTGTGACCAGGAAATGGTATCCAAGTTTCAGAAAAGGAACTCCAAAAGTTCCAAATAGTAGTTGAAAACATATAAACTATGAACTAACCAACATTAAAGTAACATAAAATTAGCGAAAGAAACACAAAAATAATGCAGGGAAAGGATTTTTAAGGAGACAACACAAAAAAAAAAAAAAATCATTTAGAAATTACAAGCTAAATTAGTTTCCAGACAATTATACTGGCATGTTTTACACCGTAGGTTTGTTACCACTTACAAACCATGAGAATAATGCACTGAGAATTCTCGACTGTTTGAAACAACAATGTTTTTTGGGCAGTTTATCAACTCAAAAAAATCAAACTTCGAAACAAAATCATAATATAGACCAGCAAATGAAATCATAGTCACCTGTATCCGGTCCTCCTTCTTGATGAAGTTCTTACCAATGGCATCCCATACTTTCATCTCAAAATCCCTCATTGGAAGATCTTTGAGCATCATAATGTGATCGACTGTCATGAGCTCCTCCAGCTGCATCATAATGTGATCGACTGTCATGAGCTCCTCCAGCTTCCTCCTGCACACAAAAAGCAGCTGCTTAAAAGAAACAAAGATAATTACACAACCAATCTTCTCATTACCATTATTATCTTCCAGAACCTTTCTTGAGTGAATATCTTTGGATCCTAAAATTTTTGCACATGCCAACAGACCACAATAATCAGGGACCTGAATAGAGAAAACATTACCTCCCAGCGTAACTCAGTATCAAAAATGCTTTCCTGAACTCCAGGTCACATAGGGCCAACAGGGGATTGTTTTCCCCAATGCTTGCCATCCCCGAATTCGTAGAAGGCGACAATAGCACACGCTTTGCGATTGGTGAGTGAGGACTGAAACCATCTGTGCCCACACACACCAAAAAAAAAAGTGGAAGAACAACTTGATATACATCCCATCTTAGAAACTGCATTAACAATTTTTCAAAAACAAACAGAGGAAGAAGGAACTTATTCCTCGTCATAGTTGATGCATTCAACACAAAACACAATAAAATTCTTGTCCCTTTATATCCGTCCTAAAATCTAGATTTTCACACTAAACAAGCTAAATCCGGACATTAGTAGCCAATTTACTTTAAAAATCAAGGATAAAAATAAAAAATAAAAAAAAGAAGGGACCAAAATGCTTTGAAACATCTGCTCTGATTCCTCTGAATCTCGTCGACATTCTGTAAACCAACGATCCTATATACAAACAGCTTTACTTTTTGTAAGACAAACCCAACAAAGCATGTACATCATATCAGTGTGTGCCCTCTTCCAAAACTTGCACCAGAAACACCAGAAATCATGGTAAAAGTTGGCAACGAAGACCCAAACATTAGGATATCTATTTGTAGATGTACGCATAAAGATGATACATGCATGTCACATGCTCAAAGGTAATGTATAATATCCCCATACATAAGTAACATAACTAACATACCCATTACCCAATAAATTACTCCACAGGCCATGCTGGAAAATATAAGTATTATTTCCAAAAGAGAATCCCAGTAGGGAGCGCCCCCAAGTACTAAACAAATAGGTACATAAACTATGGTCCCTTAAAATTTTCTCAGGAAAAAAAAGAAAAGGAAACCGAAAAAAGAAGAGCTCATCTTCAAGACACAAGAAGTGAACAAAATCTTCACACACACAAAAACAGATTTCCTTAAAAAAAAAAAAAAAAAAATCGAGGAAACTTGAAAACCAAGATTTAGGCTATGATGAAGATGTTTAAGAAAAATCAGATTTAAAGATTTCTCATAATCTTCTGTAATTTAATTTTCTTTTAGCTTCGTAGGTTGTAGTACAAAAACCTCAGGCCCCGTTTGATAATCGGCTCCAGCCATGGGATTGGATTGCTAATTCTTTGTTTGGTTTCACTCTCATTGGCCGGACTAACTTACCCATGGGACTGTGAGTCCTGGGATTAGGGTGGATTACTAATACCTCCTAGGACATGGTATTATTAATCCAGTCCGAAGTCCCTCCAATACAATGACAAAAGTACCCATGACTTTCTCAACTAATTATTCTTTGTTTGGTTTTATGACTATCTTAAGGCTCATATATGAGAGTTCTAGAGTTAAAAATTAATTATGACTCTTTAGAATAAATTGATCAAAAAAATAAAATCTTTGCACCGGTTCAAATAGATTGAAGATTGGAGCACTTAATTTTTTTAGACTGTTTATATATTTAAAAAATATGGTTAAAAAATTAAGTGCTCCAATTTTTAATCCATTTGAACTGGTGCGAAGATTTTATTTTATTTTGATCATTTTATCCTAAAGAGTCATAATTAATTTTTTTAATCATATATAATCCTTCAGTTTTGCATAAGGGTAAAAATGGAAATATTTACTATCAATCCAATCCTATCTCATGTGAAACAAACATGATATTAATAATCTCATCATCTAATCCCATCTCAAACAAACATACTCATTATCAATCCCTTCTCATTACTAATCCCTTCTCATTACCAATCCCAATCATAATCCCATCTCCTTACGAATCCCAACCCTCTAATATTTTTATCAAACGAGGCCTCAATTTTTAGTTTTTCACTTTTTCCCACAAGAGGGATTGGAATGATGGTGTTTACCTTAAACTATGTTCATATATGTACAGTTTTACAAGTAGCGTAACAATTTATGAACCAAAAACTGAAAAACTAAATACAAAAAAAAAAAAAAAATCCAGGAACAAAAAAAACTGAGGCTTTTTGTGAAAACAACATAGCCTTCGCCCTTTAGCAGAGTTTAAAAACCAAAAAAAAAAAAACACTTGCAATTGCTTAAACCCGCAATAAAATTTTATTATAGAGAGGCAGAACCCACAAATTCAAGATTGTTTTAACAAACAGCTGCTTCAAAAACAACTGAGAACAATGAAGAAGAAGCTAAAAGTTGCTTTTTTCAAGCACGCCCAAAAACATATGAAAGCTTGAGAAAAAGAACACTCCATTAAGGATTAACTGAAAACTTAATTCCCGCTTTCTGGAGCTCCTGGGAATTAGATTTTAAAAAAAAAAAAAAAAACCTGGACCGCGGACGAACCAACGGGAAAAAGAAAAAGAAAGGGTTAGTGCTTACTCGGTGAACCAACGGGACTAGGGCTAATACTAACAGCACTTCGTTTCGAAGGAGAGAGATTTCCAGTTCCTCGACTACGAGCGTTCTTGGCCATGAAAACAATGTCGGCGCTCAGACTTTTTCTTACACTTTGGGTGGAGATCTTCCTGAGGATGTCGAGCGAGGCTTCTTCGTCGAGCTGATCGAGCTGCCATCGGACCGCGGCGTCTGGCATTGCTCTGCGCAGATTCTTTGGATCATTTGTTCGACGGACGGGGGGAGGAGGGGCCCAGTGAGGGCGGAAGAAGGGGAAAGGCTCGACATTACGGTGTCTGGTTTGTGAGAAGATTTTGGGGTTGGGTTTTGGCGAGGAGGGACGGGGGGTTTTGTTCTGTTTCTCCGGTGGAGTGAAATTGTGTAGTGAAAGCGGTAAGGGGAAGTAAAGTTTGTTTTGTGGTTTTTCTTATTTATTACTCCCTGTGTATCTTTTTAAGTGTCATTCTTCTTATTAAAAATACATCATCATTGTATCTTTCATATCAAATTTTTTCTCCACTTTCCCTATTTTATCCATCATCATTACACTTTTACTCTCTTACTTTTTAAAATGGAATCTACTTTTAGGGACGAAATAGATAATTCACCAACTTTTATCCACTAACTTTACAAAATAGACACTTATTAAGGAACAGTTCAAAATAGAATACCGGACTATAAATAAGGGTCGGATGGAGTATCTCTGTTCACTTTTTTTCATACTCGTATTTTTTAGTTTTACGTACCATCTTTGTGAATTACTGTATTGAATTATTGATTTATTTTTGTCAAGCCGAATGGTAAAAGTTTTTAAAAAAAATTACAAGTTTTATTTAATAAAAATATTTAAGATAAAACTTAAAAAATTGACTTTTGAAATTTTTTCCTTTGATATTTCTAAAAAAAAATTGGATAAAAATTTAAAAAAATACATTTTCAATTTCTCCTTTCAAGACGGATTCATAATGCACAAAAGTCAAAGCAAAAACTACCGGAAGCGAGAGAAAAAATGAACAAACACAAAACAAGAAAAAGGCAAAAGAAAAATTGCTGACAACATATATAGCGACTTTTAAATTCACTGACAACATAGCCTTCGCCATCCAGCAGATTTTCAAAAAAAAAAAAAAAACAAATTTGCAATTGCTTAAAGCCGCAGTAACGTTTATTATTGAGAAGCAGAACCCATAAACTCAAGATTTTAACAAACAGCTGCTTCAAAGCAACTGAGAGCAATGAAGAAGAAGCTAAAACTATGAAAGTTGCTGTAGGCGCGGTCAAAAGTCAATAAGTTGGAATCAGAGAGAACGACTATTTGACTCTCCAATTGCGGGCAAACACGTGGCACTCAGTTGACTACGCTGACCAACCAATGAAGCCGTGACGCGTGGAGTGGTGGAGCGAAGTAGGTGAACCGCGGGAGTCGCCCGCAGGGGAGTTATAGGGTCCACCGCGGAACTCACCACCGCGGAATTCACTCCCGCGGGTCCTCTTCGCGGGGCCATCTGTTGGTTTATATCGAAATCCCGCGCGTCACTCCCCGGAAACGTCATAATAATCAACCGTCCGTCTCGCGAAATCTCCGCGGACCTCTACCGGAAGCCCAGAGGCAGGGCCCGGGCGGGTCTCCGCGGGGAGATAACGATCGCCGCTGGTCGCGACCTCGCTCAACGGGAATTTGGGGCTTTCTTGTGGTTTGGCGGCTTGGAATGTGAGGTGACGCCGCGGGAAAACGAGCCCTCCCGCGGAAAATCGTCCGCGGGAAGGCAAGCTTTCCCAAGGTCAGGAAGCACTGGAGGGACACGTGTCGGGGACTAATAGGACCGCCGTTCTGGGCCTGACATAGGCCCAGGTGCCCTATAAACACCCCTGACATTCCCAATGATGAAAGAGGACCTTTTTCTGGGAAAAAGTGAGTAAGCACTGAATTTGAGGGAGGAGAACATTCTTCCTCGAGAAAACGTGTGACCTCACTTGCCAGAGCCTGGGAAAGGTTGAGTACCCCGCGGAAAACTAAGGAAACAAGCTGCCTCTGTCCTTCTTGTGCTTCTTGCTCACATTCCTCTACCCCACGAGATCTCACCCATCTTCCTTCGACTAATCATCAACCAATCACACCTCTCCAGCTCACGGGTAATCACACGTAAGCGATCCCATACGACCCCTATCACCCACAGTTGCTTTTTCAAGCTCGCCCAAAAACATATGAAAGCTTGAGAAAAAAGAAAAGGGTCAGTGCTTACTCGGTGAACCAACGGGACTAAGGCTAGTACTAACAGCACTCCGTTTGGAAGAGGAGAGATTTCCAGCTCCTTCGCTACGAGCTTTCTTGACCAAGTGAACAATGTAACCGCTCAAACTTTTCGTTATCGTTCGGGTGGATATCGTCCTGAGGATTTCGAGTGAGGCTTCCTCGCCGAGCTGATCGAGCTGCCGTCGGACCGCGGCGTCCGGTGGCGTCTGGCGTTTCTCTGCGCAGATCCTTTGGATCATTTGTTCGACGGAGGCGGGGAGAGCTGGAGAAGGGCAAGGAGGGCTCCTCGACATTGTCGGTTTTGTTCTTGTGTTTCTCCGGTGAAGTAAAGCTTGTGTCACTGCCTGGAAGGGGAAGTTTGTAGATATATATATATATATATATATATATATATATATACACACACGCGTGCAGTTTCTGTTCCGTTGGGGGACTTTTGCTATTGTTTCCTGTTATTTTCTACGGCTACTTCTTCTTTTCTTGGACAACAACTGTTGTTGTGGGTTGATTTTGAAGGAGTAATGGTCCTGACTGGGCCCGACTGGATCAGTTTTTCGTATCTCGGAGAATCTTTCGATTAGGCTGATGATGACAGTGATGACTTTCCTTTATCGGATGACCCAATTTTTAGAAATTGAATTCTACGTTCTATTTTTTGACATTTATAATTTTTTTATTTATCTTTTAGCGAAAAATTTATAGTTTATACATTTTCTAACACTAAAATCTTTTTAAAAAAAAAGTGTAGATGTCAAAAAATTGAGTGTAAAATTCAATTTCAGAGTTTTTTAGAAATTGATTTTGGAACTCCAATTTTAACCACATCATTCTTCTTTGAGTCTTGATCATGTCAGAAAATAAAATTAAAAATGAAGTGTCATTGACTAAAAGTGGAATGTCAAAATCAAATCCCTTGATTTTATTTAATTTAAAGGAGTTTTTAAATAACCATCCTCTTTCCCCACCTCATTTAAGTATTCATTCAGGCCTTTTTGAACCGTTATGTATTCGCCCTTTTGGTGTGTAAAATATCATTATTACCCTTCTAGTAAGATATACAATGCATACAGAGATATATACATACATATAGAGATGTACTCCGTATAACGTAAGAGTAGTCAGGCAGGCTTGCAATTTCGTCAATAATTGTAGTAGGATTTCAATATCTTTAATTTCCGTTTCAAATCCCTTTGATTCCTAAATTAAAGGAATTAGGATGTAGCCATCATAGTCCTACAATTAACAGGAGGATTTCAAAGTTTGAAATTTTGAGATTCCTAAATTAAAGGGATTAGAATGGAGCCATCATTAGGTGGCTACAAAGGACTATTCTTTAAGCTCTCCATTATAAAATATTTTAAAAAATCAATTTTTTGAGTTTTTGTGGATATTTCTTTTTAACTTTTTCAATTCTTCTTTTTTAAGACGAATCAATAATTTATAAAAATTAGATGAAAAACTAATAAATACAAAAAAAATTAAATAAGAACAAACCAACAGAAACTTAACAAGGCATTTCCTGCTCTACCACCCAGAAAAATAAAAAAGTAGATTTTCTTCCTTAAAACTGGAAAAATTCTGTCATGCTCTTAAGTGGTATGGGAGCATGATGCTCCCATTGAATATTGACTCTTAGATTGGAGTATATAAATCATGGTCGTTAGACCAAAATCACTCTAAAAAAATAATGTGAATTTGCTAAAAATGAGATATTTTTACCATTTTTTTGACAAAATATCACTATATTACTTACCATAAAAATAAAATTTACATATAATTAAGGAACAATTGGGAGCATGATGCTCCCAAATTGCTCGGGAGCATCATCATAGTAATTGCCAGACCTGACCCCTTTCTGTAGATGAGGATTTTTAATTTCTTACACTGTTTACGCGTCAGCCACTACGAGTCATGCTACTTGCACATACATTTTTACACATATCTTGCACATATATTTTTATGGGGCCCATCTCGGGGCCCACCAATATGATCCGAACCGCTCATTATTTTTAAAATAATTTTTTAAGAGTTCCGGTAAAAAATCAACTTGATAGGATATCGGTAAGGACTCTTTCAGAAATCATAGGGTGAAAACAGTCTGATTTGCACTTTGATTTTTGAAAAAGCCCTTACCGATATCCTATCGAGTTGATTTTTTACAGAAACTCTTAAAACATTATTTTAAAAATAATGAGCGGTTCGGATCATATTGGTTGGACCCAAGGTGGGCCCCATAAAAATATATGTGTAAGATATGTGTACAAATATATGTGCCCTTAGCATTTTTGCTTTTTGCTTTTCTTTTCCAGCCCCTGTCAATCATAGTAAAGGAAATTTGTGCTGTGTTGAGGCTTTGAGGAATGATGATAAAAAATTAAAATATATATATATATATATATATATTTTTTTTTTTTACCGGTAGTGAAAATTTTAACTTTTTTACCAACGTCTTTTTTGGTTCTACTGTATGTTTATTGTTAATTTGAACCTTTCATTTTAAAGACCATATATAATAATGTATCAATGCAAAAAAATAAACTTGATTGGATATCAATAGAAGTATCAATAGACACTTTATCTTTATTATTATTAATAGAAATCAAATCGTTCATTTTATAAACCAAAAATTTAATTTTGATTTATCTATTGACTTTCAATGAAGCTGATTTTTTGTACAGCAATACTATGCTACGAGTCTTGTAATATAAACGATGCATATTATAATAATTGATGTTTGGTGGGACCCATAATGAACAATGATGAAAAAGTGGGATTCTTACACTAGCAATGGATAGAAATTATTCTAAAAAAAATAGTAGAAGTTTTGAGGGATGATTTTGAGATAACTGGTGAAAAGAAATTATTCATACCATTTGTGTTGAATTTCATGTGTTAGTCTTGAACTAGAGCAAATGGGATTGAGCACCGGTCAAAAAATAAAATATCGAAGATGCTTTTGATTTGTATACACACACTTGATCAACAACCTCGTTAATCCACCACACATTCACGTGAAATTCAACACAAATGGTATGAATTTCACGTGAAAGTGTGATGGTGAAAATCCTGTGAACACCACAGGACGGTGCTCTGAAGAAATTAATAATTTATCATGCGAGGGGAGGGCCATGTGGTTGATTCGAGCTTCTTCCTTAACCACCTGTAGGGTAGTAATGCAGTTAAATAATAGGAGTAGTTTACAAAGATGAAGAATGCTCTGGACTTGGACTTGGACTTGTTAGATCAGTGGGAGCTGGCCCATTCTATTTGGAGTGACTTCTAGCAGTTACATTCTCATAAAATATACATACAACACAAACAAAATTACTACATTTTTATGTACATACATAGGCATATATACATCAACCTCTACCAGATACAGTTCTTCAGTTGAATAACTTCTGCAGGAGGACAGTTGGTGAACAAAGAAAATGATTTTTTACTTTTTCCGTTTCGGTATTCTTCAGGAGATAGAATTTCAAGAGGGCCGGGCCGGCCACTTTCCAAGCAAATCTGCATTTACCGATATCTCCAACTTTCTCCGCATATTCATAAACGACATTGTAAATCGCAAGGGCGTCGCTGTATATTTCTTCAACATCCCTCTTGCTTTCTTCAAACTCCGGGGCATGATAGAGCAACTAAATTCAAATGATGTTTAATCAACAAGGTGCCGGAAATAAATTGAGCTATGGGAAAACATGAAATCGATCATTACCTGTTTGAAATTGTTTGTTGCTGCGTTTGCGGCCACGTTCTTTGCGTCTTCGTCTTTCAACTTCACAGCCGCCGACATCTCGTTTCTGTAGTCCTCGTACCTCTTGCCCCACAACATCCAGCTGTCCCTTGGGAGTTGAACATCGAAAAGGGGTAATTTGGAGATTTCTACATCTACAGAGCAAGGAGAACACAGAGGTCATTCTACTAAACTATAAATCAAAATCCGCTCTAACCGTAATGTTTTGTAGGACATTCAAGACATGGCAAAAAAAAATCCACAACCTCAATCTTGTCCCGTTAAGTAGATGTCATCGTCAAGGAATTTAAGCGCAAGGACTATTTAAATAACTCTCACCTTTCACTGGAAGATCTTCGGATTCAGATTGCAATGACTTTTCTACAGTGTCGTAAATAAGTCCTAAAACAGAAGTGGAGTGGTAGCTGTTTGCCCTTCCCATGTAGTGGGGAAACTTTTCCGCCTTCAATTCATCTGGAATTACCACCTGTTTCGGAAGGAGAAAAAAGAGAGGGTTTAGGGAAAGAACTGCATGCTGACATCGATCAAGAACACAATTAAACAATCTTTTTGAAGGGTAACATTGTGTAGTATTGTTAATCATAATCCAACTCACTCCAATGCACAACCCCTCCCATGTCCTTGCACAAACTGGCCAACGTTGGAGTGAACCACAAAAAGCGAATAGCAAGTATGGCCGTTAACTAGACACATGGGCATACATAACTAAGGATGTATATATTTATGTACTTTAGCCATATTACAAGGAAAGCAAATCAAGTTCTCTTGTAAGACACTTGGCACTTAGACGAGGGGGTGGGAATAATGGGATATCTGTTTGATCCTTTCCATCCGACACCGGTTGCATAATTAAATTTAACATTGTAATTATGTAAACCTTGTATACACAGGATTGCTGTAAAATAAGTTTAGTGCCTTCTTCAAAACAATATGCCTATTACCACCATTTTATCTCACAAACGCAGCTAACATATGTTCTAAAAGCCGTTAGGCGCTAGTCGGGCGGTTGGCCACCTTTAAAAGATTAATCGGACTAATCAACAATTAATCGGACTAATCAGCGATTAATTGGTGCATATTAATTAGTAGTCGGCAATTAATCGTTGGTCGGACCTAATCAGATAGGCCCCGCCAGAGATTAATTCCTTGTTTTAGAACACAATTGATTAGTTCAACTGGATTAGAGGTTGTAAATTAATCGTCAATCGGACCTAATCAAATAGGCCCCACCAGCGATTGATTCCTTGTTTTGGAACACAATTGATTAGTTCAACTGGATTTGAGTAGTTACAACCTCTATATACAGCCACACCCAGCACCCGCACACCAGTCGGTGTAACAAATCTTACTAACACTAATTCCCTTTACAGTTAAATGAAAGATGGACCAAGCTGTTCTCAATCTTCTTCACGAAAGGAGAAGCAATAACCCATTTGTTCGATTCCTCTTGTCTACTTATCTTTTACCCAAATAAGATACGTCCCAAGCACTGCTTAATAGGATCCCATCCACTATGCAATGAGCTTCTTTTCTTTCTTCACGCATGAAGCCTCTCAATCATGTGGATCCAATACACCACAAAAGAAGAGAAGGATCGTACTCCTAGTCCAAAGTCAAGAGGGCAACAGCCCAAATTGTACGTTAAGGACTCTCTCGTCTCGTATGTGGATTATTAAATCTTGAAGGGGCAATAACAGTTCAACAGTTTAATCACCATTCACCAAGATGCATAAACATCTCTTTTTTGTTTCCTACTGATTCTTTTCCTACTTAATCTTTTCCTTCAACAGGTTTCTATTCGAAAAGTAGAGTACGAGAAACTAATGTCTAAAAGTTGGACTTGGCAAAAATAGTATAGGCCAATATGCAAAAAGCTACATGCAAGATTGCAGGGGATGATGTTACCTTTTTTCCACTTTTTGGAGCATCTAAAGCATCATAGTATGTATCTACCCGCACACCAGTAGGTGTAACAAGGAATTTTGGTAACACTAATTTCTTACAGTTAAATGAAAGATGGACCAAGCAGTTCTCAATCTTCTTCACGTAAGGAGAAGCAATAACCCACTTATTCAATTCCTCTTGTCAACTTATCTTTTACCCAGTTAAAAAACGTCCCAAGCACTGCTTAATAGGATCCCATCCACCATGCAATGAGCTTCTTTTCTTTCTTCACACATGAAGCCTCTCAATCATGTGGATCCAATACAGCGCAACAGAAGAGAAGGATTGTACTCCTAGTCCAAAGTCAAGAAAGCAACAGCCCAGATCGTCTCGTATGTGGATTATTAAATCTTGAAGGGGCAATTTAACAGTTCGACAATTTAATCACCATTCACTAAGATGCATAAACATTAGCATCTTTTTTGTTTCTTACAGATTGTTTCCTACTTAATATTTTCCTTCAAGAGGTTTCTATTTGAAAAGATCGTCTCGTATGTGGATTATTAAATCTTGAAGGGGCAATATACCAGTTCGAACAGTTTAATCACCATTCACTAAGATGCATAAACATTAGTATCTTTTTTGTTTCTTACTGATTCTTTCCTACTTAATATTTTCCTTCAAGAGGTTTCTATTTGAAAAGTAGAGTATGAGAAACTAGTCTCTAAAAGGTGGACTTGGCAAAAAATAGTATTGGCCAAGATGCAAAAAGCTACATGCAAGATTGCAGGGGATGATGTAAGTTCAAGACTAACCTTTTTTCCACTTTTCGGAGCATCTACAGCATCATAGTATGTATCTACCAATTGATGCATTGTCACTTTCATTTGGTCTGTCTCCTCAGCACAACTGTCCCCCAGAATAAGAAGTCGGTCCATAAATGCAATCCAACTATCAGCAGCCACACCCATAGGGTTACTGGAGAAGCAGAAATTACATAGAAACATTAACAAAATGGATAAATTCTTAGCCCCGCTTGTTTGATTGGAGTAATAGTAAAGGGGGCTTATAATCCCATAGAATGACTAAATCACACAGGAATAACTGATAGGATTAGAAAAAACCAATCTCACACAATGTGGTGCATGCAACACCGAGACAAGGTATTAATTCGCTGAACCATCAATGGAATGGGTTTAAATAAATGCCCTCATTACAGTCTCACCAATGACCAATCAAGCGTGGCCTAAGGTTATATAACTAGACAAACAAATGTTCCTTAGAGATAATATGCAGTAAGAACTACATCTGCATACCTCTGTTGAAACCTGGTTTTTTTGAACAACTGAAAGAGCTCATGTTCTAACTCCTCCACGGAAAGCTCGTTTGGCATTTTACTACGAACGCTTGGTGTGGAATAGATACGCCTCCAAGGTTCACTCACTTTGAAACTTTCCAACAGCTGAATAATGCAACCAAAACGTCGAATAGTTAACATAGTTATATTTTCCAATTTCAGATGAAACTCAACAAAGGATATATAATTTCCATCAAATGTTTATTGGAATTTGACCAACAGCACACATGCAGAATATAAATTGCAACCTCTGGGTTCCTAGAGATCCAGTACATGTCCCCATCAAAATCGCCATTCGCAATTTCATTAGCTACAGATCTCTCACCCTTGGTTGAAAAGAATATGGCGTACTTGGCATTTCCAACAATCTCTTCCAACTGTTTCACATAAACAGCTTCCAAACGATGAATGTCTCCAAAATGAAGACCAGGGTTGCGGTAGACTAACAAATCTCCTGAAATTTGACCATTGTCTCTGCAGATCACATTACAACAGCAACAGAATGAATGATCAGCTTTTCAATAGATCTGAATTCTAATATCCTTGTATAAAAAAGAGTTACAACAGTTTCAACTGCATCTCCATGCATAAGAACTAAAAATCTAACTCTTGTATGAACACATTTTGATGCAAAAAGATTTGATATGTGCTTGCCCATGGAAAGCGTATTTCATTTAAGTACACCCATTTTAGCCACCAGTACCGGGATCTCGGGGTTTAGATTGGGTCAAGACCTATCATTGGCAATAAATGCACAAAGTGGGTGCCTTCACGTTCGAACCTACAACCTCAAAGTTAACTGCCATCAGGACATCCAACTTTTTTTGTTGTCTCACTTTCCCATTATTCCATTACACCTGATTATTTTCATCAATTAAATTCCATTCCACAACCATGAATATACATACAGGATAACACAAACTTGATGGCTCTTTAATAATCCTGTTGGATCAGTCGTGCCCATTAAGTAGAAGCTTTCCGTAACAGGAAGCTTGCCGCCTTTTAGCGCCTTTCTTTCATCCTTTGCCAAGTCACACAGACGATACTGCAGGTATGGTTCGTTTAGAGGAATTCCAGATAAGATCATCCTTGCCACAGTAAAATCGTCATCTCTTTCTCCATGGTTCAAGGCAGCTGCGTCAAAACACATAACCAAAATGCAACTCAGAAAGTATCAGCAATTCAGCCATTAAGGTAAAGTGGGAATTAACATGGTACAGAGCAAAGGGGGGCCAAATAATCCGAACTGGACTGCAGTGGATCACTTTCTGAAAATTTAGTAGAGTTCTCATGGAAGAAGGGAAGGAAATGAGAAACAGAAAAGAAAAAAAAAGAGAACATTACCACATAAACAAATAACCCTCTAAAAGACTCATCAATAAGAATGGAAGTCTTCAGACTTATGTCAAGAGCAGCAATTATATATGATCTCATCAGAAGGAAGAAAGGATTAGAATGTGCAACAACCACACAACAGCAAATTGGATCCTTAAAATTACCTCTAAATGCGGCACGAGTTTCAGAGTAAGCACTCCTAGGATCCTTCAACTCATTTTCCAGGATTTTTAGAAAAAACTCTTTAGGGACTCCTCCAAAGCTAAGAAGTGCAATCAAGTTTTTCGACAGAACAGCTCTCTTTGGTTTATGGCTGAAATGAAAAATGAAAGTTGAAACTATCACCTTTAACAACAAAGGGAATTTTTCCTGGATACTTGACACCACTCATGTTAAAAATGATAGTCATCCTAATCATGTACTACAACAGTAGCAACAATTGTCATTTAGTTCCGAAGTCCTGAATGAATAATTAGATAGATTTTTTGCCAAATTCGAGTAAATGATAATTCATGGTGACCAAGGCACCAACATCAGCAGCAGCAATAATTTTGACCAACAAATCAAGTATTGTAACCCCATTAACTATACGAAAGGCATAAAATTTGAACCCTAAATTGATCATGTGACATCCATGGAATTTGAAAAGGACCAATTTTAACCTATTGGAGCTAAGCTTAGATGGCTGGAATTCTCTTTCCTCACAAAGAGGTCAAGGCTTCGGATGTCAACACAAGCAAGATCCCCATCCCATGTACAAAAAAAAGTGCATCAACTTTTCCATTAATTTGAAGGCAAGTCTCAGCACCCAGCATAGGGCCTACTTCCTGCACATCATTTTACTCTTCTTCAAGGTGGGGTTCCCATTAAATGGAAATTTTTCTTCTGCTGACTTCCAAGACACCATTCTTGGTAGACAAGCTCGTCAATTTTCCCACAAGCAGCTATGCACCATATGTTTCATTTACACACCATCTCAATTTTGTACATATCCAAGAAGCATATTGACTTTACACTGGGCCGGCAGAAAGGATGCATCATGGCAATATTTCAACTGAACTTAGATATAGTCAAGCACGTTCTAATCATGCATGAACATGGAGGAAAGCCAATTTCACAAAACTTCAAAAAAATGGGAACATACAACTAATTAACCAGATGTTTTGAACGGAGGGTACCTGACTGCAACAATCTCCAGGGAGTTAAAAGATTGTGCATTTATAAGTCTCGGATCAGGTTCAACCTTAATCATCGAGGGCCTAATTTGAATTGTGTTTTGAAGCTGCAAATATCAAGAGACAGGAAAGTAATCAACTTGAAAAAGCTGTACCAGGAACTTTAACCAGTACTCAAGAAGTGAGAATAAAATGGTAAATAGCAACAATACAACATTTAACAACATGAATTCTACAAACCTTTCCTTCTGGGACAAAAGCAGAAACTATTTTTGAAACCTCAAGTGCATGAACTAGGAGTCCTCAATAGATTTCTAATTTTCATCCTACTCTACGTCTCTACCCCTCCCATCCACTCCACAATCAAAAACTCTAATGCACCTCATACTCATCAACAAAGAATAGCTGGATCTCTGAGTGGGTTGATGTTTGACATACAAATCTTCTGATTAGAGTTTCACACATAATAACCCACTCTCAGCACTGTTGCGCGAATACAACTCAACGAAATCAGCCTCTCCACAAAAAGGTGAGGGGAATGCTGCCAACTACTCACTTTCCAGAACCCGCTGCAAGTGGGAGCTTTGTTAACTGCAAATGACCTTTTCACTAAGTCCTATTCAAAACAACAAAATAAAAGAAAGCTTAACTTTGGTTGACAGGGTGGTGAACTGCTGGTTTGATATTCAAATGTATTCTTTGTTTGAATTTGGTTCAAAACTTCAATAAGAAGGATAACGCATCCATGTTCTGCATTTCTTTAGTTTTGTGTATACCGATACTCTGGACTATCAATGAAGGAAGCATGACAATGTGCACAAAAATTGAATTAGGTCTCTAGGCCTACCCTCTCTAATGTAATTTGGCTTTGATTTAGAGGCATGGTTCCGTAGCAAAATAGGTATAGGGGGGCCATTGTTTCAGTGGGATTCTAAGAGAAGCCACTTTGTGCATATTGCCAAAGGTTAGGTCTGTCTCTAATCCTCCCCCACCCAAACCCCCAATGATTGAAGATTACATGGGTTCTTTTGTTGCTTGAGGGGAAAAAAAGAGAGTAAGAGAAAGGAAGAGGAAGACATTTTTAGTTTAAAGTCATTATAGTGAGGGTTTTGTGTGACACAAAGTAACTAGAGGTTCCTACTTTTTTATGCCAGAGGATTCCATGTGAGGACAAGCCACAAGGGAAATATATAGTATAGATGTACAGATAGCATATAGCATAACAAAGATTGCAAGATTATTCCTGGAGAGTGCCTAGCGTCACAACACAGACTTATGGTGTTAGATATTTGCTTGAAAGGACAACATAGAATAACGAAGGAGACTAATTGCCCATGAACTAGATGGTGGTCTCTAAGAGAAGAGAAACTAGAGTTCAAGGGCAAGATGCTTCAACAGGCAGGGTGGGCGTTTGAGGGTCATAGTAAGAGTATGTGGAATACAATGGCGGGCACTACTAGAAGGGTATTGAAAGAGGTTCTTGGAGAGTAAAGGGGAAAGGTTCTACATCTAAAGAAACTTGGTCGAATGATGAGGTTCAAAACATTGTAAAAGCAAAAAAAGAATGCTTTAAAATGTGGCAAAAGGATCAGAATGAGGATACTTAAGAGTTATAAACAAGCTTGCAAGGAAGCTAAGACAGCCGTTAAGGATGCTAAGATGGGAGCTAATGATGATTTTTATGCAAGATTAGATAGTAAAGATGGAGAGAATAACATTTATAAACTCGCCAAGTTGAGAGAGAAGAAAACAATAGACTTCTCTCAAGTCAAGTGTATAAAAGTTGATGATTCGAGGGTGTTGGTGAAAGATGAGGAGATCAAGGATAGATGGAAAATGTATTTCGAGAAGCTGTTGAATGAGAAACACTTGGACATCTATGGCGAGGAGGGATTTGGTGGCCCTAGTGAGAGTCTAGAATACGAGTTTTATCGTCGGATACAGAAGTCTGAAGTGGCCAATGCGTTGAAGCATATGAGAATAGGCAAGGCCTTAGGGCCTGATGGTATTCCTAATGAAGTGTGAAAAAGCCTAGGTGCAATGGGGTGTCTTGGTTGACAAAGTTATTCAACAAGATTATTATGAATAGAAGATGCTTGACGAGTGGAAGAGGAGCACCTAAGTACTTATATTTCAGAATAAAAGAGATATTCAAAGTTGCAACAACTATAGAGGCATTAAGTTGGTGAGCCATACAATGAAGCTATGGAAAAGAGTTATTGAGTATCGCTTGAGAATGGTGACAACAGTGTCAAAGAAGCAATTTGGATTTATGCTGGAGAGATAGACTATGAAAGCAATTTATTTGTTAAGGAGGTTGGTAAAAAAGTAAAGGGAGAAGAAGAGGGACCTCCATATGATTTTTATAGACTTAGAAAAAGCCTATAATAAGGTACCTAGGGATATCATTTGGTGGATTTTAGAGCGAAAGGGAGTGATAAAAGGATATATCGATGTGGTTAGGAACATGTATGAAGGTGTTGTCATTCCTATTATATCTCCACTAGGAGAAAAAAGTGAATTCCCAATTGCAGTAGGGCTCCCCCAAGGGTCAGCTTTGAGCCCTTACCTTTTTGCCTTAGTTATGGATGAATTAACTAGACATTTCAGGATGATATTCCGTGATGTATGTTATTTGCAAATGATATTGTCCGAGTGGATGAAACTGCAAGGGGGGTTAATGCTAAATTAGAAATTTGGAAAGAAGAATTGGAGTCCAAAGCATTTAGGATAAGTAGGAGTAAAACTGAGTACAAGCACGGTAAGTTTAGCAACAATAGAAGTGCCCAGGCAGGAGAAGTGAGGATTCAAGATCAAGAGATACCAAAAAGTGAGCATTTTAGGTATTTCCGTTCAATTTTTAGCAAGGATGGAGAGATTACGGACAATGTAACCCATGGGATCCAAGTTGGGTGGCTCAAGTAGAGAGCCACTTCCGTTGTATCGTGTGATCGAAGGACACCTAACAAATTGAAAGAAATTTTACAAACTGCTTTTCGACGAGTGATGCTTTACGGGACGGAGTGTTAGGATAAGTGGGAAAAAAACTAAGTACATGCACGGTAAGTTTAGCGACAATAGAAGTGCCAGGCAGGAGAAGTGAGGATTCAGGATCATGAGATACCAAAAAGTGAGCACTTTAGGTATTTACATTCAATTTTTAGCAAGGATGGAGAGATTATGGACGATGTTACCCATGGAATCCAAGTTGGGTGGCTCAAGCGGACAGCCGCTTCCATTGTATTGTGTGATCGAAAGATACCTAACAAATTGCAAGAAAAATTTTACAAACTGCTTTTCGACTAGTGATGCTTTAAGGGATGGAGTGTTAGCCTATCAAGAAGCAACAAGTGAATATGACGAGTGTAGTTGAAATGAGGATGTTGAAGTGGATGTGTGATAAGACTAGGAGTGATAGACTTAGAAACAAACTATTCATGAGACGGTAGTTGTACCTAACCTGACATGGATGTCGTGATTCGAAAGGACTTGGGCTTACTATTTACTAAATCTAAGAAGAGGTAGTCATAGACAAGCTCAATGGAAAAATAGAATTCATGTAGCCTACCCCAATTGATTGGGACACAATGCTCGGTTTGGTTTGGCTTGGCTTGGTTGGTTTACAAATAATAAAAGGTGGCATTGTTGAATTTTAGGAAAGATTCATTATATATTATTCCATCCGCCCCTTCAATTTAGTTCATTTTGGGAATTCAAAACTTTGAAGGAGACATACATAGCAACTGCATTCATAACAAAATTGAAAGAACCCTTTATTCTCACCTTTGAATATATTCACATTCATTTGTTACGGCAAGGATAATATTGAAAAACTAAAAACACAATTTGACTTTTCAAAGAGAACTAACAATTTAGTACATCCCAAATGGAAAGATGGACCAACCATTTGGAGCAAACGGATAATTTTTCGAAGGTGAGATTTCTTTTCCTCGTTCAAAGGCCTAAAAACCAGTGTTCTAAAACAAGGAATTAATCGCCCGTTGGTGGGGGCTTATCCAATTAGGTCCAACTAACGATTAATTGCCAATTAATAATTAATATGCGCCAATTAATCCGATTAATTGCTCGAATGTGGCCAGCTGCCCGACTTGCGCCTAGCAACTTTTAGAACATTGCTAAAAACATCTCCAAGAGAGGAAAATCTTATACTACCAAATATAGAGTTTTCTCACATGTGTACCAAGTTGAAGAGACACTAGAACTAGCGCATAGCATACTTACCCTTTCTTTAGCTTGTAGGGACCCACACTTGGTAAAGGGTTACTTGTTTAACGATTAGAATGGAATGTACTAGTAAATCTCATTTCACTGCTTCCTTTGGATATAGCTCCAATAGAATCATTGAACAATGAGGATTTTTTTCCTCTGTAGTTCTTGAGGCGGGACGTGGGGGATGATATGCTTGACCTGAATACGAAAAATGTTAAAATGTACCTTTTTATTGACAAGAAGAGTTCCCTTGACAGCAAGCCCATTGCAGAACAAACGAACCTGCATTAGCAAAGGCTAGAAGAAGGTGGAAAAGAGGCATCCAAAAACAAGATTAGGAAGAGGAAAAAACCATGATCCTCAATAGCATATACCACCAGCAGATATTAAAGACACGTACCGGTTCCCTGGTATGAGCTTCGGACCCCTCCTCACAGTTAACATGATCGAGAAATCTCTGAAGATTAGAAAGTGTGAAGCCAGCTAAGATTGCAAGAGCACAAGAAAAGTACCCCGAGCTAATGAAGGGAAAAGTGGATGGAAAAGAGAGAACAGATACAAAAATTACAAACTCCAACTTTAGCTCAAAAAATTTATAACTTATAGTTGTAAATGACTGTAAACTATCGGGTTCCTTCTTTTTAGTGTCTTAAAATGACAACCTGGCGTCATTGAAACTAATGACGGAATATCTATTCAGGAGTCTTTCTAATAAAGCTTAACTCCTGCTATTAACAGTTAGTTGTATGTTCTGTAGTGATGCAACCCCCAAAAATGGCGAGAAAAAGTGGCTCTTCGATAGAAATGCAAGTTGAGAGAAGGCATCATCATTCACCATGAGCAAGTGGCACCCAATTTTAAGTCTGTGTCCGATACTTCGGGTGCAGTAACTCGATAAAACAAGGGAGACAACAAAGAACGATCATGAATTCCCTATCCACGTGTAGCAAACTTAGATGCACAATGAATGAGCAACCATTCGAATTATGCAACCAGTAAACACTGTCCTATTCAAAGCAGTAATAGAGCAATAGAATATACTAATCACAAGATTTCAAGGAGAGGCACCAAAGAGGAATATTCACTAGATCTACTAAGGCCCTGTTCCGCTAAGAACTTATTTGCAATTGCACAAAAAATTATTTCAGTAAGTCCATTATTTTTAAGCTTGAAAATTGCAAATAAGTACTTATTTTTTAAGAATCCTTAGCAGAACACACCCTAATAGCCATATACTGGGTTAAAACCTTCATGGGAACAGTTAAAAGTAGATGATATACTAAATAGAGAAAATAATTCCCTATTAAACACTGAAATGTACTATAGCCTCTTACGAACAGACTTCATCGTAGAAAGACGCTACAGTTACTTTATTTCGGTAGATAATTAGACTTGCATACAACTTTCCATATAAAAGCACTTCCAATTTAAGTATATGGTCAGAAAAAAACTAGTACAAAACATTACCTCAAAATTTCCATCCTTTATGTACTTAGCTCTAGAAAAATCTTTAGGAGTCTTCAAAGCTAAATCTTCTGAAATAAAGCCAGTTCCATCGGTATGTATGAGGGGTTCGCCCTCTTCATCACGGACAATACATTCATTTTCATCCTGCAATCAAAACAGAAAAAACACTTGATCTTCATTGCAAATGGAACAAACTAGAAAAACATAAATGAATTATGATTAAGGTTGTGTGAATATCAATGGAGAAAAAAGACGAGATTATACACGGCAAGGAATATCTTCAATTCTTTCAATTGTTACGGAAGCAAGATCAACTTGAAGCTTTATGGTTGTAGATAAAATAAGGGAAAACCTGCATATTCAACAGTTAACAGAAGCTCCATAACTTCAGAAAAAGGAGTCCTATAAGAACAACAATTACAAACAACAACAACAAAAAAGAGGAAGTTCTAAATGGTTTAACCTAGCCATATATTTCGCCATTGTAGAGACCATGTTTGCATGCATGAAAAGAGACCTCGCTTCATAGACTGATTTGTCCGCCAAAATATATGGTTCTCTCTCCTCGCAAGGGGCAAGAGACTCGAATCGTACAAAGAAACATTTAACAGATGATGAAGTTTGGTTTTTCTTCTTCTCTTCTTTGCCTCCATCTTTAAACACTGATCAATAACAAAAGTGAGATAGGTATGCCATCACAAGAGGAATCTCAGAAAATTAGCATGAACATGCATGCAAAATGGCAGTAAATAGATTATCGATAGAATAGCTATGAAGTTATTAACAACTCAAAAGCAGCAATTCTATAACTCCTTCCACTGAAATTTCACATTCTATTTCCATTTCCAATACCCCACATTCCTACTAAGATGACCTACAAATATTCCAAGTAAAATATCGGAATCCTGGATAGACTACTATTATTACCCTTCTATGACGAGCTCTAGATGAGTTGCTTGGGGTTTTGGATAAATACAAGAGCACTCTTTAGGTTTGATTACAATCAGTCAAGGCTCCTCTGAGCATAAGGGCCACATAGGAGCTTTAAGAGGCAAATGGCAACAATCATAATCTGACAAAGTAGCTTAATGGAAATTGAATCCTTGATAACCTATGCCTTTATTCAAACAAAAAAAAAAAGCTCAAAAATAAAAATAATATTAAACGGCCTCCTTAGGTAAAGAAGAACATATGAATCAAACAAGTCTAAAGAAGCGTACAAAATTACTTGTCCAAACTACGGTCCCAGCATATTGCCAAATTAGTTCAACAGAATCCAAAGGAATCCCACCTCAGTAATATGTTTCAGAAATTAGGAACAAAGACAGCTATTGGGAGATAAAGAGAAGTAAGATTGGGGATTTAACGTGCTTCATACTAAGAGCATGAAAAGGAAAATCACCAAAAAACCGATAGCGCCTCAGGCCAATGAGAATTCCTTGTTTGGCCATCATATTGAATACAGCATCATAATAACTTGAACCAACCATCTTATTAGTACATTCGGAGGCCTCTTCCACAAACTTCACAATTAGAACGTTGTCATCTCCTAACGTCCTCTGCAGGTGAGTTCTCGTGTTGCCCAGATATGGTCCCTGAGTTATAAAGTCGGTGAGTGTGATGATTGACATGTTCAGTACAAAACAAATCAGAAATTGGTATATTAAAATGAGATTTATTTCACATGTTCCACAAAAGGTAAATGTGGTGCATTTATTGTGCAGGTCGTCATAGACTGAAGCCACAGAAGGGAAAAAAACACATTAAACCCCCTTTGTCACCAACAGTACTGAAACCTACAAAAAGTTATGCGGTTCTATCCTGCCAAGCTATCAAAACCACCACTGAAACAGAAAATCAAGATCCAAAACCAAGAGTAAAGCATGGACCATGTCACCAACTCACCATTAGAATCCAAAGAGAGAGACCAATGGTAATTGTATTCAGCAAGACGAGATTATGTTATAAAAACCAATGCTTCGTAATATAGGCAGTAATCTTAGGCAAACCCTAATAAGTCAGGAAAACTATACTGCCCTTAAATGTAAAAGAAAAATACTCCCTCCATCCCCATTCTTTTGTCCCTCTCTTATTCCAACCGGATAAAAAACTAATTAGAACTTTAATTGGTAAAATATTGTTTATATGCAATATGGATCTTGTTATCTCAATGAGCTCTTTTAAACGATGTTTTCAAAATCACCTAAAAGATTATACATTGGAAGATATAATCAATTGAAAAGTGGCACGGACTCCCAAAAAGGACTAAAGAATTGGGACGGAGGGAGTAACAATAAGGTTCATACTACACTCCGTACACGATGTTCCCCAAACTCAGGATAAGAGCGCAAAGAGCGTCATGTGTTTGCTAACAAGAAAACGAAAACCAGCAGAAACAACTAAATACTGTGCCATAAAGCCAACGTGAGTCTAACACGAATTGCATGCATAGTGGATGTGATCACTAATAATTAAGGTGCCTATAAAGATTGGAGAAACAACTGCAGGTTATATGATGGCCTCAAAAGGAAAGCAAAGCTAAACAACTCACATAACAGTGTGAGTGATGAACCAGGGTTAAAACAAAGGTACTACCTTGAAAGCATAACTGCCATCTTGATGAACATGACAGTGGTATAGATGAGTCTTTCTAGAATCCCAGTCCAGATACTGCAACACAAGAGAGAGAAAACAAGCAGAGTTAGTGCATTGGATGCCAGAATCCACACCAAATGATGCTCCATAAATATAAGCTTATGTTTCCTTTGTCATTTGTTTGGAAAATACAACAATCAATTGGTGTTGATTATTGTTCTCTCTAATTTGAAAAATCGAAATTCAATAACACAAATGGGATCATGAGATCCCCAAACAACAAGGTTCAGTCTAAAAAATACAAAACATCTAAACTATTATTTAAATACTCCAAACACTTGAAACCAAAAAAGTACTTCCAAACAGAGAGTAGAACTAAGTTGTTCTATATATAATCAAAAGATTAACAATGTGCTACTTCAAAACTATTTGTGGTGCCAATTTTTGAAAGACTTGAGACCAAGGGCACTTGAGAGCATCTATATTATCTATTTTTATAACTTTCATGAAGTTTTTCTTTCTCGAAATAGGTGTTTTATTTTGAATAAATATTTTCCCCCAGTATAATTATCTCCACAACATCACATGATATTTGATTTATTCCTTGGGAGTTCCGCATGGATTAGTGCCAAATGTTGCAAGAAACATTAAGTATCCCCATGGATTAGCCTGCTCTACTTGAGACAGCACAAAATTTCAATACACAAAACACATAATGAATTGCAAACTACTAAAACATGTCGTGTAATGGTTGGCCTAGTATAAAACTCGTTCAGAATGTGCAGAGCCAAATTAGTTAATACTGTACATGACTTTATTAATACCATTGGGAGTTTACGCAGAGATCAACTTGGATACGCCAATTTGTGCTTGAATGTTGATATGCCACCCTAGGTGAGCCAATCATGTGACTAAGCTGAAAATCATGAACACTTTACTTGCTATACCAAAGAGAATCTCAAGACACTTATACACAGAAGTCAGAACCACGTAGAACAAATCTCTATCGATATGCATTTAACAACTTTTCCTCATTGTATTTAGCTATCACTTCTGTTCTACAAAAATCTATTAACAGCACTGAAGTTTTTTAACCGCCAAACCTATCACAACCAGTGATTGCATTTTGACCAACAGAAACTGAATTTCACTTTTAAGATTGTGACCAGGAAATGGTATCCAAGTTTCAGAAAAGGAACTCCAAAAGTTCCAAATAGTAGTTGAAAACATATAAACTATGAACTAACCAACATTAAAGTAACATAAAATTAGCGAAAGAAACACAAAAATAATGCAGGGAAAGGATTTTTAAGGAGACAACACAAAAAAAAAAAAAAAAAAAAAATCATTTAGAAATTACAAGCTAAATTAGTTTCCAGACAATTATACTGGCATGTTTTACACTGTAGGTTTGTTACCACTTACAAACCATGAGAATAATGCACTGAGAATTCCCGACTGTTTGAAACAACAATGTTTTTTGGGCAGTTTATCAACTCAAAAAAATCAAACTTCGAAACAAAATCATAATATAGACCAGCAAATGAAATCATAGTCACCTGTATCCGGTCCTCTTTATTGATGAAATTCTTACCAACGGCATCCCATACTTTTGTCTCAAAATCCCTCATTGGAAGATCTTTGAGCATCATAATGTGATCAACTGTCATGAGCTCCTCCAGCTGCATCATAATGTGACCGACTGTCATGAGCTCCTCCAGCTTCCTCCTGCACACAAAAAACAGCTGCTTAAAAGAAACAAAGATAATTACACAACCAATCTTCTCATTACCATTATTATCTTCCAGAACCTTTCTTGAGTGAATATCTTTCGAACCTAAAATCTTTTGCACTTGCCAATAGACCACAATAATCAGGGACCTGAATAGAGAAAACATTACCTCCCAGCATAACTCAGTATCAAGAATGCTTTCCTGAACTCCAGGTCACATAGAGCCAACAGGGGATTATTTTCCCCAATGCTTGCCGTCCCCGAATTCGTAGAAGGCGACAATAGCGCACGCTTTGCGATTGGTGAGTGAGAACTAAAACCATCTGTGCCAACACACAAAAAAAAAAAGTGGAAGAACAACTTGATATACATCCCATCTTACAAACTGCATTAACAATTTTTCATAAAACGAACAGAGAAAGAAAGAACGAACTCCTCATCGTAGTTGATGCATTCAACACAAAACACAATAAAATTCTCATCCTTTTATATCCATCCTAAAATCTAGATCTTCATACTAAACAAGCTAAATCCGGACATTAGTAGCCAATTTACTTTAAAAATCAAGGATAAAAAAAGAAAGAAGGGACCAAAATGCTTTGAAACATCAGCTCTAATTCCTCTGAATCTCGTCGACATTCTGTAAACCAACGATCCTATATACAAACAGCTTTACTTTTTGTAAGACAAACCCAACAAAGCATGTACATCATATCAGTGTGTGCCCTCTTCCAAAACTTGCACCAGAAACACCAGAAGTCACGGTAAAAGTTGGCAACAAAGGCCCAAACATTAGGATATCTATTTGTAGATGCACACATACAGATGATACATGCATGTCACATGCTCGAAGGTAATGTATAATATCCCCATACATAAGTAACATAACTAACATACCCATTACCCAATAAATTACTCCACAGGACCACAGGCCAGCTGGAAAATATAAGTATTATTTCCAAAAGAGAATCCCAGTAGGGACACCGCCCTTAGTAGGGGTGTGCATGGGTCAGGCGGGTTGGGTTCGGCCCCGAACCCAAACCGAACAAGTGGTAAGAATCGTTCGCGAGCTCGATTTTCTACGTCGGGTCGGGTCCGACCAAAAATCGAATTAATCTATATTAATTGGTCAGGTCGGGTAAGAAACACACCACCCCGAACCGAAATCTGATTTTTAACAAAAAAAAATGAACCCGTACTTGACCGAACCACATGTTCGGCCCCGCCCGATACCCTTCGGGTCGGGTTGGTCGGGTTGCAGGTGTTTTGCACACCTCTCTCAAGACTACACAAATAGCCGCAGCCACATAAACTATGGTCCCTTAAAATTTTCTCAGGAAATAAAGAAAAGGAAACCGAAAAAAGAAGAGCTCATCTTCAAAACACACACAAAAACAAATTTCCTTAATAATAAAAAATCGAGGAAACTTGGAAACCAAGATTTAGGCTATGATGGAGATGATAAAGAAAAATCAGATTTATTTCTCATTACCTTCTGTAATTTAATTTTCTTTTAGCTTCATAGCTTGTAGTACAAAAACCTCAATTTTTAGGTTTTCCCACAAGAGGGATCGGAATGATGGTGTTTACGTTAAACTATGTTCATATATGTACAGTTTTACAAGTAGCGTAACAATTTATGAACCAAAAACTGAAAAACTAAATACAAAAAAAAAAAAATCCGGGAACAAAAAAAAACAGAGGCTTTTTGTGAAAACAACATAGCCTTCGCCCTTCAGCAGAGTTTAAAAAAAAAAAAAAAAACCTTGCAATTGCTTAAACCCTCAATAAAATTTTATTATTGAGAAGCAGAACCCGCAAATTCAAGATTGTTTTAACAAACAGCTGCTTCAAAAACAACTGAGAACAATGAAGAAGAAGCTAAAAGTTGTTTTTTACAAGCACGCCCAAAAACATATGAAAGCTTGAGAAAGAGAACAGAAAATTAAGCGTGAGTCTAGTTTTGCACTCCTTAACTCCATTAAGGATTAACTGGAAACTTAATTCCCGCTTTCTGGAGCTCCTGGGAATTAGATTAAAAAAAAAAAAAAAACTGGACCGGCCCGTACTTCTCTAGAAAAAGAAAGGGTTAGTGCTTACTCGGTGAACTAACGGGACTAGGGCTAATACTAACAGCACTTCGTTTCGAAGGAGAGAGATTTCCAGTTCCTCGACTACGAGCGTTCTTGGCCATGAAAACAATGTCAGCGCTCAGACTTTTTCTTACACTTTGGGTGGAGATCTTCCTGAGGATGTCGAGCGAGGTTTCTTCTCCGAGCTGATCGAGCTGCCATCGGACCGCGGCGTCCGGCGGCGTTTGGCATTCCTCTGCGCAGATTCTTTGGATCATTTGTTCGACGGACGGGGGGAGGAGGGGCCCGGTGAGGATGGAAGAAGGGGAAAGGCTCGACATTACGGTGTCCGGTTTGTGAGAAGATTTTGGGGTGGGGTTTTGGCGAGGAGGGACGGGGGGTTTTGTTCTGTTTCTCCGGTGAGGTGAAATTGTGTAGTGGAAGGGGCAAGGGGAAGTAAAGTTTGTTTTGTGGTTTTTTCCTATTTATCTCTGTTCACTTTTTTTCATACTCGTATTTTTAGTTTTACGCACCATCTTTGTGAATCTTTGTGAATTATTGATTTATTTTTGTCAAGAAGAATGATAAAAGTTTTAAAAAAAATACAATTTTTATTCAAATATTTTTAAAAAATATTTAAGATAAAACCCAAAAAATAGACTTTCGAAATTTTTGTCTTTGATATTTCTAAAAAAAAATTACATTTTCAATTCCTCCATATGAGACGAAGCCAGATTGCACAAAACTATCAAAAACGGAAAAAAAAAAACAAACAAACACAAAACAAGAAAAAGCCAAAAGAAAAATTACTGACAACATATAGCGACGTTTAAATTCACTGACAACATAGCCTTCGCCCTTCAGCAGATTTTCAAAAAAAAAAACAAAACAAAACAAAACAAATTTGCAATTGCTTAAAGCCGCAGTAACGTTTATTATTGATAAGCAGAACCCACAAACTCAAGATTTTAACAGCCAGCTGCTTCAAAGCAACTGAGAGCAATGAAGAAGAACCTAAAACTATAAATAGTTGCTTTTTTCAAGCACGCCCAAAAACATATTATGAAAGCTGGAGAAAAAAGAAAAGGGTCAGTGCTTACTCGGTGAACCAACGGGACTAGGGCTAGCACTAACAGCACTCCGGTTGGAAGGAGAGAGATTTCCAGTTCCTTCGCTACGAGCTTTCTTGACCATGTAAACAATGTAACCGCTCAAACTTTTCGTTATAGTTCGGGTGGAGATCGTCCTGAGGATGTCGAGTGAGGCTTCCTCGCCGAGCTGATCGAGCTGCCATCGGACCCCGGCGTCCGGCGGCGTCTGGCGTTTCTCTGCGCAGATCCTTTGGATCATTTGTTCGACGGAGGCGGGGAGAGTGGGCCCGGTGAGAGCTGGAGAAGGGCAAGGAGGGCTCGTCGACATTGTCGGTTTTATTCTTCTGTTTCTCCCGTGAAGTGAAGCTCGTGTTACTACCGGGAAGGGGAAGTTTGTGGATATATATAGGCGTGCAGTTTTTGTTCCGTTGGGGGGTTTTTGCTTTTTGTTTCCTGTTTTTTTTCTAGCGCGCGCTATAATTAATGGTACTTACTGGGCCCGACTGGATCAGTTTTTCGTATCTCGGAGAATCTTTTGATTAGACTGATGATGACAGTGATGAGTTTCCTTTACAATAATTTTAATACCACACTCAATCAATAACCCACACTCACAATAAGGATGGGCTCACGCATGCTGAATGTGTAGTGTGTGCAGGCTCCACTCTTATTGTAAGTGTGAGTGTATGAATGGGTGTGTCAGTGGGTGTGGTAGTAGAAGGACTCTTTTCTTTATCGGATGACCCAGTTTTTAGAAATTGAATTCTACACTGTATTTTTTGATATTTACAATTTTTTTATCTTTTAACAAAAAATAGTATATACATTTTTAATACTAAAATCTATAAAATAAAAAATGTAGATGTCAAAAAAGAGAGTGTAGAATTCAATTTTCCAATTTTTTAGAAATTAATTTTGGCACTCCAATTTTAACCACTACATTCTTCTTTGTGTCTTGATCATGTCAAAAAACAAAACTAAAAGTAGAGTGTCATTGACTAAAAATAGAATGTTAAAATCACATCCCTTAATTTTATTTTATTAAATATAAAAGGAGTTTTTAAAAAACCATCCTCTTTCCCTACCTCATGTAAGTATTCATCCAAATCTTTTTGAACCGTTATGAATTCATCCTTTCAATGTGTGAAATATCCTTATTACCCTTCTAGTAAGACATACAATGTATACAGATATATATATATATACACACACACATATATAGAGATGTACTTCGTATAACGTAAGAGTAGTCAAGCAGTCCTACAATTTCGTGAGTAATAGTAGGAGGATTTCAATACTTTTAATTCCGTTTCAAATCCCTTTCATTCCTAAATTAACGGGAGGATTTCAAAGTTTGAAATCTTGAGATTCCTAAATTAAAGGAATTAGAATGGAGCCATTATTAGGCGGCTGCAAAGGACTATTCTTTAAGCTCCCCATTATAAAATTTAAAAAAAGAAAAAAAATCCATTTTTTGAGTTTTTTTTGGATATTTCTTTTTAACTTTTTTGATTCTTCTTTTTTTAGACGAATCAATAATCTATAAAAATTATGTGAAAAACTAATAAATACAAAAAAAAAATTAAATAAGAACAAACCAACAGAAAACTTAACAAGGCATTTCTTGCTCTACCACCCAGGAAAAAAGAGAGAGAGTAGATTTTCTTCCTTAGAACTGAAATTTTTTTGTTATGTTCTCAAGTGGTATTGGAGCATATTGACTCTTAGATTAGAGTATATAAATTACGATCCTTCGAACAAAAGCAATCTCAAAAAATAATGTGAATTTGCTAAAAATGAGATATTTTTACCATGTTTTTGACAAAATATCACAATATTACTTACCATAAAAATAAAATTTACATATAATTAAGGAACGATCGGGAGCATGATGCTCCCAAATCGATCGGAAGCATCATAGTAATTGCCGGACCTAACCCCTTTCTGTAGGGAGGCGGGGGGGCTGCTCCCCCCCTTCCCGCTCCCCTTCCTGCTCCCCCCCCCTTTCCGGGCCCACTCCGGTCTCGCTCCGATGATCGGAAACGTTCACTTTGTAGAGCTCGTCGAGTAGAACAACCATGTCAAAAATCAGCTTGATTAGATATCATTAAGTCCTTGATCGGAACCTTTTTATTTTAAAAAGAATGGATCCGAAACACTGAATCAAATCCATTGTAACCCATGGACCGAGAGTTTATGGGCTCCGATCAGGCACTTAATGATATCCAATCAAGCTGATTTTTGACATGGTTGTTCTACTCGACGAGCTCTACAAAGTGAACGTTTTCGATCATCGGAGCGAGACCGGAGTGGGCCCGGAAAGGGGGGGAGCAGGAAGGGGAGCGGGAAGGGGGGAGCAGCCCCCCCGGGTCCTTTCTGTAGATGAGGATTTTTATCTCTTATACTGTTTACGCGTCAGCCACTTTTCTTTTCCGGCCCCTGTCAATCATAGTAAAGGAAATTTGTGCTTTGTTGAAGTTTTGAGGGATGATGATAAAAAATTAAAATATATATATTAATTTTTTTTTTACCTGCAGTGAGAAATTATACTTTTTTTTACCATCACTTTTTTTGGTTTTATCGTGTATTTATTATTGATTTGGACGGTTCATTTTATAGACTCCATATAATAGTGCATCCATGAAAAAAAATAAACTTGATTGGATATCAATAGGACTATCAATGGACACTTTATCTTTATTATTATTGACAAAAATCATATCGTCCATTTTACAAACCAAAATTATCTATCGACTTTCAATGAAGCGGATTTTCTATATAGCAATACTCTGCTGCGAGTCTTGTAATATAAACGGTTCAGATTATAATAATTGATACTTGGTGTGACCCATAATGAACAGTGGTGAAAAGTGGGATTTTTACACCAGCCGTGGATAAAAATTATTCTAAAAAAATAGTAGAAGTTTTGATGGATGATTTTTTTAGATAACTAGTGAAAAGAAATAGATAAATAAATTAGGATAATAAATTGAGAATTTTTTTTTGAACAACATGTATGGATAGGAGTTGAGTCTAAAGTCCCAAGCGAACACTGTTTGGGGGAGTAGGTATACGGTGTCTTTGTCCAGCCCAAGTAATTATAGTGACACCATCACGTAGTGCTCAACATCCACATATATATTGTTGAAGTTCTATATACTAGATAATGTGTGGTGGATAGGAATGCCCAGCACCTACTTATTTTTGTGAGGTCACTGAAAAAATGTGGTGGATTGGAGTGTTAAGGTATCACGTGACAGTGCACCAAAATCACCAAATATATGGATTTCGAGTTGCTGCTGTGCAGTCTTTGAGCCGTTAGATCGTGCATTTGATAGCTCGAATTTATCTTGGCAAAAAACAGTTTTCGATCATTGGTTGTCGAGATCTGGGGGTACTGCAATGAGGCTGATACGGCTGTCCATATCGGCAATGGACAACTCGAATTTTAATCTAAACAATCAACGGGTCGGATCGGCCACCGCACTACACTGTGTAGTGCAGGGGTCCTTAAGCCCAAAGCAATGTTGGTGTGGATTTTCAATTAAAAAGTATATGGAAGGACGATGCTTCCGACCCCTCCTTTTGGGGCCATGGCAAGGAAAAGCAAATATTAATAATAAATCTAACGGTTGTTAAATGGTCCTGAAGCCCAAAGCAAAGCAATGATGGCGTGGATTTACCGATTAAAAAGTATGGAAGGACGATGCTTCCGATCCCTCCTTTTGGGCCCTGGATTTATTACTGATTAAAAAGTATGGAAGGATGATGCTTCCGATCCCTCCTTTTGGGCCATGGCGAGGAAAAGCGGATATAGATCCAACGGTTGTTAAATGGTCCCCAAGCCCAAAGCAAAGCAATGAGGGCGTGGATTTACCGATTAAAAAGTATGGAAGGAGGATGCTTCCGATCCCTCCTTTTGGGCCATGGCAAGAAAAATCAGATATAGATCTAACGGTTGTTAAATCGTCCTAAGCCCAAAGCAAAACAATGATGGCGTGGATCTACCGATTAAAAAGTATGAAAGGACGATGTTTCCGTACAAAATTTACGCTGCACATCCACTTTGAGCAAAAGTGTCAATGCTTTGTTCGTTTTGATACTTAATTTAGTTTTTTAATCATTACCTTATATTTTTCTCCAATTATTATCCTATTTATTCAATTATTATATTCATTTTTCTCTCTATCTCTCTCTATTCATTACCTATCTCTCCAATCATTACTCTATTTCTCTTTCCACCCACTACCAAAACTAAAATACTCCAAACTCTCAAACGAACAAAGCATCGTTTTTAGCATTTCCCAAACCTCTCTTTTTGCCTTGTTGCTTTGTACTCCTACTTTACTTTTAGGGGTTGTTCGGATAAATAAGTCAAAGTGACTTATTTTTTGTCCTTATTCAAATTTTTTTCGTATTACTTTTTGGGGATTATTGCATCTTCATGACAAAAGGAATTTAAAAAGTAAAATTTTTTGACCGAAATCCAATTTTTTTGAATAAAGACGAAACAATTGACTTATTTTCGTTTTTTTGTGACTTTATTTGGCTCAAAAATGGAGGGAAAGCCAATGGCTTTTTAAGCCGAACAAGGCCTTACTTTTGCCCCGGTCGTATTCAAGGCAAAGCGTAGTACATTGGTACTCGTATACTAGTCAGGGTGCATTATTTTTTCAGTAAGTCTAAGTACGCTACATCATATTTTTTATGAAATTTATTTTGAGTCTCGTAAAAATATAAAAAATATTTATAAATTTTAAAATAATATATTATGGGCCATGTAAAAAAATCAGATCCAACAAATATCGATAAGTATTATTTCTAAATTTATAGGGGCAAAACTGTGCAATTGAGCAGTTTCATGAGCAGTTTCACCCATGCGAATCAAAAAAAAAAATACTTATCGATATCCGTTGGAGTTGATTTTTTATGAGGCCCTATAAAATATTATTCCAAAATTTATAAATATTTTTATGTATTTTTTGGAGTCGGGATGAGCCCCACAAAAAATATAGTGAATGGATGATAGTGTATATAGCATCGCTCTTATTTTTAACTTAATTTTATTTGCTCCATTTCTACTACCGTAACAAAAACACTACTGGAGTACAAACTTAACTCATTTTATTATATCTCATTTTTAACTTGTCCGTTTGCTAGTTTTTGATAGTCGACGGAGAGAGAAACAGATTAATGATTAAAGAGATGGGTAATGAAAAGAGAGAGATAGAAAGAGAAATGAAAGTAATAATTGGAGAAATAGAATAATGATTAGAAAACAAAACTAAAATAATGTTAAAAAGTGAAACGAACAAAGCCAAAGGCCATCTCGTTTCCACTGACAAAACAAAACGAAAAAAATAAAACAAAGTTACCATATCGTTTCCAATGACAAAAAAGTTGTCAAAAAAAACTTATTTTGCTATAGTAACTTTAACTACAAACTCATTAACAATTTATTTACTACTGGATACACCTAACAACTTCTTAATCATAAATAAAAATCTACAAAATTTTCACTACCGGAAACACCCACTAAGTTTTGTGTATTTTGTTCATCTTTTCTGAATTTTTATTAGATTCGCGTGATATTTTTTTATTAATCATTTGTCTCGATGATAGGAGTCTAAAAAGTATAAAATTATAACCGAAAGCAAAAAAAAAAAAAATTAAAGACGAAAAAAATATCAAACAGTTATCTTATTTGTCTAAAATGTAGTCTTATTTGAATTCTTTCGACATCAATCCATACTTTTATACTTTTTAAATTTGTCTCGTGGAGACGAATGATTAATTTCAAAAATTATGACGAAAAGCTAAATAAAAAGTTATGAAAAATAAAAAAAATATCAAAATTTATTTCCTCACTTAAAAGTTAAACGCAACCTCAAGATACATTGTACCTTCGATTTAAATCGTCTTGGCAAACTTTCAATGGCTTTTTGTCGCTATTTTATTTTATTTTTTAGATTTCGGTCCAATTTTTATTTCATATCATTCTACGAGGTAAATAAAACACATAAAATGAAATTGAAAGTTGAAAAAAATCATTAAAGGATCCTTTTTTTATTTTTGCCGTATATGAGTTTTTTTTTTTACCTTAGATCTACATTTTGTATCTTTTTTATTTTTCTCGCCGAGCCAAACAATTTAATGTAAAAATCGTACCAAAACCTAGTTAAAAACAACAATCAAATGCACATACAAATTCAGAGGGTGTGCAGATTTTAGGCCCCGTTTGATAACGGTGATAGATGGATGAGATTCGTAAGAAGATGAAATTAAAATTGAGATTGGTAATGAGAAGGGATTGATAATGGGTATGTTTATTTGGGATGATATTAGATGATGAGATTGGATTGATAGAAGAGATTGGTAATGAGAAGAGATTGACAAGGAGGAGAGGTTGGGATGAGATTATTAATACCATCTCCAATATGGTATTAGCAATACCCCCAAATTGGGGTATTAGCAATCCGGTGGGATTGATAGTCTGGACCATTTTTGTGAAACTAAACAAGGTATTAATAATACCCCCACTTTAACAATCTAATCCCAACCCCTTAGAGCATCCACAGTGGAATAACCAAAAGCATAAGGTTGTTAAAGTTAGCAATGTGTGGAATAACCAAAAGCAAAGCATCCACTGTGGAATAACCAAAAGTCAATAATCAAAAGTTGCCACATCATCTTTTGGTTATGCATTTAAGGGGTTGTTAAAGTTAGCAATGTAGAGGTCCACAATGGTACAATCAAATTTGAATAACCAAAACTTACCATATCACATTTTCAATTTATAAAAATCTAAAAATTGTGAACATAGAAAATAATTTTTTAAAAATATGTTTCAAACTAACAAAAATAAGTTATTAGAAAAAGAGAGAATAGTTTTTGAAAACTTTGATTTAAAAAAAAAACAGTTTTCGGGAAAAAGTTTAAAAAAACAGTTTTTGAAAAAAGTTTTAATAAAAAACTGTTTTTGCAAAAATAAAAATAATATAAAGTTTTCACACAAAAAAAATAGTTTTGAAAAAAAAAAACAGTTTTTGCAAAAAAAAATAAAATCTTTTTTTAAAAAGTATTTTTTCTTAGAAATATGTTGAAAGTGGTAGAGAGAGAATGTTTTTGTGTAATGATGGTGTACTTGATTGAGAAAATATGGAAACAATTAAATTTGATTATTGACAAAAAGTTGTTAGTTTTGATTATCCAATGGCTAAAATTTGATGAGTTGCTAAGAGATTGCTAAATCTGATGATTCCACTGTGAGCTCTTTTTTGAACAAATGTTGCTAATCTTAGCAACATTTTAGTTTTGATTATACCACTGTGGATGCTCTAAGGTTGTTAAAGTTAGCAATGTTCTCTCAAATAAGTGTTCACAGTGGCATAACCAAACTTAACAATCTCTTAACAACTTATCAAATTTTGACCATTGGATAATCAAAACTAACAATTTTTTGTCAATAACCAAAACCTTTTCTCTCTCTCTCTTTCTCCCTCTCTCAACAATGTTTTCTAGGAAAAATATTTTTGAAAGTTCTTTTTTTTTACAAAAACAAATAGACCGTTTTTCAAAAACTATTTTTTTAAAACTGTCTTTTTTTTTCAAAAATTATTATTTTTAACTTTTTTGGAAAAGTGTTTTTCAAAATAAAAGTTTTTAAAAAATTATTTTCTATTTCTAATAAAATATTTTTATTAGTTTAAAAACTATTTTAAGAAAAATATTTTATATGGTGACAATTTTTAAATTTTTACAGGTTGAAAAGATGATGTGGCAAGTTTTGATTATTCAATGTTCGATTATGTCATTGTGGACATCTATATTGCTAATCTTAGCAATACCTTAAATGGATAATCAAAAGGTGATGTGGCAACTTTTGATTATCCAAATTTAATTAGTCCATTGTGGATGCTCTTAGAGGGTTATCAAACGGGGTTTTAGTGATTGTAATTTCTTTACTAAAAAAATTTGCTTGGAATTTTCTCGTTGAATATGTTGGCATAATAAAATGTTCGTATGTGTGCAGATTTTAGGAGTAATGATTTTGGAAATTTTCTTTCTTGACCAAAAAGGTAGGTGGATAATAATTCAAAGGAAAAAAAAAAAGGGGCAACCTTGGGGATTTTATCTTTTTCCCTATTTTAAAAGCATAATAGTAGTTAAAGTAAAGTAAGTATCACGGAGTATCCAATAAGCAAGAGTGTAATGTTCACAAATTTTCCAGGTGACTAGGTGAGTGAACAAAATCAAACACAGTCCAAATCGTTAATCTTTCTTGACCAAAAAGGTAGGTGGATAATAATTCAAAGGAAAAAAAAGGGGGCAACCTCGGGGATTTTATCTTTATTCCTATATTTTAAAAACATAATAGTAGTTAAAGTAAAGTAAGTATCACGGAGTATCCGATAAGCAAGAGTGTAATGTTCACCAATTTTTCAGGTGACTAGGCGAGTGAACAAAATCAAACACAGTCCAAATCGTTAATCTCTCGACTTGGAATCGACTCGATGGTAGTACTATATACGAGCTCAGCTCGAACAATACATTTGACTCTTTCAGTAAACAAACAGAATTCAAGTTAGTTATAACTCAGTTGAAGATCAACTCATTTGTGGAGGGCCTGGAGGCTCATTTACTACTCGAACCGAGTTTAATTTCGAGTCTCCAAATACAAGCTCCAGCTCTCTGTTTGGAAGTTAAAAGAAAGGAAAAGAAGGGAAAGTTAAAAAAAAAAATTCCTCCTATTGAATTGGTTAAAAGAAAAAGAGAGAAGAAATTAACAATTTCAAATTTCGTAAGTATTACTTTTTCCGCTCATTTTATTTTCTTCTTCTTTCTTTCATTTTCCTAGGCTCCGTTCAGTTGTCGAGAAAGTTGTGTGGGAAATTGGTTCCCATAAAAAGTGAAGTGAGGTGAAGTAAAAGAAAAAGAAAATTATTTTCCTGTGAGTGTTTATTTGACAAAAGAATTTTGCAAGAAAAATTAACATTTAGTTGTTCATTTGTCAGGAAAAAGAAACTTTAAGGAAAATTTTGTGAGTGTTCACTCATTTTCCTTTTCCCGCGACGCAAAATCCTGTGTTTTTTGCAGGATCACTTTTGCAGGAAAGTAATTCCTGCAGGAAACTTAAATTGGTAAGTCCTAGAATTTTCCTACCAACTGAACACTAAGAAAGTTATAAGAAAATTGATTTTCCCATCCTTTCCTGTACTTTCCTGGCAACTGAACGGAGCCAAAGTTCCTAACAAAGTCTAATAAATAATAGTAAATATTTAACCAACCTGTCCTCTTCAAGTTTCACTAGAAAAAGAGAGCAGAGAAGAAAGTAACAATTTCAAGTTTCACAAGTTTCACCAACCGAAACATGTCCTCTTCACTACAAGCTCACCAACTGCTCCACAGCTCATTCTTCACCGCTTGATTTTTCTTCTCTCTCCTATCTTTCTCTCTCCACTAACCCATTCCCGTCACCACACACCCCACCTCTTCCCCTCCGCATTCAGTCACCTCACTCTTCACGAGTTCTACCGGCGCCTCTTCTGCTCAAATCTCGGTCCAGAACCAGAGCATCACCATCCGCAATGGCCACTGGGTAAGTGGTTTTCCGAACTCGCGTCTGTTGGTTTTGCTGGAAATTGTGGCAAATGGACGAGAATGTTGGAGCTGATTTATTTTTTGCTGTTCTCGGTCTTTAAATCAGGCATTTCTTTAATTACCTCTTCCAGGTTCCAAAATCTAAAATTTCATGTCAAACCTTTGAAGTTGTGCTGAATACGCTCATATATCAGATTTTCTGATGGTATCCGATCAGAAATACGCATTGTTCTTGAGTATAGCTATGGCATTAGTGATGCTGTACTTAAACTTTTAAGAAGTGCTACAATACACGCCCCTTATTTGGGTGTGTATCATATGCACCATCTTTAATTACCATTAGATGCTTGAAAAATGATCTGGACCCTTTAAAATATTACTCCCTCCGTCCCAAAATGATTGTCCGGTCTGCAAAACGGAGTGTTAAAAATAATACAATTTTTGCAAGAAAAAATCAAAAGTTTTTTAACAATTTACTAGATATCAATGAGTATTTTTAATTTGTGAAAAAAGTTTAAATTATTTTTTGAAAAAATTGTATTATTTTTAACACTCCGTTTTGCGGACCGGACAATCATTTTGGGACGGAGGGAGTATGATAAGTTACTAACAAAAAACCTGTTATCAGTGCTACAGGTAAACCCTGTGAATTAACCAAAATGGAAAGAAAATCTCACCCCTCACTTTCTTCCCAACCAGCATATATCTTTCTTTTCCTTCGACTAAACCAGCCCAATTTTATTTTTGATAATTAATTTATATTAAAAATAATAATTTTATTTTTTAAAAACTTTGAAGCTAAAATTATTTCAAGTGGAAATAATTTACTTCATTAAAATAGGTTCTCGATAATTACTCAAGGGAAAAGATACTATCATTATCATAATGTAATAAAAAGTCAAGGCATTTTCTACAGGATTTTTAAAGAGTTTTTTTATATTTGCAGTCAATTTTTTTGAATTTTTTTTGAAATATTATGATGTTTAATATTTTTCACAATATCTTTAATTGCATAGTGAATTTTCACATAAATAGTCCAACTAAAAAGAATAGAGAAGTCGATCATCTGTATTAATAAGTGGGAACACTAACAAAAAAGTTGATAGGTGATCAAGAGAGTGATAGTGACGAGATAAATTTACCAATACATTTTAGGTTATGTGTAAAAGACAACAATATTTAGGATGTGCTATTTATTTTTTGGTTAATAGACGTACTACTAGTATTTTGCGAATTAGTGCAAGCATCCGAATTACAAATAACTAATACTCGTATTTGATAATGTAATCGATCGATTATAAGTGTTATCAATACCAATCAATTTTGTAATTGAAACCACATAGAAATATAATCTATCATGTAATCAATTATTTGTGTTATTCAGAACAATTGATTTTTAAATCTATTGCAATATTGTTTTTAACTTATTTCGCAATTGATTAGAGGACTTACTGAGACCCATCAATTAGCACATCGATTGAGTAATTGACTTCACATTGTTACCCAATCGTACTCAATTCAATTACAAAATTGATTATATTGTCTAATCGATTACATAATTGAACATAATAGAATTGATTACATATTCGATTATGATGTTTAATCGAATATGTAATCAATTGCAAAATCAATTACTGTATATTTATTATAATATCTAATCAATTGAAAAATTAATTATAAAGTCTAATCAATTATGGAATTGAACATTCATATAATAGATTACATATTTGATTAACTACCGTTCAAAAAAAAAATTGATTAAGTAATCGATTGCATAATTGATTATAGAAAAGTTATGAAATGGACTAAAATGTTACAATTCCATAGTGAAAATGTTATGAACTAAAAATGTTACGATTTTTTTTTTATAAAGTTATAAAATACACCAAAATGTTATGATTCTAAAAATATTATGAATTTGTTGCTAAAAAGTTACGATTCATTCGTAAAAGTTATGATATGCACTAAAAGGTTATGATTTGTAAGAAAAATATTATGAATCAAAAGTTACGAATTTTTGATATAAAAGTTACGATAGACTTAAAATGTTATGAATGACCGGTTCAGCAGATAATTTTTTATGAGGTGGCACAATATGGACTAATCAATAGGTGCATATAATATGCACCTTAAAGGGGTGTGTATTGTAGATTTCTCCTAAACTTTATGATTAAACAATGCACAATACGCCTATTTGTTTGACGGTACTAGGTAAAGATAGATAGATATAATCCATACGGGATTAGCAGTGGTGAAGTAAAAACCCCGTTGGCCTGGTGGGAATGAGAAAAGCTAAGTGTTTGTACTCCATGGAGTTGCATATTCGAATTCCACGGAAGCCAAACACTACAAACCTTGGGGCCACGGGAGGGGTTGCCCAATCGTTAAACTTCAGGGCCCAGAATTATTTGAGGTGCGCACAAGCTGACCTGGATATTCGGTTATAAAAATACTGTGGTGAAGTAAAAATACCACACCCCACAATATTGTATATTTCACGCATCGGGCTTATATAGGTTATTCCCATTTGAATTTGGAATAAGAATTTTGACTAGAAACAGAATATAATTATCTGATGCTTATATGATTATGTCGTATTACAACTGGTCTGCTGGAATTATATATTGCTTTGTTCGGTTGCCTTTTCATTTTCGTTTTAGTTTTGGAAATCAATTATTACCCTATTTCTTTCCCAATCATTATCCCATTTTTTCAATTATTTCTTTCTCATCTCTCTCCATCTCTCTCCAATCATTACCCCTATTTTCAATCATTACTCTATTTCTCTCTCCACCCTCTACCAAAACTAAACTAAACTAAACTCCCAACCAAACACTACCATAATGACTTCTATAGGTCTTCTTATGGACAATTGCTAACATCTCTCTTGCAGAAGCGTGCAAGAGGTTCTGCCGCCTCCTCTTGACTCTACCTCAGACCCGCCAGCAATATTTGATGGGACTACACGGTTAGTTCTGAATTGACTGACACTTTTCTTGGGTTGTTGGATTTGAATTGGGTTTTCGTACTTTTACGGGATGCATCTATGTGGTTGTTGAAATACCCGTGTGGATTTTACAGTTTATGAATCAGTTTATGTACAATAAATTGACCATGTGATGTGGTGTGTTTTCTTGATTGAAGGTTGTATATATCCTACTCGTGCCCCTATGCACAACGTGTGTGGATTGCCCGAAACTGTAAGGTTGTGTCCAAAACATTTGTTATTTGGGTTTTTCTCTCTGTTAGAGGTGGCAATTTCAACCCATATTTTTTAATCCGTTCAAATTCGTCCACTTGTAACCCAACCCAACCTGCCCATATTGTGTAATAGGTTGATATGGGTTGAACCCATATCAACTCATATTTTTATGGGTTTAGATGGATTGAGAGTGGGTTTAATATGGATTAGAATTAAAAATAATCCAACACTCTTTTTTTTCTCTCCCGTCATCTATTCTCGCAGTGGCATGGAGTTCAAAATCGAGTATTCCATATCCAAATACCAATTGTACTATCACTGAAAAATCGCCTCTCTCTCTCTCTCTCTCTCTCTCTCTCTCTCTCTCTCTCTCTCTCTCTCTCTCTCTCTCTGTTTGTGCAACAAAACTCAAAAAGTAACATACTAGATTTATGGTGGGTTTGAATTTAAAAGATAAAAAGTGGCTTATTTTTGTTCTTATTTGAATTTGTTAATTTTGCGTTAAACTTTTGTAACTTAATGATTCGCCTCGACGAGAGGAATAGGAAAAACAAAATTTTTTCGTCGAAACTCATAATTTTTTTCAAAAAGACAAAAATAATATAATTATAAGATCAATCCCTTGAGCTTCTCTCCCTCTTTTGGGCTTTTTTTTGTTGTCATTATTCAACTTTTTCTGCGTTTGTCGTTTTGCGACAAGTATTTTATGATTCTTGATTCGCTCAAATCAGAAAAGTAAAAAAATATTAGGGTAAAAAGCCGGTTGTCATTACCCAACCGGTTGTTGGGATTTATCTTGAATATTATAAAAAATATTAGGGTAAAAGTTAAAAAAAAAAAATTTTTGATGCTCTCGTCGAGACGAACTAACAGAGATAAAAAATTTTGTCGCAAAACAAACAAATACAAAAAAACCTAAGTAGTGACTTCGGCAAACGCAATGAAGACCGAAACTGTACAATCGGTGCAATCATCGCCTTCCAGACAATTCTCTGATGCGACCTTTGACTCCCTGTCGAAGTTACGTTACTGTTTGGAAATGTAAAAAAAAAAAGGGGTTAAAAACCTGATTTTTTAAAATCTTTTTTAGCCTCTGATTGCTTCATTTTTATTAAAAAATAAAAATTGAGTTTTAATCATAAAATTTTTCTTTTCTAAATCCTCTTATTGAGATAAATGGGGGGAGGGAAAAAGAAAAAGGAAAAAAAAAAAGGAGGAAAACGGTTCAGGTCGGGCGGGTTTGGGTTTGGCTTGATCCATATTTGACCCGACCCGTTTCAACATGTTTACTCTTCAACCCATATTCGACCCGCCCATATTTGACCCATGACCCGTTTCAACCCGCCCAAACCCGCCCGTTTGCCACCTCTAGTGTCTGCTTGTGTGACAATTATTGGCACATATTTACAATTTGTGTGATGTTGGGGAACAGGGATTGCAGGACAAGATAAAATTGGTACCTATTGATTTACAAAACAGGCCAACATGGTACAAGGAGAAAGTGTACCCTCCAAACAAGGTGAAATCGTCTGAATTCTTCTGTGTGTTACGACTACTTCGATGTACAATGTAGATGATTTTGTAGGATATATTATCTGATGCATGAAACAGTTGGTCCAATGCCCTAATGCTTGGTTTTCACGTTGAATGTGAAAATCTGTAAAGTTTTCGTGGGTTTGAAATGCAATGCATGTTTAATGCCTGATGATTTAGGCCCCATTGCGTACACATAGCTTATTTGGATTAGGTGCATATTTAATCAAGACACAAAATAAGTAAAGATTCAGAGACAAAATAAGCAAACAATCTAATAACAGATGTTCACCAAACGGGGGCTTTGATACCTTTGTATTGGAGAAGCCTATAGGACCATGGCTTTCTCCCTTAGGACGTCTTTATGTGGGAAAAGTAAACTGGGCTTGGATATCTCTGTTTACCTAAACGATGAAATTGAGATGACTCAGAAACGGCTAAGAATTGTGTATTTTTAAACCATCGCTTCTAGAGATAGTCCAACTTTCTCTTCAAGTTTTTTTCAATCGAAGTGTTAATGCAGGTGCCATCGCTGGAACACAATAATGAAGTCAAGGGAGAGAGTCTTGATTTACTTAAATATATCGACAGTAGCTTTGAAGGGCCTTCCCTTTTCCCTAGTGTAAGTTTCACTTTTTCATTTTAACTCTCTCTCCATTGCATGAAATTGAGCTCATAATCTTGAGAATGCAGGATCCTGCTAAGCGACAATTTGCAGAGGAGTTACTCTCATATATAGACTCGTTTAATAAAGGAGTGATTAGTTCATTCAAGGTTGAAGGAATGAATGATGCTGGTAAGTTGAGCACCTAGGCTCTGGTACGGACCGTACAGTTTCTGTGAATTTCGAATTAAGGCATGTTATATAGAGGCCGGGACACACGCGATGCCTACAAGTAGAGTTTGTTAAAATAGGCACAAATAACTTCTGGCTTATTCTTAGATCAGTTTGTAATGTCATATTACCCTTTCGTGACAAATAAACAATGTTCAATAGAGGCCGGGACACACACGATGCGTGTACAAGTCAAGTTTCGTTAAAATAGGCACAAATAACTTTCGGCTTATTCTTAGATCAAACGAAATGTCATATTAACCTTTCGTGACAAATAACCTATAGTAAAATGAAAAACAAGAAGGGTGGACAGAAGGTTGAGAGTGGGACTAACCTGATAAGGTGGAAGGTGGGTGTTTTGCAGACATTTTTCCTTTTAATTCATGTGCAGAAGTTTTTAGGGCAGTGAACCAAAGGAGAGAGAGAGATGGTTACAAAAATTTGGAAGAATTGGAAACTGAATGTGGAGGAGTTAGTTTGAGCGTGGACTGAAGGTGAAGTGGGTTAATCGTTGTTTCTGTCCCTGTGCTGATTCTTTCTCAAGTCTCAGTGTAAGGATAGTGTATGGTTAGTTTTGAGAACTAGAAAATTATACACCACCTCTTTTTGGAGGACACCACCAAGGTTAGCCTCTTTATATTAGGACAGACAAATTAGAATACGTTTCAACCAAGAGATAAGAGGCTTGGAGGTGGCTTGTGCAATTAGTGACTTAGAGGTAGAAGGCATATATTTTGTTGGGATTCTTGTCTACGACAATACTTTAACATGAAGGACACTCCTATTAGATAGTTACTTTAGATAGATCATGAAAACTCTCAAACTCAATGTCAAAATCAAATGGTAAGCTGTCAAATCTAAATTGACATTTTCACATTAGTTAATAGGGTAAAATCCCTTTATTTGTTGATCAAAAAGAAAATCCATTCATTTGAATCCCATATCTATCCAGACAGACCCTTAGAGTTAACAAGTTACTTGGTCTCGAAATATAGATGTGTAACCAATAACCATTATATGATTCTGCTACAGATGCTGCATTGGATTACTTTGAAACGGCTCTGTCAAAATTTGACGATGGACCTTTTCTACTAGCTGAGTTCAGTCTCGTAAGTGAAACCCTTCATCTGTTACTGTCATTTCGTTTTTGTGTTTTTTCCTCTTACCTACTCAACATTTTTTGGGCTGCTGTCAAACACTGGTCTATACTCTTCTACTGGTCTTTTCTCCTAATTTACTTATTCTTACTTATACTCTTCAGGTGGATATAGCTTATGCTCCTTTTATTGAAAGATTTCAGCCCTTCTTGTTGGATGTAAAGAAGTATGATATCACAGCAGGGAGGCCAAAACTGGCAGCATGGATTAAGGTAAAACTAAAAATCTTCCTTCTCTAGTGGCCTTATATTTATCTGGAATTCCAGCAAATTCACGGGGCCCTTCTATTTAACAAGGATGTGGCTCTAGATTGGGTAATCCAGTCAAGTGTGATGGCTTAATTAAAGCCAAAAAATAAAAATGGTCGAACAAATGAAGTTCACGTTGAAGACGAGTGGGATACAACGTTTAATGCATAGTTGGTGATTTCTTTTCTTTCTTCTTCCAACTTTGGTGTAGGTGGTGACTAGAAAGTGTAAAATTGTGGTTATGGAGTATGAACTATCTTTCGCTATCAATATTATTTTTCTCCCCTGCCTTCTCATTTTAAGAGGAGGTTTAGACAACATGCATATAACCCAAAATCGTTGAACTTGAATATGTTACCCACAATGGGATAATGGACTTATTTGGCCCTTAGTCGCTTACCATTTGAAGCCAAGAGGCCTTTGACCCAATGGCATCAGGGGGTGCACACAGGTGCTAGGAGAAAAGAGGTCAAGAGTGGAACTCCTCTTCCAAGGCGCTAATCTAACTTATCAAAAAAAAAAAAGGGTGTTAATCTAACTATTTTAACAATACATACTTTCGCTGATCTCAAAAGTCGCTTACCATTTGAAGAGACCAACATGTATCTTTTTGGCTAGTGGAATTGAGGACAAGTATTTATGTTGCATATAATCTGCAAAACAGGCTGAACTGGAATGAAACTTGCAAACATCACTATGACTTCCACCAAGACCGAGAACTTACTATATACTCCCTCCGTCCCATTATATTTGTCCGGTCCGCGAAACGGAGACTACAAAATAATACATTTCTTTCAAGAAAAAATTCAAATTTTTTTCATAAGTTAAAAGAACTCGCCGAGATCTAGTAAGTTGGTGAATTTTTTCCCAACTTTTCTTACAAAAATAGTATTATTTTTACGTCTCCGTTTTGCGGTCCGGACAAATATTATGGGACGGAGGGAGTAATTCAATCGGTACTTATGGTGTTTAAATGATTAAACTCCAAAAGTATTTTGTGTATGAATTAATAGGCGGCGCATCAAGAGTACTTATGGGAGTCCATTTGTTGCTGTTACTTTTCAATGGATTGGATTGGATACAAGGCATATCAAGAGAACTTAATCTATAGCAATCGTAACATGCCTGAATTCTTTTGTAGGAGATGAACAAGAATGAGGCTTACAAACAAACCCAACGCGATCCAGAGGAGCATGTCCAGTCCTACAAGAAGCGTTTCTCGGTATTCCCTGCTTTCCCTACTTCTACATGAGAAATTGTATTTTTCTGAAGTGTTTTTTTGGTGATTGCTTTAGGGAATACTTCAGATTTTGGTGTCTCAAGAGTTGTGCCATTATTTCCTCTTCTGCTTTTGAGAAACAAAAAACTTCGAAAATTGCTCAAGAGCCGATTATGTAAAAAGCACCAGTTTTGATACTTTTGAATTCTGATTTTCACAATTATGTTTCGTAAAGCTAAATTTTTTGATAAACACCTCTTCAGACTCTCCATTCTGTTGAGGGAACCCGGCTAAGTTCTTGATCCAATTCTCTTTTCATGCAGGCTCAGCCTTGAGTTCGCAGAGCATGTAATTCAAGACAGCTTTGCATATGTAAAATGGCTCTAAATCAATCTCGAAGTATGGGTTTAGGAACCTTAATAATGGTATACGATTCTGTGGTTTAAGTAGGAGTCATGCCCTGAAATGATGAGAATTCTGATATTAATAAGTCAAAAAATGCCAGTACAATACAGCTAGAAGTGCATACATTTGGATACAAATACGCCCTCACAATATGTGACCCTGCTTCTACTGTGTTGTATTCACGTGCATTTGACGGTTTCAGAACTATGAACTTCTGTATGTGTTTGTAATAATGTTGTTAATAAGCAGTTTGGGCTGTTGTAGCGCTGGAGCACCTCTTCTTGTTATGGTTGTCGATAAAATATGGTGAGCTGAGCTGAGCTCACCACTACTCGCTCACCACTACTCTCTCTCTCTCTCTCTCTCTCTCTCTCTCACGCCCGCGTGCACGCACAGAAATGGCAGACAAACCTGAGCTGAGCTGCCGACCCATTTGTAAATGACAACGAATAAGAAAGGTTGGGGGAAGGCGTTGATGACGAAGAGGCCCGCCATGAGAATATAGAAGCTCCCGAGTTCTGGACTTCACTGCTCCCTATCGTTACTTAACTAGTCCTATTAGAGTAAAGTAATTTTTGAACATCTTATTATTAATAAAAGTATGGAGCCACCATTGCCGTCCCCAATCCTCGAATCAATATCGATTCCCCTCCATGCCCCCGATTCCCATGGAATTTATCCTCCATCCTCGCTCCAAACAAGAAACAGTGATCTACAAACAGGGAAGGAGATCCAGATACTAAAAAAAACCCCTCACTTTAATCCGCGAACAATCATTCTATAAAGCTAAATTTCAACATGCATTTTTCTAACAAAAGCCCAAAACAATTCGAGCCATTCGTTTTTTTCTTAACATGCATTTTCCTCCATAAGTAACTCATCGCGTAGCAACCATACCATAATGTTCAAACCAAGGGAAAATAACTAGATACAGTACATCCCAAAATGAAACATAATTCTTCAACCCTTAACAGAAACGAAACTAATATTGCTTCACAACAAAAGCTACATGTTCACAAAACAAAGCAACAACATTATCCATCAAAAAGCATCCTTTCCAAGCAGCGGATGCAGTAATTTCATCTCTTACTTCGAACAACCTGTGATGTAAAATACAAACATATCGGTTGTGTTTGGTTGGGAATTTAGTTTAGTTTAGTTTTGGTAGTGGGTGGAGAGAGAAATAGAGTAATTATTGAAAATAGGGGTAATGATTTGAGAGAAATAGAGAGAAATGAGAAAGTAATAATTAGAAAAATAAGGTAATGATTGGAAAAAGAAGTAGGGTAATGATTGGAAACAAAACTAAAACTAAAACTAAAAAGGGAACCGAACAAAGCCGATCATCGCTCCCTAGTAAATATAATCACTTGGGATGATTAGGAAGTCAATAAACTCTTACCCGATCAATAATCATCAACACATGTTACATCAAACACGCGCTCGTCAACATCTGTATCCTCGTTATTCATAGTTGGAAAGGAGATTCTCGGCATTGTTTGCACGCCTTGAAACATAAGAAAATAATGGTTGTATAGCACGTTAGTAAATAGCAATGGCATAAAAACAAAAACAAAAAGTACGGAAAAACGGAAGAGTAAAGGAAGGAAATCCCAATCCCATCTTCACAAACGGCATTCAAGTCTGATTTTCCAAAAAAGGAACAGAGAAAGAAAGAAAAGCCGAGTCATAGTTGGTGCAATCAACACAAAATAAGAATAAAATGTACAAGTGCGAAATAACATCTCCATTTACAAACCAAAAAAAGATCTCCATTTATTTTTTTATACTACTAAATAAACAAGCTTAAATCCAAATCCATGTATTACAAGCCGATTTAATTCAGAAATCAAGGGAAATAGAAAGTAGGGAGAAAATAATTTGAACCCCTGCTGAGAATCTTGTTGACATTCTGATTCTGTACATTTGGCAACAAAACCCAACCAGAAACATACCACATATGTGTGCGTGTATATGTTAGATTTCAAGATTTTGTAAAACTTGAGGCTTTTGGTGAAAACAAGCTAGCCTTCGCCCTTAAAAGCAGATTTTCCAAAAATAAAAAATTCGCAGTTTTGCTTAAAGTTGCAATAGAAGATGTGGTTCTTAGCCCATCTAGTCATACCCTTGACTTTGGAGGTACGTCAAACTCTTAGTTATTACAGTAACTCACTAATTTTTTCGTCAACCCTACCAATACATACAATATTGGCAATTAAAAAAAGAAGGCAATAAAAGTCTTTGTTTGGAAAATGTGGAAAGGAAGGGAAAGAAAAAGAAAGTTTTAAAGATTTTCTCTCGGGAGTGCTAAATTGATAACCACACTTCTAAAGGGGAGTACCAAAATCAATTTAATTTTCTCTTCTTGGAGAGGAAAGGGGCAAAATAGAGTTCTAGGAATATTAAAATTTCCCCCTTCATTTTCTCCTATTTTCCTTCTTAATTATTTTCTCTCCTCTCCTCTTTCCTTCCACAAGTTCCAAACAGAGTCTTATTATTGAGAAGCAGAACCCAAAACTTAAGATTAAAACAAACAGTTGCTTCAAGCAACTGAGGTTGTTCGGCTAAATAAGTCAAGTGGCTTATTTTTTTGTCCTTATTCAATTTTTTTTTTGCATTTGTAAGTTTTTCATTAATTTTTTGGGAATTATTGCTTCGTCAAAACAAAAGGAATTTAAAAAGTAAAAAATTACGATCGAAACTTAATTTCTTTGAATAAAAACAAAAATAAACCAATAAGTCAATTTTTTCGTCTTTATTAAAAAAATTAGATTTTGATCGTAATTTTTTACTGTTTAGATTTCTTTTGTCATGAAGAAACAATAATCTCCAAAAAAAAATTAACAAAAAACTAACAAATACAAAAAAAAAATTGAATAAGAAAAAAAAATAAGCCAAGTAACTTATTTAGCAGCATAAGCTAAAAGTTGGTCTTTTTCAAGCACGGCCGAAACATATGAAGTGGGTATTTGACTGTTTGTCACCCTCGTTTTTAGCTATTCATTTTCTCACCTTCATGTTTTGAGCGTTTGGCACCCTCGTTCTAGAACTCATTATCCGAAATTAAGTTTTGGGTTTTGGGTAGAGAAGAGAAGCAAGAAGTAGGGATAAAAAGTCAATAATCAAAACACAAAAAAAGAGGAAAAAAAAGAAAAAGAAGTAGGATAACCAAAAACCCCCCAAAAGGTTGACAGAAAGAAGGGTTAGTGCTTACTCGGTGAAGCGACGGGACTAGTAGGGCTAATAATAACAGCACTCCTTATGGAAGAAGACAGATTTCCAGTTCCTTGAGCACGAGCTTTCTTGGCCATGAAAACAATATGTAAGCGCTCAAACTTTTGCTTACACTTTGGGAGGTGGAGATCTTCCTGAAGATATATGTCGAGTGAGGCTTCATCGCCGAGCTGGGCGAACTGCTGTAGGACCGCGGCGTCGGGCGTTGCTCTGCGCAGATCCTTCGGATCATTAGTTCGACGGAGGTGGGGAGAGCGGGCCCGGTGAGAGTTGAAGAAGGGCGAGGGCTCGACATTGTCGGTTTTGTTCTGTTTCTCCGTTGGAGTGGAATTTGAGCAGTGGAAGTTTGTGGATGGATATAGAGTCCAGACTCCAGTGTTGAGCTTTCTCTGGTGGGGGATTTTCCAAGTGAGATTATTCTGAAACGGTGGGTTCTCCACGCCGCCCATTGTAGACTCCATCGTGCATTTATTGTTATAATTTGAATCGTTCATCTTGTATGATTTATAATGTAGTATATTCACACGAAAAATTAGCTTGATTAAATATCGATAAGTGAATCAATAGTTAAATTTTAGTTTAGAAAATGGACGGTCAGCTTCTGTCAAATTAAATTGTTCATGACCATCCGTTTTGCAAACCAAAATTTAAATTTTGATACACCTATCAATGTCAAATGAAACTAATTTTTTGAATGAAAAAACTACACTGCAGATTCTACAAGATAAATGGTTCAAATTGGTAATTAACACACCGTGAGACCCAAAATATGATGATGAAAAATCCATATAGTTTCTCCCGTCGGCGGGAGGAATTTATTCTCTTCGCTATTTTTTGGACTCTTTTGGTCAATAAAGTCACAGATGTTGTTGGTTTAACTTGTTTTTTTCGCTAAAAAGTGATTATTTCTCAAAAATTTTGGGTAAAAATAAAAAAATTTATTTTTTTGATTCTACATGTCGAGACGAATTAATAACTCAAAAAAGTTTGGCACAAAACTAAAAAATGCGAAAAAAATTCAAATAAGGACAATTTTCAGATTTAAGTTAAAGTTAAGTTAAGTCCAAAAAAACACAGCCTTAGTTTGTACCGTCCATTATTGTAATTAATAGTTTGAATTTACTGAAAGACTCTTAACGGAAAAGAGTAGATTCTCCACGCAAAGAATTTTTGAGCAAATCCGAACCATTAATTTTTCCAATGTGTAGTCTATATTTGAACGGTTTCTTCTAGTCCAAAATTTGGACCAGGGAGGATCCATCCCTTTCCTATTTGTATAAAATGTGGAAAGATCCATAATTTTCAAATAAAATAATTTCACACATTTTTAAAAATTTATTTACAACAATTTAACTTAATTGTAAATGAGATCATTAATTTAATCCAAATAAATTGAAAAAAACTTATGTATAAAAATAGTTTGTTTTTTATTTTAAAATATACATATTTTCATAATATACGACGTATAATTTTGGGACGTACGGAGTTTTTTTGTTTTTTTTTAAGTAAAATAGAGTGAACGCTACCCTCTCTCTTATTGGTTGAAATGATTTAGATCATACCACAAAGTAATATCTCGCATACACTTTTTAATAAGTATGACATCACTTTGGGTGGAATCCACACCATTTCAACCAATAGAAAGGAGTGTAATGTTCACTTTTTTTCAAGGAGGGTGAACAAAACTAATATCACGCCTCTGTGCCGAAGAATTTTTCGGCCATTAAATTGTGTGTGTTTTTTTTATATATTTTATATTAAACAACAAAATAAACTCCTCAACACAGAAACAATTGGGGTTTGGGGGGGGGGGGGGGTGGTTTAAAAGAGGAACTAAATTAACCACCGAGGGTGGTAGCCCAGTTGGCATGGGTGATGGGGCTTGAGTGCCTTTCCCTCCATGTGCACTCGGGTTCGAGCCCCTCCAGTGGCAAAAAAACTTATATGGGCTGGAGGGACGCGTGGAGGGCCATGTGCCAGCTGTGCGCCTAGGTGGTGCTATGGTGACGGTCTGTTCTCACGGATAATAGCTATGGCTTGAACCGAACATTCCACAGCGGGTTGGGAGCCCTTATGGTTACGCCCAAGGGGGATTGCTACACCGGTCGCCCCCTCCTATCCTTTTTAACAGTTCAAAAAAAAAAAAGAGGAACAAAATTATATTTTAGTAGAAATTTTTTATTTTTATCAAGATTTTCTAGAAGTATTTAGTTCCCTAATTTGTTTTGATCTAGTATTCCTATTTTGTAGGTTGCTTGGACAAGAAGAATCAAGGTTAATTTAATTTAGGCTCCGTTTGTTTCGACGTAAAATGTTTTTCTGTAAAATATTTTACCTATTTTTCGGTGTTTGGTTGAACAAAGTAGGAGTAAAATGTTTTACTTGTAAATGTTTTTCCTGAAATGGAGGTAAAATAACTTTTCCTCAATGCATCCGTAAGTTGTTTTCCCTGTCCATCGAGCAAGCCAGCGCACTACCTGATCCCTTGGTCCAACAAAAATCAGTTCAAAATCTGTAGTTCGTTTCCCACTTTTCAGAACACCCAACTCTCTCTCTCTCTCTCTCTCTCACCTTTGGATTGAAAATTTGACACACAGAGAAAATAGACAAAAAGTGAAAGTTTGAAGTTTAATTTACTCCATTATTTTTTCATGTGCCAACCAAACACTGTAAAATAAAATTTTAAAATTTGTTTTTTGAAAAAATATTTTACATGAAAAATATTTTACATTGTAAAACATTTTACCTCGAAACAAACGGAGCCTTAATTTTTTATATTTTACTAGGGCTAGGTATCTCATTATAAAAAAGGATGTAAGCCTTAGGGCTAAGGAGTGGTTTTCATGAATTATTAATGAAAATCTGAGAAATTTCTCAATATCGTTTGTTCATAGAGAGCGTATCGTTTATTCGTGATTGTCTTTGTTGCGCGTTTTCTTTTCTATCACGCCTCCCTGCATGGGTGGGAAGAGGGGGCATGTGGACTGACTACTAGCAGTAACATTCTACTGTTCAACTCAATAAAATACAACAAGAACACACACAAACAAAATTACATTTTTATGTACTTAGTTGAATAAATCCTGCAGGAGAGTTGGTGAACAAAGAAAAGGATTTTTGACCTTTTCAGTTTCAGCACTCTTCAGGACATAGAGTTTAAAGAGGGCCGGGCCGGCCACTTTCCAAGCAAATCCGCATTTGCCGATATCTCGAAATCTCTCCGCATACTCATAGACGACATTGTAAATTGCAAGTGCGTCCCTATATATTTCTTCGACATCCCTCTTGCTTTCTTCGAACTCCGGGGCATGATAGAGCAACTGAAAATCAAACGATGTTAGTTAACAAGATGTTGGAAATAAATTGAGCTATGGGAAAAGATGAAATTGATCATTACCTGTTTGTAATTGTTTGTTACTGCATTTGCCGCGTCATTCCTTGCTTCTTTGTCTTTCAAATTCAAAGCCGCCGACATCTCAGTTCTGTATTCCGCATACCTCTTGCCCCACAAAATCCGACCATCCGGGGGGACTTCAACATCGAAATAAGGTAATTTCGAGACTTCTACATCTACAGAGCAAGGAGAACACACAGAGGTCATTCTACTAAACTATAAATCATAATCCACTCTAACCGTAATGGTTTGCAGGACGACATTCAAGACATAGCAAAAAACATATCCACAACCTCAATCTTGTCCCGTTAAGTAGATGTCTAGTGATGAAATTCGGGACCAAAAATATCATCATCAAGGAATTTAAGCGCGAGGACTATTTAAATAACTCTCACCTTTCGCTGGAAGATCTTGGGATTGCAAGGACTCTTCTACAGTGTCGTAAATAAGTCCTAAAACAGAAGTGGAGTGGTAGCTGTTTGCCCTTTCCATGTAGTGGGGGAACTTTTCTGCCTTCAATTCATCTGGAATTACCACCTGTTACAGAAGGAAAAGAGAGGGTTTAGGGAAAGAACTGCTGACATCAAGAACACAATTAAACAATCTTTTTGAAGGGTAATTTTGTGTAGCATCGGTTATCATAACCCAACTCACTCCAATGCACAACCCCTCCCATGTCCTTGCACAAACTGGCCAATGTTGGAGTCAACCACAAAAAGGGAATCTAAATAACACTAATTTCCTTTACAGTTAAAAATGAAAGATGAACCAAGCTATTCTCAATCTTCTTCACGTAAGGAGAAGCAATAACCCATTTATTCAATTCCTCTTGTCAACTTATCCTTCGCCCGGTTAAGATACGTCCCAAGCACTTCTTAATAGGATCCCATCCACTATGCAATGAGCTTCTTTTCATTCTTCACACATGGAGCCTCTCAATCATGTGGATCCAATACAGCGCAAAAGAAGAGAAGGATCGTACTCCTAGTCCAAAGTCAAGAGGGCAACAGCCCAGATCATAGGCTAAAGTCCCTCTTGTCTCACATGTGGATGATTAAACTTTGAAGGGGCAATAACAGATTGACCGTTCAATCACCATTCACTAAGATGCATAAACATTTTCTTTCCTGTTTCTTCTGATTCTTTTCCTACTTCATCTTTTCCTTCAACAGGTTTCTATTTGAAAAGTATAGTACGAGAAACTAGGGCTTGTTTGGTTTGGTATTTGGATTTGTAGGTAATGAGTGTAAAGAAAAATAGAGTAATAATTGAAAATAGGGATGATAATTGGAGAAAGATAGAGAGAAAAATGAGAGTAATGATTGGAGACAAATAGGATAATGATTAGAATCCAAAATCCAAAACCCTTAAACGAACAAGGTCCTAATGTCTAATAGTATTGGCCAAGATGCAAAAAGCAACATGCAAGATTGCGGGGGATGATGTAAGTTTCAAGACTAACCTTCTTTCCACTTTTAGGAGCATCTAAAGCATCATAGTATGTATCTACTAATTCATGCATTGACCGTTTCATGCGGTCTGTCTCCTCCGCACAACCATCCCCGAGAACAAGAAGTCGGTCCATAAATGCAGTCCAACTATCAGCAGCCACACCCATAGGGTTACTGGAGAAGCAGAAATTACTTGGAAACGTTAGCAACATGGATAAAATATTAGCCCCGTATGTTTGATTGGAGTAATAGTTAAGGGGCATAAAATCCCATAGAATGACTAATTACGCAGGAATAACAGATAGGATTAGAAAAACCAGTGGCACACAATGTGGAACATACAATACTTGAGGTATAAGGTATTGGTAATCCCTCAACAATTATTCATTGAACCACCAAAGGCATGGGTTTAAATAAATGCCCTCATTACAGTCTCACCAATGACCAATCAAACGTGGCCCAATGTTATATACCTAGACAATCAAATGTTTTCCTTAGAGAGATGCTATCTGCATACCTTCTTTGAAACAGGGTTTTTTTGAACTGCTGAAAGAGCTCGTGTTCTAACTCCTTCTCGGAAAGCTCATTTGGCTTTTTACTTGGAACACTTGGTGTTGAATAGATACGTCTCCAAGGTTTTCTCACTTTGAAACGATCCAACAGCTGAATAATGCAACCAAAACACCGAATAGTTACAGTTGTACTTTCCAATTTCAGAGGAAACTCAACAGAGGATATATAATTTCCAATAATCGTCTATTGGAATTTGAACAACAGCACACATGCAGTACATTATAAATATCAACCTCAGGGTTCCTAGAGACCCAGTACATGTCCCCATCAAAATCGCCATTCGCCATTTCATTAGCCACCGATCTCTCACCCTTGGTTGAAAAGAATATGCCGTACTTCGCATTTCCGACAATCTCTTCCAACTCCTTCACATAAACAGCTTTCAAACGATGAATGTCTCCAAAGTGAAGACCAGGGTTGCGGTAGACTAACAAATCTCCCGAAATTTGACCATTGTCTCTGCAGATCACATTAGAACAAGAAAGGAATAAATGATCAGCTTTTCAGTTCTGAATTTTATATGCTTGTATAAAAGAGTTACAAGAGTTTCAACTGTAACTCTTGTATGAAGACGTTATTTATCAACTTGTCTGTCTCTACCAACTTTACCAACATCAACAAGATTTGATATGTAATGCCCATGGAAAACGTATTTCATTTAAGTACACCCATTTTAGCCCCCAGTAATGGGATATCCAGGGGTATATTGGGTCAAGACCCATCATTGGCAATATACGCACAAAGTGGGTGCCTTTCCCTTCGAACATACAACCTCAAGGTTAACTGCCTTCAAAGACACCCAATTTTTCTGTTGTCTCACAATTTGATCAATTAAATTGCATAACACATCCATGAATATACATACAGGATAACACAAACTTCATGGCTCTCTAATATTCCAGTTGGATCGGTCGTGCCCATTAAGTAGAAACTTTCACGAATAGGAAGCCTGCCGCCTTTTAGCGCCTTTCTTTCCTCCTTTGCAAAGAAAGATAAACGATGCTGCAGGTATGGTTCATTTAGAGGAACTCCGGACAAGATCATTCTTGCCACGGTAAAATCGTCATCAACTTCTCCATGGTTCAAGGCAGCTGCATCAAGAAACAGACAAGCAAAATGCAACTCAGAAAGAATCAGTAATTCAGCCATTAAGGTGAAGTGGGAACCAACAAAGTATGGAGTAAATGGGCCAAATAATCCGAATTGGACTGGAGTGGATCACTTTGTGAAAATGTAGTATAATTCTCATGGAAGAAGGGAAAGGAAATGAAAGACAGAATAGAAAAGAAAAATAAATAAATAAAATAAAGAGAACATAATCACATAAACAAATAACCCTTTAAAAAAACTCATCAATGAGAATGGAAGTCTTTAAGTCAAGACAAGCAGAGTAGCAATTATATATGGTCTGAGAAAGAGGAAGAAAGGATTAGAATGTGCATCAACCATACAACAGCAAATTGGATCTTGAAAATTACCTCTTAATGCGGCAAGCTTTTTGCAGTAAGCACTCCTAGAATGTTCCAACTCCTCTTCCACGATTGTTAGAAAACACTCTTTAGGGACTCCTCCATAGCTAAGAAGTGCAATCAAGTTTTTCGAAAGAAAAGTTCTCTTCGGTTTTTGGCTGAAATGAAAAGTGAAAGTTGAAACTATCACCTCTAAAAACAGAAGGAATTTTTTTTGGAGATACTTGACACCACTCATGTTAAAATGATGTCATCCTAATCGTGTAGTACAGCAACAGTAGCTATAATTGTTATTTAGTTCCTAAGTCCTGAATGAATAATTAGATAGATTGTTGGCCAAATTCGAGTAAATGATATCTCATGGTAACGAAGGCACCAACATCAACAAGTTTGACCAACAAATCAGGTATAGTAACCCCATAAATGAAATGGAAGGCATAAAATTTGAACCCCAAGTTGATCATGTGGCATCCATGGAAATAGAAAAGGACCAATTTTAACCTACTGGAGCTAAGCTTAGATGGCTGGAATTCTTGTTCCTCACCTAGAGGTCAAGGCATTGGCTGTTGACATGGGCAAGATCTCCATCCCCAGGCTATGACCTCCGATGTACCAAAAAAGTGCACCAACTTTTCCAAGAATTTGAAGACAAGTTCCCAGCATAAGGGCCTAGTTCCTACACATCATTTTACTCTTCTTCAAGGTGGGGTTCCATTAAATGGAAAATTTTCTCCTGCGACTTCCGAGACACCATTTTTGGTAGACAAGCTCTTCAATTTTCCGACAGGAAGCTATGCACATTACATTTACATATATAATGGGAGATACACATGTTTCATTTACACATCATCTCAATTCTGTACATATCCAAGAAGCATATTGACTTTACACTGGGCCAGCAAAAAGGATGGCATCATGGCAATATTTCAACCGAACTAAGATATAGTCGAGCACATTTGTAATCATGCATGACCATGGACGGAAGCCAATTTCACAAAACTTCAAAAAATGAGAACATTCAACTAATTGACCAGAGTTTTGAACGAAGGGTACCTGATTCCAACAATCTCCAGGGAGTTAAAAGATTGTGCATTTTCAAGTCTTGAATCAGTTTTAACTTTAATCATCGAGTCCCTAATGACAATTGTGTTTTGAAGCTGCAAATATCCAGAGACAGGAAATTAATCAACTTGAAAAAAGCTGTACCAGGAACTTTAACCAGTACTCAAGAAGTGAGAATAAAATGGTCAATAGCAAAAATAAAACTTTTAACAAGAATTCTACAAACCTTTCTTTCTAGGACAAAAGCAGAAACTAATTTTTGAAACCTTAAGCGCATGAACTATGAGTCCTCAATAGATTCCTAATTTTCATCCTACACTACCTCTCCCCTGCACTCCACAATAAAAAACTCTATTGCGCCTCATGCTCACCAACAAAGAATAGCTGGATCTCATCTGATTAGATATCTGACGTAACAAAAAAGTGAACAACTGGTTTGGATATTCAAATGTCTTCTTTGTTTGAAATATTGTTTCGAAACTTCAATAAGAAGGATAATGCATCCATGTTCTGCAATTCTTTAGTTTTGAATGAGGGAAAAAAAAAGAAAAAAAAACAGAGGAAGAGGAAGATTTTTTTTGTTTGGAGTCATTATAGTGAGGGTTTTGTGTGGCAAAAGGTAACTAGGCAAAAGGTAACTGGAGGTTCCTCCTTTTTTATGCCACGGGATTCCATGTAAGGACAAGCCACAAGGGAAATATATAATGAAGATGTACAAATAGCATATAGCATAACAAAGTGACAATGTTAAGTGTCCCATACTATTAACGATACTAATAAAAAAAGGTGGCATTGTTGAATTTCATGAAGGATTCATTATCTATATTATTCCATCTGCTCCTTCAATATAGGTTCCTTTTGGGAATTCAAAACTTCTGAGGTGCATACATAGTAACTACGTTCATACCAAAATTAAAAGAATCCTTTAATCTCACCTTTGAATATAGTCCATTCATTTGTTACATAAAGGATAATTTTGGAAAACTAAAAAATCATAATTTGACTTTTCAAAGAGGACTAACAATTTAGGACGATCCTGAAATGGAAAGATGGACCAACCATTTGGGCCAAACGGATAATTATATCAAAAAGGTGAGATTTCTATTCCTTGTATGGAGGCCTAAAAACGTCTCCAAGAGAGGACGCAAAAACTTACACTACCAAATATAGAGTTTGCTTGCATGTGTGCCAAGTTGAAGAGACACAAGAACTAGCACATAGCATACCAGTGAGATCTTCAAATTTTTCTTTTTACCCTTTCTCTAGCTTTATGGACCCACTTTGGTAAAGAATTACTCCCTCCATCCCAAATTTTCAGTCCTTTTTGGGAGTCCGTGCTATGTTTTAATTGATTATATCTTAAAATTTATAATCGGGGCAGTTCCGGGGACAACTAATTAAACACCTAAAAAAACACCTCATAGTTCCCGATCAAATTTTGATGATCCGAGCCGCTCAATGTGATCAGAACGTGATTTTAAGGGTACCGACAAGAAATTAGCAAAAAAAATACAGGGAAAGGCTTGATCTAAGCAGTTTTTAGCTTAGATTTGATGAACGGTTCAATTAAAAACTGCTCAAAATAAGCATTTCCCGGTTACATTTTTTGCTAATTTCTCGCGGGCACCCTTGAAATCACATTCTCCACACATTGAACGGGTCAGATCATAAAAATTTGATCAAAAACTATGAGATTGAGATTTGGGGTGTTTTTTAGGTGTTTTTTTTGAGTCTCTTGAACCGCCCAAATTATAATATTTTAGGTGATTTTGAAAACTTTGTTTAATAGTACAAATCGAGGGCTATCAAACTAGATCCATATTGTATATAGAAAGTATCACCAATAGGAAAAAAAAATTCAAAATCTTGTTAGGATGGAACGTGGGACTAAAAAAGGGGGTAATTGTTTACGATTAGACTGGAATGAACTTGTGAATCTCACTTTGCTACTTCCTTTGGTAGCTCTACTAGAATCATGGAACAATTAGGATTTTTTCCTTCCATAGTTCTTGGGGTGGGGTGTGGGCGATGGTATGCTTGAAATGTATAGGAAAACTGTTAAATATACCTTTTTATTGACGAGAAGAGTTCCCTTGACAGCACGCCCATTGCGGAACAAACGAACCTGCATCAGCAAAGGCTAGAAGAAAGTGGAAAAGAGACATTCAAAAAACATGATTAGGAAGACAAAAAAACAATGATCCTCGACAGCATATACCACAACCGACATTAAAGGCACGTACCGGTTCCCTGGTATGAGCTTCAGACCCTTTCAAATCTGGTGATTTCTCCTCATAGTTAACAGGATCGAGAAATCTCTAAAGATTAAAAAGTTTGATGCCAGATAAGATTGCAAGAACACAAGAAAAGTACCCTGAGCTTAGGGAAGAGTGTATGGAAAAGAGAGGACAGAAATAAAAATTACAAACTCCAACTTTAGCTCAAAAAAATTATAAATTACAGTTGTTATCGACTGTAAACTTTGCAGTTCCTCTTTTTTAAAGTCTTAAAACGACAGCTTGGCCTCATCTAAAACTAATGACGGAATATCTATTCAGGCGTATTTTTAATGAAGTTTGCTTCCTACTATTAAAAGTTGTATATTTTCCAATGATGCATCCCAAAAATTGGCGAGAGAAAATGGCTCTTTGATGGAAATCCAAGTTGAGGGAAGGTTGGCTTATGGTCTAAGGCATCATCATTCACCATGAGCAAGTGGCACCCATTTTTATATTTGAGTCCAATCCTTCGGGCACAGTGACTCGATAAAACAAGGGAGACAACAAAGAAAGATCATGAATTACCTATCCATGCGCAGCAAACTTAGATGCACAATGAATGAGCAAGTATTCAAATTATGCAACCACTTAACACTGTCTTATTCAAAGCAGTAATAAAAAAATGGGCAACGCAATTAGAGAGCTACAGAATATACACTAGATCTACTAATGGAAACCAAAGAGGAATATGATATCCAATAGATCCACTAATGGCCAAAAACTGGGTGAAAACCTTTATGGGAGCAGTTAAAACTAGATGATATACGAAATAAAGAAAATAACTCCCGATTAAACACTGATATGAACAGACTTCATAATAGAAAGAAGCTCCAATAAATTTATTTCAGTAGAGTATTAGACTTGCATACAACTTTCCATATAAAAGCACTTACAATTTAAGTATCCGGTCAGAAAAAACAAGTACAAAACATTACCTGAAAATTTCCATCGTTTATGCACTTAGCTTTGGAAAAATCTTTGGGAGTCTTCAAAGCTAAATCTTCTGAAATAAAACCAGTTCCATCTGTATGTATGAGGCGTACTCCCTCTTTATCCTGCAATTAAAACAGAAAAAATACTTGATCTTCATGGCAAATGGAACAAACTAGAAAAACATAAATGAATAAGGTTGTGTGGATGAATATCAATGGAGAAAAAAGACAAAAGATTATACATGGCAATGAATATCTTCAATTGTTTCAATTGTTACGGAAGCAAGATCAATTTGAAGCTTTATGGTGGCAGATAAAATAAGGGAAAACCTGCATTTGCAACAGTAAACAGAAGCTCCATAACTTCAGAAAAAGGAGTCCTACAAAACAACAATTACAAAAAGAGGAAGCTCTAAATGGTTTAACCTAGCCATATATTTCGCCATCGTAGAGACCGTGTTAACATGCATGAAAAGAGACCTCGCTTCACATACTGATTTGTCAGCCAAAATGTACGGTCTCTCCTTGCAAGGGGCAAGAGACTCAAATCTTACAAAGAAGCATTTAACAGAGGTTTGGCTTTTCTTCTTCTCTTCTTTGCCTCCATCTTTAAACACTGATCAATAACAAAAGTGAGATAGGTATGCCATCACAATAGGAATCTCAGAAAATTAGGATGGACATGCATGCCAAAAGGCAGTAAATCGATAGAATAGCTATGAAGTTATTAACAACTCAAAAGCAGCAATTATGTAACTCCTTCCAATGAAATTTCACTTTCTATTTCCATTTCCAATACTCCACGTTCCTACAAAGACAACCTACAAATATTCATAGTACAATATTGGAAACCTGGATAAACTACTATTATACCCTTATATGAGGAGCTCTAGATGAGTTGCTTGGGGTTTTGGATAAATACAACATCACTTTATAGGTTTGATTCCAATCAGTCAAGGCTTCCCTGACCATAAGGACCACATAGGAGCTTAAAGAGGCATATGGCAACAATCATAATCTGGCACAGTAGCTTAATGGAAATTGGTTCCTTGATAACCTATGCCTTTATTCAAGCAAAAAACCTCACAAAAAACAAATATTAAACCATCTCCTTATGTAAATAAGAACATATGAATCACACGTCTAAAGAAGCGTACAAAATCACTTGCCCACAATACGGTCCTAGCATATTGCAAAATGAGTTCAACAGAATATCTAAAGGAATCCCACCTCAGTAATATGTTCCAGAAATTAGGAACAAAGACAGCTTTTGGGAGATAAAGAGAAGTAAGACTGGGGATTGAACGTGCTTCGTACTAAGAGCATGAAAAGGAAAATCACCAAAAAATCGATAGCGCCTCAGGCCAATGAGAATTCCTTCTTCGGCAATCCCAATCATCTTATTAGTAGAATTAGAGGCCTCTACCGGAAACTTCACAATTAAAACGTTGTCATCTCCTAACTCCCTCTGCAAATGAGTTCTCTTGTTGTCCAGATATGGTCCCTGAGTTATGAAGTCAGTGAGTATGATGATTGGCATGTTCAACACAAAACAAATCAGAAATTGGTCTGTTAAAATGAGAACTATTTTATCAAAAGCATGTTCCACAGAAGGTAAATGTGTTGTATTTATTATGCTGGTCGTCATAGACTGAAGCCACAAAGAAAATCACATCAATCACCCTTTGTATCTGACAGTACTGAAACCTATAAAAAGTAATGCGATTCTGTCCTGTCAAGCTATCAAAACCACCACTGCAACAGAAAATCAAGATCCAAACCCAAGAGTAAAGCATGGACCATGTCACCATTCGAATCCAGAGAGAGAGAGAGAGAAAGCACAATGGAAATTGTATTCAACAAGACGAGAATATGTTACAAAAACCAATGCTTGGTTATATAGGCAATAATCTTAGGCGAACCCTAATAAGCCAAGAAAACTATACTGCCCTTAAGTGTAAAAAGTCCAACACGAATTGCATGCATAGTGGATGTGATCACTGATAATTAAGGTGCCTATAAAGATTGGAGAAACAACTGCAATCTATATGATGGCCTCAAAAGGAAAGGAAAGGAAAGCTAAACAAACTCACATAACAGTGTGAGTGATGAGCAAGGGTTAAAACAAAGGTACTACCTTGAAAGTATAAGTGCCATCTTGATGAACATGACAGTGGTATAGATGTGTCTTTCCAGAATCCCAGTCCAGATACTGCAGAGAAACAAAGCAGAATTAGTGCATTTGATACCAGAATGCACACCAACTGATGCTCCATTAATATAAGCTTATGCTTTCCTTGTCGTTCATTTGAAAAATATATCAATCAATTAGTATTGACTATTGTCCTCCCTAATTTGAAAAATCCAAATCTAATTACACAAATGGGATCATGAGATCCCCAAAGAACAAGGTTCGGAGCCTTCGGACTAGAAAATTCAAAACATCTAAACTATTATTTAGATACTCCAAACAACTAAAACCAAAAAGTACTTCCAATTTATATGAAGATCCAAGCCGTAGCTACAATATTAACAAACGAGAAAACAACTAACGAACTAAACTTAATTGAGTTCTTGAAGAAATTAACTTGAAAAGCTTGAAGGAAAGTATGGAAAAAACTTAGACTAAGCACGTTAAAGCATAAAAGTTAGAGATGAGAGAGAGAGAGAGAGAGAGAGAGCGAGGGGGGGGGGCCCTATTTATACAAGGTTGCATCTCTCTCAACCAAATATCTACTAAAGTTGCCATAAAAATAAAGTTTTTACTTATGGAAGGTTGAAAAAGCTGTCAAAGCAGTGTGAAACTAAGCTTGTATCGATGCACTATATAAGGTGTATCGATAACCTTCTATGAAGAAACCTAGAAAAAACCAACGTAAAGTTGTTGTATGGATATACCACCAGAGAGCGTATCGATATCACGCTCTCGGTCAAAAGTTAGCTTTGAGGTATCGATACACCACCGGGGTGTATCGGTACACCTACCAGGCTCCTCCCCTACTCCTCTAGACTAGCTTTCCAATCTTGACATCTAACGGCCCCGAACACCCTCCGGTGCTTTGTTTCTTCAATACGGCCATCGGTGGCAGTGTGCCACGTGACCTCAGGGTCTTGGAATCAAAACTCGGCTTTAAAGTAAGCCACCTTATTGCATTTAACTTGTAAATGCCAAAGATGCAACTACCACGCAATATCAAATAAAAACCTCACATTATGCGACATTTAAGCACTAATATTTACAATATCACGTGCCTATTAGTCCCTCATATTTACATTTTTTGAGCGCAATGACAAGCACTTTTTGCAATCAAACATAAGGATGTGCCCCGGTCAAAAAAAAAAAAAAAAAACATAAGGATGTGCCTATCAAAGTGCCTAAAACCCTAAGATAGCCAATGAAAGTGCCTAAAATCCTAGAATATCCTATAAAAGTGCCTAAAATGGGTACCCTATATATGAAAATGCCTAAAATCTTAGGGTATCCTATGAAAGTGCTTAAACCACTAAAACCCTATAATAGGAAAGTGTACCCAAAAACTCTATAATAGAGCCTAAACATGTTTTGGCCTTATGGCTAAAAAACTCAAAAAGTTGAAGAACCTCCACTGAAAACTATTTTGCTGGCATTCTTCCCTTAAATGAAATCTATTTAACCATCCTGTGGGTAATTTTCCTAAGCATTTTACCCCAATATAATTATCTCCACATCATATCTACAGTTTGAACATTTGTTATAATTTCTAACCAAACAAAGCCGTAAGTCTCAATCAAGCGGGGTCAACGACAAGAATCTGTTTTCTCAATTGAGCTCTAACGACTGACGAGGGCATCATAATCCATAATATCCCGATAGCCTACATCTTTCTGAACTACATCATAATTTTGGTCTACCCTCCCCTAAGTGCTATACCACCTACCATAACCATCACTCCTCTTAACTACACAAATCAGCCAGTCTATGAAAAGCATAGCCAAACCACAAATCAACCGGTCTATGAAAGTGCCTAAAATCCTAGTTGATTGTTCAAGCTCAAATTAAAAACTCCATGAGCTTGGCATGTTTACAAGCTGAGCTGATCTAAAACAAGCTAAAATTGAGTCGATCACAAATTTTTTTTTAAAAAAACGATATAAAAAATTGAGTTGATCACGAAACAATCTCAAGTAGCAAGAATTTTTTAAGCATTGTTGAACAAGCCAAACAGTACCTTGTTCGAGCTTGATTTGAAAGCGTAACAAGTTTCAAAAATGGTCAAGCTTGGTTTTTTTATGTAACAAACCGATCTCAAATTAGCTTTTAACGAGTGAACACGTGCTCAAACGCGAGCGGTTTGATTCATTTATCAGTCTTACCTTACCATCTACTCTAACCATATGTTATTATCGCTATTTTAACATATTAAGCATGAAATGATGCAAAAGTGTTGCAAATGAACAGGGAAGTAGGAAATCACATGCATTTCATGGGAGGTTACAAATTCAAATGATCTTTGATGTTGCAAGAAACATTTAAGTATATCCCCATGGATTAGCCTGCTGCACTTGGGACAGCACAAAATTTCAATACACAAAACACATAATGAATTGCAAAAATACTAACATGTCGTTTAATGGTTGGCCCAGTATAAAACTCGTTTAGAATGTAAAAACGCAAATTAGTTAATACACAACATGACTAAAAATAGTTTGGGAGTTTAGGCAAATTTAAACTTGGATACACAAATTGGTGCTTGAATGTTGATATTATGCCACCCTAGGTGAGCGAATCATGTGACTAAGCTTAAAAGCATGAAAGCTTTGTTCGCTATACCAAAGAGAATCTCAAGATACTTGTACTCAGAACTAGTGGTGGAGCCAGGATTAGGACTCTGGGGGGGGGGGGGGGGGGGGGGCGCAGCTTAATAGATATATTTTTTTGATCGGAACGTATACTTATATCATAAGATTTTTGCTTTTCAATATATTATGTTTCTACATTGAAATGATTCTAGCTTAATGATTTTAAAGTATACCAATCATTTTTTGTTTTTTCCTTTAGGCTATTTCAACAGTCACGTGTTTATTTTTTATTTGTGAAAGAAATTGAGAAATGAGAATGTAAAATAACCAACTTTTTATCAAATCAAACCAAAATTATTAAGATTATAAGTAGCTATATGTGAATAATTACGAATAATATTCAAAATCAGGTATATACAAAATAAAAAATTTAAAACTCGGACGCTTGGGGAGTCCCCCCCCCCCCCCCCCCCCGGCCCCCAACATAGCTCCGCCCTTGGTCAGAACCACGTAGACAAATCTCTATTCTCTACAATATGCATTTAACAACTTTTCCTCATCGTATTTAGCTATCACTTCTGTTCAGCAAAAATCAAAAACAACATTGAAGTTTTTGTACTGACAAACCCATTACTAGCTTGGTTGGCAAGTATCACAACCAGTGATTGCATTTTGGCCAATAAAATCTGACTTTCACTTTTAAGATCGTGACCAGGAAATGGTATCCAAGGTTCAGAAAAGGAACTCCACAAGTTCCAAATAGTAGTTGAAACCGTATAAACTATGAACTAACCAACATTAAAATAACATAAAATTAGCCAAAGAAAAACAAAAACAATGCAGAGAAAGTATTTAAGGAGATAACAACAAAAAAGTCATTTAGAAATTATAAGCTACCAGCAACTATACTGGCATGTCTTACAGTTTACACAGTAGGTTTGTTACCACTAACAAAGCATGAGATCGAATAATGCACTGAGAATTCTCAATTGATAGCTTGCTTGACACAACAATGTTTTTTGGGTAGTTTATCAACTTCCAGGCATCACACTTTGAACGAAAATCATCATATAGACTAGCAAATGAAATCATGTTCACCTGTATCCGGTCCTCTTTATTGATGAAGTCCTTTCCAACGGCATCCCATACTTTCATCTCAAAATCCCTCATTGGAAGATCTTTGAGCATCATAATGTCATCGACCGTCATGTGGTCCTCCAGCTTCCTCCTGCACAAAAAAAAGCAGCTGCTCAAAAGAAATCAAAGACAACCCATATTCTCATTACTACCAGTATCTTCGGTAACCTATGTTGAGCAAATATCTACGGAACCTAAAACCTTCTGATAGAAAACAATAATCACTGAATTGAAATAGAAAAACTTACCCCCCAATGTAGTTCAGTATCAAGAATGCTTTCCTGAACTCCAGCTCACATAGGGCCAACAGGGGACTATTTTCCCTAGAGGGCGAGAATAGCGTACGCTTTGCGATTGGTGAGTGAGGACTGAAACCATCTGTGCCCACACAAAAAAAAATGGAAGAACTTGATAAATATCCCATTTTCACAAAAAGCATTTAAGTTAATGATTTTTCAAAAAGGGAACAGAGAAAGAAAGAAAGAAAGCCTCGTCATAGTTGATGCATTCAACACAAAACACAATAAAATTCTCATCCGTATATGTCCGTCCAAAAATCTAGATTTTTTCATACTAAAAAACAAGCTAAATCCGGACATTACTAGCCAATTCACTTTAAAAATCAAGAATAAAAGGAAAGAAGGGACTAAAATGCTTTGAAACATGCTCTGATTCCTCTGAATCTTGGTGACATTCTGTAAACCAACGATCCTATATCTCCTATATATACAAACAGCTTTACTTTTAGTGAGAGAAACCCAACAAAGCATGTACATCATATCATTGTGTGCCCTCATCCCAAAACTTGCACCGGAAACAAAGACCCAGACATGACGATATCCATTTGTAGATGTACACGTACATATGATACATGCATGTAACATACTTGGAGTGTTTACCGGTCCGAGTTTTTGAGTAACAATTTTTATTTGCAAAAATAATTTTCGTTTGGTAGTTATACGAGAAGTTATTTCTTTTGTCAAACTAAATTTTATTCTGTAATCGATTGTGTACGTGCGCATATCAGACGAGTAAATTCCTTAATGTGTACACATGTGTTACACTGAATCATTTTACCCAAACAATTTTACCCGGCCAAGTTATTTTCTTCCATCCTTGTCTGCAAATTTCTTTTTCTATTAGCCAATCAAAGTGTGACAACACTTAAGAGTAATACTCTCTTTTAAGGAAAAATTATCAGTGCCGAGCGGATATCACGTGGTGCCCGCTCGCGCATTCGAGCTGTTCATTGCGTGTTTGAACGGCTCAAATTTAGAGAGGGAAAAATGAGAGAAAAAGTGTTGGAGTGAGATGAAAAAGAAGGTTTCAATCCAAGTTGTCCAAAAGTGAATCGGATGGCTCAGATGCGCCGAGCGAGTGCCACGTCTGCAATACCGGCATGGCACCGGAAAAACTCCTCCTCTTTCACCTTGTACCTGCCACCCCTTTCTCTACAAAGAAATAGAACCCATTTGTCCCCTTCCCCATTCTCGGCAGAGGAGAGGAGAGAGGAGGCAGCCGGTCACCACCTTCGGTCACCATCATCACCGCCACCTCCAGCCACCATTTCCAACTCTATTTTTAGCTTCAGAAAACAGCCATTTCCAGTCACCGAAACAGCTCCAGAACCAGCCAGAAAATAGCCCTTTTCAACCTCGGATCGGCTCCGAAACAGCCCGGAAAGCTCCCAATGCCAGTCCCAAACAGCCGCAGAAATAGCCCGTTCCCGCCCCGCCCCCGAAACCTGCTGCATTTCAGTTCCTGAACAGCTCCGGAAAATGCATTGAAAATCAGTCCGTATCGGCACAACTGAGCACCACTGTCGCACCTCCACTAACGAGCTCCGCCACCGTCCCTTTCCGAACCCTGTTTCGTCCGACGAGAGGTTGCTCGAAATTCGCCTCCCTACGTATATTATCGTGTGTATACGTTATGATGTGGTTGTTTTCGGACCCGACGACGCCGTCAAAACCCGACCGGAACTGGTTCTCCTGCTTTTTTTGCCGACTGTTTTATGCTTCTGTTATTTTGAGATTTTTTGGATAAATTACAGTTTAGCCCCTCATGATTTAAGAGCTTATAAATCTAACCCTTAAGTAACAAAAGCTAATATTAAGCCTCAAGGTTAATTCGTTTCGGTTCGGTTCTAATCCCGTTAATACCCCGAGTTGATTAAGAGGAAACATAGACCTTAGTGGTGAAAAAGAAAAGAGAAAATAAAAACTAATAATAACAACTTAGTTTGTTTTAATCGCATGATTAATTAGCATGCGATTACTTAGTTAATTTGTTATTAGCATGTTAGTATTTTTAGTTGGAATGTTGAATCGTGTGATCTTTTATTTTGTTTGTAGATTGGATAAATAGGTTTCTGGGGTTAGTTGCGATGTGTGGAGTTATCACTTAGACGTGAAAATAGGTTAGTTGTGATTTTGGATTATGGGTAATCCGGTTTTGGAACCCATGGAAATATTGTTGGAGGATGATCAGTGGTGATTTATTGAAAGTGTTGATTTACGAAACCCGGGGTACGGCATGGTGGTGATCGGCTCTCAGATGTTGGGATGAGACATAAGGGTGGCGTTGTGTTTGTGTCACAACCCAGGGTTAGACGGCGCTTAAGCGTTATCGGTGAAATTTTATCCAAACTTATGGTCGCGGATAAGATACCAGAGTACATAATTTAGGTATCTTTCATCCGGATCTGAAAAAGGGGAGTCGGACCACACCAGTGTCTTGTACCAGATGTTGAGGGTAGGAACGGATCTGTGAATAAGATCCGAGTGAAGAATAGTAATGAAATGATAATTGTTCTCTTTTTATGTCATTTTAATGCATTTTAATGGTATATCCTATTGCTTGTAAGTTATGGATTTCGGGTGAGTTTTGGCTACTGAGTGTCATCGCTCACGGTATTATGTTGTAAAGAGAACAAGGCAAATTACATTCGATATAGTTGTAATATGGCGACACGGGCTTTTGGAACAATGACGTAGTAAATCTATAGATTTCTCTTGAGAAAATTGTCTTTGAAAATTTTAAAGCCTGAAAAAAGAAAAATATTATTGGAGATCTCTTTTCAATATTTTTTTAATGTCTCCGAATTTTTGGAGCTTTACAGGAAGCTAATGTATAATCTTCCCATACATAACTAACATATAGTCCATACATATATCGATCACTGTGGTGGAAAATATACGTACAATTTCCAAAAGAGAATCCCAGTAAGGAGGGAGTAGGGATCACCCCCAAGTACTACACAAATAGCCATATAAATTATGCTCCCTTAAAAAATTTCTCAGGAAAAAAAGGAAAAGGAAAACACCACACGCGCGCGCCGCCCCCCCCCCCCCCCCCCCCAAACCAAAAAAAAAAAAAGAAGAGCTCATCTGCAAAACACAAGAAGTGAACAAAATCTTCTCGCGGTTCAAAAACAAAAAAAAAAACAAAACAAAACAAAATCTTCTCAAAAACACAACAAAAGATTCCCTAAAAAAAGAGTCGAGCAAACTGGAAAACCAAGATTTAGGCTATGATGGATTTAAAGATTTCTCTTAAACTTCTTGAATTTGCCTAATTTTCTTTTAGCTGGTAATGCAAAAACCTCAATTTTCAGTTTTCCCCACCAGAGGCATCGGAATGATGGTGTTCAACTGTTTATAAATAAACTATATTCATATCTACTTATTATGTAGTACTGTTTTACAAGTAGCGTAAAATTTTATGAACCAGAAACTGAAAAAAGTTCACTAAATATACACAAAAAAATGTCCCGGAAGAAAAAAACCTGAGGCTTTTGGTGAAAACAAACATAGCCTTCGCCCTTCAGCAGATTTTCAAAAAAATAAAACAAAACAAAACTTTGCAATTGCTTAAACCCGCATTAAAAGATGTGATTTTTAGCCCATCTATTCGTACCTTGACTTTCAAAGAAAGGTCTGGGGTATGATGTGAATAAGCCAAGAGTTGCTTCTTGTTTTTTTCCAAGCACGGCCGAAGCATAGGAAAGCTTGAGAAAAAAAAAAAAACGAAGGGTTTAATTAGTGCTTACCCGGTGAACCGACGGGACTAGGGCTAATACTAACAGCACTCCTTTTGGAAGGAGACAGATTTCCAGTTCCTCGAGTACGAGCTTCCTCGGCCAGATGAAAAATGAAACCGCTAAAACTTTTTCTTATGGTCTGGGTGGAGATCTTCCTCAGGATGTCGAGCGAGGCTTCCTCGCCGAGCTGGTCGAGCTCCCATCGGGCTGCGGCGTTCGGCGGCTCTTGGTGCTGCACTGCGCAGATCCGTTGGATCATTAGTTCGACGGAAGCGGGGAGGGCGGGCCCGGTGAGAGGTGAAGACGGGCAAGACATTTTCGGTTTTTGTTCTTCTGTTTCTCCGGTGAAGTGAAGGTTGTGTAGTGAAAGCATGGGGAAGTTTGTGGATGGATATATATAGGCGTCCACTTTTTGTTCCGTTGGGGGTTTTTTTTTTTGGGTTTCCTTTTTTCTACCGCTTTTTTTTTTTTTTTTTTTTGAATCTTTTGATACAAAATGGAAATGATATTTGCACTCTTCTTTTTTACCAAATGGCACTCTCCGTTTTGTCTGGTAGCGTCCGAATTTACAAAATAGTCCATGTATTTTGTGACATTTTATTATATTAAGGGGTAAATTGGTAAATTCATCCAACCAAAAAGACAAAAAAGGAGTAAGTGTCATAGGTAAAGACGGGTGGCAATATTATTTCACTAAAATAAAGTTGCAGATGTTGTTGGTTGCTTGGTATATACGCTTCCAAAGGAGTATGGTACTGGGCCCTACTGGATCAGTTTAGTTCGTATCTTGGAAAATCTTTCGATCAGGCTGAGTTTCCTAAAATCGGAGAAGCCAATTTTTTTTAATATAAAAAAAATTTAAGATAAATGTCAGAATTATTTTTTGATCCATTCGTTAAGATCAACTACAAATGCGAAGTTTTTTGAATAAAATCAAAATAAAATATTCAAAGTACTAAAATTTTTAGTTTAGCAAAAACAATGTCTTAAAGAGTTGTTCAGTTAAAAAAGCCAGGTGACTTATTTTTTTATTCTTATTTAAATTTTTTTCGTATTTGTTAGTTTTTTGTCAATTTTTGTGGATTATTGTTTTGTCGTGACGAAAAAAATCTAAAAAGTTAAAAATTATGATCAAAATCTAATTTTTTCAAGTAAAGACAAAAATAAATTAATAAACCAATTTTTCGTCTTTATTCAAAAAATTTGAATTTTGATAATAATTTTTTACTTTTTATATTCCTTTCGCCATGACGAATCAATAATATCAAAAAAAATTGACAAAAAATCAATAAATTAATAAGAAAAAATTTAAATAAATATAAAAAAATAAGTCACTTGACTTATTTAACCGAACAACCTCTTAATCTATGCATTTTCTTTTCGACCACCTTGGAAAAAAGTTAAACAAAATTCCTTTATTTATTTTTTATTATTATTATTTTTTTGGTTGTTTGGGGGGGGGGGGGAACGAACCTGGCCCCTTTATGTATGTTGATGGGAATCCTCTTTTTAATATTACACTATTTACGCGTCAGCCACTTTGCTTTTCCAGTCCCATCAATCTTAGTGAAATTTGTACTTGGTTAAGTTGTGAATGATATTGAGAGAGAGAGAGAGAAGAGAAATAGATAACGAAACTAGAGTAATAATTTGAGATAAAATTTATGAAAAACACGCGCAGCTAAGGTTTCAGTCCAAAGCAAACACTGTCCGGGATGAGTAGGTGATGGCAGCCAGTCAAACCACTTGAAGTTATTCAAGAAGATTGAGTCGATCCATAGAGTCTAATAGCATCTTCAATTCTTACCAATTTTTTCACCCAAATTTAGGTAAAGATTTGGGTTTGAAGTTTTATTTGGGTAAGATAAGAAATCTCCAATGCTAAATTCATGTTTTTACCCAAATCTATTATGGAATGACATATTTGTAATTAATGAGTGACACATTTGTAATTAATGAAAGTGAAAAGAAAGTGAGAAAAAAATGGATATGAGTTTAAATTTACCCAAATTTGAGTGAGGAAATGGATAGAACTCAAAATGAATAAGCAAATGGGTATAACATTCGAGATGAGTTTTGAAGCTTTTTGGTCAAATTTTGGATATGGGTAGTAAAATGGGTAAAAATTGAAGATGCTCTAATTAAGTTTATAGGTGTCCTTTTAAATTTTCAAGAAGTCTTCGTAGTTTTTAGTAGTCATCTTTACTGACATTAAGTTCTAGTTTAGAAAATCTAAGTTTATGCTTCTTATGTTTGGAGGGATGTACCAACAAATGTTATATGACTGAAATGCATAGATTTGAGTGTTGAATTGAAATAGTCTTTGACTTGTGAGAATATATTTTATTTTTGTTAACTCTTATCTTTCGGTGAATTCCGATAGGTGGCGAGTTTTCCATTTCTATATCACTTAGGTAGATTCTTTTGAGTGGTGAACGGTCTTTAGCCCTGTATCCCTTGTTAAATTCTCAGGGGGTATCAATTTGTATCCCGCTAGCTTTCTAACTTGGATGGTGAGCTTATTCCATTTTTATCCCTTCTTACCTTTTTTCCTTTCCATTTGCAAAATTCGGCATCAGTAGGTATACAGCATCTTCGTCCAGCTCGAGTAATTACAATGACACCGTCACGTGATCCTCAAAATTCAGTTATTTTTTTTGAAGTCCTTTATACTAAGGGGTGTTTCCCGTAGTAAATAAGTTGCAGATTAGTATGTGAGTGAAAAAATAGTTGAAAAATAAGTTGTTGACAAGTTACTATTGCTTAATGTGAACAACAAACTAAAATACCAAAATTTGTTGATTACTGTGAACAAGATTGTAAAAACGACTATATTTTTTCCTCAAATTCTTAGCGGAAACACTCCCTAGATAATATGTGGGGGATAGTTAAGAGGTGCTACATATTTTTCTAAGGTCATGTATACAACTCCAGAGGTGTAGTGGATGGGAGCGTTAAGTCACCATGTGAATCCGTGACATAGCACCAAGACCACCGATAGTAAATTTTATGTAACAACTCGTAATTATTGTGGGGTCAATAGAATAATGGATTCAAATGAACCGGGGTTTACATACATTGAATTATGTAATAATAATCCGTAGTGGATCGGCGTTCTACTTTCTAAAAGTACTTTTTAAAAAAGAAGGTAATTTTAAGTTAAAAAAATTATGTGTTTATGTAAATAATTTTTCGACTAATATGAATCTTATTTGATAGATCTCATTAAGGTATTTTAACCAGTGAAAAAAAATCAAAAAATTATTTTTTATTTTTATTATATTTGAGTTTAAAATTACCTTCTTTTTAAAAAGAAATTTTAGAAAGAAAACGGAACGGGCTCACTCCTTTTGGGCCATGGCAAGGAAAAGCCGATATAGATCCAACGGTTGTTATATGGTCCTTAAGCCCTAAGCAATGGCATGGATTTACAGATTTAAAAGTATGGAAGGACTATGCTTCCGTACAAAATTTACGCTGCACAAAAGTGCCCTGTTTTTTAGTACTCCCACCGTCCCTTTATTATAGTCCGATATTTCATTTTGGGTTGTCCCTTAATAAGTGTTCATTTTGTAAAGTTAGTGGGTAAAAGTTGGTGAATTGTCTATTTTGTCCCCAAAAGTAGATTCCATTTTAAAAAGTAAGTGAGTAAAAGTGTAATGATGATGGGTAAGAAGGGAAAGTGGAAGAAAAAGTTGATTTGAAAGGTATAATGATGATATCTTTTTAATAAGTTGAAATTACGAAGCAGGACACTTAAAAAGGGACGGACGGAGTAGCATTTTCCAAAGCTTCTTTTTTTTGCCTTGTTGCTTTTGCTTTTCCAAAGTACTACCTAGTACACTAGTGCTCCACTCCATAAAGCTAGGTTCCCGACGGGTATATATATCCAAAAAAAAAGAGAGTAAATTACACTAAGCCCCCCTCAACTAATCTGTATTTTCATTTAATCATCTCAGACTACAAAATTTGACATTGTGCACCCTCTAACTATCCAGAGTTGACACTTAACACCCTTTTGTTAGGTCTCCGTAGGAAAAATGCACCGACGGCCGTCTCCGGCCACCGAACGGCCGATCCAAGCAATCCAAATTTTTTTAAAAAAAAAAATCGAGTGGGCTTACGCGGGAATCAACGGCATCCGACATGCGTAGGTGCTCGATCCAAACGCCCCATTTAAATTCTTGGGGTGTTTGGATTAAGCACCTACGCACGTCGGATGCCATTGATTCCGGCATTAGCCCACTCGATTTTTTTTTAAAAAAATTTTAGACGGCTCGGATCGGCCGTCCAGTGGCCGGAGACGGCCGTCCGTGCATTTTTCCTACGGAAACCTAACAAAAGGGTGTTAAGTGTCAACTCTGGATAGTTAGAGGGTGCACAATGTCGAATTTTGTAGTCTGAAGGGGTTAAGTGAAAATGCAAATTAGTTGAGGGGGGCTTAGTGTAATTTACTCTAAAAAAAGAAAAAAGGGAGTGTTTAGATTGAGTATCTATACACAACATATGCCATTGATTCTTGTGAGAGCTCACTTATTTTTATTTTTAAAATTTTTAGACGGTTCGGATCAGCCGTCTGATGGCCAGAGTGGGCCCGATGCGCCGTTTGAAACCGATCGATATCCTTTTGGGCCGGGAACCATAGCACTGCTCCTCCACACCCCTAGTCAAAATCTGGCCTTGTTCGTTTGTAACTTCGATAAATCGTCTTGGCAAACTTTTCAATGGCTTTTTGTCACTATCTTTTTTTTGTTTACTACTACTATTAGATTTCGGTATATCATTCTGATGAGGTAAATAAAACATAAACAATGAAATTGAAAGTTAAAAAAATTCATCAAAGACAGTCTTTTGAAAAGGCATATTCTTTCTTGTTTTTTCGGTCGTATATGAGGTTTTTTTAAACCTTAGATCTACATTTCGATTTTTCTCGCCGAGCCAACTAACGTAGGGTAAAACTAGTACCAAAACCTAGTAAAAAATAAAAGAAGACCGTGACAAAAGGAAACCATATAAAATTTGCCTGGAGGGGCTCTTATTTTGATAGGAAACCATATGTATTGAGGTGCGGTTTCACTAATAAAAAGAAGAAAAGTGGTATTCGTACGCGAGCACTAAAAAACAATAGTGCTACAGGCGTACAACAACAATCAAATGCACATACAAATTTAAAAGGTGTGCGGGCTCAACCACGTACCCTATGAAAATGTGTGTAGATTTTAGTGAATGTACGTAATTTCTTTACTAAAAAAATTTGCTTGGAATTTTCTTTGTTAAAAATGTTGGTATGTGTGCAGATTTTAATGATTGGTTGGGGGCCTGCGGCGGGGGTTCTTGGATAATAATTCATAGGAAAAAAAAAGTTAACCATGGGATTTTATATTTATTCCTATTTTAAAATCATAATCTATACTATATAAAGTAAAATAAGTTTCACGATCATCCAATATGCAAATGTGTAATGTTTATCTATTTTCATGTGACTAGTTTTTTTTTTTTTTAAATGATCAATATCATATATCAAAACCAAAATTCACGTGACTAGGTGTGAACAAAATCAAATACAATTCAAATCGTTAATCTCTCGACATGGAATCAACTCAATGATATTACATACGAACTGAGCTCAAATAGCATATTTGACTCTTTTAGGCTCCGTTCCGGAGAAGGAAATAAGTACTTATTTTTTAAGAAGACAATTTCAAGCTCAAAAATCATGTGTCTACACAAATAATTTTCCTATCAATATGGATCTTGTTCGATAGATTTCATTGAGATCTTTAATACGGGGCAAAAAAATTAAAAAATTATTTTTCATTTACATTATTTTTGAGTTTGAAAATATAAAATAAGTACTTATTAAGAAGGTGTTCTGGAACGGGGCCTTGGTAAACAAATCGAATTAAAGTGGTCTGCTAAATACCGAGTACAGACTGCTTGTGGAGGCTCGTTTACTGCTCGAACGGAAACTGTCCTCTCTCACAAGTTTCACCAACCGAAACATGTCCTCTTCAACTACTGGCTTCACCTATTGCTCCACCGCTCATTCGTCACCCCTTGATTTTTCTTCTCTCTCCTACCTTTCTCTCTCTGCTAACCCATTCCCGTCACCGCACACCCCACCTCTTCCCCTCCGCATTCAGTCACCTCACTCTTCACGAGTTCTACCGGCGCCTCTTCTGCACAAATCTCGGTCCAGAGCCAGAGCATCACCGTCCGCAATGGCCACTGGGTAAGGGTTTTCAGAACTCGCGTCTGTTATTTTTGCTGGAAATTGTGGGAAATGGACAAGAATATTTGAGGTGATTTTATTTTTTTTTGTTGCTGCTCTCGGTCTTTAAATCAGGCATTTCTTTAATTACCTCTTCCAGGTTCAAATCTAAAATTTCATTTCAAACCTTTGAAGAATGCGTTGTACTGAATACGTGCATATATCTGATTTTCTGATGGTATATTGGTATCCGAACAGAAATACGCATTGATCTTGAGTATAGCTATAGCATTAGTAATGCTGTACTTAAACTTTATGATTAAAAAACAATGCACAATATGCTCGTTTGTTTGACAGAACTAATAGTCAAGATGGATATAATCCATACCTCTACGGGAGTAACAGTGGTAAAGTAAAAACCCAGTTTGGCCAGGTGGGAGAAAAGTTAAGTGTTTATCCTCCATGAGGTGACGGTCGCATATTTGAATCTCATGGAAGCCAAACACTACAAACCTTGGGGCCACTAGAGGGTTTGTCCAGATTGTTAACTTTAGGGTCCCAGAATATTCGAGGTGCGCATAGGCTGGCCCGGACATCCGGTTATTAAAAAAAAACAGTGGCGAAGCAAAAATACCACACCCCACAATATATTATATTTCAGGGATTCAATAGGTGATTCATATTTGAATTTTGGAATGTAAGAATTTTGACTAAAAACTGAATATGTTGTTCCCTTAGGCCTTGGGTACATCGAATCTGATGTTTATATCTGATTAAAACAAGCCTTCTGGAACTATATAATGACTTCTATAGGTCTACTACAATTGCTAACATCGCTCTTGCAGAACTGTGCAAGAGGTTTTGCCGCCTGCTCTTGACTCTACCTCAGACCCGCCCGCAATCTTTGATGGGACTACACGGTTAGTTCTGAATTGACTCACTTTTCTTGGGTTGTTGGATTTGAATTGGGTTTTCGTACTTTTACGGGATGCATCTATGTGGTTGTTGAAATACCCTTGCGAATTTTACAGTCTATGAATCAGTTTATGTACAATAAATTGACCATGTGATGTGGTGCATTTTCTTGATTGAAGGTTGTATATATCCTACTCGTGCCCCTATGCGCAACGTGTGTGGATTGCCCGAAACTGTAAGGTTGTGTCCAAAACATTTTGTTACTGTATTTGGGGTTGTCTGTCAGCATGTGTGACAATTATAGGCACATGTTTACAATTTGTGTGATGTTGGGGAACAGGGATTGCAGGGTAAGATAAAATTGGTACCTATTGATTTACAAAACAGGCCAACATGGTACAAGGAGAAAGTGTACCCTCCAAACAAGGTGAAATCGTCTGAATTCTTCTGCGCGTTACTACTACTTCGATGTACAATGTAGATGATTTTAGGATATATTATCTGAAGCATGAAACAGTTGGTCCAATGCCTCTAATGCTTGGTTTTCACGTTGAACGTGAAAATCTGTTTTTCATGGGTTTTAAATGAAATATATGTTTAACGCTTGATCATTTAGGCCCCATTGCGTAAACATAGCTTATTGGGATTAAGTGCATATTTTATGTCTGAATCAAGACGCAAAATAAGCAAATAATCTAATAACCAATGTTCACCAAACGAGGGCTTTGATACCTTTGTATCGGAGAAGCCTATAGGACCATGGCTTCCTCCCTTAGGACCTGTTTATGTGGAAAACATAAACTGGGCTTGGATATCTCTGTTTACAGAAAAGATGAAATTGAGATGACTCAGAAACAGCTAAGAATTGTGTATTTTTAAACCATCGCTTCTAGAGATGGTCCAACTTTCTCTTCAAGTTTTTTTCAATCAAAGTGTTAATGCAGGTGCCATCTCTGGAACACAATAATGAAGTCAAGGGAGAGAGTCTTGATTTACTTAAATATATCGACAGTAGCTTTGAAGGGCCTTCCCTTTTCCCTAGTGTAAGTTTTATTTTTTTCATTTTTAACTCTCTCTCCATTGCATGAAATTGAGCTCATAATCTTGAGAATGCAGGATCCTGCTAAGCGACAATTTGCAGAGGAGTTACTCTCATACATAGACTCGTTTAATAAAGGAGTGATTAGTTCATTCAAGGTTGAAGGAATGAATGATGCTGGTAAGTTGAGCACCTAGGCTCTGGTGCCGACCATACGGTTTCTATGAATTTCGAATTAAGGCATGTTATATAGAGGCCGGGACACACACGATGCCTACAAGTAGAGTTTGATAAAATAGGCACAAATAACTTCCGGCTTATTTTTAGATCAGTTTGTAATGTCATATTACCCTTTCGTGACAAATAAACAATGTTCAATAGAGGCCGGGGCACACACGATGCGTGTACAAGTCAAGTTTCGTTAAAATAGGCACAAATAACTTTCGGCTTATTCTTAGATCAAACGTAATGTCATATTAACCTTTCGTGACAAATAACCTATAGTAAAATGAAAAACAAGAAGGGTGGACAGAAGGTTGAGAGTGGGACTAACCTGATATGGTGGAAGGTGGGTATTTTGCAGATATTTTCGCTTTTAATTCATGTGCATAAGTTTTTAGGGCAGTGAACCAAAGGAGATAGAGAGATGGTTACAAAAATTTGGAAGAATTGGAAACTGAATGTGGGTGGAGTTAGTTTGAGCGTGGACTGAAGGTGAAGTGGGTTAATCGTTGTTTCTGTTCCTGTGCAGATTCTTTCTCAAGTCTCAGTGTGGTTAGTTTTGAGAATTAGAAAATTATACACCATCTCTTTTTGGAGGACACCACCAGGTGTAGCTCCTTTATATTAGGACAGATGTATTAGAATAGGTTTCAACCAAGAAATAAGAGGTTTGGAGGTGGCTTGTGCAATTAGTGAATTAGAGGTAGAAGGTATATATTTTGTTGGGATTCTTGTCTACGACAACACTTTAACATGAAGGACACTCCTATTAGATAGTTTACTTTAGATATATCATGAAAACTCACAAACTCAATGTCAAAATCAAATGGTAAGCTGTCAAATCTAAATTGACATTTTCACATTAGTTAATAGTGTCAAATCCCTTAATTTGTTGATCAAAAAGAAAATCCCTTCATTTGAATCCCATATCTATCCAGACAGGCTCTTAAAGATATCAAGTTTCTTGCTCTCGAAATATAGATGTGTAACCATTATATGATTCTGCAACAGATGCTGCATTTGATTACTTTGAAACGGCTCTTTCAAAATTTGACAATGGACCTTTTCTACTAGCTGAGTTCAGTCTCGTAAGTGAAACCCTGCATCTGTTACTGTCATTTTGTTTTTGGATTTTTCCTCTTACCTACTCAACATTTTTTGGGTTGCTGTCAAACACTGGTCTATACTCTTCTACTGGTCTTTTCTCCTAACTTTCTTATTCTTACTAAAGATTCCTTGATGACTCTAATCCACAAGTTATAATATGTACTCTTCAGGTGGATATAGCTTATGCTCCTTTTATTGAAAGATTTCAGCCCTTCTTGTTGGATTTAAAGAAGTATGATATCACAGCAGGGAGGCCAAAACTGGCAGCATGGATTAAGGTAAAACTAAAAATCTTCCTTCTCTTGTGGCCTTATATTTATCTGGAATTCCAGCAAATTCACGGCCCTTCTATTTAACAAGGATGTGGCTCTAGATTGGGTAATCCAGTCAAGTGTGATGGCTTAATTAAAGCAAAAAAAAAAAATTTGTCGAACAAATGAAGTTCACGTTGAAGACGAGTGGGATACAACGTTTAATGCATAGTTGGTGATTTCTTTTCTTTCTTCTTCGAACTTTGGTGTATGTGGTGACTAGAAAGTGTAAAATTGTGGTTGTGGAGTATGAACTATCTTTTGCTATCAATATAATTTTTCTCCCCTGCCTCCTCTTTTTAAGAGAAGGTTTAGACAACATGCATATAACCCAAAATCGTTGAACTTGAGTATGTTACCCACAATGGGATAATGGACTCATTTGGCCCTTAGTCGCTTACCATTGGAAGCCAAGAGGCCTTTGACCCAGTGGCATCAGGGGATGCACACAGGTCCTAGGAGAAAGGAGGTCAGGAGTTCTACTCCTCTTCCAAGGCGCTAATCTAACTTATCCAAAAAATATGGTGCTAATCTAACTATTCTAACAATACAGGCTTTTGCCGATCTCAAAGTTGCTTACCATTTGAAGATACCAGCATATATCTTTTTGTCTAGTGGAAGTGAGGTATTTATGTTGCATATAATCTGCAAAACAGGCTGAACTGGAATGACACTTACAAGCATCACTATGACTTCCACCAAGACCGAGAACTTACTATATAATTCAACTGGTACTTATGGTGCTTAAATGATTAAACTCCAAAAATATTTTGCGTATGAAATTATGAATTAATAGGTGGCGTATCAAGAGTACTTATGGGAGTCCATTTGTCGCTGTTACTTTTCAATGGATTGGATTGGATACAAAGCATATCAAGAGAACTTAATCTATAGCAATCGTAACATGCCTGAATTCTTTTGTAGGAGATGAACAAGAATGAGGCTTACAAACAAACCCAACGCGATCCAAAGGAGCATGTCCAGTCCTACAAGAAGCGTTTCTCGGTATTCCCTGCTTTCCCTACTTCTACATGAGAAATTGTATTTTTCTGATGTTTTTTTTTGGTGATTGCTTTAGGGAATGACTTCAGATTTTGGTGTCTCAAGAGTTGTGCCATTATTTTGTCATCATTTCTTCTTCTGCTTTTGAGAAACAAAAAAACTTTGAAAATTGCTCAAGAGCTGATTATGAAAAGCATCAGTTTTTATACTTTCAAATTCTGATTTTCACGATTATGTTTCGTAAAGCTAATTTTTTTGATAAACACCTCTTCAGACTCTCCATTTTTGTTGAAGGAACCCGGCTAAGTTCTCGATCCAATTCTCTTTCCATGCAGGCTCAGCTTTGAGTTCGCAGAGCATGTAATTCAATACAGCTTTGCATAGGTAAAATGGCTCTAAATCAATCTCGAAGTATGGGTTCAGGAACCTTAATAAAGGTATACGATTCTGTGGTTTAAGTTGGAGTCATGCCCTGAAATGATGAGAATTTTGATACTATTAATAAAGCAAAAAATGCTAGTACAATATAGCTAGAAGTGCATAGATTTGGATACAAATATGTCTTCGGTAAAACGATATGTGACCTTGCATCTACTATGTTGGATTCACATGCATTTGACGGTTCCAGATCTATGAACTTAACTTCTGTACGTGTTTGTAACAATGTCATTTTTGCTCTAAAAATTTGTTAGTTCTTAAAATGCTTGGGTAAAAGTTTAAAAAAATGTACTTTTCTGATTCCTCTTGTCGAGATGAATACTTAACTTCTGTATGTGTTTGTAACAATGTCATTTTTGCGCTAAAAAATTGTTATTTCTCAAAATACTTGGGTAAAAGTAAAAAAAAATACTTTTCTGATTCTTTTTGTCGAGACGAATTAATAACTGAAAAAAAATTGACTCAAAACTAAAAAATGAAAAAAAAAATTCAAATAAGGACAAAATTTCATATTTAAGTTAAATTTAAGTTGAGTCCAAACGAACACAGCCTTAGTTTGTACCGTCCATTATTGCAATTAATAGTTTGAATTTACTCAAAAACTCTTAACGGAAAGAGTAGATTCTCCATGCGATGAGTTTCTGAGTAAATCCGAACCATTGATTTTTCCAATGTGTAGTCCATATTTGAAAATCAATCAACTTTAAGGAATTGAACGTCAATTTTCCAGCAAAAGAACAATCTTACGGCAAAATTTTAACATCCAGTTCCATTTGTCTCTTGTTTTGATCCCACAAGAACGTCACAATGTAAAACCTATTATGTGATTCAGTCGCTAAAACAAAATACAAAACGAGAAATTTTTTGTGTTCAAATTTTACTGACTACGTCTAAACTTACCTTCTTCCTTTTTTTGAACTGCTTTTTTTGATGAACGGACGTCTAAACTTACTTGATTCCTTTGGTGATTCGTGGCAGGTATGTGATATTTTTCTTGTTCAAGTGAACCTAACGTGATCGTGTCTTGAAGGAAAAGAAGAACATCAAATTTTCCGGTAAAATGTTTGTAATCAAAACAAACGGAGCCTAAAATTGTGGTGGTAGCGTGAGAAGGATTGAAACCTAGTTAATGACCGTCGGGCCATTGACCAAGGATTTGAATACAGGAATGACACTTTTGGAACGAGAGTTTAGTTGTTGGATGTTATCCGTAAAAGTTTAAATCGGGAGGTTATGTATGTATTCATATAATTAGATTCTCCATGTGCGTTTTTTGTTAAACTTACATGAATGTTTGATTTCACTCTCTCGTAGTCTCGTAACAAAAGCCACTGGGCTATTGTTATTTTCATCCAAGTTGTTGAACTTTTAAATCGTGATTTTTTACATGATGTGTGTAAAAATTAAAGCTGAACGAATACTAATAGGTTCCTCATTGTTGGGTCCGGAGTGTCCCGTGGATTTAATTATACGATGTCACTCTCTGCGATTGTTTTAAAAATAGACTTGCGGGTGCGATGTCGAACGTCATAAATGACCTCATTGAAACTCTCCCTAACACCAATTGGTTTTAGAGGAGATGGTGGAAAAACGGTCTGACAAGTGGTATCAGAGCTAGGAAGTCATGGGTTCGAGTCGCGGGAGCGTCATCGTGAGGGAGGGATTGTTGGGCCCGGAATGCCTATATGGATTTGGTTACACAATGTCACTCATTGCGACCGCTATAAACAGGCTTGCGGGTGCAACGTCTAATGTCATAAAAAATTTAATTGAAACCCTCCCTGATACCAATTGGTTTCAAGGGAGATGGTGGGAAAACGGCCCCACACTCATCGAATTTCAGTAATGTAAAAAGCTTTGTATGGAAGTGGCTCTGGCACCTACCCAACCGTCACCATGTGGCTTCCGCCACTGGTCAGGGTAAATTCAGCAAAAATCCTAAAGACATCCACGATGTGCGCAATGACAGTGCACAAATCAACTTGTGGGGCTATCTTAATTGGAAATGTGTCGGTGTTTGATTCAATTTTTAAATTATTTATTTAGACTACTGGTCTATCCAATTAAGTTGTTTTTAAATGGGGCCACTCGATTTATTTAAATATTATTGAATGGCTCAGATTTTTTTTATACAACCCCGAAGTGGGTTTTGCGTGCCGGTATGTGCACTATCAGTGTGTAGAAACTTTATATCCATCTCAAAACCAATTGGCAATGAGTGAAGAGGTCTCATATGTTATTAAGTGATCCCCCATTCCACTCTCAAGCAATGTGAGATTCATTTTCTTAACATCCCCTCACGTGCAGCCGCGTTTGAGGTCTGTCACGTGTGGCCACTTTTGGGTTCTATCATTGCCGTGCAGTCTTTTTGTTGGTCTGTCATCGTGGGGTGTGGATTGTGAATTTTTAAAATGTGGGGTGGAACGGACTCTGCTCTGATACAATGTAAAAACTTTATATCCATCTCAAAATCAATTGGCGATGAGTGAAGAGGTTCCATATGTTATTAAGTGATCACCTATTCCACTCCCAAGCAATGTGGGATTCATTTCCGTAACACAGTGTACACACCATCGGTGTCCATAACCGTTCTGAAAATCCCAGTGCCATATTTGATTCGTCCAAATTTAGTTATGTGTTAGGGGGTGTTTCCACTAATAAAAAACTTAACGCATTTTTTTATTTCGTTTGCACTAACAAAAAAAACTTTCATCATTTTCACATTTCGTTTCCACTAATAAAAAATTTGTCAACAAAAACTGTTTTTGTTACAGTAAACTCTACTCACAAACCATCAACAACTTGTTCTACAGAAAATAACTTAACATTTTTGAACAATTTATTTACTATCGAAAACACCTAACAACTTTTTAACTACAAATAAAAATTTACAAATTTTTCACGAAATATCCGTTAATATACTCCGTAATTTCTATACGTGCCAAGTAGGAATTATTCACAATGCTAGGCGGGCAAGGTGCTATAAACAGGTGGCATAGCTATTCATGTCAGTGATGTCACGCCAGCGGCCAAGGACCAATAAGGCGAGGCGCTGTGGAAGTTACTGGTAAATACACTTTCCCCCCCAAGTCCCAAGTACTATGTCATGAAACTTTTACTTCGGCTCCAAAATTACTCTCCATATTTTCAATCTGGTTCTTAAAATTATCCGTGGCATCATTTCCCATCCCCATCCCACTAGGAGTTATTATTTAGCTTCCTAAAGTGCAACGTGGTGTTGTCTACTTGGTACTCCGAATTGGAACATCCCAACATTGCTCAATGACAAATCTGGAATTTATTATTGTGTTATTTTGTGTTCCTAAACATGGCCCGGTGATAATGTAACACTCGTTTATAATGTAAGATCAAATGTTCAACTCTTGTGAACAGGAGATTGCCCCTCCTAGTAATCATAGGAGTACTAACTACTAACACACTAAAGGCATCTCTAGTGGGGGTGGTAAGATGTGAGAACCCACCTCTTGGGTACTTGTCCCACGTCGAAAAAGTCTAAGAAAGTGAATATGGCATATAAGGGATTCTGGCTAACTATTGCATAATTTGAGGTTAGTCTTTTGAGCCACATGGTTAGACTAAGAGTTAGTCGTTACAGTCAGCATCGGAGTACAACCCTGATCTACATGGTGGAGGCCACCTTTAGAATTTGGTACGAGCATATTAATGTACTGTACATAACTAAGTGTCACACTATGACTACCAGGGAACGAACCCACCTTTTGGGCACTTGTCTCCCATTGGGAAAGTCTAAGAAGTGAATATGGTATAAAAGTAATTTTGGTTAGCTACTGTATAACTTGAGATTAGCTTTTTGAGCTATATAGTTAGGCTAAGGTTAAAAAATTACTTGACTTAATGAAAAGGCCGGTAGTTTGATCAATAGAAGAACAATTAGAGAGTCTAGCTGCTCATCCTCCCATGCAACCAAAGCAAATGCCTCCACATGGCTAGCTAAGCCCATTCTAGTCATTCAAGTGGGTTTGATAAATGCTTGGTTAATTCTAACTAAAACTAACTATTGAGATAATTGTACACTTGTCAGTAATTAAAAAAGAAGAAGAGATGATAGAGGGGGACGAAAAATGAGTAAGCACAAAGAAAAGCGAGAGGTGCGACTGAGGTTGTGAGAGAGAAGGGAGAGACGAGATAATAGAAAGAAGAGAGCAGAGGGGTGGGTCCAGATGCATACATGTATGTTTTTTTTTATCTCAGCTTTTTTTTATATAAGTTTTTATCTCTGTTGTTAACTAATACTATCACACATCTTAACTACACCACTACAATACATATTCATTCCTTAAATTTATACTTTAAGTCTTGACATGCAAATTTGGGACCCACATTGTACATTTTTTTGGAGTCATATAACACAAACATTAAAACAAAGACACCATTAGAAATACTTTAACATGAGAGCATCCACAATGGTAATAATTAAAACTAATAACCAAAATGTGCCACATCAGTATTTGATTATCCATTTAGTTCATAATCAAACTTAACAATCTCTACCTTCACATTGTTTTTTTTTCATCCCTAACAAAAAAAATCCCACAATATATAATGCACATCTGTCCAATTGTAAACAAGTTTCAATCACGCAGTCGACTGCACCAAATTATTCGTCTCAATGAGATGATTTCAAAACTGAAAAGTTGGTCGCCGAAAACATTTTCAAGCACCCTCACGCGCCGCCTAAAGAGGTTGCACGTGATATCACATGCCTTTACTCGATTTGGTGAGTTCGGCGCGTAAAACGAGTGGATCTCATGCGCAACCTTTTTAGGCAGCGCGTGAGGAGGTTTACGGCGACCGACCTTTCAGTTTTGGAATAGTCTTGTTGAGATGAATAATTTGGTGTGGTCGGGTGCGTGATTGAAACTTGTTTATTAAAATTCAAATTTGGTTATTGGTGAAAATCGTTAAGTTTGGTTATGGAATGAGTGTAATTTGGTTATTTGCTAAAAGATTTGTAACTTTCCTTATTACAATGTGGGGTATTTTTTGATCATTATTGTTAAATTAGCTTATCCACACCTATTTGCTTATCACAACATGGATGCTTTGATATCGTCTAGAAAATGCAAAATAATTTAGGGTTAAAATGTCAGTACACTAATACTTCAGGGTTAATGTCGTAGTTTCACTTCTTCGGTTCTGGCTCCTACGAAGTCTTCCCTTCGTCTTCCACTGATCTCACGACCTACAAAAACCGTCTCTGTATCTCTCCGTCCCTCCAGTTTCAGAGCGCGGATTAACAGTCAATGGCGGCCTCAGAGGATGCCAAAGCGTCGAGTCTACGATTCGCATTTGGAAACGTTCTATCAGTCTTCATCCTCCTCCTGATCGGAGTTCTCGCATTCTCGATCCGTCTATTCTCTGTAAACACTCTTATTCTCATATTTTGGATCTTTCGTTTGAATGTTATTAAAATTCCGTATTTACAGCTGTTTGAATATGAATTTCGTTGCTGTAGGTTATAAAGTACGAGAGTGTTATTCACGAGTTCGACCCTTATTTCAATTACAGAGTCACTCAGGTTTGATTCTTTAAGTGTAATTTTTTTTCCCAAAGTGCTGATTTTCTGTAATCTGTAAGATGTATAACCAAAAGTCGAGAAACAGAAAGAATACAAATGTGTCTGAAGCTAAGTCACGTTATGCACGTGTGATCGGGAGCACAAGCGCGAGCATGAATGTGTCTTTTTAAAGCACCCCAAACTACAACGAGAATTGGAAACGCTAGCGCAGAGTAGGACTGAGAGTGAGCGGAGGGTACTAGTGGAGGATTATGTGACTAAGGTCCGAAGTGTATGTGGGCTACATGCATCAACGGTTCTTGACACAGTAGTGTCTGGAGTTGTGTTCCTAACATGGACACAAATGCGTCTGAAGCTAAGTCACGCTATGCAGGTGTGTGATCTGGAACGCAAGTGCAAGCATGAACGCATCTTTCAAAAGCACCCCAAACTACGACGAGAATTGAGAACGCGAGCACATAGTAGGATTGAGAGTGAGCGGAGGGTACTAGTGGAGGATTATGTGACTAAGGTCTGAAGTGTATGTGGGCTACGTGCATCGATGGTTCTGGACACAGTTGTGTCCGGAGTTGAGTTCTAGAGTTGTGTTCCTAACATTGCTCAATGCGTGAGTAAAGTGATGTTTGCTGCAACACTTGTGCGTTTTCGGTTAGTGACACAACTTCTGTGTTTGACTTATGGGCCAAAATCACACCATATGATTCTTTTCTGCATCTCTCTCTGAAAAGGTCTGGAGGCTACGATTTTTTACGTTCATTTTGATTCATCCTTTGCAAGAAGCCGTAGCCAGTACAGCCCCAGACATGAGCTAGTAAATCCATTGAAGGAGGTTGTTGCACACGTAAATCCTGACGTGGCGACAATCTATCTGTTGCTGATTGGTGACAAAATAACCTATTATGAGTAGTCGAGCTTGTATTTTTTTTTGCTGTGTATCCACACCTGCAAGTGAGCCCCCAAAAGCGCATTGACTCATTAAATCCAATTTGCAATTCTTCTGGTCTCATTTCAGTGAGATTTTTGTTGGTAACTTTTAGTATAGTAAAAAGTGCACTGTAACTTGATTTCTTCAATTGTGACCGCTTTGTATTGAGTCTATAACAATTTATCTTGTGCATGTTTTGCTTTGAATTGTTAATAATTCTGATGCAAAATGAAGATGACAACATTGTTTTCTGATTTCAGTATCTCACAAAGAATGGAATATATGACTTTTGGAACTGGTTTGACGATCGGACTTGGTAATTGTAATTCAAGTGGTTATCATTTCATGCAGTGAAACACTTGATTACCTAATTCTCCTATACGATGTTGTTTAATGTGAATTACTAAAAGTTTATCTTAACTTGATGTAAGGTATCCTCTTGGTCGTGTGATTGGTGGAACGGTTTACCCTGGATTGACATTGACAGCTGGCACCATGTGGTGGTGCGTATTTGAGATTCTGACTGAAGATTACCACATACTTTTCTGTGTCCCTTTGTAAATGGATGATTGAAATCTGTAAATTTCAGTTTGAGTGGAGCTAGGATTTTCGATAAGTGGGGTCGGAAATTTTAACTATGTGTACTGTGTAGTTCACTTTTTTAGTTGGTAATTGAAAAAAATAATTAGGATTGACAAGTTAATTAAAAAGTAGATATATATTAACAACAAAATGTAACTTCGATTTACAATTGACCTCAACGACTTTTCATACTTTGGAAACAATGGATGATAGCCTCGTTTGTAATGGTTTCAAAAACATCTTTCTCTATATGCACAACCAAACTATCATGCATCCATTGGTCACATATACAATTTTGAAGACTACTCTTTACAATCTTCATAGCGGAAAATGCTCTTTCTAGTGTGGCAATAGCAACCTGTAAAATAACTGCTAAAGTAAGAAGCCTATAAACCAAGGAATATGCCATATCTCTTCAAGTCTCAACCATCTTATATGCAAGGTCACTAATTCCTTTCAAATTGGAAAACTCCTCACTATAATGCACATCCATGATGGAATTTTGTGGGTGGAGATTCTATTTTGACTCCTTTTTTCCCCCAAGTACAAACCCTTATATGGGCTAGGGCCAAAATAAATTTCAAAGTGGGGTCAAATTAGTAAAAATGGGGTAAAAATTATACCTATCTCTATGAAATTTTGGCAGCCTGTGGGGTCAGTTGCCCACCCTTGTCTCTATGTCCCTCCGCCTATGCCTCTACTATAGAACAGTAAAACAGGCGTATGGGAGTAAGTATTGCTTCAATTGGTTTTGGTGAGACTGACTTTGAATATTCCTCTATCTGTGGAATCCGGCAGGATTCTGAATTCTTTGAATATTCCTCTATCCGTGGAAACTGTTTGTGTGTTTACGGCTCCAGTATTCTCTGCTATTGCTGCATGGGCAACCTTCCTGCTTACGAAGGTTCACTTTCTCGCTAGATTTGTTTTTGTGTTCTGGAACTTGTATTTTATATCCTTTGATTCACTGTTATGTCTCATTGGATGTGTATCTATCACAAACTGATATTTGTCAATCTTGTCCAATTGCCCCTCCATGTAGGAAGTTAAAGGCACTGGTGCGGGACTGACTGCAGCACTTCTTTTGGGCATGGTAAATTCTATTCTGTGTTTTTAGCTTTATTTGTGTTTGTTTTATGGAATTTCAAAACTTCATGCAACAGTTTTCCACTTTTGACCTGCACCTTCTGTTGTCATCAGTTAGCATGTTCATGTTCCATTAGTTAATCTTTGAGTGGATAGTAAATAATTTATGTTTCCAAAGAATTGATAGTTACCAGTTTATCTTAACTTAACAAAATAGTACAAGATACTAATAGTTTATCTTTAATTCAGTAGGTCTTGCTTTCTTTGATTTTTTCTTTTGGATATAAATAGGTGTCTGCAACGCTGTACTTTGGCACTTAGCAGTGATATATGGGCGGGGCAGTACTTAGCTTAATGGTCTGTTCCTTTGTTTACGGCTCATTAGTATTTAGTTAGCTTGCTGCCCACTGCCCGGTATACCTATTTGATGTTCCCATGTTTGCATTTTGTTTGTGGTTTATTAAACTTACGCTGCTTGTGAAATTTAAAATAATTCTGCAGTTCTTCTGACTATCATCTTTTGCATGTAGTGATATTCTTAGCATTTAGTTGCCTGCTTGCCCACTGTCCAGTATACCTATTTGAATTTCTAAGTTTTCATTTTGTTTATAGTTTATTTTATTGACGTCAGGAGCTAAATTTGAATTGACCGCAGTTCTTTTGGAACATCATCTTCCTCTAGAATTTCATCATCTAATGACTAGTTAGATGCCGTCGACGAAAGAATATCTTTAATCTCTCACCCTCGCAAACATTTTGGCAATTTGTTTGCTGTCATTGAGCAAAGGCATCTGGGGGCCTCAAGCTTATTGCCTCTTGTGTACTTCAGAAACTGCAGAATTTTACTGAAAGTGTGCTACTTTACATAATTGACAGCGTCTAAATCTCTATCATAATGAAATGTTACTTGCTGCTTTTCGTTATATTCCACAGGTTCCATCCTATATATCTCGATCTGTGGCTGGAAGCTATGACAATGAAGCTGTAGCTATATTTGCTCTGATCTTCACTTTCTATCTATATATAAAGGTCAGACTTTGATCACGGCATTGCATCCTTAAGCCTTTGGTGCTATCTTTCCTACTCAAATAAACTTCCGTAATATCCTTTTTATTTGGTAACCACAGTTTGTTTGTCTCTCGGATGGTTCCTTTTTCTTTCTCTGCTCGAATGTTACTGCATCATAACATGTTTTGAACTGTTTCCTGACCTTAGTTGTTTCATGCAGACGTTGAACACAGGATCCCTTTTTTATGCCACTTTAAATGCCCTAGCATACTTTTATATGGTAGGCTTTGTTTATTCTATGTTTCCAATGCCCTTTTTTACGTTTAATTGATTTATGTTTTCAGCTTAACAATTCCTCTTTCAGGTTTGCTCTTGGGGAGGGTATACTTTTATTATTAACCTCATTCCAATGCATGTCCTTCTGTGCATTGTTACTGGTCGCTATTCCTCTCGGCTGTACATTGCGTATGCTCCACTTGTAAGTATTTTTCCGCAACTCACAAAACTTTGATGGCATTCGAAAGTAATTGATGCATATGTTTTAGCGCAAAGAATGTAGAATGCATACTTTAAATGGAATAAGTACATTTTACTGCTTGACAAAACTCAACTTGGCGAGTGTGGGTGGTTTGCAAGTTAAAAGAAGTTTGTGAAGATGTGGGAAGGCTTTGGCCTTTGGGAGACAGATAACGGACATGCAATAAAGATATCAGTGTTATTGATAATCTTATGTCTTTTGCAATGCAGGTTGTCTTAGGAACATTGTTAGCCGCATTGGTGCCTGTTGTTGGTTTTAATGCGGTTATGACATCTGAACATTTTGCATCATTTTTGGTGAGTTCCACATCCATAAATGGAGCTCTGTTTGGCATATTTTTATCCAGTTTTATCTTCTTAAATATTTCAGTGTCTATTTGTTGCCACCCCCTACTTGCTTTTGATTAATCAGTAGGGGCCTAAAGGCCTCCGAAGAAGAGGCTCTACGGGTAGTCCCGACGGGATGGAATACTCCTAGAGTAGTTAGCAGTACTGGACAAGCGAGTCATTGGTCCGGCCTTTTGTCAAATAATGTCTTCGCGAGAATAAATCTTTTCAAAGTACAGTTTGAAATGAGATTGTGATCGGGGGTGGGAGGAATAGCAGATCCTATCAATGGTTGGCCCGGCCGGAGCCAGGATTGTTTACCCACTTTCCATTCTACTTATCAAGATAGATGTACTCAAAAGGGGTTCTAAAAGGAACATTGTATATAGCATGTTGTGCTCCAGCTGTTTCACGAAGTCATCCGTATTCTTTGGTTGATTGGTCAGGGTTTACAACAAGGATAATAATGCCATCAGGAGTTGTGTCCATGGTCATGAACCAAGTTTTTATTAGGAGGATGGTTTGGGTGATTTTGGGCGTCAAGAAGTAATCTTTGGAAATAAATATTATTTGTCTGGTATAGCCGTATAGCATTTAATGACCTGATGGTCATGATTTTGAGTCATTGTGACCTTGTGGTCATAAGTTTGAGTCCCGGAAACACCCTCTGCGCTTGCGGGGTAAGGCTGCTTACATGTGACCCTCCCCCGGATCCAGTAGTAGTGGGAGCCTTGTGCACTCTGTAGCCTTTTGTTTTTTTATAGCATGTAATGAAACAGATGGTTGACTAGAAAGGTAGTTGCTTCCTTGTTTTTGGAGTAAGGATATTTGCAGGAGTCAATACTTGCTTGCGAATTGATGTTATGGTAATCTGCTACAATACGGACTGTTTGGTGATATTTGATTGGTGGTCAATTTGATCATGGCATACTTTGTTTTACTGTAGCAAAGTACCCAAACAAATCAAAGTGCATGTTCACCAGAAAGTTTCAATATCCTTTTTCCTTTTCAACCATTTGGATGGCCTATTGTCACCTTCAAATGTGAGTTGACACTTGACTCATCTAGTCGGTTTAGTTTGGAGTTATGGTTATCATGTAGTTTTGCTTGTGTCAGCTACTATTGCTTCCCAGAGTCTTAACCGATGAAGAATATAATTTGTAATGTACTTGTATAGTTGTGTTATAAGAACAATATTTGTTTGCGTAACTCTTACCTATCTGCTTTATTTTTTCTTTGTTTGTTTGTTGAGGTACTACTAATTGTAGAATTCGGACTTAACAGTTTTGATTTGCTGAAGTACCAAGATGATGTTTTGGTTTTGAATGTAGGAACAAAGTATTTATATATGTCTGGAAACTGGAAGGAAATGGCGTCTTTGGTTATATGGGTCATCGGTCCTCATAGATAACAAAAAGACTAAGGAAAACATGTAACAACTACTACATGCTCTTTCTTGGCAATGGGCGCATTTATTTCGTGAATGGAAGTTTGGTGAAGAGAAAAACAAACATGCTCTTTTCCAGTGTTATACGCGGAACTTTTGTAAAATGTTATCCATGAACTTAAAAGGGGTTTAACTATAGTGTATCTGGATGGCTCCCCGATACTTTTTTAATTGAATGATATGGATCAAAACACAAACCATGTCTTTATTGTAAATGAAGGTTATTCTAAGGGATAAAAGTTTAGCTTTTAAAAAAGGGCTACCTAGTCACGAGGCTCCAGCTACTACAGGGTTTGGGGAAGGGTTAGATGTATGCAGCCTTACTCTCGCAAGTAGAGAGTATGTTTCCGCGACTCAACGCCGTGACCGCCATGTCACATTGGAGAGCATAGAGTTATGACAACTAGCAAAATGATTTTTCTTGGATTCAAGTGGGAGACGTTGATGCTCTGTTTTTCTTGAGCCCTTGTTCCATTCCACTGCCTAGTTGGCAAGATAGTGTGGAATTGCTTCCTTATCCAAATACAAACGGTTCAGGTCCCTTATTTCTCACCTAGAAGGCTAGAACATTTAAGTAAAGAGTCGCTATGATACTTTATGTTAGCATTTGTTATTACTACTAATTTTTTATCTTCAGGTTTTCATTATTCTCCATGTGGTGGCTCTTGTGCATTATATCAAAGGGATTCTCTCGCCAAAAATGTTTAAAGTTGCTGTTACCCTTGTTGTATCTGTTGGACTGTAAGCTTCCGTCATCTCTATTTTCGTCAAAACATTTACAAAGCACTATAAAAGTACTCTCTCCGTCCCATATTTTTGGTCCTTTTAAGAATAATTCCAGTCAAATGTAACTGGATGATATTGATTTCTAAAATTATTACTTTAATCCCACCTTTTTTTGTAGTCAGCCATTGACTAGGGATAGTTTTGGGAAACTAAAGCATATATACTGACTTTGTAAAGACGACTTGTACAGTTATGGAGCACTAATAATCTGAGATGTCCCAAAAAATAATGACGTACCAACAATTAGGATGGTGGGAGTATTAATTAAGTAGTAACATTGATTGTCACAAACTCGGAAGTTTTTCCCTGCCTTGTTAAAGTTTGACAATTCTATTTTGCAGGGTAGTATGTTGTGCTGTGATAGCTGTACTAGTAGCACTGATAGCTTCTAGCCCAACAATGGGATGGAGTGGTCGAAGTCTGAGTCTGCTTGATCCGTAAGTAACTCGTTTATTATTTGAGTGAGCATCTATATATCCGGTTACATTAGTCTTCCGAAAGGGTAGTAGGAAACTTGCAGCAATTCGCTTCCGCACTGTCATTCTATTAGTGGGCTTGAATACGTGGATGCCCTGTTTCCCTTAGTTAGGTGCCTTGCTCTTGGAATCTGGTAAGTCGGTTATTGGGTATCAGCTCTACGACTTTGTAGCTGATTGCTTATATAAACGATTGCTGAAATATTCAGCCATAGAATGTGTAGATATGTACTATATGTATTATTCCAAGTACTAGTTGATATTCAGGTTTAGATCACCGTAGTGTTGCACTGTTCTAAAATCACTCCTTGTTATGTAACTACAGGTGTGAGTTAGGCCAACTTTTTTGGTTTTAAGCTGGGTTTATTGCAGTTTTCCCTTAGTAGTAGCATAGATTTATGGGAGATGTGAAATTAGTTTTCCGATTTCGGATGTGCGATGTGTGTGTTGTCTTGTTTCTTATGCTGTCCTTCTGTTTTGTTTCTTTAAATACATTTGTTTTATTACATTTTGTATAATGATTTGGAAATGCTTCTGTTATTACATTTGTTTTTCATTATTTCTGTCATCACACTTATAAAACCTTCACCATCAGTTCTATGTCTGGTTGTTCTGAGCACCTTCTGACATTTGCCCCGATAATGACTCATCACAGAACTTATGCAAGCAAGTATATACCAATTATTGCAAGCGTTAGTGAACATCAACCACCTACTTGGCCTTCATACTTCATGGACATAAATGTTTTGGCATTCTTGGTTCCAGCCGGCATTATTGTAAGTTCTGGATGTCAGAACCATATTTATGCTTGTGTCTATTGGCATTCTCTTCCTTTCTTAAGTTCTATTGTTTTATTTGCTGATATGTTTTGAACCGCTCAACTTTATGCCATGGTCTTCTTTTGGTTCTTGGCAGGCTTGCTTTTTGCCACTATCTGATGCAAGCTCCTTTGTGGTCCTCTACATAGCAACATCAGTGTATTTTTCTGGAGTCATGGTAAGCACATCCGACACCATTCCCCCCCCCCCCCCCCCCCCCCCCACTTTTCTTCATCTTCTTTGCTTCTCTTTCATGGTCATCATTGATTTTTGGTTTGCATTACAGGTGCGTCTAATGCTTGTTCTTGCTCCAGCAGCATGCATAACATCTGGAATTGCTCTTTCTGCAGCTTTTGAAGTTTTTACTCGTTCAATCAAATTTCAGTTGCCTGAATTGTCTGGAAGTTCCCAGATTGATGTAATCGTATTATCATCTCTTTTCATTTGTAATAACCTTCTTACTGTTTGGTGAGTCAAAATTGAGCTTCTGGACTAATATTTGTTTCCTTGCTGTCTTTTTAAGGCAGGGGATACCAGTTCAGGTACTGCCGTCATACAAAATGAGACTACGAAAATTGGTAAAAAAGAAGATTCTGCAAAAGAAAGAACTTCGAGAAAGACTGAAAAACATGAAGATTTATCCAAGGAAAGACCTTCAAAAAAGCACAAAAAGAAGGAAAAAGAAAACGTGGAGAAAATTTCTGTGAAGCCACAGGAAGAAAAGAGGCTTCTGGTTTTACCTTTGGAAACATCTGTTCTTGGTATTTTCTTACTTGTGTTGCTGGGTGCCTTTTATGTGGTACGTATACTTCATTCCGTCTTGAGTGAATCATAACTGCACATTGAGATTCAAATTTACATATTTGATATAAATGCTGGATTCTCTTGAAGTCACTGTTAACCTTTTTCATATTATGAACCCACTCCTACTCACTTGTGCACCCTTTAATCTTGCTCCGTAAGAAGTTGAAATTTTTTAGTCCACTTGTACTCTCAAGTTTCAATTTTTTTCTGAATAGGATGATGCTGTGATTTTTTTTATTACTCGTATCTTTGCGTATTTTCTTCTAATTCTTGCCCTGTTTCCTGTAACAATTTAGCTCTTGTATTTCCTTGTAGGTTCACTGTGTCTGGGCGGCAGCAGAAGCGTATTCAGCACCTTCCATTGTCTTAACATCTCAATCTCAGGACGGTCTTCATGTGTTTGATGATTTCCGGGAGGCTTATGCATGGTTGAGCCACAATACTGAGTTGGATGATAAAGTGAGTCTTAGCCCACTATATACCTCATTAAAATCATATAAGCTTCTTTATGCCAGTTTTGTTTTGCAAACCCTTTGTTCTCAATAGTTTCTTTGTGGCAATACTGTTTGTAGGGGCTGTCACTCTATGATCTTGGTCATGTTGTTGTTGTTGTTGTACTCTTCCTAGGGTAGGTTCGTTAGGGATTTGTCATGCCAAACATTTCCTTTCATTTCTCTGAATGTGATGTCTTCTTTGGTGTGATTTCGATGTGCTAGTTCTTGAGGTGCTTACGAGTAAATGACATGGATAAGCTCTGAGTAGATGGATTGTGGTGGATGTGGTCTTCTGTATGCCTCTTCATTGCTGCTTGTGGATGAAGTTGTTAATGGACAGGACAAGAGTTAGCGATAGGGATCCACTAAACATAGTACTTTTTAGGCTGCTAGCAACGGCAATTTATTCAGCTACTGGGAGAAGAGCCAACGGCATACATATATTCAAACGGTTGAATGTAATCTTTCCTGATTTGATGACAGACCGTGTCTAGAAGAGCTTTCATTTCTTACCATGTTCTTTTATCATCGTTCGACTATATGAACTCCATAACAGATTCTATGGAAGAGTTCCTGTTGAGCTAGCTTGGTCTCTAGAATGAAGTCTGATAGTTTCTGTGATCCTTTTTCAGGTTGCATCTTGGTGGGACTATGGTTATCAAACAACTGCTATGGCTAACCGCACTGTCATTGTTGACAACAATACTTGGAATAACACACATATTGCAACTGTTGGTACTGCCATGTCATCTCCTGAAAAGGCAGCTTGGGAGATTTTCAACTCCTTGGATGTGAAATACGTTCTTGTTGTGTTTGGAGGTTAGTTTTCTCATCTGCTGCTAAGATTGTCTATAAGAAGGAAAGCTTAATGATTGATTGTCAACTTTTCAGGTCTTATTGGCTATCCGAGTGATGATATCAACAAGTTTCTGTGGATGGTTCGCATAGGTGGTGGTGTATTTCCTCACATCAAGGAGCCTGATTATCTTGTAAGTAGTTTCTTATTTCAGTGTTGTTCAGGATAGTGAGTGGCCGTAGAAGAAATGATACTGTTCCCGCACCTGGGTTTAGAAGTAGATGGAAATTAAGTACACAGGGTTGAGAACTAGTTATTATGCGTGATTGTCGTGCTTACGAAACAAATTGCTATACCTTGGTCATTATCTGTAATCTGTGCATTCTAGAAACATGCGCGTACTGTAAAATTATCCATACTATCTTGCGTTAGTGATAAAAATCCTGCCAACATTCAGCTCTAACTTGGGTCATAGCTTCAATCAGATTACACATATACTGAACTCTTTCTTTCGATCTAACAATTGCTCATTTTGATCTTTTTCAATTTCATTAGCCTACCATCTTGAAGCAGTCGCTACTTGCTAGTCTTTACAGAGCAGGGCCAAAGCATTAAAGATGATTTCTCTAATTTTGTTCCAACTGCTATAAACCTGAGAATATGGCTCGGATGTAAAAGCAAATTAATCTACAGTATTTGGGAATACGTCTTGGAGTTTAAGTACATATCATGTCATTGGAATTGCCTTGGATAGATTGAAGAGTTTTGTTTTGAAGTGTCGTCATGTTGGCAGGTTTTTTCTATACGTATTGCTTTTTTTGTGTTTGTTTTTTCTACCAAGTGTGACAGTTCTCGTACTTGACCGGGTTCATGTGTAGCTGTATATTAGATGTCTTTCTGTATTATTACCTTGGCATATTTGGTATTGTTTGACTTAGAAAACACATATCTTTATGTATATAGACACAAGTGACAGCTTTCTTATTGTATTTTCTGTTTGTTATACTGGCAATACCAGATTCTAACTAAATTAATTTGTCTTCCTTTCTAAAGAGAGATGGTCAGTACCGGATTGATTCCCAGGCCACTCCAACCATGCTTAATTGCCTCATGTACAAACTCTCATATTACAGGTTAGTGACGACTTGGTTCATTCTTCGTGGATGTTGTGTGATTCGTGTTTATTTTGGCTTTCGTGGTTGTTACTTGATGTCATCTGTTTCGTTCTAGATTTGTGGAGACAGATGGAAAAGCCTTTGATAGAGTGAGGCGGACTGAAATAGGGAAGAAATACTTCAAGCTTACCCACTTTGATGAGGTAAGATAATGGAAACCTCAAATGTGGCATGAGAACTCAGTTTAGGAATTAACTTCATATGTCTTGATTTCCTTTTAGGCCTTTTACTGTATTTGCAAGGGAAAAGAAAAACGGGGAAATTCTTATTCGAGGAGTTTAAAAAAATGAGGAGATTCCTTGCGTATTGTTCCCTATTAAACAGAAATTACTTTCTCCTTGTTAAAATTAGCTTCTTGTGGCTTATTTACAACCTAGGTATTCACAACTCACCACTGGATGGTTCGCATATACAAGCTAAAACCTCAGAAGAACAGGATCCGCGGAAAGACGAAGAAAACTAAAGCGGTATGCAGCAGTGGTTGTTCCTCTTTATTTTCGTAGAATGGATATGCCTAAATCCATACTGTTGTATTAAAATGCCTGTCATTATTCTTTGTTCTACAGAAAGGTAGCTCAACGACTAGCTCGAAGAGCAGTGGATCAAAAAGGAAGAACCCTTGGCACTAACCAACAATTTCACAGGCTTAATTTAGGTCAGTCACTGGTAATTCAAAATGTTGCGCATGAGCCTTCTCAGAGGGATTGAAAGGGCAAAATTGGCAATTTTTCTTGCAAATATGAGATTGACGAATCCAAAGATTTTGTATGCTTGTACCTTATTGTTGCCTAATGAGCGTTACTGAGGCGATTTTGGACTGGTTGCTTTGCTTGTAATGATGCACAACTAGCGTAGATCAATAATTCTAACACCACACCCACTCACACACCCACACTCACAATAATGGTGGGGCCCACACACACTGGATGTGTAGTGTGTGCGGGCTCCACCTTTGTTGTTAGTGTGAGTGTGTGATTGGGTGTGTGAATGGGTGTGGTAGTAGAAGGACTCGTATTTGATAGCGTCAATGGTACAATTAGCCAAGTTTGTGTCATACTTTGCTTCTTGTGGTTCATATTCTGTTTTTTGATTTCTCTCATCGAGATAAAAATAAAAGTCGAATATCTGACCAAAAGTTAGAAAACCTCACTAATAGCGAAAAATATATCTGTTATTCTTGTTTGGGCGTGTAGCAAGCTTTTGGACACCTGATTGCTCGACGAAATATGAACCGAAGGCTGAACTTTCTTATGAATCTATGATGGTAATAAGAGCGAAGGGATAAAACCTTACCAGTTGAGGTGAGGATTTGCACGAGAAAATAATCTTTTTTCATAAAGTTTAGTCATGCAAAAAAGTCGTACTCCCTGCATCCCAATTTATTTACATATGATATCGATTTAATTTGGTAGATCTTAATTTGTTTTTTTATGGGCAATGTTTTTAAAATCATGAAAAAATTATACAGTACATTACAAAATATAGATAATTTTTTGAGAAATACAAATCGAGATAGAGGGAATAAAAAAAAATTGTTTTTTTTGGGACAAAAATAAAGGACTTTTTAGGTGAAAATAGACTTAGTTGAATCATCAATATATGAACACCTCAACTAATTTGGTTGATTCGTTGCTTTCATTTCTAGAGAAGTTTTAAGTTTTTTTTGAATGAAAAGTGTCTCATCTTCTCCAACGGATATGCTAACTCTTGCTTTCTTCAGTCCTACTTGTGATGCAAAGCCCCATTTTTTTGATTCTGTTAGTGTTCCGAAAGAATGTGTTCGACTCCCGTTGTAAACCCTAACATTTTCCAACATTCTATCGTCAGGAAAAAAAAAAAAAAAAGAAGAAGAGAAAAAAAAATCATCAATAACACCAGTAACAGGTCTCAGAAGCCCATCAACAGGCCCATATCTTCACAGAGAACGAAGCCTATTGGTTATAGCTTTTCGTCACCCCGACCCAAAAATCGTGCCCGAGACGCCGCTGTCACGATATCTACCGACTGCTTCACTGTTCACCGGACCCCGACACGTGTGCTTCTGAAGCCTCCATTGGTCTCAACTCCGCCCAGCAAACTGTCAAACAATGCTTTCTTCGAAACTCGAAACCCGCGACTTTCTTTTTTCGATTCCTTCCTTTGCCTTTTCAGTGTCAGTTAAATTTTAAAAAAAATTTAATCCAATTCTTGGAGGGCTTTTTCAACCACCAGCGAATTTGGAAAAACGCAGTTGTTAGATTTTGGAATTGGTCGTTGGACATTCTTAATTTAGATTGGGTCTAAGGTGGGGCCATGAATGACAGGTAATTGGATAACGATCACCAGTCAGTTCTATTGCTCCATTCCCATTAATTCGGTTTGTATCTTCGGAAATATTCTATTCAAATATATGTATCAAGTAATTAACACACAGACACCCCACACGCCATTATGTTTTAATACCCATTCTTTATTGGTTTTGTGAAGTTTGTGCTTTCGTTGGGAATGGGCGTAGTTGGATTTTCCATGTTCATTTTTCTACTTATAGATTTGGGATTGGTTAGAAAAGGAAGGGCAATCTTATTCTGGGTTTTGCAGATCTGCGTCTCCCTCTCACTGCAGACTCCAAGATTTCAACCTTTGTAAGTCTATGCAATTTGGGTTTTCAGTAATTACTCAAGTCTTGTAGTATTTGCATGTTTAGAGAAGAATTCTTTGCGTTTGAATCACTCTTTAACTGTTTTGGAGTGATGATTTGCTTTTCTCTTCTGGGTATGTGATAGATTTGCATTGGCCCATTGCTTCACTGTTTTGAGTTGTAGTTCTAGCTAATTGGTGGAGATGAATGAATCAAAAGTTGGTTTTTAACGTACTACCTAACCGAGTAAATGTACTCTTTAAGGATCAGACCCATGAGAAAATTGCTGTGATGGATCAGACCCATGACAAAATTGCTGTGATCTAAGTTTGGTAAGAAAGGATTAAAAAAAAAGGAAGAAGTTTGGTAAGAATTTTGGAGGATTCACCATTTCAGCTCATTGAAACCCTATCTCGAAGTTGGTTTCCTTGTTTTCCGGGCATTCTTTTGTTATTTTTCTAAGCCTCGTGTCCAATTTAGTGGGGTCGGCATTTTGTTGCGGCGTTGAACTTTTTTTTGAAATATGCAAGGAGTCATTGTTGCACTTCGAAATAGAATCTTTCCAATTTTCATACTAGTTTGTTTAATCTAATAATAGGTGTGGGAATGAATTGTTTCAGGACTTGAAGCACTGATGGCTTACATATATTCAAACGGCGAGATTCCCAATATCGGTGCAACAGTGAGTATTAGATTATGTCTGATTTTGCAATAACTGTTCAAAAGATTTAGGTAGCTTTTAAGGGCCTGATTTTTGGAATATTAAATTTTGTGTTTCTTGTTTTTGGCATTCTATTCACATCCTGGACAATATAAGTTTCATTTCAGCCTGGTACACTTGATTAGGGGTGAGTATATGGTTGTGTATATGCCCTAACTTTCTCATTGGGTTGCATTTTATGAGGGGTGTGTATTTATTTTATCTGGCTTTTTCTGCAAAAGAAAAACATAATTTAATTTTGCGTGGTCCACATGTAACTATGTATGGTTCATAGGAATCATATCATGGAATTGGCTTACACTAAAAGGTTAGGTATTGGAAAGCCCACATTTACTAGCAGTTCTGGATGTTTGGTTTGTAGTTAATTCAGTTTGATTTAGTTTGGTTCTCTTTGTCTAAACTCTAAAGTATGTCCTTTTATCAGGTCTGCTCGAATGAGTTGAGAAACGGAAGCCTCCTTTCTAATCAACTTGATTTTTGCTCGTCAATGGATGATATTTTTGCTCGTCTATTGACCTTGACTTCTTATATTAGTGGTCGATTCGTTCGTTTCATTGGTAAGTTCATCATTTCTTCTTTTTTTAGGTAATCTATGCATGGTATGTTTCCTTAGATCAATGGCTGGAATATGAATGTTGTACCTATGCTACTGCCCTTCTGCGATGATCCACTGGACTTCCCGTTTTAAATACTTGACGTGGGATTGTAATGGCTGCAGAAGAACTTATCTACAGAGACATCAACAGATGCTCTGATGACGTGCTAAACATTCCTTATGGACAACCATCGAGATCTTCAAGTTGCAGAAGTTGTTCATCTTCTTCTCCTCAGCCCTGCATTGGAATCCTGGACAAAATAGCATCAGATCTCAAAAAAAAGTTACCTGTAAATTCAACATTCGAAATTGTAGAAAGGGATAGCAATCTTCGAGGCATCAACTTCATTTTTTGCGGGTATAAATTCTCCTTTTAATAAAAAAGTTTGCTTTGTTAGCAAAAAATAATTATTCTCTGATTTATCGAGCCTGATCCGGATTTGATCTGGAATATTTGCATTGTTCCATGTGATTTCATTTATGTTTGTGGTTCTTTTATTCACATTTCTCTGATTGATGTATTTTGGTTCTTTTACTCTCGTTTCTCTGTTTGATGTACTAGCGGATTTCTCGTGCCTAAAGGCACTCCTAATAATAATCTCATTCTTTTTTAATATCCGCATGCATTAAAACATTATCTCAAATCTGTATTATAAAACAAAATGGTTTTCTTTAAAAATGTCTAGACATACAAATAAGACCAACATTTATTGCCATCCAATTTTAGTTTGAGAGAAATAGAGAGGAAGAAAAATGTTAGAGAAAAAGGGAAAAAATTGCTCCATTTACCATTTTAACACAAAATAATTCGATGACGATAAATGTTGCTCTCATTTATATGCCTAGACATTTAAAAAATTAAAACTGCTCTGTTTTATAATAAAACAGAGTGATTTTCTTAAAAGTGTCTAGACATACAAAATACAAATAAGAGCAACATTTATCGCCATCCAATTTTAGTTTGAGAGAAATAGAGATAAGAAGAAAAATGTTCAAAAAATGGAAAGAGAAATTTGGTAAGGAAAGCAATAATTCGGTTTTTCTTTTTTGTTTCTTTTCTTATCACATGCTTACTATTTTAACTAAGAGTAATCCAAAATGATAGAGATTTGGTAAGGAAAGCAATAATTAGGTTTTTTTTTTTTTCTCTAATCACATGGCTACTATTTTAACGAAAAATAATTCGATGGCGATAAATCTTGCTCTCATTTATATGCCTAGACTGGACATTTCCAAAAAAAACTGCTATATTTACTATTTTAACGAAAAATAATTCGATGACGATAAATGTTGGTCTCATTTATATGCATAGACATTTAAAAAAAAACTATTTTGTTTTATAACATAGATTTTATCAACTAATCATCCTTATTCGTGTCATTTGCAACTTGCATTTGTGTGCTTAGGTGTGTTTTGTGCATATCTAAAGAACTCAGGCGCAATAGGAACATGGGAAATAGATACAATAAGAGATGAGCACACCAGCACGACCCATTAATTAATAAAAGCTGAAAAAGTTCACCAAAGACAGTAGGCCAACTGGCCTTTTAGAGAAGCCAAACAAAATCGTAGGATTCTATAAAGTTTTAAAATGTGAAGGAGAAGGGATGAATTGTATAAGTATACATTCTTTTCTTGTAACCATCCGATCCCCAATTGTTTTTTATATTTTGAACTTGGGAATGTACTTCATGCATATCTTAGTGATGGACACATGACCCTCCAACAGTCCAAAGCATGTCCGATTCTGACAAAAAAATGGGGAGGACCCATTAATGAACTATCCGACAAACATTTGGGGAATTGGCCGACAAGTATTGGTGGGCAGAGTGTTCTGGAACAGACTTGCCAACTTCTTTGAAGCCTTTTTGATTCATAGCTTATAACATTGTGTATGGTATGAGATCTTGGTATTCTCACCGTGGTAGTTTGCATCCTTTGATTTTTTGCTATCTCCGTAACATCAATGTAGGTTGCACAGTATGTTTCATGGTCTATATTTCTGTAGGTACACAAGCTATGTAATTGCCTTACTATTTGCTCATATTTTTGTAGGTTGATGCTTCCATTATTTGGTTTAAGACTTGCCTTGAGGCTAGCATTGGCTTCTTGCAAAATTTCTCTCTGTTATGTCAGATGTGCTCAACTTCAAATTTGCGGGTATAAAACCATGTCTTTAAACTTACTGTTCAGTTCAGTCATCTGAGAAGAGATAATTCGGAGTGCTAAAACTAGCTCTTGCATTTTCAGTATTATTTCTCGAGTTAGGAAAACTTTGCATGGTTCTACTGATGATATTGGATGGCTTCAACATACTCCTGGAATGGCTCCTGTGGAGGATGGTTCAGCAAGATTTCTTGAACTTCTACAACGTGTAAGGTAACGAATTTATTTGTATCCACAACAAATTTCAGCTTCCTAATTGAGACCTTTTTCTGTTGTCTTTGAGCATTTTATGGTTTTTTCTGTTGTAGTCCTAAGAATGTACATGATACTTAGGTTTGGAGTCAAAGTACGATCAAATAGTTGATTCCTATCCACGATGTTATGTGGAATAAGTTTCGAGACAAGAAGAAAGCTCAGGCTCATGGATATGTGTCCTACTTGCTTTGCAATTAAACAATTTCAGTTCATAGCCCATGGACCATGTCTGACCTAGGAAACCTCAGATTGTTGGTGGTGATGTAGGTTCTTTTAAAACACGCGTGGTTATATGTATCTTATCTGTTGTGTTTTCAGAAAGAAAGAACCATTCTATTGCATATGAACTTGCATCTACTATCAAGTCGTTATAACAGCACCTTAAGGTTATGCGGTGACATCCTACGTCACTACTTTATGCGAATGCTATGCATTTGAGTGGCAGTTGATTTTCTCTTTTGCGAGTTCTGTCCAGATTGTTGGATTCTCATATTTATCTTACTTGCCAGTTCATAGATCATAAATCTCGTGTTGTTTGGCTTCTCAGAAATGGAAATCACAATCTTCCGGATTCATTTGTTTATCTCCTGATTCCAGGTGAAAGAATTTTATTATACACTTCTGATATTGGCTCTCTTTATCTATTAAACATCAACATGGAGGTATAAACTAACTTCCGTTTTTGATGTATTAGGTCTGTTTAGCAATCATGGTCCCTTGTACTTTGTGAGCACCAAGAGGTTTTTTTCAAAGATGGGTCTAGCTTGCCACATTGCAAAAATTCACAGTGAGGTACTTTTTCAATTTGTTACCTTGTGGACTGAAAGGTAGCTATCATTCGATCCAATTTTACATTCGCTCAGCTACAAGTATTGGGTGTGGCTGTGTCCAGGACTAATTATCTTATTAGGATTTGGTACGTATCCAAAATTTGAGAATGTGCGTATGGATACTGTGTGCAACAATTAATTATAATAGTTGTTTGTAATACTTTCACGTGATGCCCTTCTGCCCTTGTAAATAATGATTTTTCTCGATCCCTTTTCCTCTGTCCTTTAAACTAAAGAATTTCCATGCCATCTTTCCTGACTCTTAGCACTTATTTGTGAAGGCATCCGTGGAGCACAATGCATGGGAACTGAAGCAATATATTGAGGAGCTGTACTGGGGATCTGGCAAGCGAGTGATGTTGCTTGGGCACAGCAAGGGTGGGGTCGATGCTGCTGCTGCATTGTCAATATACTGTGATGATTTGAAGGACAAAGTTGCTGGCCTTGCACTTGTCCAGAGCCCGTATGGTGGCACACCCTTAGCTTCGGATATTCTTCGCGAAGGCCAGATCGCTGACAAGGAAACTCGGAGGATCATGGAGCTTTTAATATGCAAGATAATTAAGGTACTTCACTCTTGTGTTGAATATGCATTTTATTGGTGGGTGTGATTGTGTGGAAAAAGTTTAGAAGCTCTAATTGTGGTGGTGATGCTAAATACACATCAAAATTTGTTCTGCTTAAAGTATTTCGGAAGTTGTTTTGCACAAGGTTCTGTTTGCTCTTTTTACTATCTACAGTAACTGTCCGAACAATTTGAAAATAGGTGGGAGAAGTCGCGGGTTCTGCATTAGTGGGTCCTACAATCTTGCATGGCCGGGACAGTTACTGGAGAGGATTCATGCATTTTCAGTATTTACCATTTTTTCCCATCTCTTTCTCCTTTGTCTTTCCATAGTTAGTTCTTAAAAAAGCGAAATCAAATGGCAGGGTGACATCCGGGCGTTGGAGGATCTAACTTATGACAAGCGGAAGGAGTTTGTAACGAAGCACAAGCTCCCCGACGACATCCCTCTCATTTCCTTCCACTCCGAAGCGAGTGTGGGGCCCGAAGTCCTTGCCACGATGTACCACATTGCACACGCAGAACTCCCGTGGCTCCCTTTTCCCAGCTTTGGCAGCAGTGAAGAATCCACGGATGCCCAAACAGGGCGCAGAGTGCCCGTAGTCATTCCCGTTTCTGCTGTCATGGCTATTTGTGCACTCCACCTCAAACTGAGGTACGGGGAAAAGAGCGACGGGTTGGTGACCTGTCGCGATGCCGAAGTTCCCGGGTCGGTGGTCGTGACACCAGACCGGAAGCTGGATCACGCGTGGATGGTTTATTCGTCATGGAAGAAGGATTCGACCGAGCCCGATGCCTGTGAAATGTGCGAGGCTTTACTGACTCTGCTTGTGGAGATTGGGAATGAAAAAGGAAGAAAGGGTGGAGTGTAGTGATTTGAAGTGTACTAACATTAGGGTTTGTATCATTTTGTTGGTGGTGGTATGATTCAATCCCTTCTGGAAAACAAACTTCATTGAAAAAAATCAAATGACAACAAAATTGTGTCTCCGTCCGACGATCTCACCCCCTTTTAGATGCTCTTGTTCTGTACCAAAAACCCAATTATACCTCGCATTTCGTTCTTGTTTTATATATATGGGATGATCTACCGTTGAATTGACGGCCTCCAAAAAAAATCGAAGTAACAACTAATTAGAAATTATTAATCCTGAAACTTTTGTAATGTTTTTTTTTCCTGTTCATAACAATGGGAAGAAACAAAAGTGATGCTCCATGCCAAAATTTGTCAAAGCCGGTTCTTCTGCTGGATTTGGCTGTCAGATCTCACCAATTTAAATGATCAATATGTAACGGATAATTGTTGTTGAAGTTTTGACAATGAAGGAAGCTAAAAAGTACACATTGAATTATCTAAGATGGGCATCAGGGGATATGCTGTTGTTACACGGTACAGGTATTCGATTTGTTAAGGCCTCATTCCGCTAAGGAAAATACTTAATTTTTTGAATTAAAGGTAATGTATTATGAGAAAATGAACTATAAAAAATAAGTAGTTAAAAAATAAGAAACTTAGCGGAACGTGACGTAATATTTCCGGAAACCGTTTATACGATAAGGCATATGCGACTAGTAGTTACGGAGCAATGCTATTAATTTAAGACATCCATATTTGCATTCGTTTGTGTAGATCCGATAGACCAATCGTCATTAGATGGTGGATCCACATCAATAAACTGTACATGTGAATTTACAAAAGGGATTTATTTACGGAGAGTAGTCATTTTCACCGATGCTCTGTGAAAAATCTGTTTACGGAGCGACGCAATCTTAGCTGTTTATTCGCGCAATAAATGACTGAGATTCATTTTCAATTATGACTGGACACAATTAACTCTTTCTCAAAAAAGTTTCATTAACATCTTGACTGTCCAAAAGTGCTCAGTTGTCTATTCGAGCAATCAATGGCTGAGATTCATTTTTAATTATGACCGGTCACAATTAATTCTTCTCCCAAAAAGTTTCATTAACATTTTGACCGTCCAAAAGTGCTTAGCCGTCTATTTGAGCAATCAATAGTTGAGATTCATTTTCAATTATGTCCGGTCACAATTAACTCTTCTCCGAAAAAGTTTCATTAACATATTGATAGTCCAAAAGTGCTCAACCGTTTATTCACGCAATCAATGGCTGAGATTCATTTTTAATTATGACCAGTCGCAATTAACTATTCCCCGAAAACGTTTCATTGACATCTTGACCGTCTAAAACACTGTTGGACGGTCACGATTGAGTGCCGTAAACACTATGTTTAAAGCACCTCCGTAAATAAGATTTTCTCTTTATTTACTATCATTTTTTCTTCTTTATATTCCATAATTCCCATGCTTGGGAGCAAGGTACTAATTGCACCTGCCCCGATGACCCCCTCCATGGGCCTTCAGGCCCTATTCATTAAATGGAGATGTCGATGGGCCTAAATAATAGGAGAAACTGTTTTCTTCACATGGAATTTTGCGTCAATGTGTGGCCATAGGATCACCATCGTAGCCGTGCTAGCGCATCATGATTTGAGGAGTTGGTTCAAACGATGTCCGGCACAGCTCACGCACGCTTCGACTATTTTTCCAGGTCCTGAAATTAATGATCGGAGAAAATCCTTTAGCGGTCCCGAGGTTTGAAACGTTTGGTCCCTGTGGGATTCGAACATTGTGAATTCAAAGAAAACAAATACTTATTAGCTTTTTCGTACCCAGTCGGCCAAACCGGTTGGGGTTTATATCGGGATATATTGGTGACCCTGTGATACGCGGTTCGGCGAGGTGTCCATTCTTATTCATCGAAGTGGCAAGGCCCAATTAGTGGCTCCGTGCTACGGTTCGAGCCAATTAATTTCGGTAGGCCAAAGGGGTCCACAGCCCAATACCATATTTGGTTTGTATGTCTCTATCACCACAAAAGGCGAGTACCTGGGTTTAATGTACTCCACCTTTTCAAATCCCGTGGGGTTGGTCAAGTGGTCTTCGCCTAAAATTTGTGTGCTTTGTTTCATCATAAGATTTCATATTCGATTCTCCTTGCCAACAACTCTCAGGACCATCTTACCCCACGCGTGTGAAAAGGCTGTAAGAATTAGTCCTAAGAGTGTGCAAGCTAACCCGGAACACCTTACATTAAAGAGAGAGAGAGAGTACCTTTCGAAACCGGAAGGTCTGGGGGTTGGGCAAGTAGTTTTGCCCTGTGACTTAGGTGTTTGCTTCATTCTAAGGTCTCAGGTTTGATTCTTCTTACCAACAACTCTTGGAGTTACCTTACACCCACGTGCAAGTGTGAAAAACGTTTGTGGAAAGGGCTGAAAAAATTAATCCGAAATGTGCGCGAGTTAGCCCAGGGCGCCGTACGTTACGAGAAAAGAGAGAGCACCTTTTCAACTTTTATCCGCGAATGCAAAAATCACTTTCTTATAACCCTGCAGTTTGGGTTGTACTTGATTTTGGCCAGTATAGTTTCATTTTGTGGTGCAGCAGACCATTTCCTTTGTACTAATTGATAATTGTCCAATGGTCAATTCCTTTGAGTACAGCGTCGTCCTTCGACGAGAATGACCTTCAATTTGTTGCAGATGTAGGTCACTCCACCCACCTTCACAAGTGTTACTAATAGATCCGACTCCGGCATTGATTTCACACGATTTTTCTTTGTATTTTGCTTTGTTTTTGTTGTATTTTGTTTGGTTATTAATATATAATCGGGATGATGTTTTGCTAAAAAAAGAAAAGAATAAAAGCTCCTTTCCATATACCCTCGAGTTGTTTCATCAGCTAAGTGCATCTTTCCTTCCTCTCGCAGATAAGGACTTTGCAAGGTCCAACATGCACTAATAGCACGCATCAACGGGCTCTCCGTTCCGTCTCTTTAAAGTAGTTCTATTCCGTCTTCAGGGGGTCCCTCAGAGAGGTTGTTTCTCTCATGTAATTGATCGACTGTCAGTTGACCTACATGCACTTGATCGCGGGTTACCTTAAACGGTACCTTTCAATTGCAATCGTATAACTATAAAATGCTTGACGTACAGAGCACATAATTCGCTAAAATATATAGAAAACGTAACTTAGGTATTGAGCCATGCATGGTACGTTGTGAGACGAACATGATATTTTCCTGTAACATGCACTCAATAACGTCACAGTTTTTGGCTTGGCCAAAAAGGAAATTAGAAGGGCCAACAAACAGTTGTAATTTTGTTTTTGAGTTGTAGCATTGGAGTCTTTAATCGCTGGTGATTGGGAAATTTGAGTTTGGCTCAAACAACAAAAGCCGGAATCAGAGGAGAACGAAAACTACTACACATCACATAGGAGACTCAATCGAATGCAATCACTCTAGTTCAATATCTTGTTTTTTTTTTCTCAACGGTCAAGGGTGTCCGGGTCATCTGCGCATGCATCTCGTTTAATTCCCTATCCGGTTCAGCCAAAGACAACCCATTTAGGCTTAGACTAGAGAATTCATAAGAATCGGTATCATGCATGTTTTCATGACTCTGAGCCAATTGCAAAGTGGAACTTATATGGAGCAATGTTTTCTAGGACAAAATTCTTCGATCTCCTCTGTCTTGGTATAACTTTGTCTCCAAATTAATAATAAAAACTTGGTCTTCGACTTCAAGATTTCACACCATCTAATCTCATGGTTCATGTAGCTCCCCGTCCCACATATACCGGATAATTACTTAGCTCGATCAAGTCTATGAGACAATCGAATCGTGAGGGGTATTAGTACAAGGAAGATTGGTCCACCTTTTATTTGGAATCCATGAAGATTGATGACTTGAGCTCTTATTTCACAATCAGCGTACGGTCTGGTTGTAGAAAATGTGGTTCTCAACAAAAGTTCTATCTATGGTCGTTTGTAATATACTATACTATGTGGCCCAAATTGACAAAAATCTTCAAGCAGCACCAACGTCTCCATAATTGAGTAGCGTGAGAGAGAAGTGTTTGATTTGGCAAAAATAAACTAGGCATTCTTGTACGATGCACGCTTCTGAATACGAATTGGATCCTCTCCGGTATTATAATTTGAACTGGATGAGACATTTCAAATCTGGATTGTCCATTGCTGCAATTAAGGGTTCGGATTAATTTGCTCGAAAATTTTTACAGATCATCACTCTTGCTGGTAATTCATTTTACTAATGTATAGTTCAGATTTGTACCGTCTTCTCCAGTTCAAAACTTGAATGATAGAAAATCCAAACGCTTTTTGCATGTACGGAGACAAATGGACATCTAGACTTTGTTTGGAACTTAAATTTGCAGAGATATTTGCGGGTTAAAAAAGAGAAGAAAAGGGAAAAAGATAAGAAAAAGATGGAGTAGAAGGTAAATTTGTGACTAGAGGACTCCCAAGATCAAATTGTGGTCGAGTAATTTGACATTGAGAGTGGTCGAATTTGATTAATTAGAAATTAGTGGGCATCAATTAATTAAAATGCATTCTAAAACTATTGCTGCCAAACACACCCTAAATGGCGTGAAATAATTCAAGTTTTGCGCATGTCCGCGAATTCTTCAATTGGGTTTCGCCAAAAATGATTTTTCATTTTGTTTTGGCCCTCCGGCCTGCATGTCAAATTATTAAATCGACATAAATGGTGAGACAATGCAAAAGCCCCCTTAAACGCCATTACTTGAGCATCTTAACAAAAACTGTAATTTCAATGTTAATTTCTTTGTCCCTAACCCTATGGATTGTCAAATCATATAATTTCGTGATAATCATGCATCAAGATACTCGGGCTATCTTTGATTTTAATTAATGAAGGAAAATACTAAAAATAAGCCCATTGAGCGGTTGTTAAGGTTGTAAATTTGTATTGAAATGTATGAAAAGTGTATAGAAATGCGAAATTGCATTGAAGTATGTGTTTTTTCTAGGGTTATTAACGGCCTTATTGGGAAGTCTAGAACGACCCTTTAAAAATACCATGTTTTGCGACGGAGTCATGGAGATAGAAGCCGAAAGATCAAGGGCAATCCCTGTATATAGAGTTCTAGCTTTGTTAGTTTATTCCTTTTCCGTATGAGCGTACGTATTTCGTGATTAATATATTATCCCGTCATTATATCTCTTTGAATGTAATTCTCCTAACATCGATCTTAGAGGCCGAAGCGCGAACGAGAAATCAACATGGGGAGTACTTAATTTGAGACAAGCATGTGATCATCTCAGAGAATTGATGGAATTAACTCAGTGCAAATAGCCATGCATAGATCTACTATTCATCTCCAGTACTACATACAAAAGGGATCGATGCATCGCCCATAGGATGAAAATAGGTGGCCTCGGAATTGAGAGTTGCATATGGTGGACCGAAGACAATTTAATTGTGGGAGCAAGCTTGTCCTATAAACAGCTCATATTTGCAAGTAATACAATTTTCAACATGTTAGATCTTTTTCTCAATAAACGGATGCCCGTGCTTGACTAATTTTGGGGCTCTGAACTTACAACCGGATAAATCTCAAGGTTTAGAATGTTTGGCCTCTGCGAGATTCGACGATATGACCTCATCATGGATGACGGACACTTATTTACTTTCTCGTGCCTACTTGGCCAAAATCCGTTAGAATCTCATCCTTATCTCCAGCCAAGTCTTGTGTTGGTTCGATCAGAAATGTTATGCATGTATCTAGAAAATTTTCACAAATACAAAATAATAGTTTGTAGTATAGATTTACGTACAGTGGCATGACTTGTATCGATCACACCCAAAAGGCTAGCTGAAACTAGTCAAAAAAAAATTCGCAATAACTAATGTTATGTTTGATTTTTGAATTTTTTTAAAAAAAATAGTAGGGGTAATATGTGGAGAGAGATAGAGAGAGAAATGTTGAAAGTAGGAGGTATTTTTTGAAAAATTCTTTTTGAAAAGTGAAGAGAACAAGACATAAATTAAGGAATGAATGCTCTTTTAGAGTAGCTATATTACCATAACAAAACGTGACGCATTGCTCACCAAGATCTGAGCTGTTGAAAACCCAAATGTAATACTAACAATTATGAAATTTGGCGTCAAGTTTGGCCTTTAGAATTATCACGTCGCACTAAATTACTACTTTTTTTTTGCGTGAAAAAAGGATTGTGCTGAACGACTAATACTTTTAAAAACCGACGAAACGGCACTGTCGCAAACCAAAATTTGACAAAAACATCGCTAGAACGACAAAAAATAAGTGAAGATACCGTTTATTTTTCATTAGTGAAATTCTATTTACTTACCCTCAGAGGAAAAGACTTGTAACATAGCCATAAAAAGGAAGGCCTAACAAGTTAAAACCATATATGGTAAAACCCTAGCCAATGGGAACCCATTCCCCACTTGCATGTGGTAAAGACCCTCCCATTCTTGTAGAACCATTGTTTTCAGTATTATTTATTGACCTCATTTTATATTTTTATTTTGGAAGGTATTTATTGACCTCATTGATATACTAAAACAGTGAAGGCGTCAGTAGTTCTTTATCAACTCCTTCTTTGTATCCAACCAAGGAAAAAAAATGGAAAACCAATTGAATACAGATATAGTATATATAGTACCATATGGCTATGATTTCCAAGGAAAATTAAATTGGACTTCAAAAACTTTGTACATAGGTTAAAACAAAATTATGTTATCTCTGAGGACTATTTATGAAGGCTCTCAGTTGATCAGCTCGATCATGGTGAAATAGTCCAGGAGTACCGCCACGTAGTATCCTGGATCACTTTACAATCACACATTTCTGTGATAGACCCTACAGAAATGTATGATTGTAAAGTGATCCGGAGTGTCACATGGCGATACTCCCGGACTATAGAATAGTTACTCTCGATCGTGTTATATATATTACCATGCATGAGACCATGCATACCAATTAATGAAAGCCCTCATGTTATTGTATGTATAATTTAAGAAGCATGGTTTCACTGCCAAAACCCTAATTCTACTGCGCCATGGTATCAGCAAGTCTACTATGTCATGAGATGCAAAAACCTTTATTAGGCTAAGGCCAGAAAATTAATACTATGAATATAAGGCACACAACTTATAAAGCTATATTCATAGGGTTCGTTTGGTAGCTTTCGGTTTCTTGTTTGATAGATGTTAATTTTACTAAACAATGTTTTTAAAATCATAAAAAATATTATAAACGACAAAATATAGATGATTTTTTTTTTGAGAGATATGAATAGTGGTTTGAGACATCATTGTGGAACAGAGGGAGTATTAGCAAAAATTCGGTCCAGACGTTATGTGATCCAGAATGTGTGATACACATAACGTGTGGTCCAGGTTCGTGCTCAACCTCACTTAAAGGGCATTGAAAATCTTCTCGTAGCTGCAGACGGCTGTTTCCTTAGCATTGGCCCAGTGATTCAGCCTAGGGCGACTCTTGTACGTACTCCCTTCTTAATTCCCATTCCAGTTCCATATTAAACTCCAACCAAACACGCTCTATAATTCGGTGAAACGTAGTAACGTACTCTCCCTCCCTCCCTCCCTCTCTCCTCTACTTTTGTGCTGCGTCATTAAGTAAAAATCATGGGTATAGGCCCAGGTCGATCGGTCGCCGTTACCAGGGGTGTCAATTCCCCTACTCTCTCTCTCTCACTCTCTCTCTCTCTCTCTCTCTCTCTCTCTACAATGCACAGTATATATATTCACTCTCTCTCGCAAACAAATTATTACAGAGTTCCATAAACCATCCTTTATCACCTCCTTCTCTCTCTAGCCTATACATTCATCAAACCACATCCCATCTCTCCTCACCACTACCCACTGTGCTACTTCTCTATACACATAGCGACACCGGAGTCACATCATTGGAGCAAAAAAGAAAAGAGAAGAGAAGAAAGAACAATGACTGAGCCACCAAACTCGGAGACCGAGTCAAGTAGCTGCAACTCATCCTCACCCACCCCACCCTCGCCGACGAACCCAACCAATAAGCTCAACTCAGAGGGTTCGAACCAGAACAAAAGGACCAGAGAGAGCAAACACCCCGTCTACAGAGGGGTACGAAAGCGGGCCTGGGGTAAATGGGTCTCCGAAATCCGCGAGCCCAGAAAGAAGTCCAGAATCTGGCTCGGAACCTTCTCGACGCCCGAAATGGCAGCCCGGGCCCACGACGTGGCGGCCCTGTCCGTCAAGGGAAAATCGGCCATCCTAAACTTCCCCGAATTGGCCCAGCTCCTGCCCCGGCCCGCGACGTGCTCGCCGCGTGACGTACAGGAGGCGGCCGCGAAGGCTGCCTCCATGGTCCACCTCGGCTCCGCCGCCGAGACGACAACGTCGTCGTCCGGAGAGGAGCTGAGCGAGATAGTCGAGTTGCCGAGTTTGGAAGAGAGTTACGACTCGTCCGAGTTCGTGTTCTCGGACTCGGTGGACGTGGACGGTGGGTGGGTTTATCCTCCGCAGTGGTTGCACGATGATTATGATGGGTACTTCGCACCTGATCAAATTTCGACGATGGCAGAGAGTGTAATTTCTGGAAGTTTCGAGACCTTTTTGTGGCAACAATAATAATACTCCCTAGTGTGAGTTTTTTTTTTTTTTTTTTTTTCTTGTCTCCCTCCGTTTTTTCTTTTGCTTCCTGGCTCCTTTTTTGCTTTTGTTTTCCTTTTGGAGCCCTTTTGACCCTTTGTTTTTTTGGTGTCTCATCTTTTGAGAAGGGCTAAATTCCATAGTAACTTTCATGTTTCTCAAATTCTTAGTAATATTTCTCTCTCTAGCTTGTGCTTTTTTATTTTTTTATTTTTTTTTATCGGCCTCTCTAGCTTGTGTTTGTACTTCTGTCTTTGTAAATTACTACTAATAAGTTGTGTGGTTCAACTATCCCAAACTACCCTTTGTTTTTTTTCTCACAGTTTATACATAAGCAGAGATGTTAGGAGAGTTAAATAAGTTATAGTTCATAGGAGATTTTTAGAGACTGTCCATAGCCGTAAACTCCACCCATTTATGTCCCTCGTGGGACTCGAACTTACACACCTCAACAGAGGAGGGCTAAGTGGGAAACGCCAACTAAGCTAAAGATCATTGGCGATCTCAAGCTCCTTGAAGTCATGCATGTATTGGTACTGTTATTAGTTTTTACTCCATCCGTTTTATATTGAGAGTTCACTACGAAAAGTCGTGTCATTTTTCAAATAAAAAAATCAACTATTTTCGTATATAATTTTTTGAATTTTTTCGCACCAAATTAAAGTACTCATCGAGATCTTTAATACGGTGCGAAAAAATTCAAAAAATTATACACGAAAGTAGTTGATTTTTTTTATTTGAAAAACAACAAGAGAAAGAGTATGTGACTCTCAATATGAAACGGAGAGAGTATGTAGTATGACTCAAATTTCTTAAAAATTATACTATCATGCATATTTTTGTTTATTCTTTAATTTTGCCATATGCATCCTCTACAATGGTAGTATTAAAGTGAAGTCATTAACTGGTTTTAGGAGGGGTCCGATCCCCTCTGTCTGAAAACCAAGAATGGAGTCAAGAGGTCTAGCAGTGGCGGTCGCCACGATAAAAATTTAGAAAATGCTATTATTTTATGTAAAATAAAAAAATATTCCCAATTTATATAGATCTGTCACCACTAGATTTTTTTCTATTATTTTTTGCTATATACTAGTCCTTAATCTTCTTCTTTTTTTTCAAGAAAGTAGACTTAAAAAAGTATTTTAAAACTAAATTCAATGGACCAAAGTGAAGTATTATAAAAGATAAGTCTAAATTAAAGGGAAAAAAAACTTCATACTAGGATGAAAGATGATTTTCTGGCAAGTTTCTTGATCACATACATTAAGAAGGACATAGCTAGAAGTTTTGACGTTGATTCTATCATCGATACTTTTGACGACATGAAAGAGCGTCATAATTCAAGATGCCTCACTTTAGTAGATAAATTAAATAAAAAAATTAATCTTTTTTGGTACGCTACGTGCATATGACAAATATCATTGACTATAGAATTTCTAATGTAACAGTAATTTTTCCTAGATTCAATAACTTTTCATATTATAGTTCATCTTTTTAGTTTTTTATTAGTATACATTTCGCCACTGCTAAGGTAAAATTCAGGCTCCGTCCCTGCTGAAAATCTATGTGCCTCTATACCGAGAGTTTTCCGACTGGTAGATATATTATGATATTCTTTTCTTATATTTTAAATTTAACGGCGAAAAAACTTCTCAACACAGCTTTTCGCATAGGAGATTCTGTCTCGCGTTAGGCACACTTATATTGTGTTTTTTATATCGCTTGTGTTGTGTGACTTGTGTCCTCATCAATGAGTATTATTGGGTGATGATGATTGATGAGAGGTCAGTAGTACTATGCTGTCTTGAAATTAATATTTGGTCCATCCACACCTAAAATATTGTTTTGCTACATCTTTTAACTTTTCTTTTCAATCATGTTGTTTGTTAATTTGGTTTGCATTTGGAGCCCTTCTGAGTTCTGACCATTTTTTCTGTGTCTTATCATTTGAGAGGGGCTAAATTACGTACATGTCTTGTTTTTCAAATTCCAAAACGAAAAGATGTTAATACAAGACTACTCCTCTAGCAGAACAACAAGCTCTTTTGGAATCTTTTTATTAGCGGTGTCCTGATAACGTTAGGGTAAGGTGCCGTTCCGCTTTCTTTCTCAACCTTCTTTTAAAAAAAAAAAAGTAATTTCAAGCTCAAATAAAATGAATCCGAAACACCCCTAATAATATGTGGTCTCTCTCCCTCTCGACTGCACTTTTGTTGCTGTTACGACCTCGATTAATTGTTTAGCAATGCACTCCAACAATCTCCAACTTCTTTTAGTCATGCAATAGTATATATTCTACGTATAACTAAGCCCATGAGACTCATAATACTTTATAACCAAGGGTATCCGGACCAGCTTATTTAAACTTCATTTGCTTCCTAAAATACCGACCGCAGTGTCCATTAATTAGCTAGGCGGATGGTCCAAATAGACGTCAACATAAAATTCGATCTATGTAACGTATAGCACCTTCAAAGTTTTGAAATTGTACTGATGGTAGGAAATACAAATTGCATTCAAAGTTTTGAACTTGTACTGATGGTAGGAAATACAAATTGCATTATTATTATTATTATTTTTTGGTAGGATAAGATAAAAGAGGAAAGCTATGCTATTAAAGTGAACTCATTCACCAGTTTTAGGCAGTTTTAGGTACACTTTTAGCCTTAATAGAGTGTATTTAGTTGATGTTTAGTTTGTGGTGTGTCCTCTCTTTTATTTGAACAAGTGTTTTGTCCTCTTCAATGAGTATTATTATTTCGTTGATTGATGATAAGAGGGGGCTATGGAACTACTAGCTACCATACGATCGTGAAATTATTAGTTGGCCCCTCCTCGGCTCCACTCCTAAAAAAGTTTTCTCGTAACATCTTTTAAACTTCTCTCTTCAATCAGGTTGTTTGTTCCAGTTTTGTTTTTTATATAGGCGTAGTCAGATGTCTGACAGCTTGCGCACCTTGATCATTTTCGGGTTTTTGAAGTTAACAATTGGGCAAACCCAATCTTGATCCTAAGCTTTGGAATATTCAACGTTCATGAAATTCGAACATATAAACTCACGAAGACAAAGAGTGTGGTTGGTTGGTTGTTCTAGTTTGTTAGCCTAGTTTTTAAAATCTCTTTGTAGTTTGCCGTAGTTTTTTGCTTTCGCTTATGGGGCAAATACAACTTAAATTAGCTTTAAAGATTTATCTTTATGAATTTTTAAATTTACGTTTTTGACTCTTTCTTTTACCATATTGCAATATGTTACTCTCTCTGTTCCTAAACGAAAGTCGATTCTAGGAAATTCAACTTTTTTAAGAGACATGTAATCATTACACCTACTTTTCATGCATCATTACCCCTTTATTAATTTTACCTATTTTGCACCATTTGTATTCACATATGCGGGACACTTTTAGAATTTTATCCAATTTCTACTTCTATTTTTGAAAAGAGATAGTCATTTTGAAACATTTCAAAATAGAATAAGGGACTCTTAATTAAAACGGAGAGAATCTATTATAACCAAACACCCATGCACAGGCCACAATGAAGCAAGCTAAATGTATATAAATTTTGTCAAACACTAATGCTTTGCTGTTTGGTGACTATGTATGAGTATCATATTTAACGGGGGTACGTACCATGTGATTTGTCACCACTATTTTGGTTGAATGTTGCCCATTTGTTATATCGGGGAGCACATTATACATACGAATGCAACTGTGACACATCACATTATATCCAAAATGTGATACTCAGATATGATTACCATAGTATCGCTCTTTGTCAGATCGATGGAGTTACAAATCTCAAGACATTCCTATACTCATTTTTTAATCTGCCTAACTATAGTAATTAACTAGTAGCATACAATAAATGATAGAAACAGTACATTCACCAGAAGTTTGCTTTTATTGATATGTATCATTGATGGTCACTAAAGCATAACCTTAACATGTCTTTATATAGCTAAGCTATAAAGATTTGGTGACAAAGAAACCTAAATCAACTAGGAAATTTACATAATAAATTAAGAAATCAACTAGAAAACATGAATAATAACCTATACTAAACTGAAAACGAAATAATAAAACTTAGAAAATATGGTAACATAATATATAGTATGTTAGCGATATATATATCAAAATAATACATTTTTTTTATCTGAATTATACACTCTTTTTATATAGGCTATAATATTATACACTTGACCATTTCAATCAAAAAATAAACTAAGGATACAACTACTCTATCCGTCCCAAATTCTTGGTTCTCTTTTCTTTTTGCAAAGTCTGAAAAGATTAGCTATATCTTCTAATTGATAATATTTTTTTATATCAAATATGGATCTTATTTGATAAATTATCTCAATATGTTCTTTTATACAAAATTTTTAAAATCACCTAAAAAATTATAAATTATAAGATATAATCAATTAAAAAATGACATGTAATTCAAAAAAGCAACAAAATTTTGGGACGGATGAAATACTATTTTACTCTAATCACTAACGAAGATATAAACCATTGGTTAAAGTGTAGCTATTCTGTTGATTAGCTCTTTTGGCATATAATGTCAAGTGATAAAACAAGCCTAGGTACCAAGCTTCTCCATCGAATAAAGTTGACGCTTGAGGTGAAAATGGATCGATAAATTATTCCTTTGCACAGCCGACGTAGCTGATTTTGACATCACATCACATCCCCAATAGTAGAAGTGACTTGCACTCAAATGTAGTACTCCGATCGGTGAAAATGGAGTATGTGTTTATGTACATAATGTGTGTGGAATGATGCTATAGTTCCCGACCCCAAAGGGATTCCAATCGGATTCCGATGCTCTGCCGGGCTCACTCCGGTCACCGAACGGCCGATGTGAGCCGTTCAAAAATTCTAAAACAAGAAATGAGTGGCCCTACGGGAGAATCAACGACATCCGATGTTTTTAGGTACTCAATCCAAACACTTCATGTTTTTGTATATATTGGATCGAGTACCTACATATGTCGGATGCCGTTGATTCTCTTAAAGGGCCACTCATTTCTGTTTTTAGAATTTTTGGACGGCTCGGATTGGCCGTCCGGTGACCAAAGTGGGCCTGGCGGGGCGTCAGGATCCTTTTGGTCGGGAACCGTAGACTTTCTAATGTGTGTGCATGGGTCTTAGGTGGACTGCGATTTTGTTCACCTTCCTTAAAAAAAGAGTAAACAAAATCCTTCCTCTTTTTGGTTGAAATGGGGTGGGTCCAACCCCAAAGTGATGTCATACTTACTATGCAATACATTTTTTGGTAAGTATGACATCACTTTGTGGTGGGATCCACATCATTTCAACCAATAAGAATGAGAGTTTTGTTCACTTTCTTAAGTGGAGGGTGGACAAAACTCAACTTGTCTTAGGTGTGAGAAATTTTTTGGTGCTGGATGGGTATATTCTACATGGTGTCTGCTTGGCGAGAAATTTTTCAGTGCCGAGTGGGTACCAAGTGGTGCCCGCTCGGCACATTTGAGCCGTTCAATGCGATTTTGGACGGCTCAAAATTGGAGAGAGAAAATGAATGGGTGAAAGGAGAGAGAAGGTTTTAATATAAGCTGTCCAAAAGTGCATCGGACAGCTCGGGGGTGTCGAGCGGGCACCATGTGAGATATACCCACCCGGCACCCAAAAATTTCTCCTGCTTGGCACATTCGGGCCGTCCAATGCACTTTTGGACGGCCTAGATTGAAATCTTCTCTCTCTTCTCACCGCATCACTCTCCCATTTTTCTCACTCCAAATCTAAGCCATCCAAAACTACAATGAACGGTTCGGATGTGCCGAGCGGATATCACATTATACGCACCCGACACTGAAAAATTCTTCCCCAGGTGTATCGTCTAGAGCCACAAGTATCGAACAACTGCGAACACATCTGTAATTGAGCTTTTGTGTTTGCTCTTCAAATAGTTCTAACTTAGTTATCCGTGTTGATTCGTCCATATCGCACAAGTTTTAAATTTGGGATATGATATTTTTCTTCTCTCTCTCTTTTTGAAATTAGAAAAAAAAGAAAAAGAAAAAAAAGATTCCAAATGATATAGTATGTTGCTACATACTGACAGCCTTATATCTATTGCTTGCTCTGATACCATAATAAGTTGTTAGATACCAGCTCATTTAAAAACTTAAGCTGTTACAAAAGGTGGGACTGTATTGTTTATATTCTCAAACAAGCCCCAATTGAGAGAAAACTGTATGTAGGTCAATACATTATTGTTGGAAATTAATCATTCGGTGAGGTTTAATTAAGTTCACCATTTTGATGAAGAGAAAATCATCTCATTTACTCTTATATATAATCGTGCTAGCTTTAATTGTATATCGATGATCGTGGTGTTTGGTCCTCATTCGTAGGTGCTATGTGGGGTCCCCAACCCCAACAACCAATCGGGGTTGGACACGTGTCTCGTTCTTTAGGAGACCAAATACAATGTTCATAAGCTAGGGAAGTACAATTTCAGAAAAGGGGCAAAAACAAGCAGCAGCAGCTAAGGGACGATAAATTATTCAATGCCTGCTAGAGCACAGGCACATGGTGTCCCGGTCCTTCATCAACCACACATTCCGTGGGGCCTGAAACTAATTAAGTATGGGAACCCCACAACAATGTGTGGTGGGAAGAGATTTGAGACACTACCGCGTGGTACTCCAATGCCACTAAATAATCTCTCGCTAGCGACAATGACCTCCTAGTGTCATTATTGTACTTTCGGGTTCATCACGGGCTTATTTTGACAATGGAAACAGTTTATTTTATAGAGTTGGATGACAAGTTTAACTATGCCAGAAATTATATTCATCGAATTTTTTTTATATCAAAAATTATGTTCATCTAATATTGATTGACATATAGTTGATCGAATCATATTTATCTTAGAAAAATGAATTTCGATTCAGCGTGTCTTGGGTAGTGTGAGGCCATATATATAACCTCTGATGCATGGAAAAACTTTTTCAATCCGGCCTACAGCTGTGAAGAATATGATCAAAGCAATATTTGTAAGGCCTCACTTCTTTCTTCACCAATTTTTTCTTGATATCTCTTCTGTTTTTTGCCCTTTTATTTTTATCATTACCATTTTGTTTTGGGTTCGACTGTCAGAGGTGTCCGGATCATCTTACGCACATCTCGGCTATTCAATTACCAGCTTACCATGCATCAACCTTAAACTGCATGCACTCAATTTCCAGCTTAGAACAGCTAATGGACGGCAACTTAACCAGGACATTAATTAGGTCGGGTAAATAAAATGTGGTTGGAAATTGAGAAAACCTCGAACCTACCAGTACAATATATATTTATTCAACCGTACTAAATTAGTTTCAAAAGGACAAATCATTGATGAAATATCATATTTTGTCGTGAAAAAAATGTACATTGAGTTTATTGATGATCTTATTTTTCAGTGCATATGCATTCGTGATTGATACCGGCATGCTTCTCAAAAACTTTATAAGGCATACAAAGACCAAAAACGATTAAAAAAAAACCCCATCTTAAAATCTTACTATATATCAATTATTGACATTTCGATCGAATTAGGGTGAGTTTCCAATAACTTTTTTGTTTTCAGATTGATGGCAATAGTTAAGTTGTTCTCACAAAATGGTACTGTTTTGGTTGATATATGTGACTAGAATGATTTGCCTAGAAATTTGTAGAAATATGGGCTTTAGTCAATTTAGAAGCGTCTTGACACAGACGCAAAGTCATGAAAACCATACTAGACAAATAACGTTACAAGCAGCGCAAGGGAACGCTTTCCGCAATTAAAGATGCTAGCTATTAGTTAGGCCACTTCGACAAGAAAGTGGGGACGTCCACAGTAGAATCGTAGCCTTGGATGTTACAGCCTAAGTCACATATTGTGAGAGTGTGAAAACGTCTTTTAAAATATCTCAAACTATTAACATTGACGAGACTAAGTATTGAAAGCACGAGTGGAGTCCTAATGAAGAATTATATGTGACCAAGCTAACAAGAACCCAAAGTTTTTTTTTTTTTTTGGTGGCGGTACAAAAAAATTAAAATTATGAGCTGTTCCATTAATTGGCAACTTGAGTTAACTTTGTTTTTGTGCCATCACACGTTCGATTTAATTAGCAAGTTGACCTATAGTTATCAAAGTGGGATTTTCAAAGTAAACATTTTCGTGTTTATATGGAGTATATATTTTTAATAAAGTACATCAAAAAGTGTTATTATAATATAATATAATGGTTGACTTGGTTGGGTTTGGCTTTCCAATTAACAGAATTGTATAGATTTTGTCGGGTAATTAAAAACGGGATTTTTTTTATACACAAACCTAGCTCCTTTTGGTTATAATTTTGATGGGAACCCCCCTAAAATAGAAAAAAGTTACCTCCATAATTAATTAAGGAAATTGATTTTTACGCTATACTTTTATATGCAGGCGCTCCACTTTATATATGAAACTTCACGTTAAAAATGGAACGCCTGCGTAAGAAAGTGGAGCACCAAAATCAGCATCCTTAATTAATTATCAGAACAGTGGTATTATACACACCTCATTGATTTATATAATACGTGCCTCTCCATATACGTAGAATTCATAATAATTTTATATAAATTCTAATAATTTTGACATAAATTCAAAGTAAGATATAATCTAAATATGCAAAATTATTGTGGAGCCCATTTTTTGTTATGAAGTAATTAACCTGCTAATGCCATTAACAAGGGCGGCACTAGGCCATTAAAACTAGTGCTTATATGGCCTTGAATTTTGAAAGGTCTCACTTGCATACATGTGTATATATGTATAGTACAAATTTTGAGTTTCCACAAATTATTCAAATTGAGAGAGAGAGAGAGAGAGAGAGAGAGAGAGAGAGAGAGAGAGAGAGAGAGAGGGTAAGAGGCCTCCTAAACAGGAGCTTTTCGTCCCATAAGATTATTTTTAATCATAATTCACATTCTATTTAGTAAAATACTAGAATTGTATACTCTAGAAATTAACCAGTATTTTATGAGTAATAACTTTACAATTACCAAACAAAAACTATATATGTTGGATCAAAATATTTTACATCGATATTTCAATTCTTTTTTTGAAAAGCAAAATAATAATAATAATAATAATTGAAGCATCGATACTTCCATTCTTAAAAGCTTCACACTCAAATTTTGCCTTAGGCCTCCAAAGAGGTTGGGCCGCCCGTGGTTATTAATAGGAGTAAACTCTAATCACATGATTGATTGATTTCCACACCTAATAAGAACCGAGTTTCCTTTTGTGGGAATCTTTTGCTGGATTGGCATAATATAGATGTAAAATTAGCCATTTACTCTAAGTTCATATGATCATCAGATTAATTGAAATTTCCCTTCTATTATTGAAGGGTCCTCTCAACAGTCTTTCTCTTTAAAAACTCAACGGCTTCTAGGTTCACTTATCGATCAGTCCTTTGGATTAGGCCAGGTTAAGGCACCCATCATTGTTTGCAATCACAGAGTGGTCCTGATTAATATTGCAATCTCAATGGCTGATTGGCTAATTAATTAGCCCTTGAACAGGCTAGCTTGAGGGGATCCAAGGTCCATGCCTCGCTAATTATATTTGGCCAATAACAATTATTGGTATGTAATCAAAAAGTCCAATGGGCTCCATGGCCTAGAAGACAATGATGCAAAGTTTTTGTGATGGTAAAATTGCGTAGCTCAAAACACGCGCTACACTTCTGTAGTGCACGTGCAATACAAGGTCTACGGTCACCAATCTTAGATATCATTGTCAAAAAATACAAAGAAACTGTTCAGTTGTCATCATAATCGCGGTAAACATAGACCTTTTTTACGTTCTAGCTAAGTGAAAGCTTGTATGAAACAATTGCAGAAGGGGTCCCCGGTCTACAGTGCGACCAGGAAACCTAAAGTTACGGTCTACGGTGCGGCCACAAAACCTGACGTTATGGTCGGCCAAATTGATTCCGAATTGCAAGTGGAGTGGAGTACAACTGGTGTCTCCTTTATAATCTCATGCCCATGGGTAGGGTTCAATTCCCGTAAGTACTCATTCTTCTCCTCAAGTCTCCTAGAACAGAATAAATTAGGATTAATGATATTGGAAAAAGAAAAAAAAAACGATTCCGAATTTTATACCAAACAATAGGACTGAACAATTACAGAGTAAAGTGACACCAAACGCCTAGTTTAGGAATTATTGGTGTATTCCTTAACTAACGGTAGTTAGTTTGTAACTGATCCCTTCTGATACAAGAGATGAAATTACTTCGTGCATTGGGTTTCCATAAGATCGCAAGTTTGAATTCCACAAAAATCAAACATTTCAAACATCGAGACTATTGAAGGGTTTGTCCAGTCATAACTTCAGGACCCCGCAATTAGTTAAGATACGCGCAAACTGATCCGAATTGCCGATTATCGAAAAGAAAAAAAACGTACATCTCCTCTGTGTATATGTAAAGAATGTCGGCATGGATTCTCAGGTGATGTGAGGGACAAGGGTTTGTTGGGTTCTCGAACCAGCAGTCAACTCTTCCACTGGATTGCAGAATTTGCAGTGGATGCATGATTTGTTTGCTTCCACCCCCCACCCAAAGAATTAGGAAGGGAAACCAAAAGAGATCTTTTACTTTTTTATTCCAAGAACCTTTTGGGGCTGGTGATTATTGCAAGAAATTTCAAGGTTTTCGGCTGCGAAAACGTTTGAGAAAAGGGGCCTTGAAAAGGTTGAAACTTTTGGAGCTACAAGACAGTGTCGACTGTCGACGAATGTAGACTCGCCACCAACCTCCGCTGAGAAAACTTTCCAAGATGATTCTTCCACATGACAGTTCACTCGCGCTCTCGATTCTCGCTTTGCGATCGAGCTCTCGATTATTCAAACGTTTTCACGCTCATGCTCCTGCCACCCCCTGCACGCATTATGGGACTTGGGCCTAGTCAAGCCGATCTCAAATGATTTTTACTTTTAACTCTTAATGGATTTTTAACTTGATTAGCTTGATTTCAAACTTGATTTAAGAAGTTACTCTAATTCGGACACTTTTGTTGGTACAAATAGCAACCCGGGGGAGGGGGAGAATTGGGTTTCTCAAATACAATCCAAAAATCTAGAAAGTACAAGCGAGACAGAGATTAAATCGTTGATTAGAACTATTTGGGGTCAATGACATTAATCAAAAATGCTAATCCTGTTGGGTTTTAAGGTAAAATCTTGTCGGCTACTATTAATTAATCTAAAAAAGCTTCAATTATGAGTCAAAGACTTGTAATAATTCCTTCTAATTTTATCAGTTTGTGGTGACTGATCTGATCTGATCATCATAAGGTGGAGTTGATCGAACACTGTGTGACCAACGTATGGGAAACGTCAATTACTCCTACTCCTTTTAGGGTCGGTGGAAGTTGCCGGTGTGGTGAGGAGCACAATCGTTTTAGTAGGCCCCTCTCTCTTTATGCAGAGACTCTCAAGACCAGAGAAGATTTTCTGCGCCGAGCGGTTACAACGCGTATGGTGCCTGCTCGCCGGCATCCGAGCCGTCCATTTCGATTTTGGACGGTTTGGATTTGGAGAGAAAAAAAGGAGAGAGAGTGTTGGGATGAGAGGAGAGGGAGTTTTTCAATCTGAACAGTCTAATACACTTTTGGACGATCCGGATGTGTTATTTGGGCACCACGTCGGCCCGGTGGCGTGGTACCCACCTGGCAACAAGCACGTGTGGATAACTAGTCCGATCGCGTAATGGACCTTTCTTTTTCACCAGCTGGCACGCAGTTTAGCCCATTACAGAAGTATTTAGTCTGAAGCTAATGATGTTACGCTTTTATGCTTCTGAGTTTTTTTTTTTTTTTTTTAAAAGGGAATGTGTTATACAGAGTTATATCCGAGATTAAAGGAACTTTTTTAGGCTTTTACAAAAATTAGTCTATTTCATAGAGCACTGAAAAAAAATCCAGTTGGTTTAGTTTTTTTCTCTCGAGCAATTTTGGGCTGGGATCTATTGTTTGGGTTTCAATTTAGCGGCGGCACTTCAAAATTCAGTAGTCAAATACGTTAAGTATTGCAGGGATCTATTGTTTCGACCTCATACCGTGATCTGTGCACAAAATTTGTGCAGTTAGCAGCTCTCTTTTCACAATGTGTTGTGGGACCTGTTGCCGTCATGTATTTGCACATTCATCCCAACCTATGATGGTTGAGCACAATAGAGCCCATCGCTAATTTATGTTGATATTGTTGTTTTGTTCTATTTATTTCTCATCATATCTGCCAAATACACCTTATTAGTCGATGCAGATTTACCAACACACTTGAGCGATAAACCCCAAGGGGCTGACCTTGTTTATCAAAGACGTGGGACTTAGGAGTTCGCTTGCTCCTAGGTTTCAGGCTCAAAACCTCGTAGGCGCTATATATTGACTCCTGTAACTTTGCCTTGACTATAATCAGATGTGAAAATGACGGCCAATGACATGTTTTGATTAATACCCGTCAAGAACATTTTCAACATTTACAAATGTTCTCAGTATGTCCTTAGCGGGTATTAATCATCAAAATACGTCATACCAACACGCTCGAGCGATAAACCCCAAGGGGTTGACCTTGTTTATCGAAGACGTGAGACTTAGGAGTTCGCTTTCTCCTAGGTTTCAGGTTCGAAACCTCGTAGGCGCTATATATTGACTCTTGTAACTTTGCCTTGACTATAATTAGATGTGAAAATAACGGCCAATGACATGTTTTGATTAATACCCGTCAAGAACATTTTCAACATTTACAAATGTTCTCAGTATATCCTTAACGGGTGTTAATTATCAAAATACGTCATGGACCGTCATTTTCCCTAATTAGAAGCTCCGCTAGTAAATGATGGAATTGGTCCTTCAAAAATTACTAGTCGTCAAACATGTACGTAAGTTGGCCCAAGCATCTCGCGTCTGACAAAAAGGAAAAACATGCTCGAGCAATCTTGATCGTGACTATACATTTTACAGTTTGTTCCCATATATGCATCCCAGGTTGTACTTAGTTGTCCAGATCACTTGTGGGCCTAAATGATCTAGGCAACGGTCCTAAAATTGTGCTCTTTGTTCTGATTTTGAGGCCTAAAAGGCTCTCCAAACCTTTCTTGAGCCCAATTTATACGCGGGTTAGCTAGTTTTGAAAACCCCAAATTAAGGTTTGGGCGTAGGGGTTAGAATTGGGCCGTCCCTGGTCAGGCGTAGTCAGTTATGCATCACAAGGCATTGGGCTCATCAAGATTACTTAATTAGAATACAATTTCACTGCATTTTCCCTTTCCCTTTCCATTATTTTTTCTATCTAGAATTAAACATAGCATTAGCCATAAATCTATGTTAGATCATGCATAAACTTGAGCATTTACAAGCATTCAATCGACCTGATTCTTTTTCCCCTTACAAATTCAAAACTCATAACACAATTTAACTTTGTCGCATGAATACATTAGTTGACACAACACAAGCACGATGTTATTCGAGTTAATTGGAAGTCATAGGGTACTCTCAAAAAATTTGAATCGTCCCTCTAACTATCATGAATCAGTTTTATTTCGTCACAATCTTCCCTCTCATGGAAGAGTAGATGCGACCTTTTAAGTCACTTTAGCAAATGTAATTGAACTATTGCCAAAAAAATTTAAAACGAGCTAGGATGATTGGGTTGAACATCAAAAGGTATTTTTCTAAGAGGAGGCAATGCATGATAGTTAAGTGGTTTATCAGTTCTTCTCTCGTGTGCTTGTGATCATCACACTCGAGGATTGAGCATGCACGTGAGAGGGAGTGGACCAATTCAATATATACTACTCTCTCCGTCTCCATCTGTTGGTTGCAGTTATCACTTTTTGTTGTCCTCCCAAAATCATCCCACTTCAAAATTAAATGAGCAATATTCAACCCATCCCAACCTTTTGTTGTCCTCCCAAAATCATCCCACTTAAAAAAATTAAATGAGCAATATTCAACCTGTCCCTTTTGAAATTAGTAGTACTAGAAAAGTAGTTAAAAGGTAATGATTGGAGGATAGAATGAAGTGATAAGACATGTAATAATTGTGTTCTCTTAAGAAGTTGAAATCACCAAAAAAAAAACCAACAAATAAAGACGAAGGGAGTAGTTACATGTGATGTGATACTCTAATGTCCATGGCAACAATCACCCTGAAACACTCGCTCTTTTCAAAGACAATCGATACCAAACACACCAAGAATCAATTGTGAATCCTATCTCTCATCCATACCCACCTCAAGCACGAATGCTCCATCCACAACATCTAACAAATCCAGTTGTTTTGTGGTTCAAAGTTGTCAAATCTCGTCTCAATTACTCCTATCATTTTACCGTGACTCTCTGAAGTAAGTTCTTTAGCTTGGACGAGACATTTAGGCTCCATTCGACTAAATAAGCCAACTAGCGTATCTTTTTGTTATTATTCAAATTTTTTTTCGTATTTGGTAGTTTTTCGTCAATTTTTTGGGGATTATTGCATCGTCATGGACTCATGATGAGAGGAATCTAAAAAGTAAAAAATTATGATTGAAATCCCTTTTTTTAATAAAGACAAAAAAAATTGGCTTATTGACTTATTTTTGTCTTTATCCAAAAAAATTAGGTTTCGATCGTAATTTTTTACTTTTTAGATTTTTCTTATCATGACGATGCAATAATCCCCAAAAAATTGACAATCTTTACAAACAATTACGAACAATCGTGCCATTCTTTAAATGAAAATTAATGAACAACTATTGAGATCTTTAAATTCGTATGAAAGACTTTAGTTTAAATTTTTTAAGAAGATCACGTTCTTTACCATGTTTTTTATAATATCATGATGGTGTTATAATCATTACGAATCATTCTGATTCATGTATGTTTATCTATCTAATCTAAAAGACTAAAAAAATGGGAGTTTGATATGATCACCATGACCTTCTTTATACTAAAAGAATAAAATTGATTATATGAACCTTTTTTTTTTTTGCTTTATTCATATGAAACTATAAGCTTATCTTTCACATACATAAAAGTTATTAAACATTATGTGACAAATAGTTTTACAACGTTACATCAATAATCAATATGTGGGGGCAGAGTAATTATTTAAAGGTCTTTGGGCACTGGCACATGCTACCCATCGCCCATATCCACAACACAATGCAGTAAGATTCATATACTTAATATATATTAGACCCCACGAAATTATGTGGTACATAAAAATATGGGGCACCGGAGGTCTATCCTTTCTCCTATCGCTTGTTGGATGCTTGTCAAAGTTGCTTCAAATGGAGACGAAGCCTATATTAGTTGATTTAGCTTGCTTAACCTCAAACCTTAACATTCTCTACAAGTCAAAGATGGCCTAGCTGGCCAACATATTATAAGTTGCGCCTTCACCACCACATTTGGTGCTACAAAAGTAACAAGACCACCAAATGTGGCAGTGATAGCTAGCCTGATAGGAAGTACCGAATAGTAATTTTTCCAAAAAAATATTATTATTTTTCCATTATTGTGGATTTTGTAAAATGACGAAAAATGCAGCGGTCCGAATTTCAAGGGTTCGACTGTCAAAGATTGTCGGTAAATGAAATGTTCCACGTGGTGGGCAACTATAAAATGTCAGATTCGAGCCGGCGATCCATCTGAGTTCGGATCCCCTGTTTGACCCCCTTTCGGATAGTTGCTTGTTCCATTTTTTTTGTCGTTAATCTCGCAAATCAACGGCTGATACAGGTTGAACACTTTTTACTCAAAATGACATTGTGTTGAGCAAGAAGTGCTCAAGTGCTCAGCCTATCTTAGCCGTTAATTTACGAGACCAACGATCAAGAAGGAGTCAGATAGGTCCCTGTCCAGAAGGTGGTCGGACTGGAGATCTCGTGGCATCCTATCCTATCTGTAGACTTTTTTTCTTTCGTTTTTTTTTTTTGGGGAAGAATAGGCAAGTTATTTCATTTTGAGCCCTACGGCAGTATAACGATTTCAACTCATGATACATGAATGAACCAAAACTACTAAAGTTCAGACATAGCAAGCAATTACTGTGGAAGCAGACCAACGTAAATGTTAGCAATAGAATCCAGTCAAACACTCGGTAGTAGAAGATCCCTGAAGAACCACAACTCAAACCAGATAGAGGACAGATGAAATCATCCAACAAACACGCACACATAAGTGAGAAAGCCCCACAAGAAGGGGGGGAAATCCCACACACGGGACAAACAAAGAAAAGAAAAACGAAAATTGAAAAAAAAAACCCCGATGGAGGAACCTGCCATCTGAATTCGCCGCATCGGAGCCGTCGATTTATTTTTCTGGAATCCACACCGGCGCACTAGATCGTCGGAAAAATTCACATACCTTCATTACGGAAAGTTGTGTAATTTTTGCGTAAAAAATGAAATATTACTTTTGGTTTAAATTCTTAAATTTTTTTTGCAGTAAGTTAAAAAATCAATTAAGAAATTTAATTTAATAGAATATCAGAAAAAAAGAAATGGAGTACTTACAAAAGTACTGTATATTATTATTTGAAGGAGTAGTTTTTTTTTTTTTTTTTTTCCAACTAAATTATATAGTTTGAGGTCATCAATTTTTACGTTCCTCCCTTTCCTCTAGAACCACTTTTTTTTTTTTTTTCTTTTTTTCTTCCTCTTCTGCGTTGGTTTTCTTTCTAGTATCATTATATGCGAAAAAGAAGAAAAATCTACTCATCAAAGAAAGTGTTAGAATCGATTCACTAGTGTTTTCCTGAGTTGTTACAACCTTTAAGCATTCAACCCAAAAAACAAAAACCCGTTCAGCAAGATAAAAGCTACCAATTGTAAAAGTCGCGAACCCCATCCCTCATACTTCATTTTTTCACAAAAAAAGAAAAGAAAAGAGAGAGCTCTCCTTTGTAGTTTGCAAATAATGACTCGACTACATATAACAATATGTTCGTTAGAGCATCCACACCGCCAGCTATTTTTGACAAAATTCTTTGTCATTCAAAGAATTGGCATTGTGAGTGTGGCACCCAATTTGCCATTGTTTAGATTGAGAAGGAGAGATCGAAAGAAATAGCAAAACATGGGTACAACTCCTTTGCCATTTTTATTTTATTTTTTGACAAAGTGACTAGCGCCAAAAATTGAGAATGACAATCACAAAATGTCAGTCATGGGTGTGGATGCTCTTAGTTCACCAAATGACAGACAATGAAAAAGAAAGTATAACAAAGAATGGTAGGGTGCGAAAATTATTTCTCTAAAAATATTTTCAAGAAGTAGCCGAAGTTCTTCCCACGTACCATTACCATAACCAAACCGGTAGCAATTTCCCTTGCACCAATTGACAGATACGAGCAATAGAAGAAAATCAAATACGCAAGCTAGAATTTGAAGGGAACCCCAAAGTTTTAAGCTATACGCCCACTGAGATTTTACACAATCAAGAAAGCCTAAATCAAGGCTGGCATAAAGGGAGCCAGAAGATCACGATCCAGCATGACAGCAGAGCCAGGAATCCAAATAGCGGAAAACAACGGCTCTGCATCCAAAACAGCTTCAAAGTTCAAACTTCCCTCACAACTGGGAATGGACAATTGTGGTGCATCGGTATTTAAGATGCGTAAGAGAATGTGCTTTACCAAAACAAAAATGCTAAAGGCACACCTCAATCACACCCCTCTCACATACAAGAGGCCCACTGGAATGAGCCCCACTTGTATGTGAGAGGGGTGTGGTTGAGATGAGTCAAGGAAGGTGTATCAAATGAGACAATCAGACAGTGTCCGCTTGTCAAGCAGGGTGTCTTCAACCAGATGAATTCTCCATCCAAAAGACTGCAGAGACGACACATAATACCCCACACAACAACAAAAGGGCAATGTGATCACTCAAATGTGAAAGGCTCAAGGTAGTGAATGGCATATATTATGAAGATAATGTCGCAAAACAGACTACAAGGGGAAATTACAGGGCATGACTGTGTAAACAGTTTTCTGGGGAAAAAAAGGAACTCAAATAATAAAAAAGTACATCTGACGCACAGTGGCTAGTTCAACCTAGCAAGCACTAGCAGGCAGATAGGCTTGGTTGATAGCTTATATAGAAGATACAGGAAAAGAAAGACCTTGTTCTCTCCCTAATATTGAACTTAAGAGTCGGCATTTCAATTCCCTGGAAAGAAGAATCTTGTAACATGTTCAGATTGAGTCTCAGAAAGGGTGACCAAAAGAAATAGTGCACTAGCTTGCTCTGGTCTTCATTTATGAAGGGTAATGGAAGGGGTAGGCCTGAATCATAACCTAAAATCTGGTTGCTCAACAAGCCAGAGATTTAAACTGATCTTGCCCTCCCCTACTTATGTCTTCAAGTTTTTTATATAACTGTCAAGAATCGAAGGAAGATGCTGGCCTTATCCCGTCCAGTATCATTCTGATGCATGGAGTTCGCTCAGAAAACCCTAGTTGTTCTAGTTATCTAAATGTTTCAACATTTGCAGGACTGATATAAGAGAAACTACATTTCCAACAGAAAATGTATATCTTACATATATTATCGACACACACACAAATATATACACAAATAGATGTAGAATGCCAAAGAAATAGCCTAAAATTCTTTAACACTTTGCACTATAAAATTTTGTTTCCCTTCATTCTCTTTTTTTTTTTTCTTTAAAAGTTCACCCATAACTATCACGATGTGTAGGTCACTACAAGAAAAATGGTCATTCCCGGCATTTTTATTACCGGCATTTTACTTAATGCCGGAAAATCCATTATTACCGGCATTTCAAGAAATGCCGGAAAAAAATAATTATTACCGGCATTTGTTTAAAAAAATGCCGGCAAAAGTCGATTTTTTCCGCCAAAATAATACCGTTAAACTATTACCGGCATTTGTTGAAAAAAATGCCGGGAATACTCTCCGTATAATATAAATATTTTTCTTTGTGCAAGGGGACTCAATATGGTGGCTAGCCTAGATGGTAGTCCCCAACGCGCGCGAGCCGAAGGTCTTGAGTTCGAATCTTGGGGAGGACAATTTCCCCACAAAATTTGCGTGCCACGTGGGCGCCACTCAAGTGCCACGTGGCATTTTGTCTTATATGTTATAGTTTTTCCCGGCATTTGTACAAATGCCGCAAATGAGTACACTATTCCCGGCATTTATAGAGACCTTTCCCGGCATTTGTACTTTTACCGACACTCTCCTAGACGGCATATGTAATAAATGCCGGTAATACCTAACAAATGCCAGTAATACTCTTTACCGGCATTTTTTTTAACTTTTAGCGGCATTTATAAAATGCCGGGAAAAGCAAAATTTCTTGTAGTGGGTAAGAGTTGACACTAATGAAATTAATAAATACGACCAGTGTTCTAAAAGCCACTAGGTGGTAGTTGGGCGGCGACCAACCGCCTTGCAATTAAGTTTTTGTTTTTAGAGTCCAGACCATAGGCACCCGCCTAGTGCGTAAACATACTGCCTAGGTATCATGGTGGCAACCCGCCGCCTAGCGCCTAGGCCGCCTTTTAAAACACTCTATACGATATGAGTTTAAATTGGCTACTTTGTGATTCAACCTCATAAACTAACGAGAATAGCTAGGAAGCAATAGTTACCTCAACTAATCAAGGAATCTATCACCTTCTTGTAAATGGCAGGTCATACTTCTTTCCTGCAATACACATGATCAAAAAATTATCCCACCTTGTCTTTTATGTAATAACTGAAGATCGAATTGTTAGCATTTGATCAAAAGAGAGCTTACTTTCTCTTTCTTCGATCAACCCCACTAGTCCTCGGGTCATTCTTTGGCAGAGCAGATCCATGGGATCAAATGGCATACTGCATAGGAGATAAAGCAGGAGAAGGAGCAGGTTGAGGAGGAGGGACAGCAGATACAGGAATGGTCGAAGTGTTGGTAATTTATTTTAATCAACGGGTATCTGTAATCTTAACGTGGGGAGATTAATAAGTATTTAATATCATGGAGCTCGTAATATAATTGAGATAAGAACGGGAGTGCAATTATAATTCTGTAGTGGGGTGAATTATAATTAGTGAAATAAGAAATAGAATCCTGGTGGGATTAAGTTTTCTTATTTACACTGGGAGCCCAGACTTATTACTCCTTAGGTCCCTATCGTAACCCTATATATACACGTTATGCTCTCTAGGTCAGATTGAGGTTTTTCTATTATTCAGTAAATAGAGGCAGACTTAGAGAGAGCAAACAGATCGCGAAAGAGTCCACACTAAGTTCGCGTTCTAGACATGCAGGGAATACGATAGAAGATCGTAAGGTACAATCGAGCAGTATTCGTGGTTTATAGCAAGGCGTGCTATAACAAGTTCAACCAGCGTTCGTGTCGCAGGGAGTTATGGTAAAACCCTAATTCCGCTTTGTAAGGTTTTTATTTTTGTTGTCTAATCTGTACGCGTCATTACTGGGTCTTGGGGATTCGGTTTCCCAACACGAAGGTGGTATGGGAGGTGGAGGTGGATTCGGTTTCCCAACACGAAGGTGGTATGGGAGGTGGAGGTGGGGTAGAAGCAGGGGGTGCAGCAACAGGTTCAGGAGGGGGTTTTGGTAAAATATGCTTCATGCGATTGTTCCTGTAGTTCTTCCAATAATAGAATTGCTGCCTGTGGGCCAATTCCTAGCATTTCCAACAGATGCAAAGTAGCATTTGAGCCAATCCAAGGATAGAACTATCGATATCTTTCTATTAAATAGAAAATAAGCCTGTCATATAATGACCAAGAAGAGACCTCATCTTCCCCTCTTCGGTCCTGCAACTAATGCATCTATTGTAAAACTAAGCTATGAATACATACTCTTATGTATTAATCACGCAGATGGTGATATTTTCTTTTACTTTTTGTGGGTTGGAATCCGAATCATTGTACTTTCGATGAATGGGGAAGGCCTCCAGAGAAATACATACATAATACTAATGCAGTACGAGGAGAAAATTAAGCAATAGAAGTAGTCAGTTAAAGAATCACTACCCCTCATAGTACTTTAACAGCTCATCTTTATTGGTTTTTTAAAGCCTGGTCAGTCGGAAAATCACCATGAAAAATTCAATCAACACAGCATGCTCTTTCTTGAGACCGTAATTACTAATTAGTAGTGAATTATGAACAAAAACCAATAGAACCTAAAGTAGCATTGGAAAAAGGGAAAATTTCAAAATAGCACTTGACCTTTCACATAAATCACGCATAGGCACATGACCTTTTAATATTATCAAAGAAATACCTGACTTATTTAAAAACACATCAATTTTCCACCGGCCGTTAACTTTCTATCAGAAAAAACAGACGGAAATGCTGAAATGGCATACACCTGGCCATTTGGAGGGAAACAAATATGCATTTTGGAGGAAAAACGCACTACTCTACTGATTTCTCCCTCCAAAATTTACCTGTGGGGCCATGGAGTTCCAATAACAACTATTTTTACTTTTTCTATAACTTTTAGTTTAGTTTTTCTTTTTTCTTTTTTTTCACGTTTGTTAGTTTTGCGCCAACCTTTTGTAACTTATTGATTCGTCTCGACAAGACGTATAAGAAAAGTATTTTTTTTTACTTTTACCCAAATATTTTAGGAAATAACCACTTTAAGTAAAAAAAAAAAAAAAAAGAGGACCATTTCCCAAAATATTTGGGCAAATATATAACATTTTTTACTTTTCTAATTCTTCTTGACCAGACGAATCAGAAAACAAGAAAAGTGAGGCGCAAAACTAAGAAATATGATTTTGTTTTAATAAGAATAAAATTAAAAGTTATAGAAAAAGTTAAGTGGAATGGAGATGTCCCAAAATCCCCAAACGTCTCATTTTTCTCCTTTATTTGCCTCACACCATCTCACGCTCTGCCAAAAAAATGGCACATAAATTTAATCCCTAAAATGTGCAATAACCAGTTCATCATAAACAAACAGTTACAATAACCGAGATGAAGTCTTATAAGCATTACTCCCATAACAAACCATTAGAACTCCATGGCGCCTCAAGTGGGTTTTGGCAGAAGAAAGCAATAGAGTAATGTGTTTTTTACCCAAAATGTATATTGGTTTATCTCCAAATGGCCAGATGTAGGCCATTTTAGCATTTTCGTCTATTTTTGATTAAAATGTTAATGGCGGGTGAAAAATTGATGGGTTTTTAAATATGTCAGGTGTTTTTTTAAAAATATTAAAATGTCAAATGTTTATGTGTGATTTGTGTGAAAGGTCAAATGCTATTTTGAAAGTTTTCAAATATCAAGTTAATAAAAAAGTAAATAAATCAAGTTCCGCAAAAGCGAACTCTCTTAGCAATTTTCAAATGTGAGGTCATTAACTATTTAGGCTCCGTTCCAGAAACCTTCTTAAAAAATAAGCAGCTTATTTCACATTTTCAAACTCAAAAATAAGATAAATAAAAAATAATTTTTCAATTTTTTTTACATCGTATAAAAGATCTCAATGAGATCTTTCAAACAAGATCCATAATGCATATTTTTAGATTTCAATAAACCCCTTATTTTTGAGTTTGAAATTGCCTTCTTAAAAAATAAGGGCTTATTTTGAGTTCCGGAACACACCCTAATTCATAATTTTAAAAGAACGACAGCATTAGTTAGTCATGAAAAGATGTTTCGGTAGGACAAAAACACGATCTATGAACCAATATATTTTAGAGTAAGTCTATGGGCACAGAAAAAATTGGTACAGATTTTGTACATAGATTTTCATGGGGCCCACTACGGATCCTACACAAATGATCCGAGCCGATCATTAAATGTAAAAATATTTTTTCAATGGCTCTTGCAAAAATTCAGCTCAATTCGCTACTTATAGGTGTTCAATCCAATCATCTAATTTTTTATTTAGATTTCAGGATATGAAAAAGTTAGATGATTGGATCAAATATCTATAAGTATCGGATTGAGTTGAATTTTTGCGAGGGCCCTTGAAAAAATATTTTACATTTAGTGAACAGCTCGGATCATTTGTGTGGGACTCGTAGTGGGCCCCATGGAAAATCTATGTACAAAATCTGTACCAATTTTTCTGTACCCATAGACTTTCTGTATATTTTAGTGGAACTGAGATTGCCTAAACTAACGGTTTGTTTGGTAGCTATGAAAAAATAAAGAAAAGAAAAGGAAAGGAAAGGAAAATAAAATTCCTTGTTTTTGTTTTGAGAGAAAAAAGAGAAGAAAATAATCAAATAGGCTTATGAACAGTAAAAATCTTTGTTCTCAACCAAATTCGGATTCTCTCCTCTTCAAAACCATATTCGGAGGCCGAACTTCGGAAGCAGAGTCTCTCTCTCTCTCTCTCTCGTCTCACCCCTGCCCAGCCTCTGCCTCTGCCTCTGCCGCCGCCAACGCCACCGCCTATGAGCAGCAGAACCAAAAACTTCCGCCGCCGTGCGGACGACGAAGACAACGACGACGACACACCCAATGGCACTGTTCCCCCCTCGACCTCCTCCACCAGAACATCAAAATCCACCGCCACCACCAAACCCAAAAAGCCCACAATCCCCCACCACCAAGCCCCCAAAAAACTCCTCAGCTTCGCCCAAGACGACGACGGAGACGAAGACGACTCCCCCGTCTCCCGTCCCCTCTCCAAATCCAAACCCTCCTCCTCCTCTTCTTCCTCTTCTCGCCTCAACAAGAACAACAAACCCTCCTCCTCTTCCCACAAGCACACCTCCTCCAAAGATCGCCCGCCCCCTCCCCCCTCCAACGTCCAACCCCTCTCCGGCACCTACACCCCCGAAGCCCTCCTCGAGCTCCGTAAAAACACCAGAACCCTAGTCCCCTCCTCCTCCTCCCACCACCGCCCTCCCCCCTCCGAACCCGTCGTCCTCTTGAAAGGCCTCGTCAAGCCAGTTTCCGAAACCCTAAAACAAGCCGACGAATTGGACCGCGACGACGACGACCGAGAAGAAGAAGCAACCACGGCCCGATTGGCCGGGATAGGGCTGGGGAATTCGTTCCCCGATCAAGCGACGATAAATGCGATCCGAGCCAGGAGGGAGCGGCAGCGGCAGTCGCGGGCTGCCGCGCCAGATTTTATATCCTTGGACGGGGGGAGTAATCACGGGGAGGCGGAGGGGTTGAGCGACGAGGAGCCCGAGTTTCGCGGGAGGATAGGGTTTTTCGGGGATAGAATCGAGAAGAAGAAGGGTGTATTTGATAACGATGATGGTGTTGGTGAGAGGGTTGTGGCCATGGAGGGTGTTGGGTTTAGGAAGGAAGTTGTTGATGAGGAAGAGGAGGATAAGATTTGGGAGGAAGAGCAGTTTAGGAAAGGGTTAGGGAAGAGAATGGATGAGGCTTCATCTAGTGGTGGTAGGGTGGTAGGGACTAGTAGTAATAGTGTGGCTTTGCCAGTTGTAGCTCAGAGCATTATTCCGCAACAAAAGTATGCGTACGCTCCTGCAGTAGCTTCGTATCCTTCGGTCCCGAGCATTGGAGGAGTGGTTGGTGGATTGCCAGGATTGGAAGTGATGTCCATACCTCAGCAGGCTGAGGTTGCGAAGAAAGCTTTGCACGACAACCTTAAGAGGATGAAGGTATGCCTTGGAAAATTCACTTCTTTAACGTACTTTGTAGTTCTATGGAATGGTATGAGGTGTTGATGCCGTTGTTGTGTGAAATTAAGTATATAAAGTCTAACTCATGAAGGGAAAAGAACAAGAAATTGCATTGAGGGAGCGATAATGACACAACGAAAGAACAGAAATAACTGTTGCCCCTTACAAGTGTTGGCTGAGATATTGCATTACTGAGAAATGAATTAGACAAGTACTGCCTTTTGTTTTTGTGCCTCATATTTGTATGCTGGAAAACTGACTTTGCACAGCTTGGAAATGGTATCTGGTCGTTCTTATGTTAAGTATATTTGTTGATTAGCATTGTACAACCCATCCCTATCACAAAGCATGATTTAGGTGGCATTGTGGTTAGTTTAGTGTGGTGTGCTGTATGCTCGTACTGTTGAACAACTTAATGGTATGCGTAGAAGTAGTTTTCAAAGTTTCTTCTGACCAACTTTTCTATGAAGTGCTTGTGATGCAAATGATCCAGATGAAAGGTCGTTGTATGAGCTCTAGTTTCAATAGTATTCCCTTTCACAGAAAACATGGTTATAGGCACCCTTTTGTTTCTTCATTGGCTGGAATATCATGTGATTTTCTTATCCATATTCATCTCCATGTAAAAATGGATGTGGCATCACGAAATTCAATTGGCCAAATGTGAACTCATTAGAGACGTTTTGCTCAGATGGGTCGGTGCTCCGATCAGCTTTGCTGGTTTGGTGCTGTGGTCCGGTGGCGTGGTGGCTACAAGTTGGAGAAGTCCGTGGCACGGCGTTTGGGTCACAGGCCTCACAGGCTCACAGCCGGTCTGGATAGGGGGGATGGCTGTAGGGTTTCTTTTTCTTTTCCTCTGTATTTTAGGTGCTGGGCTTGGCCCAATAGGTGTTGTGGGCTTGGCCATTTGGTGTTATGAGCTTGTCCCAACGGGTGTTTCGTTGGTTGGCTTCTTGCCAATCTCGTTTTTGGGTCTCAAATTCTTGGATCCTTGCTCCGTTACTTTTTGTAACAACTTAAAAGATTATAAAAAAAAAAACTTTTTCGCCGAGGAAAAAAAAAAAGCATCCTTTTGCTGTTCTTGATAAAAATTGTTTGATCATCTCGTTTGTGTGCCAAGTACTTTTGTAGTTATTCCTTTTACAGCTGTTTTCGTTTGTATTTTATCTGTCCACATGACCTCTTCTGGATTACTTCTTATTTATCTTATGTCTTTGCATCATTAGACAATTAGTGGTGCACAGAAATGTATTGCATGTTTTTAATTAACTGATGCCAGTGTTTTTCATGTTTATTTGTCTCCTTATCAGGATTCCCATGGCAGAACCATGGCATCATTGGATAGGAATGATGAGAACTTGGCCACCTCGCTGTTGAAAGTCACTGCTCTTGAGAAATCTCTATCTGCTGCTGGTGAGAGGTTCATCTTTATGCAAAAGCTTCGTGACTTTGTTTCTGTTATATGTGACTTTTTGCAGGTACGAATTAATCTGATTTTTGGGTTGCTTCCTTTTGTAGCTATTTTGATTATTTTCACAATAGATGATGTATGGAGAGCTGTATCTTTTTTGTACTCCTGATTTTTCTCTTGAAATATCTGTCTGCTGCAGGAGTAACACGAATGGACAATCATAATTCCTGTTTTATTTTGTCGAAATATCTGTCTGATGCTGTGGTAGTAGTTTTAACATAAGTTGGGTTCAATTTCGTATGTCAAGTCTGTTAGCCTAAAAGTTGCTTAGGGACCTTCTATCCTGATGGAATTAGAATGTTTTCCAGTAACAATGCTGAATGTGTAAGTTTTAGAAAGTCTTAAGAGTTCCTTTAGGTTTTGTAGCATTCATAAAAGTGGTGGCTTGTTATAGAAAAGGATGGGAGTTTATTGAATGTTTTTTCTTGATTGATCAATTACTTTGTCCCTCTGCTGTTGAGCGTTGATTTCCATATGTTCTTCATAGTCCCCTGAGGAGAAAAGCCTTTCTCTTGTCCCCTCTCCTCTCTTTTTTCTTTTTTTCTGTTTTTGTGTGTTTAATCCTCTTTTAGTGTGCTGTTTATAACTTTTTTCATTATTAATATAAACCCATTGTTAGAACATTTTAGAAAGTTTGCATCATAGCTGATGTTACAGGTTTTAGTGAGCATGGATTAGGCATTGTGAATGCTAGTATTGTAGTTGGTGTGGGTCAAGAGGGTAATATTAGGGGGACGGAAATTTGAGGAGAAAACCCTAAGGACAAATCATGGCCAATGAAAAACCTTCAGCCTCTTTGTTTATATTGTTGAGAGGGACCCCCAAAACCAACCTTATCTATACAGTTATAGAGGATGGACTATACAACATCAAACCAAAACCCAAAACCAAGACCAACCAGAATACTTGCTCTGATATAGCGTGAAAGTAAAGTGCTAGTATCATTTTCCATTGCCATTCAAGAAAAAGGGAGTGTAAAACTTGACTTGAGGATAAATAGCCTTTTATCTAAAATATTTGAACTAAATGATTGTACGCCAATCTATGCTATGAGTCAACAAACCCATGTTGGTTGAAAAAACAAATACCTCTGTTATTGGTAGAGGTGCCGATCCTACATCGATCAGGAAGCTACCTTGTTTCCGGTGTATATTAATGTACAATAGCTGACAACAGCAGTGATGGCTTGTTCACTGTTGGACAGTGAACCTGTGGTTGGAGGGACCAGAATGTTTTGGTCTATATACGAAAAGACGAAAGCAGAGATAGGTTGATCACCGTGAGATGGTGAACCCTTGTATGGAAGGGCCAGACTGATTGTCCATAAAAGATCCAGAACCCCAATTACTGCTCAGATTTTTCAACTTCGCAAGAGCCATGGCCCCCCTCCTCTCGTCCTCCCCTGCACATCAATGCTCTTAAGCAGCTGCTTCTGTGGCCAATCTTTTGTGATTTGCTATGTGAGCGCTGGTTTGGTGTTCATGGTCGGTGTCTGTTCCCATACAACAGTGCTAACATCTCCTGTAAAAGGATGTCTGTATCCATTTGGTTCTTAAGATACATGGTTCTTGGAAAATCTTTGACTATGATGCTTTTTTTTGTTCATTCCCCTGACCCACCGTTCTGAAAGTTTGCAACGCCTTGGGGCAATATTAAAAACCGACACACGTAAGGTGCAACTTTATTACAAGACTGAAAAGGAAAATTAGTGACAGTTCGTGAAAGTTCTAGTGTTTTGATTTTCTTGCCGTTGTATTTGCAGCTTCTTTTGCCCAAATGATATGTTAAAGCCCATGAATGGTCCTTGCTTCTTGTTCTATTCTAAATTGTAATGTTGGTTTCACTTTTTCAGCATAAAGCTCCTTTTATAGAGGAACTTGAAGAGCAGATGCAGAAACTAAATGAAGATCGTGCAGCAACAATCTTGAAAAGACGATCTTCTGATAATGATGATGAAATGCTTGAATTGGAAGCAGCTATAAATGCAGCAATGTCAGTATTCAGTAAAGGTGGTGGCAGTGCTGCTATGATTGAAGTGGCTACAAGGGAAGCTAAGGCTGCATCTGCAGCAACAAAAGAACAGAGAAATCTTCCAGTGGAGCTAGATGAATTTGGTAGAGATACAAACCTGCAGAAACGGATGGATATGACTAGAAGAGCTGACGTACGACGGACCAGAACAGCTCGATCAGATGCTAAAAGACTATCGTCCATGGGAATTGATGGTCCCTATCAGCAAATAGAAGGGGAATCAAGTACTGATGAGAGTGATAGTGAGACTGCTGCATATGAGTCAAACCGTGATTTGTTGCTTCAGACTGCGGAACAGGTTTTCAGTGATGCAGCTGAGGAATATTCTCAACTTGCTGTGGTTATAGAAAGGTTTGATAGTTGGAAAAAGGATTATCCTTCAAGTTACCGCGATGCTTATATGTCACTAAGTGTACCTGCTATCTTCTCTCCATATGTAAGATTGGAGCTTCTAAAGTGGGACCCACTTCATGAAGATACGGACTTCATTGATATGAATTGGTTAGTAGCCTCTGCCCTAGTTTCAGATAAACCAAGCATGAATCTTAATAAACCAAGCATGAATCTTTGTTCAAGGATAACAGGCGAGAGGTGAACATTAACATCTCTTTATCCTAGCTGCAATGTTTTTTTCACGTAGTTAGTCAGTAAGGTACATCGCCTAGTATCTACGAATGCGATTAAAATCTAACTCCTATGTCCAAGGACACGGGGATACCGGAAAAAACGTCATTGATATTATTTTGTTATTTTCTAAGGAGAACTTGTGTTTACAAGGTGAGCATTTGCATGAATGTATGGGAGTGCTCTGGATAGTTATACAGTGAATGTGTAGTACTGGGCACGCTTGCTGGGTGAGTGGACAACTGCAGACTCGGATACAAATCATACACTTACCCTGGATTGTCTGGTATTTTGTGCTTCACACATTTAAAAGAGTCCACATAACAGAGTGCATATGGAGCGTGGACACTTTTATTTTGAAGCAATTATGTATAGATGGGATTTTTTACTTTGATTATTGTATGGACATGCTAGATATTTACCTTTCATGCCTGTTGTGGCCAACTCTTCATACATTTTGAAGGGGCCCCTTAAATTGTTAACTGCAAATATGTTGCTTCCTATTTCCTTTTAGTCATCTGATACTAAATTTATCTTTTGCAATTTGCCAGGCATTCGTTGCTTTACAGTTATGGTATTGAAGATGAAAATGACATCAGCCCTGATGATGATGATGCTAACCTTGTTCCTCAACTAGTGGAGAAAGTTGCAGTTCCTATTTTGCATCATGAGATAGCTCACTGTTGGGATATGCTGAGTACCCATGAGACGAGGAATGCTGTCTTGGCCACCGAGTTGGTCGTCAGATATGTTCCTGCGTCTAGCGAGTCTCTCATTGAATTAGTAGCAGTTCTTCATGACCGTCTAGCTGATGCTATTGCTGACCTTGTGGTATGTATACAAAGCTATTACACCAACCATATCAAACTTGCTTTTTTAATTTCTACTTCTGTGGAACTATATTTGATTGGGGTAGTTGGGATGGAATATAGAACAGATATTTTTGGGGAAAATACTGAAAAGGTTTTGAGGTTTTCCATTTCCCTCCTTTCTTTCCGAGAGAAACTCTTGGTGAACCTCTAGGAGATTTCAGATTTCTTATGAACACTTGGGGTACTGGTGACATGTTTCCTGTTATTAGTTTTTCCATTTTTTGAGTGAGTGTTTTCCTTTTATCTTTTTTCACCTTTTATGCTCTTGAGCCATTTTCAGCAGTACAATTTAGTTTTGCTGCTTCTGCTTCCCTTATGAGAACCTCACCCATTCAACAAGGGAGTGGAGTGGCTGTTGATCGTTACCTTTTTGTTGTAATTATTCGTCAGTTCATCGAATAGATTTAATTCATAGGTCCCAACTTGGAGCCCACTTGTACTGAAGGCTGTGCCGAATGCTGCACGGGTGGCAGCATATAGGTTTGGCAGAGCTGTTCGTTTGATGAGGAACATATGCATGTGGAACAAGATTATTGCATTGCCTGTTCTCGATAGGCTTGTTCTTGATGACCTTTTGAGTGGAAAAGTTCTTCCACATCTTCGAAGCATCCAATCAAATGTTCATGATGCAGTCACGAGAACCGAAAGGGTAATTGCTTCCTTATGTGGAGTATGGGCAGGTCCAAGCGCCGCTGGGCAGCGCAGGTACATTTATTATGGTAGTTCATACTCTTGGCTTTTTATAGTTAGTTGTTTATAAGTTAAGGACAGGATTGGCTACTTTTCATGCGTCATGCAGTTATAAGCTCTAGTTAATAACCGCCAGGGGTCGATCAGTTGGTTAGTGACCACAATTTAGTGGAGGTTACGTGTTCAACTCCTTGAGGCTATCTGCTTCAACAGGTTTCCTGCTTGGCTTTGATTCTGTGTGCGATTGTGCATATGTAGACCCGGGGTTTGACCCAAGTGGGTCCCATGTCGTGAAAAGGAAAAATCTAAGCAATGATATTTGCAAATTTTAGCTTGTGCAATTAGTGCTTGATCCTGGCTTATATCAGTTCTCTGCCTTGTACAAGGCATCCCTCAAATTGAATGTGCGCTTCCTAATCTGTTGGAGTTAGATGGTATTGGTCACTGATGTTTGAGTGTTGTGGAGCAACTGATTGGTAGAAAACTGGAAACATTTAATGATTGAATGTATAACCCAATCAACAAAATCCTTGACCCTAAAAAACCCCAACAAATGAATTAGGGTCATCTTTCATTAGAGCATAGGCTTTAGCATCCAACTATCTTCTTGTTCACGTATTAGATTGCTTATTGTGTCCTTACTGATGTTTGGCACATTTTAATGCCGACCCAATTCAATTCTGTCTCATCTCAAACTGCTTGGTGTCCTTGAAATAGGAAAAATATCCAGTTCTGAATTCACGAGATGGGTTTCCTGTAATGTGTTATTTTACTCTGCAGGCATATACTGCCGTAGGTTGGCAATTGGATACTTTCTGCACATGCTGCTTTTTTCTTTTTTCCGCATAGCTCGATTAGGAACTCTTTTCTCTAATTTTTCTTATTGGTGTGCAGCCCAAAATTGCAGCCACTGGTGGACTACTTGCTGACACTAGAGAGGACACTGCAGAAAAAGCATGTTTCAGGGGTGAGCGAGGGCGAGACTAGTGGACTTGCTCGTCGATTGAAGAAGATGCTGGTTGAGCTCAATGAATACGACCATGCCAGGGCAATATCTAGAACCTTCAATCTCAAGGAGGCACTATAATCTCTCTCTCTCTCTCTCTCTCTCTCTCTCTCTCTCTCCCGGTGATGCCGCTTCTAGAACTCTGATTCGTTATTGTAATCGTCTGGAACACGGTACATGATTGGGATAGGAATCCAATAATTAGTAAAATTGTGTTATTGCTTGGCAGTCATTTTCCCCTTTTGCTATGTGTTGATTATAGATTTATTTAGCGTTTCTTTGGGAACGAGACAAGGTAATGGATATTTGGGTCCTGGTTTTTTGTTAGGAGATGGGTGGCCTAACCATGAGTATCCAAATATGGATACCCGTAGTATCTTAAGATAGAGAGTGAAGAAGATGCTTTAGAGCTGTTTTCTAACGAATAGAATTTGCTTTTATATTGAATTCGTCATTGTTTTCTTTATAACTAAATGTTTGGACTAGCTTGCATGTATCTTGATTTCTTTTACAGGGATGTAAGAATTACCGATTAAACGGTTCAAACCGTTGTTACCAAACCAAATCGAACGAACCGAACTGCTTATATCCCTACATACAATTTTAAGTACCCTCGGATCCTACGATTTTCTTCTAGAGGTCTCTTGCTATTGATGCTTAATTGCATATCTTGGTGGAGATAACTTTTTTTTTTTTTTAACAATGCCTTTTTGGGGTTTATCACTTAATCATTCATACATTGATTGGACACAAATGGTATTATCGGTTAAGGTTTTTGGTCAAACGATATACATCAATGGATTAGTATTGTGAGATGTTCGAGAGGGGAAAGAGGAGGGCTCGAACCCATTCCAAATGTGTGCATCAACCGAACTTCATTCACCCCTGCCCGTAAAGGTTGAATACTGCTCGAGTGTTATGTTACCTGAAGAAGTGGACCATTTATGTAAAGTTCAAATTGATAAACTGAACCGACCAAATAGCCTAAATACAATGTGCGTCGTTGCGGTTTGTTGATAGTATCAGTTGGCTTTGGTATTCAATAATTAAAAATTGATTAAATCGGTTTGGTTTATTTTTCCCATAAAAACCGACTAAACCTCACCGAACCTCTTGCATTCCCACTTAGGCTTAGTTTGGGCGGTTGGTTAGTGTGCTTTTTATACAATTGCTCATGGACGCCTATTGGGGATGGATCGTACAGAAAAATATTTATTGTGAATTTCTTAATTCCGGTATGAATGGCCTATATTTTATTGGACGGAGAAAAAATTAGCTAAAATGCGCATAAACGGTTCTCAACCACCCCACACCGTCATACCAGAACAGAGAAACAAACACCCACTTTATCTGCCGCCCGCATAAATTCCCACCCCTTGTTCAGTCTGGGTAACCAAGCACGCGAAACCAAACACCGGGGAATCAAATACCCTTCTCCTTTGCTCGGCTCACACTTCATTCACTCCTTCCATCACTTCGAACAAAACCCTCTTTATTCTCTCTCTCTCTCTCTCTTTCTCTCATCGATTCTATCAGAACATCTACTATACGTATACGTATCGACGCTACAACTGACAGAGGAGAGAGACGGTTATATATATTCATATTGATAGAGAGAGAAACAGATGGAGATGGTTAGGATAATTCCCATGGCGTCATCCATCCGACCGTCTCTCTCTTCCTTCAGGTCTTGCGTTTCTCGATTCGGCGTCTCTCTCTCCTCCTGTAATTCCTCTCGCCGGCCCAGTTTCCTTCATCTCGGCAGTGGTAAGAGTCAAGGAATAGTTCTCCCATTTTTTTTCGGATTTTGACTGTGTAACACTTAAATTGGATGTGTTGGTTCTTAGATTGATTTTGTTCAACGTTTTGGAGTATTGACTTGTGAGTTTGAGTAGTGAGTTTTTCAAGATAGTGAGGTTAATATAGTTTAAGCTTAGTTTGTTTACATAGCAAGTCGATTTCAAATGAGCTTTTAACGAGCCAAACACGAGTCGTAGCTTGGTTCTTGTAACGACTTTACTTAAGAGATTCGAATTTTGATTGGGTTATTAGTTGGAGGTGATAATCCCTATCATTTGTAGTATTCAAATGATGTTTATTTTCGCTCATATATTTATCTGACATGCTTGAACTGTTGTTTGACTTATTTTACTTTGTGTGTTTAGTGTTTACTCAATTTGCTTTTCAGATTCAAATTTTCATTGGGTTTGGGTAACTACTGAGAGGTGTTAACTAACTCCTATTTGGAGGTTGCTCGGGTTCTTGTTTTACGTATATATGACATGTATCTCAGATGCTGTTGTTCTGCAAATTCCGGAACTTCATTTTATGTTTTCCTCTGTGTGTTTGCTCTATTTGTCTTTTTGTTCGATTTTGATTGGGTGACAATTTGGATGGGTTAGTTTGGAGCACGCAGTGTTCTTAAAGGCGCTCGGTGCTAGTCGGGTGGCGACCCACCGCCAAGTGCCTATCCGCCTAGGCGGCCACCTAGAGATTCTATGTTTTTTTTTCTTCTATGAATTTCTTGTGGAATAAATTCTGGATGTGATAAAATAAGTTTTGGAATTAATGTCTCTCCAAACTCGGTCTTTACATCAATATAATTTGCATTTTGATTGTCCTCAAAAAAAACAGAGTTTCCGCCTAGCCAGCCTAGCTACCTAGGCGGCCGCCAAGCTCTGCCTAATCTCCCTGGCCGCCTAATGAACTGCCGAGGGCTATAATTGTGGCGCGGGCCGCCGCCGAGCGCCTACACAGCCATTTAGAACCCTGGAGCAGGGATAAAGGAGGTTACGTATCGTATCAGTCGTTACTTAAATGGATGGTGGACCTCCAATCTGTTATTTTTACATACATATAGGCCAATATTGTCCGATATCAACCGATATATGGCCGTTATCACTGATACCATTACGTATCCCAAATTCTGAAACCACGATTTAAAACCCTAGTTTGGAGTATTTGGAGGTTGGTTGGTTTTGTGCGCATATGTATGTTGTGTTTCAAATGCTGTTTGGATAGGGACACTATTTGCTGGTACTTTTCCTATTTGATTGAGAGTGTCGCATATTGGTACGCCTATTTGATGACTAGTATAAACAGGAGGTTTTGTTTATTGAAGTTGTTATCGTTTTCATGGGTTAGCAACTTTGCAAATCACAAACTAGTTGGTATCGTGTCTTCAGGTGTTTGTGCCGGAAGAATCTATTGTCCTGGTGGGTTCATATATGCGTTCCTTATCTGCTTTTATTTCAGCCTTACTGATTCAAAATGTTTTGCAGTGGTTCAACAATCACAGCTTTTCAGCGTAAAAGCTTCGAAGTTGTTTAGAGTGGAGGGAAGTAACATGGCAGTTCGTGCAGCTGGAAATATGGCACAAGCCAGCACTTCTATTACCCAGGAAGAGGCCCTAGAGTGGGTCAAAAAGGACAATAGAAGAATGCTCCATGTTGTTTATCGGGTTGGGGATTTGGAGAGGACAATTAAGTACATTTCTTCTATACATCATAGCATGATTGGTGGTCTTGTAGGTAGTTAGTCTTCTGATCGGTTATAATGTTTTTCAAATTAAACTCTACCGTTGGCTGCAGATTCTACACTGAATGCTTGGGGATGAAGCTGTTGCGAAAACGTGATATACCGGAGGAGAGATACACAAATGCCTTTCTTGGATATGGGCCAGAAGATTCCCACTTTGTTATAGAACTCACATACAGTAAAACAGCTGAAAACTTCTTTGTTTGTTTACATTTTTCTTCATAAGGAACTAATATCAACACTCTGGAGAGTAACTTCATTATGCACCTCAGTATTTGCTTGTGAGCTTAGTGTAAATCTCTGTTCGTTAAAGTGACGTGTTTTGTTCTGTGTTAATTTTGCTGCCAGATTATGGAGTTGACAAGTATGATATTGGAACTGGTTTTGGCCATTTTGGTATTGCAGTTGAAGATGTAAGTTTCTATTGGAAATTTCTTGCTGACATGTTTAGTATCTAATTGTACCCAATCACTCCTGGTTGATGTCGATTGTTACAACTTTCTTATTAGTATTTTCAGTCACTTGCTTAAACGTTACTCATGATGGCAAATACATTGCTTGAATTTTTATTTGATCAGCCAAGTGTACATTGCTTGGTGATGCAATTATTTCAACGCTTTTCTGCTTATGGATTTATTGTTACGCTAATCTAGGAGTTTTTCATGGATAATATCACCTGTTTAACCCCCAGAGTTAGATGTGAGACCGTAGGTTGTTTCTTTTTTTTAAGCAGTCCTCTAAATTTTATTTCATGGTAACCAGTTTTCGCTTATATATGTGCATTTTGCTGCTCTGTATTTTCATGGATCGATCTGAATATTGGCAACATCTTTGTCTTTGATTTGTGGCCATCCTTGTAGCTCTTGCATAACATTAATGACACTTCTTCTGCCTTCTCTCAAAATTCATGATCTTGGACTTTGACAGTCAATGTTGCAACTTGCAAGAAAACTGATCAGTTAATGTTGTTTGATGGAACTTGTTCTCTGAAACTAGATATGAATTCACCCTATATGATGTTGAAGCCCTGAGCAAGTGATGTTGGTGTGAATAGGTTGCGAAAACTGTGGATCTCATAAAGGCCAAAGGTGGGAAAGTTACCAGGGAACCTGGTCCTGTCAAAGGTTGCAGCACAGTGATTGCATTCATTGAAGATCCTGATGGTTATAAGTTTGAACTGCTTGAGAGGGGTCCTACACCTGAGCCCCTCTGCCAATTGATGCTTCGAGTTGGTGATCTTGATCGTGCTATAAATTTCTATGAGAAGGTGAGAGTTGCTCCAAGAATTCCAAGGATGGTATATTACAATAAGCAACATATGCCTCGGTCCTCATTTCCTATGACTCACTGATTATTTATCCAAAGCTGATTAGTTCTTTACTTTTGAGCCCTGTATTAACTTCTCAATCTACACTTCCCCTTTTTTGTTTAGGCATTTGGAATGGAGCTTCTACGGAAACGAGATAACCCTGAGTACAAGGTGATTTTGACATATACCTCCTCTGTTATATAGACTTAAGTATTTGGTCTTGTGTGGTAAGCAGTGAAAGGTGCTCTATCATTTTTCTGAAAGAAAGTCAAGCACAGCTGGAAAAAATGCTAGGATTAGATTCTATCTTAGCTTGTAGCTGGATTGTTGGCATCATAAAAAGGCTTAACCATGGAAGGGACTTTTTAATAGGAATTTTAGCTTATAGTTGATTGACGGTGTAGTGGCCTGGTGTGCTATGATTGCTTTTCTCTTCCGGTGCCTGATCTTGCTTCCCGAGGCTTCAGTTTTGCTCAGTGATAAGGTTGCCCTTAAATCTAATCAGGGTTCTTGATTAGGCAAAACAGTCCTTTTGATAATCTTCTCCTCTCTTTTCCACCATTTATGTAAACTAAGCTGCGGGCAGCCTTATACAGTGGAAGTCACGTTAGATGTCTTTTTGTCTCAAATCGCAATTCAATAGTTGTCATTTGAGCAATATGCTTGATCTATATGCATATGTGTCCAGTTTCCCTCTTTAAAATGGGTAGAGGAGAGGGTGACCGGCTAGAAACCCTGGGCATGACCGTAGGGACTCCACACCCACGGCGGGTCCTGTGAGGGACTAATTATCCATTGGTTTCTACCGACCCACCAAGGGCTAGTGGGTCATAGCCGGACCAGGAGGGTCGCAGGGGACAATGGGGCGTCGTCTGCACACCTCGAACCTACAACCTCCTGAACCCAAACGCTTTGGGAGTGAGCTATTTACCACTAGGTTACCACCCCCAGTGTTGATACGCATGTGTGTACTTATTTTTATGAATAAACGGAAAAGGCAATTCAACTTACAAAGTAACAAAACAACAGAATTTTGAAAAGGGACGTCGCTCTAAATATTAGTATTAACTGGCCAGGTCTTTACCATCCTACATTTGGTGGTCCACTTAGTTGTGGCCCTTCTATGATTAGTAATCATGTTTACTAGCCTCTAGCTTGGTCTAACCGTCTCTAGGTTTGTTGGGTCCACATGTTAGCTACTTGGGTCAGTATGGATCTACCTCTGTGCAAGTTCTCTCAGGCTATTATTACCTATTGAAAGAAATAAGAACCTTAAGGTTCTTTTGGTGCTATTGTTGGCTTTTGAGTTGACTCCTTTTGATTGCAAAAATATGATTAGTTAAGACATAGCGATTGAGTTCATGCATGATGTTGTGGTTACATAGATGCAATCCAGTGTTCTAAAAGTCACTAGGCGCTAGTCGGGCAGAAGAGGGGCGGGGAGCCTAGCGCCTAGGCACCAACTAGTCGGCCGCCTTGACTGATTTTTAGAACAGAGGCAATCCTTCTCGTATGAGTTATGACAGTGTACCCAAATATTGATTCTGTCTATAACTTTCTGGATAAATGAATCACTTCTTACTTTTTGGTAACCACCAGAGGTTGCAGACAAGTTTTTGGTTGTTTATGCCTTCCTTTCCCTGGGTCCTTATTCCATCCAAATTATTGTTTTCAAACTTGTTTGAACATTATCCACCTCTCCTTCACATGGCATTATTCTAGCCGCTCATAGACGAATCTAGGAAACAAACTGAAATGCACTACGAAGTGCTTGTAATACTCTGAAGTCAATGCATGCGCTCTGCACTAGCTTTGTGTAACTGTAAACTGTAAACTATAATTCATGTTAGTTGGACAAAAAATACTTGAATGAAGTCCAATTACATGCTTGGACATTTGTACAGCGTGTTTGTAAATAATCAAGCTCGAACTAACAAAATTTACCTTTCTTTGTGTTAGAATTATGAAACCAATGTCTCAAACAGCAGATTTATGTAGTTCACTTTTTTTTTGAACATGATGTGGACTCTTGGTTCAGTGCTTTTTATGCTTTATTGAAGTCTTTCGGAGGGATGGGAGAGAGAATGGTTAGGGGCAGTAGCGACCATCTGCTTTAGTGCTTTTCATTTTGAATTGCTTACTGATACATATACTATGATTTATGTGTCGGAGTATATTGAGCGACTCTGTGATGAGTATCGGGTGCTAGTGTGTGTCTAGGTGTTGAATCTCCGTAAATCCTTGAACTTGAGACATAGTGTGCTTGTTCCTAAAACTTGAAATTGCATGGAGATTGAACCATATCATTTACTTTATATGAGATGCAATTATTTAGAAATGTACTTAAAAATTTTGTGGGATTTGGGGAAAAGAAAGTTTCCGTATTTTCATCAATGCGAGAGACTGAAAGTTTTCTTTTCAACCACGAGTCTTTCCCTGAACTGCTGCTAAAAAATGAAGGTGAAGGGATTACAGAATCCGTGTGATACTGATCATGATACATGAGAGTTCACTAACACAACTCGTGTGTCAATGATATATCACGATTTCATCGTCAAATGTCAAGTATCATATTATCTGATTGTCTCCCTTGATGTCAAGACAACATGATCAAGTAAATTCTGACTCAACTGTTTCTTCCTACCTTCTCCGGTTATTACCCAGTTGCATTGACGTCTTTGTTTATATGGACCTCTTTTGGAGGTTGCTTGCCTATCTCCTGGGCTAAAGGTAAGCTTATTGTTCCATTTCCAGTATACAATAGCAATGATGGGCTATGGACCTGAGGATAAAAGTGCTGTGCTGGAATTGACATACAACTATGGAGTCACTCAATATGACAAAGGAAATGCCTATGCTCAGGTAGAGATGCTTCTTCATCCTTCTCCTTTACCTGGTTGACTTGGCTCTCTAAGTATGGAACTTTAAACTTGTTTTGAGCTGCAATGGACCCATTTTAAGGAACCTAATAAATTGACTGATTGGTTTGTGTCCGCAGATAGCAATAGGGACAGATGATGTTTACAAAACTGCAGAGGTGATTAAAATGAGTGAAGGGAAGCTTACCCGAGAACCTGGGCCATTACCTGGTATCAACACCAAGATTACTGCATGCTTGGATCCTGATGGTTGGAAGACGGTATGGTTCTGAATTTTATTTCGTACGTTGATAGCTTATTCTGATAATTTATTGTGCTATTATAGTGCTTGTAGAAAAGAAGTTTGCGCCTTGATTTGTTTACGCTAGCTTTTAGAGACCTTTATTTTGATTATTGTCTGAACTTTGCATGCTGGGTCTTAATGTCTTAAGTACACAATGTGAACAAAAATTGTGTCGCATAATTTGCTTAAAAAGCTGAAGTGGCCCCTGCAAAAGGAGTTTTGTGGGAGAACTGGCTTGTCTGATTTAAGTGGAGAAGTGGTACGAAGAGTTAGGAAGAAATAACAACTTATCTTGCAAACTAATAAGTGGTGAGAAAAATAAGTAGCATCCACAGGATACCTAGTCTAAAAATGGCAAAATCCGAGTTGTGATCTAAAATACGTAGTCTGGATGGAGTCACTGTTTAGAACTGTGGTAAGAAAGTAACTTTCGCTGTTTATCTGTCTCTGTGGCACCATGTGATCAATTTGGTTTCAATTTGTGCAGGTTTTTGTCGATAATATTGATTTCCTCAAGGAGCTGGAATTACTTTGAGGAATTGTATGGTACCAGCCTTGCAACAGTGGCCCTTTGCCAGGACAAGTTGACAGGTTGCCAAATCAAAGCGTCAACACTTGTGAAATCTACTCCTCCAATTACACTGTCTGAAAATGTATTAAATCCTGTTTTGTAGATGAAATTGCTGTCCAAAAGTAACCAGCATTACTGGGTGACTCTAGTGTAGAAAAGTTGGGATGATGATGTTTTGTGGTTGGTGTATTTAGGAGTAATTTGTTTCTCCCCTCCCCCCTCCCCCCCGCCTCATCAGTTTCACTGGAAACAATTTTGGTTGGTAATAGCAATGGGAAAGAAAAGAAAGGTTGAAGTGGCTGTTTGGATTTGTTCCCAATTTGTAACATCTTCTGTACAACGCTGTTTTTCCCTCCTTATTGGGTGCAAAAAATGTGCCATAATCATTTTGTGAAAATACTTGAAAACGGTTTTATCATGGTCAATACAAACACAGAAACAAGTCTAAAGTTGATCATTATTCGCTGTCTGTTTAACTTACGGTTGCCTCTTCTTCTTTTAACGAACAAACGTAGCTTATATATGTTGACATAAAACCAAATAGCTCCACAGTCTATAAGCCCTAAAACGGTTACTAAAACAAAGGACTCAAAAATCCAAACGAAAGAAAGTAAAAAACATAAGGTAGAAAATAAAAAGAAAGAAAAACCACCTGCAATATTAGAACCACCAACCGCTCATGGGCTTGGAGGAAGTTGGAGGAATGTAACTATGTAAGTTTGCATCTTGGAACCTAACGTCTCATCGTTCCACTGTAGTCGTTGTCGCTAGACACCATCACCGTACAACCATTATTGGAGGATCCACAAATTCGTCCAGCCTTCGTTGTCAAAGCTGGACGAAATCAAAAGTAAAAAACCAAAACTTATTTCCATTCAAGCCCATATCACTTTGATTCGTCCAGCCTTCGTTGTCAAAGCTGGACGAAATCAAGAGTAAAAAACCAAAACTTATTTCCATTCAAGCCCATATCACTTTGATTCGTCCAGCCTTCGTTGTCAAAGCTGGACGAAATCAAGAGTAAAAAACCAAAACTTATTTTCATTCAAGCTCATATCACTTTGAATACTTTTGTTTGCTATCAATTTATACGGGCCAAATCCATATGAGATTTCGTCCCAACTTTAGTTGGATTCCTTGACAATGAACCGTGGAATAGTCGGTCTCGAAATTCGGTCTCGAAATTTAGTTGAGGTGCATAGAATACTAAATCCGGAACTCACCGCGCGAAATATTGGGCGCTGCAAACCCTACTGACCCCTGTGATAAAAACTCGAGCTCTCTGTTTCCTTTTTATAATATTCTCTCTCTCTCTCTCTCTCTCTCTCTCTCTCCCCTTAGTTTGCAGAGCTTTGAGCGCATCCATCGGACAAATTACGGAACACTTGAAGATGGGCCTAGACGAGACGGAGAACAATAACGGCGACGACGAAGCTGAAACTACTACAGCTCAACAATCGGCTAAGAAGAGAAAACGCAAAGAAGTCGCCATCTTTGGCAACTACAGAAACTACTACGGATATCGCGTAACCTCCTTTCTCTCCTCCTTTCAATATGATGTTCATGCGCATAGATACGTATTATAACTATATATGCGTTTGTACGTCCATGTATGATATTGAATGTTGGATTGAGGTGTTAAATATATACTTATTATAGTGGTTGAATTTGACTGTGGGTGAAGGAACCCTAATCAGATACGTATTATGCATATACCGTTTGTATGTGCATGTATAACAAATTTAATGTTTGATCGAGGTGTTGAGTTCTATATAGTGGTTGAATTAGAGGAAGGAACCCTAATTAGTTTGATTGAGTCTGTGAACTTGAACAATCTTTTCATTTTTTCAGTTACAGTAGTGATTCTAGTGAATGGGGCAATGCATTGAGTAAATGCTGGTTATTATGGTTATGCAACATGGCGGTGTCATCAGCTGCGATGAAAGGAATGCTGCAACTGTTTAGATACATCTGAGTTACCATATCACGGTAATGTGACGTTAGGTTAACAAAATCTCTAAACATTCCCAAAAGTAATCTTTAGCCTGGAAAATTATAGTGAAGTGAAGCAAAGGATACTCAAATGTATTTTCCTTGATGCGATCTATTGATACAAGAAATTTAAGGGTAAGTTGAAAAGTAGAGGTTTAATTATGTCAAAACTAGTGTAGAAACAAGGTTCCTACATGTTGTGAAGGAAAGCTAATCCTAATGGGAAAGTTAGAGGCGTGAGACCCACAATTTTCCTACCAACTGCAACCGAATAGTAACCACGTGCTTCTGGTATTCTTCTGTGTTTGCTTTGTGTATATGTTCTATATTCGTATTCGGTAGATCTCGTGTTAGGGTTCTGCAGATTTCTTGCACCGGGACTACATCTACATGATTGACTAGGTTAGTAAGAAGATAAGGGATGTACACAAGTCCCTTCAGCATTCTTTTATTGGTGGGTTATATCACACTAGATGGTGTCACTGGTACACTCAATATTTGTTCTGATGCATAAAAGAAATTGAAATTGTTGAAGTCTTTGGGCGTTTGATTGTTAGTACATTCACTATTGGTATAAAGGTGATACAACCTGCTGGTATGGTACCATCAACTCATGGGAAACTAAGGAAAGACATGGCGGTCCGTACTCCTAAATGGTTGGGTTAGTGGAGAAAGGAGTTTCCACCAAGTTCAATTTGCGGTCTTTTACTGTTTGGTAACTCTACATAAGAAGGGTTTACATTGCACTCCATATGTGTTCCAATGAAGTCTGAGCGTTAGATTCGGTTTGTATTTACCTTCTCATATGTTGTGCTTGTTATATAGTTTAATTGTTGTTGAACAATTTAGTTCGCTTTACGTTCTACAGACATTGGGACATATGGTGGCTATTTCAAACTTGTTTCGTATGGTTATTTTCAGGTTGGTCAGGAGCTGGAGGAAGATCCTAGGTTGAAGGTTTTGAAGAAGGAGTGGTTTGAGGGCAAGGATTGTCTAGACATTGGATGCAATAACGGGACAATAACAATCACAATTGGTATCTAACTCTTTAGAGGGCTAATTGTTCAGTATTGTTTCCGTGTTTTTTGGGCCTTTTATGCTTAAGTAATTAGTATAATTTACTGTCCCTAGGTTTGTTTTCAAAACACACACACACACACACAAAAAGAAGAGCCTTTTATAACGATCACAACAAGAAACTAAGATGCTTGTCTCATCTTCTTCGAGAGTGCTTTTGGTGTTACAGTTTACAGGCTTTTATCTACTCAGTTACACTTTATGGACACGTTTTTTGGTTTCTTATTAAGAAATTAGAGCTTTTTATTTTAGAATATGTAACTTAGCCTCTTAGTTATTAAGTGACTATTCTTGAACTATAATTTTTGATATAGATAATAACGTGAAAACTAAGTTTTCCCTGAAATAAGATCATCAATGTTGTTGTTTCTTTGTTATTGTTGACCATTGCGTATGTCTCTGTCTATAACTCAATTTACCTCTCTTTATCATTTTGTATGCAGCGAAAAAGTTTGGCTGCCGGAGCATCCTTGGAGTTGACATCGATGGTGGTAAGATTTTGAAGCAAAATCTTACTTTCTTTTGGGGCCAACTTGTTTCTTTCATTCATGTATTGGCTTCCATCAAAGGAAAAAGACCCATCTACGAAACAATTGCTTTTATTAAAAATCATTGTCCTTTCGGAATGCAATGACTAGAAGGGCTACTGATACTACTGATCTGCATAAAAGAGCTGCATAAACCAATAGCATCATACCTATGTGCATTATTAAGTATTAACCACTTGGATTGGAGAGCAGGTACTAATTTTTTGGACTGATGTATTTCAGTTAATGTTGGAATGTGGAAAGAAATTAGTATGGTTGACCCAGAAATTAGCCTTCTGCGTTGAAATTACTTGCACATGCTATTGTTGGGGTGCAGTCAGACAAATCAATGGGATTCTTTTAATTTTCGTGCAGATCGGATCGAGGACGCCCATTGGAATCTCAGAAAAACTGTGAAGATGAGTACTCGTGCAGTACAATCAAAGCCTACCAAGTTAGAAGATTCAGAAAGAATGAATGGTGTACAACACCATGTCACTGAAGTACAAAGCGGAGAGACTAGTAATGGAAAAGATCTTTCCCACCTAGTTACTTTCCAAAAAGGAAACTTTGTTAAGGATTGGCGGCCGCCAGAGGATAGGTTCTATCATACAATTATTTGGTCAGTTCAATTGTGCTTCAGGTTTTTGACATGTTTTACCGTAGGGAAGACGTGCCGGCGAAATTAAGAAAAACTGAAAGAATGAATGAATGATCATATGGGTCCATTAGAAACAAGAAAATTAGAAAATTGGTTTATATGGTTCTGATTTCCCACACCTCTTATATGTTAGATTTTGAATGCTAATTATTTGTCTTTTTTGAACTCTGAGGGATCCTCTAGTGACTGAAAGAATTTCTTTTTTTCTTTTTAAGGATAACGACTCTGCTGAATTGGTTGAATTTAGGAGTTGAAATACTTAGTCGTTTAAATGTGCAAATCTTTCCTTGTTTTCTTTGTGTGAAAGTTTATGTTATGCTAAAAATTCCTTTTATGTTTTTTTTTTTCTTTCAATGGCATTTTTCTGTATCTTAATTATATCGCTGGCTCAAGAAAGATACCTTCACGCAGTCCTGATTATGCAGAATACTGTTATACTATGTCAGAATCACAGTCAAAATATTTCATTTGCTGGTTTACCTGGTTTTGCCTGTGGCCCTTAAGTGGAGATTTTGAGATCTTCATTTCTTTCTCTTTGATATTATTATTATTATTTTTTTCAGCTTAAGTGTAGCAAAATGGATCCATTTGAACTGGGGTGATGATGGATTGATTATTTTATTTGCCAAGATTTGGAAGCTTCTTGAACCGGTATGCCTGATCTTAAGATTCTTTGCTTTTACAGAGTATTGGCTTGAGCATAGCAATATGGTTATAAACTATATTTTTAACTTGAGCAGGGTGGCATTCTTATTTTGGAACCCCAACCTTGGAACTCATATTACAAAAACCGTCTTGTATCTGAGGTATGGGATTTTCTTTTAATTCATCTTCATTTTGCCCCATTATGCTTTTAAGAGAGCTCTGATGCTCAAATGACGAGGCCTTCTTCCATGTCTTTAGTAAGTCATGCTTAGTGTTTTTAGTGTTCCATTAACTTCATGCTCTCTCTCTCTCTCTCTCTCTCTCTCTCTCTCTCTCTCTCGTGTGTGTGTGTGTGTGTCCTCCAGAATGTTTTTTTTTGGCTCAGGCCGTCCTCCAGAATGTTGTGAAAGGCAATAAAATGATAGGGTCCCAAGTTTGAGTGCCCATCCTTGTGCCTAGAATTTTCCAAGTGACCACAATAGCGAAGTAAAGATGGGACAACCCACTTACCAGATCTCTGATTGAGCATTTTCACATGCTTAAAGTGCTTGAATATCCGTCCAACCAGAAAACCTTTACATTGTCAACTCGTTCCAACATCAAACTAATTTTCCCAACCTCGAGATGTCATCTTGTATCTGAAAAAACTGCAGATTTTTTTTTGTACGCTCTCTTTTCTTATCAGATGTTAGAATAAAAGTTTGACCTAATGTATGATAACATGAGCTCATGTTTGTCAATGATTTTTATGCTATAATGGGGCTCTGAACTCATGAATCTTGCATTTTATTCTACTGTTACTCGGACCTGTGCCGGATACTATTTTTGCTTCATGAAACTCTTTTGCCTAAGCACTGCTCAAGTAGTTTGAATGGGCTGGGATTATTTGTCTGAAACAAAATTTTTCTAATTGGTCTGCAGATGGCACAAACTAATTATCACAATATCAAGATCTATCCTGAAGCTTTTCAAGAAGTTCTTTTGGACAAGGTATATTTCATGTTTTTGTTCTTATTTGGTCAAATGAGGTTTACAATTATTAGCTAAATCTTGTGGTACATGGACCCTAGTACGGAGCTCATCTAAGCGTCAGACCTTCCTAAACTTGAATTTTAGGATATCTAGATTTGTGTTTGAAAGTAGGATATAGGTAAGGGAAAATATAATACATAACCCTATACTGGTGAACGACAAGGAATGTGTTTTTCTAGCTAGTGTGAGGTCCATTGTTTTTCCATATATCAGCAAAATTATAGGATCCGATCTTATCCCTTAGCCTTGCCCGTTTCATGGTTATTGGACACGGGGATCTTTCTATTGTTAAATGAAGAGAGTCCATGTAACACAAGCTATATGAAATGCTAGACAACCATTTTGGATTCTGTTTCTTATTGAAACCAATCTGCTGACTTTTGATCTTTGGTCCATGTTTTCAGATTGGATTTAGGATGGTAGAAAACATCAGTTCCAGGTTATCGGGCAGCAAGTCTGGATTTGACCGGCCAATTCTCGCTTTCTGGAAATGATTCATTTGGGGTTCCGCGCGTATCTTTGTGTGGAATTCCTCACTATGGATAAGGCTTTCTACCGTTTTGATGATGGAAATATTAAGGTATGTTTATCAGAATTTAGGGGAAAATGAGCTGAATGAAAGTTGATAAAAGGTGATAGGGAAATGAAAAGAAGTCTGTTTTGTTTCCTGAATTTTGAAGTGGTGTAGGATTGTTATCTCTGTTTGTTTAAAATGCAGGGTGGTTTGGAGTACATCAGTGTATTTTCTGGTTCTCCTTTTTTGTCGAACTCCATCTTGCATCCTCAGTAGAATGCGCAAGGGCAACTCAAGTAACAACTGTATATTTGGTTCTGGATTTTGGGTTTTTGGCGGTTCTGCCATAATGTAATGATAAACGCTCTGGTATACGTTCCTTGTTATAGAGTATAAAAATTAAGCACGATCAGTTCCTTATTCTGAAGTGGAGAATTGGTGTAGTTTTAGGGGGTTTTGATGGTTCTAATCGCTTTTGAACTAGTAGAAATTATGAACAGTCTGACAATTGCGGTGACAAACTCCCTCGACAGGGATAACAGTGCATTTTCCAACCCTCCAAACCATTCAGTTATAGCTCTTTATCCCCAACTCAATGTTCATTTCTCAAACTTTGGTTGCGCAAAAGCAAGTGCTGAGAGAGATTTTCAAAAGCGTCACCTACGCATTCCGTGATTTCCTGAGAAAATTTCCAAGCACAAATCTGATGCATCCACCCCTCGTTCCGTTTGGCCTGCGTTGTTAGCATTGACGGTAGGAGTTAAACGGTATGAACCCGTAGTTCTCGCTGACGTTGCGAGAGTTTTTTAGGATCTTAGAGAGGAGAAACTTGTTACCTAAATTAAAGCGAGTGTTCTAAATTAAGGGCCCGTTCTTCTTAAATTTTTGCTTCCTTAACTTTATATTGCTATTTTTTGATTAATCAAGGAATGAAAAAATATGTAAATTTGTGAACAAAAATTAAAAGAAGACAGTTCGGTCTATGTTTCTAATGTATTTTTTTTTTTTTAGTTTTTGGTCATAATCTTTTATTTTTTAAAATTCTCCTTGAGGCAAATGGACCATTTCAAAAGTTCTAACTTGGTTCTGTCAAAAATTCATAAAAGCCCGAAATTATTACCAAAACAAGCTTTTAGTAAGAACAGATTTCAGTGTTTCCTTTATCTTTTTCGATAAATTACACTGACCAATCCTGGAGGCTTGAGAAAATATACCTGATGAAATTATATTTTTGCAGTACATATTTCAACAAAATATATCCACGTACCCTTGTAGGAATTCCCCCGTATATATTGCTCAGCCAATAAATGATAAAATATAAATATTGCTGAAAATACTCTGGTCAAACCGATGCAACCAGAAGCACAACAAAGTTGGAACTTGAAAGCATAACCATCGAACTTCCAAATTGGACGCACAGAAGTACCGGGAAACCAAAATGGGGGAGCGAACAGAAACACTAGTTCTGTTTTTCTTTTTCTAATCTCGACCTGTCTTCGAGAAAGTTGGAACATTCAGATGCAACTTCAGTAATCACGAAATGGGGTCGACTACCTTAAGGAAAATGTGTGGAGGCTTCTTCAACGATGGCTATCAAAGTAATCAAACTACCAAACCTACTCAACTGGGTAACAACCAGGATCTCAAGTGGTTTGGTGACTAAGCGAACAAGTGTTCGAAACTCTTGGACGGCGGTTGGGAGAATCAACCCCATTAATCATAGGCCACTAGCTTCTTGTTAAAATGCCTTCAGTCGAAATGGGTCTAGGTATGACTCAAGCCAATCTTGAGAGAGCACATACAGATCCCTCATGCATACCCCGAGTTGGTAGATATGTCTAGACTCCTCTTGTCCTGCTCATAGCCAGCAAGGGGCCAATCTGGGACAACCAAAGGAGGGTTATTAGCTTCCCAACCTTTTCCACCGAGCAACCAAAAACACTAGTCACTCCTGAAAAGGATGTTACCGCGACTGGTTTCCAATTCGACACCTCCAGTAGACTTAGTAATCCAGAATCCTGTCCACAGACCAAGATGGAATTTAGGGATCCCAAGTTGGACCATTTTACCTGTCTCTTGCTTCTCAATTTGTCTGTATAATCTGCAGATATCGCGACACAATAAAAAACCGTTCAGCAAAATTTAGGAAGAACTAAAGCATGTACAAACACCGAATCGATTTAGGTTGCATTGGATTCTGGACTTGTCAAGGTATTCCCTTGTTCTTTTACCTCAAATTCATCCATACACCCTATATCCAAACACGACCCTGCCTCCCATACAGCCTATTCAACAAATGGAGCCAAGAGAACAGGCTGGCATGGCTTATCCAGCAGCCCCCTGTATCTGATCTGGTCTAATGCACAAGCCTCTACAATAAAACTACAAGCTCTCTCATATTGTATCCACAAGTTCGAATCCAAAGCACAATGCTCCTGCTCATAGTACAACCCAGGAAAGGTAGTAGATACTCAGTCTTACCCCAACTTTTGTTTGTTCTTTCTCTTGCGTGTAACGCCAATCTCCTAGATTTGAACTTGCACCACAAGGCTGGAAGCAGAAAGCACTTGCCATCATGCCAGGTCACAAGCTCTCGTCAAATGTTAAGTGAAGACTAGCTGTTCCACAAGCACCCTAACAAAAGACTTGAGTTTCACCTGTTCTCTATTCAGCCGCCTCCAAGTAGGAAGTGTGACCAGGTGGATGCATCAGCTTTTCCACCAAAGAAGTGATCCTGCAAGTTACATGGTACAAAACCCAAACTTGAGCAGCCACAGGAATAATGTCACAATACAAAAACTACTAATACACAGCAAATTCTTCTCAGGTTTCACAGATAAGCAACAAATGGTTACTAGACTTGGAATTTTCCATGAACATGCAACTCCAGAGGTATCAAACGTTCAACTACGATGCCCGAAAAGGCATAGGACTTCTTAAAAAAAAGGAAAACATTTCTTTCCCGGGTTGGGATACCTGCTAGACTAAGGTCACAAATTTCACTGCATTTTTACTTGCAAAAATATCAAGAGAATTAATGCATAAATTTCTTTTTGGGATGAAAAGAGAAATATCTGACAGACTCCCTGCAACCTAGCTCTCTAAAATGCACAACTAAGCAGATTGTAAAATATACACAACAGATACCTATATGTCTAATAATTTAAGCCCTTGGTAGGCACAAGTTTGCCAAATGATAAATGTAGTTTCTGAAATGTACGTTCATGTGATCTGAATAGGACCATGGACATCCATATGACAATTTTTTGTCTAACAGCCTTCTCCAAATTAACATTGGCGAGCCCAAGTAATCAACGGGACAAAAGAAAGAACACATCAAGCGAAAGAAAGGTTCCCCATACAAAGTTTCCAACATTTAAGAGACTCAAGTTTGAGTCCCGTTAACTTACCAATCAAACAATTCTTCATCCTTTGAAATGCACCATACATGTAGGCACTATATAATGGCAACAGAAACACAAAAATGTTGAGCTTCATCTATGTAAAATCTGTTTTCGGCCATATATCAACAGCTCTATCCAAAAGCTACAAAGCATTAAGGTTACAGACTTACAATGCAAATAGCCAATGAACAAACAATAAAGGACTCTCAACAAACACTGAAGCAAAATGGAAACTCTATGATTTTTTAACAGAAGAATTCAGGCAAAAACAATTCACACGTGATTCATGTTACACAGAACCATATAACACAGTTCCTGCATAGTCTTTGACATCTATGTACAGGGCAGGAACCAAGCTGCGGTTGGTCTGTGTTCAAGGACCAACTAAGGGTTTAGTCACCTTGGGAAGGATTACAACTCGAGCAGGTAGCTTGGTACCCGCAAAGGAACACTGTGAGCTTCTTTGTCCTCCACAGGTCCATCACCGAATTCTTGTCAACTGTGCCATAAGTGATCTGTATCTAGAGTTGGTCCGCATGTTTTTGGTCATCTTCATTCATTTGCGAAAAGTGCTGGCTTCCATAGAGAAATGATGCAAAACCCATATCCAAAGCAAGATAAAACATAACCAGATGTGTCATAAAGATCGAGATCAAAACAGCAACTGCAACATAAAAATCAGGAAAGTGTAAGCTAAAATCCATTTAGTCTTACGATTCTGGAATGCAATAAAATATATTACCAAATCAAGTTACCATATAAAATCACTTTGCAGAAGAAACACGGTGAAGGGATGAAATCCAGCTACTTGAAGGACCAACTTTGTCACCATTTGCATGACTAAAGGATGTGCTTTCAGCAGGCAAAACAGCTTTCGACGCCTTTTGTTTTGACATGCTAGCATGAGAAGATGAAGCCGATGGCATGTCTGTATTGCTCACAAACTACAACAACAAGATGTCATCATCAAAAAGGTTTATCTACAGAAATTATGTTATGAAACTATTAGTTGTGTAATAAAAGCAAAATACTGAAGAATATCATGGGAATTGTTCACAAAATGGAAAATTATGTTAACCCACATTTTTCTGTAGGGGATTCTCCAAGCTCAAATTCCTTCCAGCCGACGCTTGTGGTTTAAACTGCATGCGAATACCAGGACTACCAGCATTGCCCAGTCTCATGCGTTCCGTTGTCTCAGCCGAGTAGGAAGCATGATTGCCTACCAAAGTTGGATAATGAAACAGCCAAGTTAATAACTCCACAATTTATCACCGTTCACCCACAAACTATGATACCACGGACACTGATGCTTTTGGGCACAAAATTACAAAGTCCATCCTAGACCACTCTTATCAGCTTGTTATCGTTTTATTATTTCATTACCCTTTAGAGATAATAAAACGTGCCTAGTTAATCAAACAGGATACTTTATGCGCTGCCTGAAAGAGGCTAACGGTTCTTACTGTGTAAGAAAAAAAATGACAACAATGAGTCCTTTATACTAGTCTCAGGAAAAGTCAGATAACCAAAAACATGGGACACAGGTTCCAACAGTACAAAGTGGACCAACAAGATCTAACCTTGATGCTTGTCCACATCCATTGCTGTCGCTCTACTATTACCCTCTCCAGGAGCTGGCTGTAACATTCATATTCTGAATCACGTCAGAATCATAATAAGATAATTAACCACTTCAAAGTAAGAAACATAAAGTACTAACCAAGCTCTAAAGCCAAAACCACTACAAACATAATATACAGTCAAAAAGGACAAAACTATAAACGAGGTAGTGAGAATACTAACAGACACTCGTGGCTGAGTTTTATTCTTTTGTGCTTGCTGATACTTTAGGATCGTCCAATCAAATATGTAATCAAATTCATACCCTGCCAGACAAAAAGAATAGAAAGTAATCCAACAGAAATAGTTTTCATCAGTACATGGATCATAGTCAGGGCAATACGCAGTGTACACTAGAACATTTTGGCATTTGCATAGTTTAGATGCAGACGAATGAGGCTTTAAGACCCATGCAATGTCCATATGGTTGAACTAACTTATTTATAGGAATGCCAATACCTTCACGACTGAACAAATCACGGAACAGGCGCTTCAAGAATCCGTAATCAGGGCGCTGATCGAACGTCAATGAATGGCAGTAATGGAAGTATGACGCAAACTCCACAGGGTGAGACTTGCACAAAACCTTAAAACAAAACAGTAGGGACTTAGCAGTGTGGACTTTGCAAATGACATAATAATCAAATCAAAAAGAGCACCGCAGAAGGGGGAGGGAGTGGGGAAACTTGTGACTCTGACTGAGTTGTTTAATAAATGGCAAGGCACAAACCTCAATAGGAGTTGATAATTTCTTCTCACATATTTTGTCATACTTTTGCTTCTTGGTTGCAGCTTTTAAACCTTGCCATGGCAGACTATACACAAAAATATCTCAATAAGGAAAGAGAACAAGCAAAGACAATGAACACCTACAAAACATGAATAGAAGCTTGAATAGTACATGTGTAAACATTTAGTTACAGAAAGCACTACCTACACGCATGATTTTGCCAACTATGATATGCAACAGTTACTTCTTGACAATATGTCCCAAATATATCATTAAAAAAAATCAGAAATAAGACAAGAAAAAATCATTCGAGTAAAAATTGATACCTTCCTCTCAAGAAATATAGAAGTACATATCCAAGAGACTCTAAATCATCCCGCCGGCTTTGCTCTATCGAGAAGGCACAAAAGGATGCATATCAAGCGCTTGCTTTCAAACAAGAAGAGCTATAAAAGAAAGTATCCTATGCTTACCAATTCCAAGATGAGTATTGCAACTTGCATAACGTGCAGTCCCCGTCAAATTTTTGTTCTCCCTACACAAAATAGACGAAATCAATTACGCTATTAAGAAACCATTTCAGAAACTGAATGAAAGAATACATCGGTAGCTATTAGACAACGTGTGGTTGCAAAAAAGAAAACATGTCCTGGTAATTCTTCCAGATATATCGAGAAAAAGTCAGAACCAGAAAAAACAGGAATATTCCCTAGAGATAAGGGTAACCTGTAAGGAATGTGACGATTGGTTGTAGAATCCCGATATCTTTTCGCAAGCCCAAAGTCAATAATGTAAACCTGAGGAGTTACAACAATGACAAAGAAATGAAAGCTTGCAAACAAGAGAGAAAATGAACGAAAAAGGGCATCTATGTAGGTCTCAAGTGTCAAAGAATTAGAGATACCTGATTTGCTTTTCGACCGAGACCCATCAGAAAGTTATCAGGTTTAATGTCCCTATGCAAAAACCCTTTAGAGTGTACGTACTCTATTCTTGTTATCTGGAAGAGGTAAAAACGAGATGAAACAAACATTTACACCAAAGCAAAATTTCTAGAAACAACTTCTTCATATATGCATCTAAAATAGATACAGTAAACAATGATAGAAAGCAAATAGTAAAACGAGGATTGGGCATGAATTACAAGAACAGATTATAAGTGCCGATGAACACGGGGCAATGAATATTTAGGAACCTTTACTTAGTAAGGGGCCTTTGGCAGTTGCTGAAACTTGACACCATAACTTGTCGGAGAACATGTTAAACCTATGCTCAAAAAGCATATGACTTCTACTTTTAAACATATGTTAGTCTAACTGCCATGTCCCTTCCAGAATAGTAACAACCATTATATGTTCCGCAGAAAACTGTATGCAGCAATGTCCCTAATATATCAGGTTGTTGATACACCAAGGACTTGACTGGTAGCATCCATAGTCCACTATGATGTGAAATCAAGTATACACAGCTTACCATTTGATCAGCTAACAACAAGACTGTCTTCAATGAAAACTTCCTTCCACAATAAACAAACAGATCTTCAAGACTTGGTCCCAACAAATCCATAACAAGAATATTATCTTCCCCGTCTATGCCAGACCATTTGATGTTTGGTATGCCACCTTCAAGGATACACAATAAACATAGACGAATATCAGAGATAGAATTTAACAACTCGTTCGTAGAAGAAGAATAAAAGAATGCAACAACTCGTGAATGAAACTTCACACTGACACGTATATGAAAATATACTCATAACTTTACATACTTCCTCCTTGCAGAATATTGTATAGCTTGGCCTCGTAGAAAAGTTGTGGATGTTTCGTCTTAGTATTTTCCTGCAAACCAGAAAACATAAGCACAATGAACCCTTGACAAGGACTGAGAAGCCCACAGGACAAAAACAACCAAACTCTAGTCTAGTCAATTAAGAAAACCAAAAAAATTTACAAGAAAACGTTGTCAAGCTAATATGACTTCCTTCAACAACCAAATTACTATCTCATCCCAGCACTATAGTTGGTTATAGAGAAATATCGCCGCGTGGTACCACAGTCACCGTAATACCCAATTAACTGCAAACCAAGCCTACCTCTAATTGGCAAAGCTGAGTCAAGCTAGTTTTATTATTTTCAACTTTAGTCGTGTGGACTGTTATCCTGCGTATTGAACTTCAATGAAAGTAACCTCCAGAAAGGGAGGAGATCGACATGAGAGCAGTTCCTCAGAAACCCTAAACTACTAATCAATTTGGCAAAATACATGTCAACTGGAAGTCTGGATACATCCATCACGCAAAAATAATAGGATCTCTCACAGTGCGCAATACAATCTTCTAAAAATCGCTAGGCACTAGCTGGGCGGAAAAGCGGCGCCTAGCACCTACATGCTGACGACTAGTCGGCCGCGCCTAGGCGGCCGAGTTTCAGAACACTGGCGCAATATATAGACGAAATCTCGACTTGAATTCCTCAATTGAATCACAATCATGCACAAATCAAACAAATCAAATCACACCAGATGAAACACAACAATCCATAACAATACGAAAACGAAACAATTATAAGAGAAATCAATTCAGAGACTCACGATCTTTACTGCGACGATCTCGAACGTGTCGACATGCGTAGCTGCAAATAAAATAAAAAAACGAAACAATAATCGCAATCAGATTAATAAGAAAAAAGAAACCAATACACATATGTATCTATGAATTAGAACTTACCGAGGTGGATTTCTCCGAATGATCCGCTACCGATCTTACGGCCGAGCTTGTATTTTCCTCCAACGATCCTCTCCATGCTCCGAATCAGATCCGCCGGTCGAATCAGTGGAGAAACGACGGAATCTAGGGTTTTGAGATTTGGTTATGGGAGAGGGGAGGTGGATTGATCGGAAGGGAGTGATTGGAGAGGCGGAAGATTTGTTGATTCGATTTTCCCAAGAAAGTGAAACGGGAAAAGGGAGGATTCGGAGAGAGAGAGAGAGAGACGAGAGGGGGGAAGGAGAGTTGAAAGAGGGTAACGGCGGAGACTTTGCAGTGTGGCTGCGAGGGATGAGCAAAGAGGATAAAAGTGCCACGTAGGAAGAGAAGGAGTGGAGGGTAGTTGTGGAATTGAAAAAGAAAGGGCTTGTTTGACTCTCAAATTTTTGGAATAAAATTTAAGGGAGAAATTTAGAAAAACATCATTTATGGGAAAAAACTAAATAGAAATTTCTGCATTGCTTTAATTGTGTAGATTCATCTAATTTGAGTAAAAAACATCATTTGATAATAACTTGAAAGATACTACTTATTAAAAACACGAGTCAAGCGTTGTCGTGTGGTACATTTAGGATTTAATTTAATTGTTTAAGCGATTGTCAATAGTTGAAGTGATCACATAAATGTAGACTTTTAAATTTTACTTGCACAAAATGACGTGGAGATACAAAGTGAAGACTTGGGGGCAACCAAAAAAGAGGTTAAGATACAAATGATAAGATTTTAGCTTTAATATTTTTTAATTTTCTAGGTTTTTTTTAGTTAAACCTTACCTTTTGTTTGTGTACATGAGAAAAATTGTGTGCACATAGAAGCTCCCAATGACTTTTTGAGGAAATACACTTTCTTTTTCCCTGATCAACATACATAAGCAGGGCTTAAATGGAAGTTAGGAAGTTAAGAAAAGGAGTTTGTAGTCTCTCAATAGATCAAAACCCTATATTTCTTCATCGGAATTTAAGAGATACAATCAGATGAGCTTAAAATCATCTTCGATGAAACACTTGAGGGGGGCAATGTTATAGTATTTTCAATCCTTTGGAACCTTCAGTGGCTTTTGGCGTTTTTGGCGTTATGGGCCAGTCAAATAACGCCATCTAAGCCACCGAGACTCCAAGAGATTAGAAGGATATTAGTATTACAGGTAAGTAGTGGCCATGTGCGAGGAACCACACGGTTTAGATGAAGGTGTGAAAAACCCCCAACACCATTTATACTCCATGTGATCTTAATTTTGGTTCCGACGTAAATGTGACGGAATCCCCTATAAATAATAGTGTAGTCCGACAAAACAATACTCTTTAATAGAGGCGATAGGGTAATATAGGTGTACTTCCATTTTGGAAACCCAAGAAGGTGCGAAAATTTGTAGTTGGGCCAGGTGGATAGGTGCATGTACGCACTAATTGCATGTTAGGTGTATGGTCATCTTCGCATGGGCCCTCAATTCAGCATTTCATGCCCACATTTTTTGATCTTCCATTTTCCTAAACCCATAATTTCAAAGTAAATTATTAACAAGTGAAAAGGATGGAAATTAACAACAAACGGCATATACATAATTCAAATACTTAGACATAAGTTATGCGAGACTTCTCTTTTGTCTCTTTGTGAAGAGTTGGTACTTATTCTAGGCTCATCTCAGATAATTTTAATCGTTCACACGTACAACCCGTACCAAAATTGTCATTACCAAACACAATTTTTAGGCATCACTCACTAACTAGCTTTTTTCCTTTCTTTTTTGATCCAAAGCTCATATCATTAAAGCCATACAGGCAAAATTATAGCGATTCCTTCCAAATACAATGAAAAGGAAATTAAAATCAACCCATCTCGAGGGATATTCACCCAAAACAATGAGACAAAGAGACGATGGAGTCTAGGTCGTAAGTTGAGCCGTAGCTTACTACTCACCGCCTCAAATGGTCGGTCACGAGAAACTAGCAACCTATCCATCCACCCGCCTCAGGCTGGTTCAAAAAACCAAATCAAAGACAGACAACTGCTAACCGAAGGAAACAGGAACGAAAACTACAGAACAGAAATACAAAAAAATGGATTAATCCACAAGCACGCCGGCTAAGCTCTGGCCGAGGGGATCCGTTAGATGCCGCCTTCAGAAGCGTTACCGGGTCTCGGCCAAAACGAAGGAGATAAAACATCTCCGGCAAGCCCCCGTCGGCATGAGCACGCTCCGGGGCACAGGAACTGAGTGAAAAACCTCTCTAGGCAAAGCCTTTGCTCCCACACACCACGGCGCTGTCTGTTACACTCCTCCTCTGTGTCTTCAACTCCCTGAGGCTGCTGAACAGAGTCTGGCGTAATTTGATAGCAAAGAAACTAGGTCACTTCAATCGGTTTATAAAAGACTAGGGCTTGCCACTATGCACCCTGGTTGGAATTGCCCGTGCGTATGAGACTTGTTAGCTAGTGGCTCAAATACTAAATCAAATCATTAGTGTGTAATAAGTGACACGAAAGAGAATTACTCGTGTTTATGGCACTCCTCCAGCTAAACTTTTAGCTAGCTACAAAGAATTATCAATTTGCTTATAGAATCCCACTAAATACCAAGTAAAAAAAGTTAAAATATCAATTTGCTTATGGATCATCCACCATATACATTAAACCCATTTGCAGAAATGAAAGAACATATTAGAACCCAGAAATCAAAAACCTCAATCACTAATAGTTATCAAACGCCATAAACTAACCATATAAAGAGTAAAAAAAATATTAGTTTGGATTGCGAGAAAAAAACAGGCTATCGAAAAAAGCTACAGAAAAACTCAGGCTTTGGTTGAAATACCTCAGTGTAAGCAATCACCGGAAGCATAGTGTTTGTCTGTACCTACGGTACTACCCGCCCCAGCTTCGCCAGAATAAATCAAAAATCCAAAGGAATGGTTTTTTTTTTTTTTTAATCGAAAGGAATGTTTCTTGGCCTAGCTTCCGACGGGATTTGTAGATCTCAATTGGGATGTGAGAGAGAGAGGCGGCGACGGCGGGGGTGACCGGGGGGGGGGGGGGGGGGGGGTGGAACCCATACGACAGGAGCTGATTTATTATTATTATTATTATGCCAACGATAGAAACTGGGTAAAAAGAAGATATGACATTTGTTGTGAAATATTTGAAAAATTGTGAGCACTTTCTTAAGAGAGTTGAAGAGCACACATTAACCCTTGGATCAAACAAATCTGAGCTGTTGCAACAACTTGTCCCCACACCCTTCTGTTTTATAATAGAGATGTGTGCACTTTCTTAAGTGAGTCTGTTTTATAATAGAGATTGTGTGCACTTTCTTAAGTGAGTTGGAGAGCACACACACATCAACCATTGGATTAAACAAATCTGAGCTGTTGCAACAACTATTCCCCACACCCTTCTATTTTATAATAGATAATAGAGATGGCTTCATACTTCTAACATTTTAGTACCAAATTAATGTCTTCCTAAAAGTCATATAAAAACAGTTCATATTGCTTGCACAGTTATGTACTTTTGGGGCTCATCTCATTTCTCTTTATCATAAAGCCAATCTTCCGAATTACAGTAGCTGAAAAATAGTCATGAAACGTAAACTTGACCATTTTTAAGACAATCCAAACACAGCCTTAAATATTGTGTACATTGGCATACACCATCTGCACTTCGCTTTGTGTGGACCCACCTTTAGGTCCCATATAAATAATCGAAGTTGCTTAATTTTTTACAAAATATTTTTGTAACAATTTCTGATAAAAAATTAGCTCATTCAAATATCAGTAATATCTTGATCAATTCTTTGCTCAAGTTCTTTTTGGGAAATTAAGCGAAGAATTGTTCCATTTCCTTTATCTGACTGTGCTGTTTTTTTTGTAGACTTTCTAAAAAATACATTTTAAAAAAATTGAACGAGTTCGGCCATTTGTGTGGGACTCGGAGATATATCCCACACAATGCGGGTCCAAATTGCTTCCCTTCCCCTTCCCCTTCCCCTCTATAGTAGTGCCTATCCAAACACACCCTTATCGCATTCAACCAAGTAAACGCCCATCAGTCCCCACTCCTCCGAGACAGCGAGATGGAAAGGGACACGCAGAAGATGATCGCAGTAGGCCTCGTTTGGGGCGCCACAAACGCACTAATGCGCCGCGGCGCACTCATCTGGGACCAAACCCTCAAATCCTTCCCTCCTCCGGACGCAACCCACCACTGGTTCCTCTCCTCCCTAAAGAAATGGCTCAACCTCCTCCTAACCTGGCAGTACTCCTTCCCTTTCCTCCTCAACCTATCGGCCTCCGCCGCTTTCTTCGCCATCCTCAGCGACGCGCCCATCTCGATAGCCGTTCCGGTGACCAACGCGACGACGTTCGCCGCCACCGCCGTGTTCGGGATGGCGCTGGGGGAGGAGACCCGTGTTGGGTTGGCTTTGTTTGGTACATTCCTTATCGTTCTTGGTGTCTACATTTGTATCATGTCATAGGAATTAGGGCCTCACTAGATGTGCTATTATGATTGATATCATTAAGGCTTATGACTCTGTGGATTGGACTGTGTAAGATGGAATTGTTTAGATTTAGTTTGAGAAATCTAATTAGGCAATTGTTGATTTTTTGGGGTTTAGATTTAATGGCTGGTTGTAGGGCAGGAAAACGAGCTGATCAAGCTCGGCTCTTTGTACAGTAGTTGAACTCAGAGCTCGATTTGAGCTTGACTCGTCTAGTGTTTGAGGGGATTGAGCTCAGCTCACGCTCAGGTTGAGCTTATTTACTCGGGCTTGAGACGAGATCAAGCTCAAGTTGAGCTGATTTAAACAAGGGCTCAAGCTCGGGTCGTGCTTATGTAAATGAGCCAAGCCAAGCTTGATTTCGGGCATGATCTTGATAAGCAAAAGTCGGTTGATGAGAAATTGAGTGGAAAGGGGAATGGGATTTTTAAGTTTTCTTGACATGTGCTGTACCGCATATTCACTGTTCAAAAACTAAATCAATGAGATTAGATAGGGATATGAAAACTGAAGTGTTTTTCGTAGATGCTGTCATTCCAAATTATGTAGGAACTTGATAGTATGAATGCGCAGGGTTGTACTTGTATACTAGAATCAATATTACCACATCTGCTTGTACTTGTAGAAGACAATATGTCCTTCCTTCTGATAGAATTGTCAGAGTTAACAATTACATTAGCTATATGATATTATGATGAAATTAGTTTGATGTGTAATCATTGACATGTTGAAATATAGCAGAAACTCATTGGTTTTTGTGCTCTTTAGCTTTGGTGCAGTTCTGGGATATTCTCTAAATTCAAAACTTGCAGATATTGCCATATTGAAATGGGCATTAGATAAGGTTTTGTAAGATGATTAGTTTCACAAGTTCCATTAAATGCAAACTTAAAGTCATTGTGTGCTATCTTTTTTATTTCCTTGCTAAACGTGGGGTTGTTTTTGAAATGGTAGGAAATAACGTGCATCTACAATTAGTGTATTATGTAGTTACTTGATTATATAGTTCCATTTCCCTATTTAAGTAGTGTACCTTCACGAAAAATTGTAGTTATTCCCATTTAATCTCAATTTTAGCCTGCTGAAAGGATGCAACAAGTTTAGCTTGAATAGTTAATGAAATCTGTCTGTTTCATGTATTGGTCCAGTACAACTGTATAGTTTGTCGTAGGTGATGACAAGAACCTGAGATCCTGAACATACTGATCATAGTACTGAAACAGACTTTTTTGAATTCATTACTGGAACAGATGAATCAAATGAATTTGCTTAATTTCCTTCAAACAAGAATGGTTGACACATGAAGACAAATAAAAAAAGCTTATGCATTCGTAACCATGAATTCAGGTATAATTGTAGGGCTGCAGAACTGTTAATCCCTCATGGCCACGATGGAGTTTCCCGCCTTTTTGACCATTGATGCATCACATTAGTATTGTGCTTTGGAGCATTCTGATGGCATCTGTCCATTAAATCGCTCGGTGTCTTGGCAGTAGTTGTAAATCATGTAGTTATCCCTAACCCACTTCATCTGACCCTGCTTGGCATAACTCAACTGGCTGTACACTGGGGAGGTCCACCAGTTCGCAGCTGTTGGGGCGGCACATTGAGTAATGCTGATTGGCCCATCCCACTTACAAGCCCTTGCCCTAAAATTGGTGAATCTGGCTATGAAGGGTGCACTGTTCCAGTCAGTCTGAACAAGGCCACCTCTTGTTGCCCAGTTCTCGGCATCCCATATACTGGCATAAACCCTCATCCCTTGTTGGTTGAGGAAAGGAGTCCCCTCTTTGGTAGTTTCTGAATACTCGAATAGGCATGCTATCAACATACCACCTGTAACCATAGTAATGGTTGTGGTGTTTACAATTGTGCAAAATTATGGAAAAAGGCGAAGATGATGTTTTATTAAGGAAAGAAATCTGGGTGTTCAGGTTTTTTGGCTCACTTACACGATTTCTGTTGGGTTCCAATGTATGGTGTAGTTGTGGAAATCAGCAGTAGGGTCAAACCACAGATAGAATTGCTGCTCTCTGTTTCCGTTTCCTTGTATATAGAGGTTTGTATGGATAATGTAAGGTTGTCCTGATAAGTTACCCAAGAACTCGAAGTCTATCTCATCATGACTGTTCCCAGTGGAGGACATCTGCCAGCATTAGGAAAGTAGAATTAGACATTCTGACATTCTTATTCTGTGTTTTTATGTGTGCATATTTGCCTCAGAGCGATTGCACTAACCGCCTTTGATTAGGGTCAGATTCGATCCATGTTACACGGAATCTCACATATAGGGGTCAGATCTGTCAACCCTCTTTGTGAAGGGTACACGAAGTTGGCAAAAAGGACCATTTTTAAGAAAAGTTTTCTATGCATTCTGTGGCGTGAAATTGTTTTTCATGTAATAGAGTGTCGCATTTTGAGCATCTAATGAGGACATTTTTTTACTATTTTATGCCAACAATGCTACAAAATGCATAATAGATACCGTATTATGTTAACTGTAATTATATGAAGTGTGCTACGTTACACGGACACGGGTACGTGAATTGGGTGCGGGTACATATCTAAGAGTCGGACACCTCAAAACTAAAAATTGAGGATTCGGGGATATGTAACCGAATTAGGACACGAGTGCGGGGATCCGGTGAATAGTTATACATAAATAAAAATAAATATAGTATTTATATAAATATATGTAAATTGTCTCATAAAATATTCTTTTCTTTGCACAAAACTAATTATTAAAATTATGAATGTTTTTATGGTTGTTTATATAATTGTTCTATTAATGATTTGAGGGGTTAACTTTATACTATAATATAATATAAAGATATATAGAAATAAATAAAGAACTTGTCAAAACAAACCACATCGATCAAAACCGTGGATCAAAACCGCATCTCGGTTTTGATCGAAACCACACCCCTCTCTCTCTCTCTCTCTCTCTCTCTCTCTCTCTCTCTCTCTCTCTACGTAACTGGAGGTTCGACGACGACAACGACGACGATGACAACGATCCGCTGCTCCTCCTCCGATGGCGGCTTTCACACATCGATCTTCAAAGACGACGAAACAAGGTTCGCCTCTTACCTCATCTTCTCCTCCCTCATCGTCTTCTTCTTCTTCATCATCATCAGTGAAGTCGGCTCTGCAACGTGTCCGATTTTTCCCGACGAATCCAGTACGGGATCCCACACCCGCACCCGCACCCGTGTCGTGTTGTGTCAACACGGGTACTTCGCCCAAAAACTGGGATCTGTGTATCATAGGAAGTGTGGGATGCTCCTCGCACTTGTGACCAAGTGTGAGACTATTGTACTTGATTTTATGTTGAAGAGTGCATGTAACATAGGTGTGAACAAGTATGAGACTATTGTACTTGATTTTGTGTTGAAGAGTGCATGTAACATAGGTGTCAATAATCACAGCAGGCAACTGCCGAAGTGTTTTCGAAGTAAATTGAGAAGGAAATATCCATCTTCCGATGGAAGTTCGAATATTGATAGAACTATAGCACTTACATAATAGGCTGTGACAGTTCCAGCAGAGTTCCCAGGAACCAACTTGATTTGCATTTCAATGCTTCCAAACAGGAATGCCTTCTTTGTTTGGACACCAGAACCTGAAAAACTCATAGCAAGAGCAGTCGCCAGTTTAGACTCTAGAGCTAAATACCCTGCCTGGTCTGAAATAGTAACTCGAATGCGCTTAAAATGAAGTAATTCCTCTATTAAAATGATCTGTTTTTAGGGGTGGCCCATGTTTTTTCCGTTTATGGTTTTCCATTTTGCAGACTACTTCGATCTGTCTATTTCCATTATATGAGTCATTTCTCAATCACTACTTTCATATTTTGATCTATCTAATTTCTATGACACGAGACAACTGTGTCAGCATTAGTACCTTTCACGGATATGTTCTCAACATCTTGGTATGGTGATTTGCATATGCAGTCAAAATTGTCATCGAATTTGAATGACATACTTGTGATTTGGATATGCCATTGAAATCGACATTGAATTGTGAAAGCTTTGATATGTACTAGAAAACATCATTTTAAATATTTAATCCAGTTGTTGCTCAATGAAATTATCTGTGGTGCTATCCAAAGCAAGTTCAAGATCGTTTCCGTTGTTCGTCATTGAAGATAGGGGAGAGACCCAATAGAAATACATGCTCTTGGCAAAATTGGCATCTACTGATCTTGAACAAAATGCAATTGCTGAGATGAATAGAGCCAGGAACAATGCTTTTGAACTTGCCATTTCTACACCAATGAACAATAGGAGTACTACCATTTTTCCCTACTCTCTGAGCTTGAAATGTGATGCTTTTGTTCCTTGTTTTTGACTAAAATATATAGTTTGCATCCACTAAATATACCTTTCTGAGACAACTGTATGTTGATTTTTATTTTTTTGGTTCCAAACTGTTTCTGACCATTTCATGGTTCTTAACATTCTTACAACAGCGTTGAGAATTCGTTTTGGTCGGAAATCTATATTATGAAACAGAGTGGAATTTCTATCTAAAGTATCTAAGATTCGAATGAGAACAACTCTTACAATCGTCTGATCGCTTTTTTATTAAGGTCGTAGACGCGTGATTAGGAAGTATCTGAAAAAAAAAAAATACATAATCACCGTTTACTTCAACAAATCTCTCTCTTTCTCTCTCATCTTTTTACAATATGCTAATCATCATTTTATCTGTCTTTCGACGCGGAAAAAAAAACAAAGAAAACCTCTCTATATCTCTCTTTCTCACTATTCTTTGTTTCTCTTACTGTGAGTTTGAGTCTGATGTAGGGCAGAATTATGAATCAAGAATAAACGAGCAACAAGGACAATCACAAACGGGATAGATATAGAGAAACTCTCTCTAGACACTTTGTCAATCAATAATAATCAAAAACTGCCCAGCTCTAAGGCTTACAACTCCTTAAGTACGAAATAAACCCTAGCCCTACTAGGAAAAGGAAAAAAATACCAATTTTGGAAAGTTCCGAAATTATTACATATTCTGAAAATATAAGAAAAAATAAAACTTCTCCAGCAAGAACGAACGTTATTGGACTTTCCTATCAAAAGTTATTCGCAAAAAGATTATTTCCTAAAACGGCAAATTTGGCATTTCGGAGCCTTAAACGGCCGAAAAAGGCTTAAAAACACGCAGCACATAGCCGAAGGCTATGTATCCTGACCGTTGGGCCGTTTTGGATCGAATCCAAGTGGGCCCAAAACCAAAGGCCTCGGTCAGTTATTTACGAAAAAACCGGCTAGTAGGAATGGATTTTAGGTGGTACTCCTCCTCTAAGCGCACTGCATCAGAGTCACTGGGAATTAGACCATTAAAAGAAATTGCTTGCTTACTGGTTACCTGTTTCATTGTTGAAGTGCGTCAGAGTGTTGTGTAATGTGCACCAATGTTGATGCCGGGCGCGTTTGCATTTACCAGAGCAAATTCATATTTGTTTTGTTGGAAAATAAAAGCTTTTGTTTTATATCGTAAAACATTTTACATAACATTTTACATCAAAACAAACGGAGTCTAGAATTACTCCACAAAGTATTATTGTGAATGCTATGTTAGGAGGGTACGACAAATGGAAAGGGACTCTCATGAGTACGCAAGCACAGCTGGGTCGCGTTTGGGGGCCGGAAAATGGCATGCACGAGACGAGACCAATGAAAACTTGGTTTGCTTAGCTGTGATGAACTAGTTTAGCCGTATTAGAGTATCCACAATGCTATAATCAAAAGTAAAAAGTTTTTAAAGTTAACAATGTTGATGCAAAATATGGCTTACAATGCTATAATCAAATTTAACAATCTCCTTAGAAATAATCAAATTTTGAGCTTTGGATAACCAAAACTAGTAATCTTTTGACAATAATCAAATTTAATATATCCTATATATTCTCAATTAAATACACCAATTATTATACAAAAATGTTCTATCTCTCTTCCCTTTTCCCCTCTCTTTCTTTTTGAACAATATTTTTGAAAAAAAAATATTTTAATAATATTTTTTTTAGAAAACAGTTTTTTAAAAATAGTTTTTTTTTTCCAAAAAAAAAAAAGTTTCAAAAACTATTTTCTATTTCTAGTAAATAGTTTTTATTAGTTTCAAAACTATTTTTAGATAAATTATGTTCTCCTGTTCACGGTTTTTAGTTTTTTATAATTTGAAAAGATGATGTGACAAATTTTGATTATGTCAATATAGATATCTATATTGCTAACCTTAACAATCCCTTAAATGAATAATCAAAAGCTGATGTGGCAATTTTTGGTTATCAATTTTTGATTATAGCATTGTGGATACCCTTACGAATTGGAAATGTCAAATTTCACGAGAAATTTTTCGGTGCCGGGGTGAGTACCACGTGGTACTCATTTGGTACATCCGGGCTGTCCAATATACTTTTTTTGGACGGCTCGGATCGAAACTCTCTCTCCTCTCTCACCCTAACATTTTCTCTCTCATTTTTCTCTCTCCAAATTTGAGCCGTTCAAAAACGCAATGGACGGCTCGGATGCGCTGGGCGGACACCACGTGGTACCCACCCGGCACTGAATCTTTTTTTCCGATTTGGGATGGTTGTCACACGTGTACACCTTCTAGTTCAATTCTTTCATGAACCCGTTTATGGGTACTGTCCAGCATGCATCGGTGGTGCACATATCGGCCCACGGGATCGATCCGCTTTTGGGTCTTGTACAAATGATCTGAGTTTTTCATTAACTTTCAAATATTTTGTCGAGTTGTTTGGTGAATATATAATAAGTTCAATTGGATAACCACAAGTGCTTGATTCAATGAATCAATTTTTCATTCAGAATACAGAATTTTTGGATCATTTGAGCAGGATTTGAAAGTGAGTCCCGACGCCGATCTGTGCACCATTGATGCATGTTTGGTTGGTATGCATAGAATTCTTTTTCTTCATGGTGTGGGAGCGCCTCATGTATGTGGGCTGTTATACGGTTGTCTTGTCCTTTGGGACCAGTTTGGGTTGTATTTGAGCTTTGAATCGTGAACTTGCGAAAAGAATATGCTACATCAAGTGAAAAAAGGGAAATTAAACAAGTGAATTTAGCCTTTTTCACTTTACTGTACCATCATCCAGTGTTTTCCCTAATGAATTTTTTGTTCCCTTGATGATATCTTTCACAAATTCATAGTCCAAATTCATACTACTATTCAACGGTGGGTGTATTACTAGTGGTGGCCGGCTCCATAAGTTTTGGTGAAGGTGGTTGGTTATGAAGGAATGAAATTTCTTGAAAAGTAATACTACCTTTTGAAAGGGTCGGAGCAGCACGTGGCGGTGCTCCCGAGCTTATCGCAAATATTTACTCATTTCCGAAGCACCAATAAAAAATGATCTGGATTAGTCTATAAACTAAATATTTTTCTGGGCATATAGTATTGTAGTAGCTAACTTATCAGCAATGAATCCATGCCCACAACCACAACATTTGTAAGAAGAAAGAACATCAAAAGGACATCTTCAGTATATCCTTCTTGAAATTTACTACAAGTGTGGCCAATGATCAAAAATAAAAACAGCAGAGCGCTACAAAGACGACGTTTAAAAGTGCATGCTAAGTTGGCCGGCCGGGTGGAAAAGGCGTCGTTTAAATCTGCTGGCAGGGAGAGCTACGTTGGTCAAGTCAGTCAACTCTATGATCCCTGCTTACACCATGCAGTGTGACTTCCTTCCCATCTCTGTGATTAAGCAGTTGGATAAAATAAATTGCGATTTATTTATTTATTTATTTTGTGGGGCTCCTGTGAGGAGAAGAGAAAGATTCATGCGGTTAAGTGGGATCGATGTTGTTTTGCATTTCCCTTGGCTTTCTATTCTCGGCCGTATAGCCACTAAAGATTTCTTGTTTAAGCGCCATGTTTTGGTGGACAATTGTGCCCTCGCTACCCCAACCAAATAGAAGCCACACTCCATATATGCTCTTCGGGACTGTGGCAAAGCCAAGGATTTTTGGCTTTCTTTAGGTGTTGGTCATAACTTTTTCAATCCGAACTCATCTTTGGAGTATTGGATTCGCACTAACTCCTCCTCCAAATCTCTCTTCATGCATCGGGCATTTCTTGGAGTAGTAGTATTTTTCCCTTTGGTTGTTGGTGTATTTGGATTAATCGTAATCGGAGACATTTTAATTCCAGTTGCAACCAAAATTCCCCTTTGTTCTTTTCTCGAAAAATGATTGTCTTGCTTGGACCTTCGAATGGGAAGCTTGTTGTAATCATCTTGATTCCCGGAAAACCGTTCAGGCCTCCCATTTCGGTTGGACACCACCCCCCTCCGCCGTCCAGATGGTTGCTACAAGCTTTAATGTAATAAAAATGGTATTGCTACAGCAGGGGAACTGATCCGAGATTCCTATGGAAAGTGGCCGGATTAAAGGTTTTCAAAAATGTATTGGGTTGGTAATAGCCTGGGAGCCGAGAGATGTGGGCTCTTCGTGATGGTATAAAAATGGCAGCTGATCTCAATCTTAACAATTTAATTACAAGTGGAAATGGACACCCACAGTCCTTTCAGTTGTAATGTACATTTTATGTACGCCCCCTTCTTTTATGTTGCGCGCAACAACTTCATGATGATGCTCTAGGGGTTAAATACCCCAGAACCTTTAATGTTTAGTTATTTATGAATTCCTCTTTTTGTAAAAAAAGAAAAGAAAAGAAAAGAAAAAAAAAGAGCGCAACAAAGACAACAAAAAACTTGTACGTAATTTGTAAGTTGTAAACAAACAAATCAATCTTGCCGTTAAAAAAAAAGAAACATCAAACAAATCAATCTTGACGTTCAAAAAATTAAACAACAAACAAATCAATCTTGTGATCAGCTCAAATTCTCTACTCATTTATCTGGATCCACATTCCGCGACTCGGAACTCCACGGTGCACAACATAGAGAATGTAATACCCCGGCGGAGCAAGCTTTCCGGAGGCCGGTGCCACCGCGGTGATCACTCCGTTCACGTAACTAACTGGCTCCAAGACAAGCATCCTCTGGCTCTGGGAGTAGCCGTGGGTTGTGAATGGTGGGTGCAACATGGTCAACTTCAAATCCTCTGCCCCCGCGGCATCTTCGAGATCGATTTCGACCCTGAATTGCCCTCCGTAGGACAATTTCTTGTCCGAAGTACCTGTTGGAAAAATTTTGCCAAAACAAAAAAGTCATTCAACTTGACCGTCAAAAATTTTCTGGTTTTTATATCTTTGTCTAAAAAATGCTGAATGGAACCCAACCATCCAAATGTGTTTTGTATGATTCAGATTTATGACCCTCTCTCTCCTCTCATCTGACTACTCGTTCTCCTCTTTTTCTCTCAAAAATAAATTCAAACCCTTCAAAACATGTTTGGACAGCTGGAAAAGCCGATCGTGGTAACCGCCCTGCACCCAATTAAAAACTTCCAATTTATGCAAATTCTTTTGAAATTATATTATCATTACCTTCTGCAATGGTAGGCCTGTGGGTGTCCAAAAGGGGATCCAAGTAGGGCGGCGAGAACTTCTCGACCCTCAACTCCGTCGGATGCTTGACCTTACCCCCGACGTCCCCGACCTTATATGCATATCTGTCATTCATGTTACTCCCGGCCACCAGAACCGTCCCGTCGGCCAGCACGGCCGACGACGAGTGGTACATGCGAGCGATGTTCGTCGGCGCCAAGCTCTTAAACCTGTGCATGAGGTGCAAGTCAGGGCTGTAAAGCAACGGCGTATAGTTGGGGTTTTCACCAATCCACCACCCCGAAACGCCTTCCATGGCGCCGTTCAGAATGAGCACTTGCGCCGTGGGGAGCAAAAGCAAGTCTCCCATAATTCTTCGCGAAGGCATGTTTTCCATCGCCCAGTTTGCGTCGGGATTCATCGGGAATATCCGGCCGCAGTCCGTCAGCGCCGGCAATAAAACGGGCACCTTCCTCTCCGCCATTTCCGCCGCTTCCGGCTTTGCGCCGCCACAGACGATCACTTCCGCCTGCAAATAGAATCATTTTAGCTGAGTTTAGCACATGCTATATATATGAATACGAGAATAATTTTTTGAAAATAATTTCAAATTTGAACATGTGGAACATCTCACCACACAAACAACCAATTTTGGTCTTTGGGTTGTTATGCGGCTCTCGTTTTTTGTTGGAGGGTCTTGGTTGACATCTTGCAATTTTTTTTGGGGTGTGGTTCTTGGATGGCGTATGCTGCTATGCCTGAAAACCTTTTAATTTTTGTATTTCGTTTTAAAGATTTATACTCTTTCTTTTTGCTAATAAAAAAATATTAATTTGAAACATCTCAAAATAAAATACTTGATAGACTAAAGTCTAACCATTACGGAGAAAAAAAGGTTATTATTATTTTTGAATACGTTTTTTCTTTATCAATTTTTTTTTAGCTGTTCGCCATTATTTTTTACCTTTTCCATTCAGGGGAGTGTTATATGGATCAAAGTCTAAAAATTACAAAGAGTTTTTTTAAAATTCAGATTGTTTAAACCATTTTGGGACGTGCGTGATTGGGCTCAGTAAAAATTTATTTATAGAACCTCAGTAAATAAGTAAGTTTTTCCCCGAGAGAGTTTTTTTTAAATCTGGATGATTCAAAACACTTTTGGACGCGTGTGATTAGACTTTCTTAAAAAGTTATTTACGAAACCTCGGTAAATAAGTTTTTCTGTTGCTTTAATCTCCAACACGTACGATATCATTATCATCAACTAACTATACATATATACCTGCACAGGGGCGCCGTCGTTGGAGATCTTCAAGGGGAGGAGGGCGGACGAGCCGGAGGCGGGGTAGTTCCGGGAGCCGCCGGGCATTCGGGGGAGTTCACGGATGACCGTGTCGGTCTTGGTGTTGAAGATGACGGAGCGACGGTTGGCGAAGAGGAAAATGGTGCCGTCGGGCAGGAGGTGGACGAAAGGGTAGAGGTTGTTTTCGTATATGTCTGTGGTGCCTACTCCATCGATACTGGGGCCGAGGAATGTCAGGTTCACCCTTCTCGGAGTGAAGATGAGGGAGTTGATCGGCAGGTATTCGTAGGTGAATTCGCGGCGGCCGCCGAATATGATGAAACTGCCGTCCTCTAGTTTCTCTTGGCTCGCGTACCTGCGCGCAGTGGGTTTCACAGCCATGCATCATCAGATATTAAAAACTAGTACGTACTAATTTCTTCCGGAGAAATACAGGGAGAAATATATACTTTTCTGAAATTTTTGTAAGGAATTTTTTATTGGAACAAGAGCAATGCTATGGACATAGACGAAAGTAGAACCACGTTTGTTTCACGAGAAATGTAGGACTCATATGCATCAGATCAGATGGTGCCAAAAGCATATGTACGTGGCCATGTCAGAGCTATAATAATTTCTTCTGCAGAAATACTTTTCTGAAATTTATATTTCTTCTGTCGCTAAATAAATGTCTGGTACGCAAACTTTGGCCTTCAAAAATACGTTTTTTTCATTGAAAAATTCAAAGCAATTTCACAACTTTGAAAAACTCATTGATATATATATATATATATATATATATATATATAGAGAGAGAGAGAGAGAGAGAGAGAGAGAGAGAGAGAGAGAGAGAGATTGTTTTGTGAACGAACTTTGAATTTTTTTTTTTTTTTTTGTATTTTTTTAAAGGCTTAGGTTTGTATGCTGAATATTTAGTTAGGAAGGAGGGGAGCATAAGGAATCTTTTACTAGAATGAGAGCAATTATGAGAAATATTTTACTAGAATGAAAGCAATGCTAGGGTCAGAGACAAAAGTGCATATATGTAAACATAAACCGTCCGATACACATGGATCTCACAAAGAGTTTAAGATCCACACGCATCGAACGGTGCCGGAATCATGTGTGTCCAAATCTGTTTATTTTTGCAATTTTACTAGAATCATAAAGTTCTTCCACGAAAATAAGACTCATATGTCGAAAAAAGAATACCACCTCTTTTTGTGTTTTCGTTTTTTAACCAAAATTTTTTTTTTTTTTGAACGGCATTTTAACCAGAAAGTTTATAAAGAAATCATTCACGAATATATACCATCTAGCGCCGGCAAGTGCCATCTCACGTTCCTGAAAGTCGCAGCCTTTGCACGGGTTGAGGATTCTAACAGACTGATTTCCTTCGTCAGCCCCGCCGGTGCTCATTAGGCTTCCGTCGACCGTGAGACCTCCCGACGAGCACCATGTGTTTGATAAAACCTGACAACAAAAATTTCAAAATTTAGCATACACATGCACCTCATAGATAATAGGGCAAACAAGAGGGACATAAAGCAAAAGGAAGAGGACACAACGCAATGAAGAATTTCCCGATCGAAGGCAAAAATATTTTAATGTTGTGTTCTTACAGGACTATTATAATTGCTAAATCGGAAATTTTCTTCTAATTAATGATCATCTTCCGTGCGTTCAAAAGCCCAAGATTTATATAGAATCATGCGCGGTTCGGTTCCTTTCATCCAAAATCCAAAGAGTACCCTTCTGGTTGTATCATGTATTTTGAAAATTCCATGAGTTTTCTGCAGATGTTTTACGTTGTAAATCGTTTTTCTTTTTGCAAAAGGTATAAAGACAGTATTTTTTTTTATCAACAATTTTTTTAATGGATCTTTGAAAAAGATTAGAAAGATTTAACGGATATACGAAATTTTGTATAAACAACAGTATTGATGAGCTTTTGATTGCCAATTTGAATAATTGAATGGATTTATGAAATTTGGGATATACTTTTTTCATTTTTGGAGAAATTACGCGTATGACATATGTACGTGCAGGGTATATATGCATGTAGATTGTGTTTCTGTATGGATTTGTGGTGTTCACGTATATGCATGGTTTTTATTAGGGCAAATGTACGATGCTACACCTTAAGGGGCCGGACTTCGGCAGTCTCAACGTCATACTCCACGGCATGGGCCCAACAATCGACTTGACCCGGCCTATCGGGTATGGGTCGGCAATTTCCGGCAGGCTGCAATTGAATATTTGATGGACCGAGGTTCGATGAGTCGTACATGATAGCCTTGTTGGTTGGCAACAATTGAATTTGCATGCTTGACACACCCGAGTTCGGACTATGTATCTTCCACTCACCCAAATAGTTAGTTTGAAAATCCGGTTTCGCAACCCCGGTGTTCCCATTGGCAACCTGTTTCTTGGTAGCGGCCGTGTCATCGTCTGCGTCGGTTCCTCCGTCATTGGTGATGCCTTGATCGGCCGTTCCATCTAAGAATTGATCGAGAAGGGGAGGAAACGCAGAACTTGAAACGAACAGGAGAGAGAGAAAGAAGAGGGATTTGAGCGAGATCGCCATCGAAGAAATCCCAATTTTCTTCGAATGGGTCTCGCTCCTTGGAATTGAATTTGTACGTTTTCCTTTTGATTCTTTGCCTCTCCTTTTATAATTGAAGATGCTTGTTTTGAGGGATGACAAGAAGGCCAAAAATAGTATATAAAAAAAAGTCTGGTTGGCAAACATTCTACAAATTTTGCGCATTATACTTGGGTCAAAATTTGGCAAAAAGAGAAACCCGGATTATTTTTCTTATGCCCGAAGAGACAAGTAGAATATCAAATTTGCCATCACACATATATTGTACCTCACATTTCCGTGGTGGCATTGTTGCAATTTTGGCGCAAAACAAAGGGCTAGCATTGAAGTGTGTGGACGTACATGACAATAATGTAGCAAGCTAGCGGACAGGAAATACTCTTTGACTCGTCAACTCTGTTATTTCCAAGGCAGGCAACTGCCGAAGTGTTTTTAGAAGGGAAATACTATATATATCCAGCTTCCGATCGATGGAATTGTTTGAATATTGAGATAGAACTATATATATATATATATATATATATATATAGCACTTACTACATAATAGGCCGTGACAGTTCCATCGATCTCAATGCTTGCTTCCAAACAGGAATAATGCCTTCTTTGTTAATTTGGACACCAGAACATGAAAAATTCGTAACAGCAAGAGCGCATGGTCGCTTGGTTTAGACTCTAGAACTACTAAATAACCTACCTAGCTAGTCTGAAAAAGTGGAAATGCACTTAAAATGAAGTAATTCTCCTCTATTAAAAATGATCTGTTTTTCGGGGTGGTCCGTGTTTTTGTTGTTACTGAATTACTAATATTTTACATATATGTTAATTTGATTGGTCTTTGAAATGAGTTTGTCACCTACTTGTGGAGAGACTAATTAGGTGTGCTCTTAAAAAAGGTTATTCACCTAGTAAGACTTGTGACGTGGGGTAATTAGCTGTAAATTAAACCCTCTTATTGACTTAGTCGATCTCCTACTTTTACTCTAACGTACTAATCAAACCATTAATTATCCTATTAATACTCCTATTATTTCTTGCATAGTTATAGGAATGGTTTGTGTTACAAATAAAAACCAAGTGGTCTTAGCTTGGACGTTGGTGAAAGATTTGACGGGAGTAGTGTTTGCAAATAGGATACTTTTCTTAATTCCATACTCGATCTGACTTTCTCTATATGGCAGAATTTGCTTCTTCTCTTTTTCATGAAAACATCTTGGGCTCCACTATGTCTTCTCAGACTACTACTATATGTTCGGCTCGTATTTCATCATAATTTCCGTACATATATTTGCTATTGATTTCATACGGATTTTGAGTGTCGGAAAATTACCAAATTTGTGAGTTAATTTGCTTCACTGCATAGAAGAAAACTTGAAGGTCGATGTACCATACAATCCAGTGCAAAAGGAGGTATAGATATCGTTACTTAGGATAGCTTTATCACGGGCCTCGACCATCACAGAGGCTATTCTTATTCCTTTCTCTATTTGTTTAATTTTGTCAATTGGATTGATGAATAATATTTAGAATCATTGTTCTGTCATAGAATTCCTATCGCATATATATATTTTATCCAACAGTTTTTTCTGTTTATGGTTTTCCATTTTGCAGACTACTTTGATTTGTCTATTTCCATTATTTCAGTCATTTCTCAATCACTACTTTCATATTTTGATCTGTCTAATTTCTATGAGACGAGACAACTGTGTCAGCAGCATTAGTACATTTCACCGATGTGTTCTCAACATCTTGGCATGGTGATTAGTTTGCATATGCAGTCAAAATTGTCATCAAATTCGAAAGAACAAACCTGTGATTTGTATATGCCATCGAAATCGACATTGAATTGTGAAAGCTTTGATATATACTCGAAAACATCAATTTAAACCAGTTGTTGCTCAATGAAATTAATTACCTATGGTGCTATATCCAAAGCAAGTTCAAGATCGTTTCCGTTGTTCGTCATTGAAGATAGGGGAGAGACCCAATAGAAATACATGCTCTTAGGCAAAATTGGCATGCATCTACTGATCTTGAACAAATGCAATTGCTGAGATGAACAGATGGAGCCGGGAACAATGCTTTTGAACTTGCCATTTCTACAATGAACAATAGGAGTACTACTTTTTTTTCCCAACTCTCTGAGCTTGAAATTAATGTGATGCTTTTGTTCCTTGTTTTTGACTGCAATATATAGTTTGCATCCACTAAATAAACCTTTCTGAGACAACTGTATGTTGGTTTTGTTTTGTTTTTTTTTGCTCCACACTGTTTCTGACCATTTCTAAAGCATCTAAGATACGAATGAGAACAACTCCTACAATCGTCTGATCACTTTTTTATTAAGGTCGTAGAAGCGTAATTTGGAAGTATCTGAAAAAATATCTACATAATCACTGTTTACTTCAATAAATCTCTCTCTCTCTCTCTTTCTCTCTCTCTCTCTCTCTCTCTCATCCTTTTACAATAGCCTAATCATCATGTTATCTATCCATTCTTGACTTTCGACGAGGAAAAAAAACAAAGAAGAAACCTCTCTATATCTCTCTTTCTCACTATTCTTTGTTTCTCTTATTCTCTTACCCAGGGCCAGCTTAGAGAATAGGCGAGAGAAGCATGCGCTTCGGGCCCAAAAAAAAGCTAAAAATGAGGGCCCAAAAAATTATAGAACCCCTATATATATATATATATATATATATATATGGCCCCAAAAGAAAATTGTTTCAAGTCTTCTTTACACAAAATAGGTTCAATTGAAATTTAGAAGCCACAAAGTAAGCCAACGGTGGAATACATGATTATCAACTCCCATAGGCCATAACCCATTAGGGTACATTTGGTTCGATAGAATGAAATAGACAATGGAATGGAATTGACAATGCATGGAATGAAATTGAGAAGTTTAATTTTCAAAGGATGGATTTTGAGATATTGGAATAGTTTTATTTTTTGGGGATAACTATATACTTATATTTTGTAATGGTTTTTTATGAAACTCTTTGTAGACCAATTTTTATATGAAAAATAGAGGAAAATAGAGGAATGCCTCATTCAAAAGATTCGCTTCTGGCCTCCAAAACTCATGAGTTGGCCCTGCTCTTACCGTGAGTTTGAGTCACGAGAATTAGTCGGTTAAAAGAAATTAATTACTTGCTTTTTTTTTTTTGATCCTCAAACTAATTGCTTGCTTACTAGTACCTGTTTTCATAGTTGAAGTACGCTAGAGTATTGTGTAATGTGCGCCAACTGCTGGGCGCGTTTGCATTTACCGGAGTAAATTTATAAGTATTTGTTTCGTTGGAAATAAAAGCTTATGTTTTGTCATAAGGATTATTGTGAATGCATGCTATGTTAGGAGGGTACGAGAAATGGAAAGGGACAAATTTGAAATGTCAAATTTCATGTACCCATAAATTTCTAATTTCATGAATCCGTTTATGGGTACGGACTAGCATGTACCGATAGAGCACAGATCAGCCCGCGTGGCTCACTTTTCGAGTCCTGCACATATGGTTTGAGTCTTTCATTAACTTTAAAATAATTTTTTTGAGTTGTTTGATGAATATATAATAAGCTCAATTGGATAACCGCAAGTGCTTGATCCAATGAACTAATTTTTATTTAGAATACATGATTTTTGGATCAATTGTGCGGGATCCAGAAGTAAGTCACGACGCCGATCTGTGGACAATTGGTGCATGTTTGGTCGGTATGCATAGAATTATTCTTCTTTCATGGTGTGGGAGCGCCTCATGTATGTAGGCTTTTGTATGGTTTAGGTTCTATTTGAGCTTTGAATCATGAACTTGTGAAAAGAACAAGTGAAAAAAGGGAAATTAAATAAGTGAATTTAGCATTTTCACTCTACTGTACCATCATCTATTGTTTCCCAAATGAATTATTTGTTCCCTTGACGATATCTTTCACAAATTCATAGTCCAAATTTATAATATTATTCAACTGTGGGTGTCTTAGCGGTGGCTCCATAAATTTTGATGAAGGTTGTTGGTTATGTAGGAATGAAATTTCTTAAAAAGTAATACTACCTTTTCAAAAGGTAGGAGCAGCACGTGGCGGTGCTTTCGGACTATCGCAAATATATGTATACTCATTTCCGAAGCATCAATAAAAAACGATCTGGATTAATCTATATACTAAATAGGAGTATATATGTTTTTTGGGCATGTAGTATCGTAGCTAACTTATCAGCAATCAATCCATTCCCACAACCACAACATTTGTAATTCAGAACATCAAAAGGACATCTTCAGTATATTCTTCTTCAAAATTTCAAGTGTGCCCAATGATCAAAAATAAAAAACAGCAGAGGGCAGCAAAGACAACAACAAATTTGATCATAATTTGTAAGTTGTAAACAAACAAATTAATCAATCGTGCCGTTCAAACAAACAAATCAATCTCCTGATCAGCTCAAATTTTCTCTACTCATGAATCTGGACCCACATCCCGCGACTTGGAACTCCGCGGTGCACGACGTAGAGAATGTAATACCCCGGCGGAGCAAGCTTCCCTGAGGCCGGTGCCACCGCGGTGATCACGCCGTTCACGTAACTAACTGGCTCCAAGACAAGCATCCTCTGGCTCTGGGAGTAGCCGTGGGTTGTGAATGGTGGGTGCAACAAGGTCAACTTCAAATCTTCTGCCCCGGCCGCATCTTGGAGATGGATTTCCACGCTGAATTGCCCTCCATAGGATAATATCTTGTCCGAAGTACCTGTTGGAAAAATTTTGCCAAAACAAAATCATTCAACTAGACCGTTAGAAATTTTACTGGTTTTTATCTTTGTCTAAACAATGCTGAATGGAACCCAGCCGTCCAAATGCCTTTTGAATGGCACATATTTATCTCCTCTCTCACCCCTCACGTGACAACTCTCTCATCCTTTTCTCTCTTATAAATTTGGACTGTCCAAAACAACTTTGGATAATTGAGATCGCCGACGCGTACCATGGTGTGGTAACCACCAGCCACCCAAGAACTTCCAATTTATGCAAATTCTTCTGAAATTATGACCCTCTCTCTCCTCTCATCTGACTACTCGTTCTCCTCTTTTTCTCTCAAAAATAAATTCAAACTCTTCAAAACATGTTTGGACAGCTGGAATAGCCGATGGTGGTAACCGCCCTGCACCCAATTAAAAACTTCCAATTTATGCAAATTCTTTTGAAATTATATTATCATTACCTTCTGCAATGGTAGGCCTGTGGGTGTCCAAAAGGGGATCCAAGTAGGGCGGCGAGAACTTCTCGACCCTCAACTCCGTCGGAAACTCGGACTCCTTCTTGCTATACACATACTTTCTATTCGAATTACTCCCGGCCACCAGAACCGTCCCGTCGGCCAGCACAGCCGACGACGAGTGGTACATGCGCGCGATATCCGTCGGCGCCAAGCTCTTAAACCTGTGCTTGAGGGGCAGGTCAGGGCTGTAAAGCAACGGCGTGTAGTTGGGATTTCTAGCATTGTACCACCCCGAAATGCCTTCCATGGCGCCGTTCAGAATGAGCGCTTGAGCCGTGGGAAGCAAAAGAAAATCTCCCATAATTCTTCGCGAAGGCATGTTTTCCATCGCCCAGTTTGCGTCGGGATTCTTCGGGGATATCCGGCCGCAGTCCAATAGCGCCGGCCATAACCCCTTGTTGGCCGCGACCGCGTCTGCTGCTTCCGGCTTTGCGCCGCCACAGACGATCACCTCCGCCTGTAAATAGATCATTTTGGCTGAGTTTAGCACTTAATAATCTTTCTAACATACAGAGTAGTAGGGGTGGGCACGGGTCGGGCGGGTCGGGTATGGCCCGCCACCCGAGCCCGACCTGACCATGTCGAGTAGAAGAAAAACCAACCCGAACCGAACGATGGTGTACACCCGCCCGTGTGTCCGATTTTTTTGGTTGGGTCGGGTCCGACCAAACCGAAGTAAAGCTACATGAATTGTTCATGTTTTGGTCGGGTCGGGTAGGGAAAAATAGCACCCGAGCCCCGAACCGAAAGCTGATTTTTTTTCGAAAAATTGAACCCGACCCGATCCGACCACATGTTCGGGCCCGCCCGAAACCCTTCGGGGCGGGGCGGGTCCGTCGGCCCGCGGGTATTTTGCACACCCCTACTGAGAGTAGTGTGTCCTAGGAGATTCTAACTGTTTAAGGAAACATATTACATTTTGAATCAAATTTAAGGTGTAATGTTTTTATTGCCCCAACTCATTCAAACTCATTTAGATACAATCGTACGTACGTACATATATACATACATATATACGAGAATAATTTTTTGAAAATAATACATTTGGAACATCTCACCATACAAACAACCAATTTTAGTCCAGGAAAGAAGAGTTTTTTTAAAATTTGAATCATACAAAACACTTTTCGACACGCACGATTGAGCTTCTGTTGCTTAATTTCCAACTCATACGATATTATCATCAAACTAACTACACATATATACCTGCACAGGGGCGCCGTCGTTGGAGATCTTCAAGGGGAGGAGGGCGGACATGCCCGTGGCAGGTTGGTTCCGGGAGCCGCCGGGAATTCGGGGGAGTTCACGGACGACGGTGTCGGTCTTGGTATCGATGATGATGGAGCGACGGTTGGCGAAGAGGAAAATGGTGCCGTCGGGCAGGAGGTGGACGAAAGGGTAGAGGTTGTTTTCTTGTATGTCTGTGGTGCCTACTCCATCGAAACTGGGGCCGAGGAACGGCAGTTTCAACCTTCTTGGAGTGAAGGTGAGGGAGTTGATCGGCAAGTATTCGTAGGTGAATTCGCGGCGGCCGCCGAATATGATGAAACTTCCGTCCTCTAGTTTCTCTTGGCTCGAGTACCTGCGCGCAGTGGGTTTCACAGCCACGCATGATCAGATATTACGGAGTAATAGTAGTACTCCTGTAAGGAATTTTTGACTGGAACAAGCGCAATGTTACAGACATAGACGAAAGTAGACACATTTATGCGTCTGAAACCACGTTTGTTTCACAAGAAATCTAGGACTCATAGGCATCAGACGGTGCCAGAAGCATATGTACGTGCGTGGTCATGCATCAGCTGTAATAATAATTTCTTTTGGAGAAATACGTACTTTTCTGAAATTTATACTTCTTCCGTCACTAAGTAAATGTCTAGCACGCAAAATTTGACCAAGAATATGTATTCTTTTTGTTGAAAATTTTTAAAAAAATTCACAACTTAAAAAAACTCATTGACATCTATTGGTTTGTCGAAAAAAATTGATTCATTTTATAAAAAAATTCATTTTTTTTAAGGCATAGATTTATGCGCTAGATATTTATTTAGGGATGGAGAGAGTATAAGAAATCTTTTACTATAATGAGAGCAATTATAAGGAATCTTTTACTAGGGTCAGAGTCGAAAGTGCATAGATGTAAACATAAACCGTCCGATGCGCATGGGTCTCACAAAAAATCTAGCATCCACATGCATCGAACGGTGCCGAAATCGTCTGTGTACTTTTGCAAGTTTACTAGAATAATAAAAAATTTCCACGAAAGTAAGACTCATATGTCGAACAATTAAAGAATACCTCTTTCGCGTTTTCGTTTTTTAAAACCAAAATACGATGAATGAACAGAAAGTTTATTAAGAAAATCATTCACAAAAGATTTAAACTTAATTTTTTTTTATTAAAAAGAGCAAACAGCTTTGAATTAAAGTCGCATTTCGTCCAAGATTATAATTAATGTGAATTTTTACAGTAATAGTAATTTCATTTTTAAATTGTCGGATGCGATCGAGAATATTACCATCTAGCGCCCGCAAGTGCGTTAATGCGTTCCTCAAAGTCGCAGCCTTGACACGGATTGAGGATTCTAACAGAGCGATTTCCTTCCTCATTCCCGCCGACGCTCATTAGGCTTCCGTCAATCGTGAGACCGCCCGCCGAGCACCATGCATTTGATAAAATCTGACAAACAAAAATTTCAAAATTTAGCATATCTCACTACACCTCATAATTATAGGGCAACAAGAACAAGGAGAGGACACAACGCAATGAAGAATTTCCCAAAGGCAAAAACATTTTAATTAATTACGGATTATAATTACTAAATTCAAAATTTTCTTCTAAATCAGCTTCCGTACTTTCAAAAGCCAAAGATTTAATATAGAATCATGCGGTTCGGTTCCTTTCATCCAAAATCCTAAGGTTATATACCCTTCTAGTTGTATAATGTATTTCGAAAATTCCATAAGTTTTCTGCACATGTTTATGTTGTAAATCGATTTTTTTTTTTCTTTTGCAAAAAGTATAAAAGGACAGTATTGATGAGCTTTTGATTGCCAATTTGAATAATTGAATCATGCGCGGTTCGGATATACCTTTTTTTTTTGTGTGTGGAGAAATTACGCTTATGACATGTAAGTGTGGTCTATGTGCACGTATGTAGATTGTGTTTCTGCATGGATTTGTGGTGATTTCGCGTAAATGCATGGTTATTAGGGCAAATGTGATGCTACACCTTAAGGGGTCGGACTTCGGCAGTCTCAACGTCATACTCCACGGCATGGGCCCAACAATCGACCTGACCCGGCCTGTCGGGTATGGGTCGGCAATTTCCGGGCGGCTGCAATTGAATATTTGACGGACCGAGGTTCGTTGCATCGAACATGATAGCCTTGTTGTTTGGCAACAATTGAATGTGCATGGCTTCCACACCCGCATTCGGATTATGTATCTTCCACTCACCCAAATAGTTGGTTTGAAAATCCGGACCCGTAGAACCTGAAACGAACAGGAGAGAGAGAAAGAAGAGGGATTTGAGTGAGATTGCCATTGAAAAAAACTTCATTTTCTTCAAATGGGTCTCGCTCCCTTGAGCTGATTTTTACGTTTTCCTTTTGATTCTTTGCCTCTCCTTTTATAGTTGAAGAAGAAGATCCTTGTTTTGAGGGATATGGCATAGAGGCGAAAATGGAAAAAAAGTCTGGTAGGCCAAGATTCTTCAAATTTTGGCCCAGAAAATTAAGAAACCCGGATTATTTTTCTTTCTTATGCCCGGAGAAACAAGTAGAATATCAAATTTGCCATCCCGCAATATATTGTACCTTTTTTTTTTTTTTTGCTCGGCAAACGAAACTTTTTATAAAAACTCGAAAGGGTACATCGAGGGATAAATAAAAGAAAGCATACAAACTAGCCCATCCAACACAATATTGGACAGACAACAACCTCAACAAAAACTACAACTTAAGCTTACGAATGCCATCAAGGAACACCTTAAACTCCTCCACTGAATAAACCTTGATCGCGAACTTGGCCTTCATCCACATTGCAACTCTAGTTTTTACCAATTCCCCCACCACCTCAAAACCCGTAGTAGCATTGTTAAACACATAGTCATTCCGAACTAACCACAAAGACCACAGTATAGCATAAAAGGACGCTTCCCACACATTTTTCTCCAGATTTCTAAACTTGGTATCAAACCACCACAAAGCCAAATCTGGTAACGATTTTGGACATACCCACGAAACATGCCACCAATCCAAAATAAGAGACCAGGTTTTCCATGAAAATTGACAATGCAATAACAAATGGTCCGGAGTTTCTAGATGCAAGGAGCACAAAGGGCACGAAAGCGATTGGCCCTCTTGTACGATATTCCTGCTATATAGCAGTGATCTAGTTGATATCCTATCCTGAATTGCCATCCACGAAAAAATTTCCACCTTAGGAGGGCAAAGGTTCTTCCAAAGACACCCTAGGACTTGGTTCCTGGAATGAACACTCTTTTCCCACTGAATATACACAGATTTTGACGAGAAGAGTTTATCATCAGTCCATTTCCATTGGAGCACATCCCTTTTGGTTTGATCTAAATGTACCAACTCCAGCCGACGATGTAATTCCTCCGATTGGTTGTTCTCCCACACACTTAGCCGCCGCCTTCTATACCGTAACTTCCATAGCAAATTCCCTGATTCCTCCTTCACTGAACTAACCGTGCTCTCCTTTTGGTTAGATATAAGAAATAGTCTGGGAGATTCTTCCTTGAGAGACCTATCCCCCAACCAGACATGGTCCCAAAATGAGGTCTCCGTGCCCGAATGAACTTGAATTCGAAAACCATCAGAAAGAATCGAACCAACACTTGAAAAGGGGTCACTTAGAGAGCAAATATCCCTCCAGATATTTGTAATGCGCTCGGACCTAGGTAAAGCAGGTAACCAAGCCCCCTGAGGCAAATTGTACTTTCCCTTGATAACTTTAACCCAAAGAGAGTCTTTGTCCTCATTAAATCGCCACCACCATCTAGACAACAAAGCAAGATTTTGTTGAATCACTCTCCGAACTCCCAAGCCACCATACTCCTTGTTCTTGGCTACTGCATCCCATTTCAATAGATGCACCTTCTTCTTTTCCACTGTGTCCCCCCAAAAGAATTGTTTCTGAAGCTTTTCAATAGACTTTGCCACAGCCACGGGAATCTTGAAGATAGACATAAAGTAGGTTGGCAAATTGGTGAAAGATGAATTGATAAGAGTGAGTCTCCCACCAGTAGAGTTTGTTCTCCTCCTCCACACGTTTAGTCTTCTCTCCATCTTGTCTAAAACTGGCTCCCAGGTTTTAGTCCTCCTCGGATTAGCCCCCAAGGGGAGGCCTAGATATTTGATTGGCAAAGATTCAATCTTACAGCCCATAACCTGGGCAAGGAGTATTACATCTGTTTGAGGAATATTGACACCACACAACGAACTCTTGGAAAAGTTTATTTTCAGCCCAGACATGAGTTGGAAGCACCGAAGAATCCTTTTAATATTGGCCAACTCCTCCCTATCATTGTTACAAAAAATGATAGTATCATCCGCAAATTGTAGGTGGGACACCACTACTCCATTGGCTCCAACTCTCACTCCTTTGATTATATTCCGCTCCCTTGCTCTTTCCAACATAATGTTTAGTGCTTCCACAACTATGTTAAAAAGAAAGGGAGACAACGGATCCCCTTGCCTAAGGCCTTTCTGGATTTTGAATTCTTTAGAAGCTGAGCCATTGATCAACACAGACATGGATACCGAGGAGCAACACTCCTTGATCCAACTACACCATTTCTCCCCAAAACCCAAGCTTGAGAGAAGATCCAGTAAGAATGCCCAATTAACACAATCATAGGCCCGTTCAAAATCAATTTTTAAAATTAAACCTCCCAAATTTCTTATCTTCCAACTATGGATTACCTCATTAGCTATCAAGACCCCATCAAGTATTTGTTTACCTCCAATAAAGGCAGCTTGGGACTCACCAATAACAGAGTGTAAATGGGATTTAATTCTGTTCGCCAAAACTTTAGAAAGCAATTTGTAAACCCATCCCACCATACTAATAGGCCTGAAATCTTTGAAAATCATAGGACAATCCACCTTAGGTATTAAAGACACAAATGTAGAATTAATACCTTTAGTGAGCTTCCCATTGGCATGAAAATCAGAAAAGAAAACCAAGACCAAACTCTTCATAAAATCCCAGCCCTTCTTCACAAAGGAGAAATTGAAGCCATCTGGCCCTGGAGCCTTTATGTTACTACAACCCTTCAAAGCTGCAACAATCTCCCCCTCATCAAACTGCTTTTCAAGAAAAAGAGAAATATCCACACTCAGCTTCCTAGGGAACAAACCCCCCAAGCAGGGTCTAGATATTCTTTCTTCTGAGAAGTTGTGACTAAAGTAATCCACAGCCGCTGCCTTTATTTCTTGAGGGTCCTCTACTAGTCCACCAGAAACATAGATCAAACCCACCAAGTTCCTTTTGTATCTATTATTAGCCACAGCCTGAAAAAATCTTGTATTTTTGTCCCCCTCCTTAAACCATTTTAACCGGGATTTTTGTCTCCACAGCGACTCTATTAAGCGAGAGAGCCTCCAAAACTCAGATTTGGCTTTGCACTGCGCTGCTTTCTCCTCTGGAGTAAGCTGCCTTTCTTCGACAAGTAGATCAAACTGGTGTAATTCCGCTTCAATTACTTGTAGCGTAGAGTTTACGTCTCCAAATTCTTCTTTATTCCATACTTTTAGCCTCTCTTTCATTGCCTTCAATTTCTGAAATAACTTGAACCCCGCCCAACCAGACACCTGAGTATTCTCCCATGCTTCCTCGGCTATCCTCATACAATCCGGGTGCGATAACCAAATATCCATAAACTTGAAAGGCCGCGGACCCCAATCCCTACTGTCATTAATGATTGCAACCGGACAGTGATCAGAAATCGGTCTTTCCAATCCCCATTGTAAAACTTTGAACTGTTGAATCCATTGTTGCGACATCAGAAACCTATCCAACCGGCTGAGGATAGCTTGGTCTTGGTAGTTCGTCCACGTATACTTCCTTCCCAACATTGGGAGATCCTCCAATTCCATGTTATTACAAAATTCCACAAAATCCCTCATTCCCCGTTCCATCGATGTACAGCCGACCCTTTCACTGGGTGCTCTGATTTCATTAAAGTCTCCCCCCATGCACCACGGGATCTGCGAATTCCCTTTGAGCCGTAGGAGATCATCCCATACACCCCTTCTAGCCACCACGTCATTCGGGGTTACGTTTCCGCTGTGGCATTGTTGCAATTTTGGCACGAACAAAGGGCTAGCATTGAAGTGTGTGGACATGACAATAATGTAGCGGACAGGAAATACTCTTGGACTCGTCAACTGACTCAACTCTGTTATTTCCAAGGCTTAAAATTAATGGGCCCGTTCCAGAACAGCTTCTTAAAAAATACGTACTTATTTCATATTTTCAAACTCAAAAATAATGTAAATAAAAAATAATTTTTCAATTTTTTTTTACCGTATTAAAGATCTCGATGAGATCTATTAAACAACATCCATATTGATAAGAAAATAATTTGCGTAAGCACATAATTTTTGAGCTTGAAATTGTCTTTTTAAAAAATTAGTACTTATTTTCCTTTCCGAAACAGAGCCTAGATACTAATAAGAAACTAATCCTAAGTGCATGGACTAAAATGAGACAGATCAGGTACCTTAGTCTTGCTTTCTTTATCCCTAATTAAAATTCCGATAATTTCAATAAAAAAAAAGGATTTTCGGAAGTCTTTTCTTTTTCTTTTTTTTTTTCCAGCTCGGAATTAATCGATTAGCTGAGTTAAAGTTGATATTTAATTGCCGTGAGCTGGACAAGTGGAAATTTTTTTAGATACAACAGTGATACCATGTCATTTTGTTGATGTGGTGCAACGAATCAATCATTTTCGACCATATATAAATTCGAGTCCGCTCAACAGTGATGTGGTGGCTAGTGGGATCCATGTAACTACCCATTACATGTGCACAGCATAGAGGGGTCAACATGAACGCATAGTGTTCTGTTATTGGATTGTGATACCACATCAGTACGATGACGACGTGGTATCACTGTTGTAACTAAAATTTACTCGTACAAGTGACCCCTGACTCGCATATAAAAAGGTAACTAACATCCAAAAAATTCATAAATATCAGTTTAAATTACATTACGTAAAGAAGACGAGCAAATAAATATTACCCTAAACATGACAATTGCAGATGATGCACTTTTATAAAACTTTTTTTTTTCTCGGCAAACGAACGATTTTGTAAATCTCGAAGAGGGTACATTGGAGAGGTTACATCTTTGCTCAATGAGCCAAGATACAACAGAACATACAAACTAAAACAACGAATTCAACAAACAGTTGAATGACACACCTAAAGGTTAAGTTACAATCTTACTTTCCGAATACCATCTAGAAACACCTTAAAATCTTCCACAATATATACTTTGATATCGAATTTTGCCTTCATCCACATCACAACCCTTGTTTTGACTAAGTCCCACACGTCTCGAGCCTGAATTGATGCGTTGTTAAACACGTAGTCATTCCTAACCAGCCATAAAGACAACAGAGTAGCAAATCTCTCCGGATTGTGGAACCCATGAGCAAACCACCAAGTAGCTAAATCTAGAATCGTAAATGATACTATGCTAATTAAGCATCCATCTCAACAAATTTGCAGTTAAAAATTGAGAGGTGAAGAAGTAGGTAAAGATCTCGCGAGAAGAAGTTACTTAATGCATTTCTTTTCCTACTATATTGAATAATTTCTTTTTTGTATCCCGATTTTGTCGTGATGAATGAAATTAAATACTTTTGCCTATAGAAAAAAAACATAAATTTTTGCAGTGATAAGTTGTGGGAAATATATGCACTTACTACTAGTGTTGTGCCCAGGGCCGGCTCATATATTTTAGAGGCTCGAAGCGAATTCCATATATTGAGCCCCTTACATATTCGTAATTTTTTTTAAAAAATGATATAAGTACAAAAATAACAAAAAAAAATCAAACTAAAAGGATACAGTTATGACAATATAAATATAAAAGAATATTATTGCAAGAGTTTTTGAAGAAAATAAGATACAATTGTGTTTTTATTTAGAAACATTCTAATATTAATATGTAAATTACATTATAATGAGGCCTTAATTTTGGAGCAAAATTCGGGGGACCTGAAGCGGCCGCTTTCCTGGCTTACCCCATGAGCCGGCCTTGGTGTTTCAATTCAAAGGCGAATGGTATTGTGTTCAAGGTTGCAATTAGTGGAGTGATAGCTAGGCGGCCCTAGGCACCATATATGTACTATCATCTACTATTTGAGTGGTGTTCGATTCTCACTAACTACAAATAGACACTAACTTTCGCCGAAAAAAAAATAATAAAATAATATTGCATTGATCGAGGTTGTTACATCTAATAACCATGTCCATATCGTCCTATTATTAGTATTGATGTTGCATATTTGTCAATATTGCACCAGTCAAATCAATCCAAATTAAATGGCTTTTTATTCTAAATCTATCCCCAAGGAACAAATCACGTGGAGATGTCCGAGATTAATTGTTAATCACTACTGTTGTCGATAAGAAATTAATCCTGTGATTGAATGAATTAGGACCAACACAGTAGATTTATATTCCAAGACTTGGTGAATCAAAGAAAGTTGAGCCAAAAAACCCTTTTTTTTTCCATTTGTTGGATGCTGTCTGCTGGAGAGACCTCAGTGGGCAAAATCTAAGAAATATTCCAATGAATTTGGACATTATTATCACTTGTTGTACGATTTTGGAAACATGACAAGAAAAGTTTCATTGTTATATGAAGAAAGTCAAATTTACTTGTCATTGCAAAAGATCCCCCATCCAGATGATCCTTTTACAAAGGTTTGCATCAACTTGCCCTACTTTTTTTTTTATCGGCAAAAAAAAAAAATTATTAATCTTTGAGAAATACAAAGATTAGACGGATCTCGGGCACACCGGCAAAAAAACCCACCCGAGAACCAAATCATAGATGGCAACGTGGTTTCAGTTAATAGAACATGACGACGTGGCGTAATGTATAATTGATTTAGAGAAAATAAATGTTTACATCTGCGGTGTAAATAATTTAATCTCATCATATATATACTAGCTAGCTAAGCTGAATTTTCAAAGGAAAGATGCCCCCAAACAATACATGAAGGAAGTGGAAATGGATTGTTGTGATTCCATCTTATCTCAGGTTCTTTTAATCTCTGTAATCTTTTTTTGAGATTAGTAAAATTCTTCTTTCGCTGTTCAAATATAAAGGATTGAGCAGCTGTGACATTATTTCCTGAGCATAGCAAGCGATACTTAGCGAGGATATCAATTAACTTGTTACGTACAAAAATATTTGAGCCGGCCTCCTCGCGGTGCCCTCGAGTGGTCTGTGAGAGTCAAAGTGACGTACGTGATTCTCGCGCGGAAATGCGTGCGTGAATCACGAGTGCGTAAAATACACGTGGCAAACAAAACGATAATATTATATTATGCTAGGTCAGGGATCGTCCCAAGGAGGGTACCTTTTGATTACTCATCTTCAGATGTTGGAAATGTCACAAGATCGCGAAAATTACATAGTCTTTTTAATTTATGCAGAAAATTGAAGACAGTCTATACCACTTTCCACTGCATTACCATGCAAAGAGAGACTCCTTCCAAAGGTAAATTTATTAATTCAAGTCCATGATCAAGTTGCATACATATTTTTATATTGATGAGATGACACACACAAAAAGGTGTCAATACACACATTTAAATTTCCTTTCATGGGAAACTTCAAGGCTATATAAAGTTAAAGTTTAAGCTCCAAATCTAGCTCACTGTCACTTGTGTTGGAGTTTTGACTGCTGGAGCCAATAGAATCTTTCTTCCTCTTCTTTTGGAATGAGTCCTATATATGAAGAAATCTAGGAATATTAAGAAAAAAGGAAAAAAAATACATTTTTCGCATAAAATATAGAGAATCTTTCATCAGAATGATGCGGCCGTAGTAGGTTTTTCTATTGAAAGCAACTTAATTGATTCTTTGCTACAACATTGTGATCTCTGATATGACCAAATCTAGAGAACACAGGGAAAAGGAAAAGATTGTTCGAATAGAAATTTGTTGAAGAATCATTGTTTTCAAAAGATGCGAGGATAATGTTTTCACAAATGGAAATCGATGCAAAAATAGTTTATCGAACCATTGTTTAAACTGCTTTGTAATCTCCCTACTAAAAAAATTATATATCATTAATCAACAAATAATATACGAAAATTAGGTAATTTCTTTTGTTTGTACAACATTAGTCATATAGAAAATGAAGGCATACCTCAACAGTGTAGGGTCTTGTCATGTTGGGTTGTGGGAAATATGGTGTCTCTAGCGTGCCACTGTTGGGGTATTGACTCTGAAATCTAGTAATAAAACTCACAAGTATATCAAAAACACAAATATACACGCGCAGACATAAAATTCCAAATTAAGGAGGATAAATCGAAGGCTAATGATTTTTCGCACACCCCCTTTTCATAAATTTTTTTTAACAGCAAAAAAGAATTTTACTAATCTTTAAAAATGAATTACAAAGATTAAACGGCTCATAAGCATGAGACATCTCTTCTTACCCCTTTTTCATAAATGCACTCCATCTCTTATCTCTTAGTGAAAAAATTAGACACAAAAGTTTTATTAAAAGACCAAAAATATAATGCATTAATAATAAAAAAAAAGGGGAGTATGAAAATTTATTTTCCTAAATCGAATCCCTTTTTTTTTTTTTGTGCCTTAATCGAATCCAAATTGTCTTTCTTCATGCAAAATAATGGTTACCTCGGTAAGGTATTGGTAGGTTGAAACTCAGGATATCCGACATTTGCTCTTTCTAATTGACCCAACCCCATCTGTAAAAATTGAGGTTATTATTTTTTGTTAAAATTGTATACATCAGTATGGTTAAAAGAGAATTAATGAGTTAACAATCGAACAGAATTTGACGTCTCTCTACAGACTCAAACCACAAATCTCCCCTTCGAAGCACACACATTAATTAGTACATGATTGGAATTACACATTAACTACCGCATGATTGGAATTACACATGACACGCGTGAGAGATGATGATGATGAAAAGAAGCAAATATCTAATCAATTTAACACCATCATAATTTTGGGAACACTTTCCAAGAAAAATGGGAAGGGTTTAATGCAAGAGAGTTTTTTTTATAACTCAGGTGTCTAAACTAGCTTATTCGTACCTCAACTAAATCTGGGAACCAATTCCACCACTCACTTGCTAGGGTCCAATTAAAACTAAAGCGAAAGTTCAATAAGAGCTGGCCAAAATAGAGTTGATGTCACTTGAGCGATTTCGAACTTGAGACATTTGAAGGGAACACACCCTTCATAAGAGATACATATACGGATTGAAATTAATTTCGACCATGCACGACAATTTCTTTGTATCATCTCTCTCTCTCTCTCTCTCTCTCTCTCTCTCTCTCTCTCATTTGAGAAGCATGAATTTGGGGGAAAAAAATGTTTCATGGTTTAGGCTTCTCCTCTTCCTTTGATGTCGCCCTATCAAGTTTTTATTGGTATTTCCTCTTCTCTCTTAAGGTTTTACTTATTACTACGTATAATTATAAATCAAATGTTACTTTTTTTTTGTTAGATAAAAACAAAGTCGAACATACCGCGACGTTTGGGTGGCCAGGGAAACCATAAGAAGATGCTGCTGGTGCATAAGGGAAGGATGCTGCCGTTGGCATTCTAATCTCCTCCTGCACATATATATTATGTTGAAAACAATACCTCAAGAGACAATCTTGCTAAAAGAAAAAAAATTTAAAAAACAATTACTTTTACAAACAGAAAATATAGGCAGAAATTCCATTAAGAATTGACAAGGAAAGTGTAATCAATACTTACGAATGTAATTAATTTTGAACCAAAAACAACATATCTCTCTGAATATCGTAAACTTTATAAACCAAGTTTTGCTTGTATACTATTGCGCGAATTCCATACAACCAAAGAAAGCAGCCAGACATCGGTTTTTTTTTTTTTTTTCTTGGCAAACGAAACTTTTTAAAAAAACTCAAAAATGGTACATTGAGCAAAATACTAGCAAGAAGAGCTACGCTGCTAGAAAAAAAGGGAAAACGAAAGAAATTATCCAACCGAAGTTGGATAAGAACACCTTAGAATTAAACTAGGAGATCAAAAGTATAATCGGAAATCCGTTCAAAAATTGATTGGTTTTTAAAATTATAATGCCCAAATGAGCCATAATTTATGACAACGAACTGTCATAGGTTGAAATTACGCCCAGATTACTCGGCATGAATGAAAATTGTAGTGTAAAAAGTTAGTTCAAAATTATGATTCTTGGGAGGGTTGAGCGCCAATCTCGTTGGGATGTTTCTCTCCTTTTGTGATTCCGTTTTCTCACTCTTGCCCCCTTTTTATCTTTTTATCCTTTATAAGACTATTACTAAAATTCCTTTGTTGTTCATAAAAATAGTTGACCTGAACACACACGTGAATTATGAAGAGAGAGAGGGAGAGAGAGGGAGGGAGCGAAACCTGGTTGAGGAGGTGAGTTGGGTAATGAGTAGGAAGTTGAGAGGTGAGTCGGATCTTCTCTAATTGAGCAACACCTAGTCCTCTTTGTGGCTGTTTAGGGGCCTTTTCTGAATTATTATTACTGCCCCCTTTCTTGTTGTTCCCTTTCCTTGATGATGAACCTCCTCCTCCTGCAGCAGCAGATCTTTCATTCCCTGGGTAATTTGGCTCCCCGTAATAACTGCTTCCCATTCCTTGACTTGCTTTCAATTTTCAGCACTGCTGATATGAGTGTGTGTGTGTGTGTGTGTGTGAGAGAGAGAGAGAGAGAGAGAGAGAGAGAGTTTCTTGCTAACAAACTTTCACAGCTTTCTCTCTTGTGGGAAAGTTTCTTGGCGATAGCTAGGTCCGCTCACCGCTGTGGTTTTCAGAGATCTCCAATGCCCTTTTTATGGGGTTAATTTGCACCTTCACAATTATTGCCTCGCTGGACTCTCTCTCTCTCTCTCTCTCTCTCTCTCTCTCTCTCTCTCTCTCTCTCTACATATATATTTTAAGTATAAAGTATTATGTTCCCCTCGTTTATATGTATGATGTATCTCTTATATGGGTATATAATGAAATGTTTCTAACTTAATTCCCATGTAAAAATATACCCATTTATTCCATCTTTATTATTTCGAAATATGGAGCTGCTTTTGCATGTGTTAATTCCTCACAAATTAAAGGTGAACATTTATTATCAATTCCTGGCCTTTTGGAGCATTGTGGAAACTTCTATAAATTTCGTGCTCCATCCATCCCATGATTTTAATTCATTACAAAAAATCACAGGTTTTTTCAGATGAAAAATAAAGCACTTTCGGTGTATATTTTCATATTTATTCGAACAAAATTAAAAAAAAGTAACGGGAACTTTATATTGGTGCGTGAAGATTCACAAAATTATAAGTTGAAATGCTTTATACTCCCTCCGTCCCAAAATGCTTGTCCGATCCGCAAAATGGAGTGTTAAAAATAATGCAATTTTTTCAAGAAAAAATTCAAACTTTTTCATAAATTAAAAATACTCATTAATATCTAGTAAGTTGTTTAAAAACTTTTGATTTTTTCTTGCAAAAATTGTATTATTTTTAACACTCCGTTTTGCGAATCAGACAAACATTTTGGAACAGAGGAAGTATATGTTTTTATTAAAGATGAGATAATTTTTTTTAATGAATAGAATTTTGTAAGGAAGGAGTACGTACTATTTTCCCTTTTTATCTATGGACTTTTTGTGACCAGGGACTTGACAGCGACTGTCTTTGATCGATTTTTCTTTGAATGGGGACTTTGAGACTGGACTAGAAAGTGAAATTCGAAGTGGCCAAATTTAACAAACAAGATAATATTATATCAAAAAGGAATATAAGCATAGATCTGGGTTACTATGGGAAGGCATGCAACCACCAGCTGCAGCCTTAAAAGCAGAAATTTGGGCTATATACTAGGGGTACGTACGTCTCACTATCATTCTGGAAAAAAGCATGACCAATGTCAAGATTGAATTTGACTCTAACATTTGCAGTCCAATACATCGGGGCCTCCGCCTGACCATCCCCAACGTCATATTTTGGATCGAGGAAGCTAGGAGATTACTTTCTAGAACCAATTCCATCGTTTCTCACATTTATCGTCAAACTAATCAGACAAATGGACTGCCTTGCTTGTCTCAGGCTCTCAACAGGATGATGATCTTATTGTCGGTAGAAATGTTCTCTTTGCTGCTAGGGAATTTGTTACGGCTGATGCCTTCGGAGTGGGGCATCTTAGAACCTAGGAAAGGCTACGTCTGCGTGGTTTGCTCCCCTCTTTTTTCATTTGTTTTGTTGTCGATGCAACTTGAACGTACCTATCTTCTTAACGTAATCTGCGTTTGACCAAAAAAAATAGAGAAAATAATGCATAGACGACGCACATGTATTCTGAACCATATGATGTGTGTGAGTTCACATGCATCGTGTGGATCCATGAAGCTAGGTTTCAAACACATCTGCTTCCGGATCTGTATCACTCAATCTGTGTCTGTAGCATTGCTAAAAAAAAAAACGAAAATCACGAAGAAAAAACAAATAAATTATCACTTTTTACATGATTTTGTTCTCATTCTTTCCTAGGTTCGGAGACCACACTCTTGAATTTCCATTGATCATAAAAGGTTTTAACCTAGGTGGGTGGGTCCTTTTCATCACCAGTCCTTTTAGTCCAAAGGTGTTAGCTGGCATGCAAGTATTTTATATATAATTTACATTTATGTGTAAGTATATATTAATTCTCAAAGCAACTTAATTTAGAAAGGTAAACTCCATAAAGTAGAATATGATACTGGCCCAATCCACATGTAAGCTTCAGATTCTAGTAATCTTATTACAGCTTCGTGGGCATTTTCTATCTATCCTCTCAATATTCAAAGATATATAGATGTTGGACCAAAAAGATTTAACTAATATTAACCCACAAGATAGGTCATTTTTTTCAGATATGGGGAGATCGATGGGAAAAAAACCCTAGATATTCAAATTCGTATTGGTTAGTTATTCGTTTTTTAACTTTTCTACCAAGTGATAAGGAATTTTTGCTGGTCAAAACACGGTCACTTTTAAAGACTCTCTATAAATTTGCATGCGACACGATTGCGTTCAACGGCATGATCCGTGAATCGAATTTGTCCTCATTTCAATTTGGTTCGAGGAGATCTACTGTTTCTGAGTGGATTCATCTTACTTTTTTAACCAACCGAAAGGAGGGTCAATTTGACCCACCTATGAAGTGAGTGAACGTACGTAATTAATTATAACTTTTATTAACGCAGATGTCTATCTATTGAATTTGCGAATATTATATGGTGAGTTGCCATGCACTAAATCTAATTGAGCTGTTTCACCCATGATTTTGTGGGTCATAGCTTATGAGTTGTTTGTGTGGTGGAAAGTTGAGAATCCTCTCATGTGACCTCACCAATTACCCAAAAAAAAAACAAATTAATTCATCATCTATTCCTCCAAACCATATCATCTTAAATAAGATTTTTAGTAAATTTGTTCCTTTATATATCTTTTATGTAATTCTTAATTTTTTGAAAGTTTGCACCCAATAAAACATAAAAAGACATAGTAAATGATCATAATAAGATAAGACCAGTTTGGGCAGGTTTTTATTAAGTAAAAACCCATCTTTCAAGTAATAATCTATAAAAACCATTTATTTTAGTAATTTTCTTTGCATTGTTATGATAAATGCGCACAGTAAGTGAAATTGGGTTCTTCTTACATTTTTCTTTTGATTAGCAACCGTTGGGATTCATGTAAATTAAGAAAGTCCAACAATGCATGGGACTATTTTCCGCTTTTTTTTTTTGGACAACGGTGGGACTAATGGGCAATCATTAATTTATTTATATCGATGAAAAAGCACCCTCGTTGTTTTTGTTTTTATGTTTGTTGTTTTGTGGATGGGCAAGTTTTGCTTATCTTTCTCTTCCCCTCGATGTACCCCTCTCGAGATTTATAAAAATGTTACGTTTGCCGAGAAGAAAAAAAAAAGCACTCTCGTTACTGGGATCAATATGCTATACAGCTCTCACCAGGTTGCTAGCATTGATATATATGCTCCGCCACAAGGACGGAACCAGGATTTTACTTTAGCAGTGACGAAAAGTATTCTAAAAAAATCTAGGAGTGGCGAGACTATATAAGTTGGACATAATTTTTTTTATACATAATAATTGCATTTTCTAAAATTCTTGTTTTGGCGGTCGCCGCCACTAGATCCCCTCTGATCTCATCCTTGCTTCGCCATCAAGCAAACTCCCCAAAATACGATAGAAGGGGAAGCTTAAGGGGCTAAAGAAGTCGATCGGAGGAAGACAGTCATTGGGCAACTCGATCTGTATACAATTAAAAAGGTACATTAGTATTATGGGAATTTGCAACATTGGCAGAAAGTATATATATTACCCTCCATAAATCAATTTCGATATTTTCTTTAGTAGTATATATTATCCTTAATGCTTTATTTTACAAGTTGTCAAGCGACAAGGTTACTTATTTGGATTGAGTGCCAAATTTAACCTTACTAGTACATTTTTAATTACAATTTCCTATTTATATCATAGCAAGTAGTAAAGTACACATAATTAAATCTTATTAACTATATATATAAGAGTATATTCAAAATTATGGGGTGCATGTCAAGAAAGGCCGATCTGACCTTGGCTAGCTCCATTCCAGCATCTACCATGACTATAAGGCTCTCAAACGTACCCATAAACCAATTTTGCATGTTTGAATTTTAGTCTTCACAGTTTTTTTTTTTTTTTTAGTCTTCACAGTTGCAAAATAGTCGAGATGTGCATAAGTTGTTCCGTACATTTAATTTTATATATATATATATATAAAAGATCTCAGACTTAATAATTCCATACTTTGAGTGCAATGGTCCCTCCTCTCGTATGTATGACCTATCAAAATAAAAAACATTTCTCTGACAATATTGAATAATTACCAAATCACATGGGTATCAGTGTCACCTAATTAATTAATAAGAACACCAATAGGTTTTTTTTTTTTTTTTTTGTTGATCTGCAGAACACCAATAGTTTAATCCCCACAATAACTAGATTGATTTTGGACGTTACAAGTTACAAGGCAACAAGCAAAAGTCAAAGAGGTGGGTTTCTTTGTAATTCATTTAGTCAAATTCTAGAACCTAATCCTTAACTTTCTTAAGCACGTATAATTAATATAGTGAATTTAAGTCACTCATTTTAGAATTATTTTTCCAATAAAAAAATCCATTTTGGCATGTTAATTAAGACTAGGGATATGTAATTAAACAGGCGGATAAGCGCGACGACCGCTTTTCCTAACTGTAAAGTTTTCATTAGAAATCATTGTTATTTTTCCTCAAAATTATGTGTATAAGTTCTTCCGTTGAAATGTTTTTAAAAAAAATCTAACACCCTTCCATTCAAGATATTCCTAAAAAACTCAATTATGCCCTAATAAGAAATTTAGCACTAGGTTCAATATTTCACCTCTTGACATGGATATGGCTACACTAAGATTGTATGACCATGTATGTATAATTATATTACGTACGTTGATCGAAAATATCTACAACAAAATTTGAATATTATTAACATAACAAGTATTGGCTGAAAATAATATTACATGAGTACTTAAAAGATTTTTCACGTTCGTCCACACGCAACCTTGAAATCTCGCATCTAGTTTTGCATGTGAACTCACCCGCAAGATTCGCCAACCAAATAGAACACAGCCTTGTCATTGTGAATCATACACAATATCGCAAGATTAATTACGTACGGTTGATCATGATAACGACCTTGAACCGCTAGATTATATTGTCGGGTTCAAAATCTTGGCGCATAGAATAGTCGATAAATTTGACATCATAAATATATAACCTAGCTAGCTCCCTTTGTCATTCAAATCTACAAGTTCATTTTCACAAAGTTGATATTTTATGGCTTAATTAAAAACCGCCATGTCTGTCTCTAGGGTTTAGTTGAAGAGAATTGGACGTTGATGCAACAAACCCAAAAGCCGGTCTAATAAGAATGACATCCTCGAGGTTAATTAATAATCAGATAAAATCTAATGAAATTGTTTTTAGCACTCCAAAATTGATAAAGGGGTTCCAAAACGACTTTATTTTTTGTATCAACACAATTCAATTTTGGAACTCCTTCATTAATTTTCAGAGTGCCAAAATTACAATCCAAAATTTAAATGTTTTGTGCCTTGTTTTCTTAACTTTTCAAAAAGAATTTTTCAAAAATTTTTTCATAGATTCTCCATACTTTCAATATTTCTCTCTCTATCTCTTTTCACTTATTACCCTTACTATTTTTTTAAAAAAATTTCTAAAATCAAACCAAACACAGCATTGATCACTTGAATCAAGTCATTTTCCCTGTTTTACTGCTAAATTGCATGATTTGTTATGGAATTGCCAATGTCAAAACGACACCTGGATTGGTACTAATACCGCCTTTTGAGGTAATGATCACCTAAATTAGTTTAATAATGCTTTCAAGAATTATTTAATATATAATGCTGTCAAGAATTATTATGGACCCATCTAGCTAGTACTAGTTTCGAATTTTAACATGTGAACAAAGTACACATTCAGGGAGTGTCCCAGTAGGTCAGGCTGATACCCAGAGTTTGAGAGTACTTTTTAAAATTTGGAGTTCGATTCTCTATAGAGTGAATACTTTGCAATGGGGGACAGTAACTAGTGCGATCGTACTACTACTACGGAGTTATAGACTTGCACAGGATCCGCTAATCCTGTCGTGACTAGCTAGTGTAGCCGCACTACTGTGACTAGTGCAGCTGTGCTAGCTCCTTCAGCTGCACTAGTTCCTTTGGAGGTTTGGGTTGTATAATCAGATCCATTTAGTGACTTAGCTATAAGGCTGTTCCTCCGTTAAAAAAAAAATGTGAACAAAGTCTATTACACTTACTCCTTATAAGCTCGTCCCGTTTACTATGCACTTCGGTTTCCTTCAAATACATTTCTTTCTCTCTCTTTTCAAGGACTTTTCCGTTTTCTTAAGTAATTTTAGTGATCGTAAACCAGAATTCGATCAGTAACTCCATGTCATTATTTTTTTTTGGTCAAACGAAAATTACCATATTAGAAAAAACGAGTCGTAAAGACAAAATAACAAATTACAGACATGCCTAATCTAGGAGGTAAGAACCATAACTAGGTTCTGAGGTGGCCCACACCCATGGTCTAGTACACACTCTCTAGCCGCAAAACAATCAACTGCGTGGTTAGCTTGGCATGTCATTAATTAACGTCAAATGAGAGCGTGTAAAAATTTTAAAAAATTTAATGCCAAAATCACCCCAATAAAAATGATATCAAGACAAAAGCAAGGAAGAAAACAAGGGATTGTGTTGGCTAGGTTAGATTTGATTTGATAGTATTTGCATATATCGAGAGAGAGAGAGAGAGAGAGAGAGAGAGAGAGAGAGAGAGAATAAGCACCGTAGGTTGGGGTCACATGCAAACCAGAGGGTGCATTACTCCACAAGATTTGCAAAGCAAATCCCCAGGAAATAATGCTGAATATTTTGGTGAGTATGAACATAAATAGTGGGTGAAGAGAAGATCTCAGAAAACAAGTCCAAAATCCATCAAACCAGACACCAAATCGACCCCAAATCCGATAGAATATAAGATTCTCTCCCATTCTTCTTTAAACTTTCATTTATTTGTACAGAAAATTAATCAACTCCATATACGATCTAGGACTTTTACCAAATACTCTCATGATCAGATTGAGGTGTTTTACAGGTGGCACTTTGGTGTACGTGTAGGACTACACTGTTGTTAATTTCTCACCTTTTTTTTTCCCTTAACAGAGGAACAACCCTACAACCAAGTCACTAAATGTATCCGACTGTGCAACCCAAACATCCGAGGAAGCTAGCGCGATCACACCCGTCATGTTCCCTCACTTATTGCAAGGTACTCACTCTGTGAGAAATCGAACCCCATATATATATATACCTTGAAGAGTCTTCTTAAAACTTGGACATCCGCTCGAACTAAACTACTGGGACAACCCCTGTGAGTGTACATGTAAGTTTGTCATCACCTTTGTTAGTTAGTACTAATTGATTAATTAATTAAGAAAAGAATTATCTGGCTAGACTATTAATTGAAGAGAAAGATGGATTCCAAGAAATCAAATCTAATAATGTGATTTGATCTTTAGATAAATGCATACGTTAATTAAGCTAGCTAGCTTGCTTGCTAAAGTAGTCATGACATATATATATATATATATATATATATAGAGAGAGAGAGAGAGAGAGAGAGAGAGAGAGAGAGTTAGGTTCCGGTGAGGGATCCCTCATTTTTTTAAAATGAGGGACTTCCATTCCCGATTGAATTTCGATGATCCGAGCCGGTCAAAGTGATCAGAACGTGATTTTAAAGGTCCTCGCGTGAAATCAGCAAAAAAAATGACCGGGAAGGGCTTCATCCGAGCAGTTTTCATTGAACGGTTCAAAAAAACTGGTCGGATGAAGCCCTTCCCGGTCATTTTTTTTTGCTGATTTCTCACGGGTACCCTTAAAATCACGTTCTGCACACATTGAGTGGCTCGGATTTTCAAAATTTGATCTGAAAATGAAAGTCCCTCATTTTAAAAAAATGAGGGATCCCTCACTTTAAAAAAATGAATATATATATTATCTTTGATTAATTAGTTGACTAGACCTTAATTGGCACTCATGTTTCAAAACAGATATATAGAAACCCTCTTCAAAATATTATTAACCATGCATTTTTCTGTTTAATTACGTTCTGCGTTGTTATGAACTTCTTAACGCGATGAAAATCGATCAAACCAAACCAAAGTAGTAATTCTTAATTAGACGAACCATTAAGTATTATCCCGTGATCTTAATTAAGGACTCTATATATGTTCGGTTAATATAATTTATTCATGTTTTTTTTTTATCACGACATCTCACATCAACTTACGTCGATCTTTCCTTCGTGTAATTTTAGGCATTAACAAGAAAACGTTATTGGCTAATTAGGGATGGCAATTTCGTCCGATTCGACTGCCCCCAATCCGATCCCCGCCCCAAACGGAAGGAAATTTTGGAGATCCATTCAAGGATTGGGTAGGGTATGGGGATTTCTTTTAAAAAAAATTCGGAGACGGGTTGGAGGCGAGGATAGACATATCCCTGCCCTGGACCCTACCCCTACCCATTCCCCGTTGTGTACCATTTGTTGATGATTGATCGGATGGGAGGGGCTGTATTTTAACCTTGTACATGCTGCTGCTGCTGTTTCTGTTTAGAAATATGGGACAAATGACAAATCTGTTTTATGATGCTGCGTTCTCCCCTTCTCTTGTTGCTGCTGCTGTTATTATGGCGCTGTTGTTTGAAATCTGTTGTTTTTTTTTTTTTGTTATTAATGGCGCCTCAATGGACTTTATTTGAAATCTGTTGTTTTTTTTTGCTCGGCTTGAAATCTGTTGTTTTCCTGTTTTGTTGTTATTGACGTTATTAGTGGCGCCTCAATGGACGGTATTTGAAACTTGGCAGAAGGAATTTCTTGAAATTTTATGTTGTTTGAAATCTGTGATTTTTTTTAAAGTTAGCTTCGGATTCCCGAATCCCTGTAGGGATTTCCCGTTCCCCGTTTGGAGCGGGGATAGAGGGAAGAAACAAATCTCCGTTGGGGATCGAGTCGGGGATGGGGATGAGGACGGGGAAGTGGTTTAGGGATCGGGGATGGAGATAGTACGTACCCTCCGGTCCCGATCCTTCCCCATTGCCATCCCTAATTGGCTTATTTTGGATTGCATCCAGCTGTGTTTGTTGTAAGTGACCGAATTTTCTCAACGCACCTAAATTAACTGCTAGATAAATAATAATTAAGTACCCTTTCTGATTTCCAAGTGTGTTTAATTAGTCTGAATGCTAGCTCTTAACACTTATTTTATCCATGTGCGACCCATGCTTGATTTTTGGAGCCTATTCATGCTGGTTTTATGATTTTGTCTCGTCTTCAATCAGGCTTTTTACTAGAAGACGGTGAGAATGGTCCGCCACAAATTAGTCGATATATCGAGGTACTTTGATCACGCACGTAAGCTGACCCGAATGTTCCATATCGTTAAAAGCGTCTATCGATTACTATGTATTTGATTAATGAAATGGAATTTTCCCCTTCTTGCTCATTTGCTGTGTCTGTTGTTGCCAATAGCATGCATGTGAGGGTCAACATCACACACACACACACACACACACACACACATATATATATATATATATATATATATCTCATAATTAATTAACACAGAAATTCGCATGTGTATATGCAAGGGTGTATCTATCACCTCTTTCCTTGCTGACATGTGGTGCACTTTGCTAATCCTTAACCTAATCTGTAATTTAATCTATAATTAATGGTTCCCTAAGAGCCCCAAATTAAAAGTAATCCAGTATGATTGAGTGTCAGGAAACCAATTAAGCTCAATTGATACGTATCTAGATGTCTTTTGGGTGTGATTCCTTGAGGTATTCTTTTAATATATTTACCCCATGAATCCTTTTTCGGACATGGTGGGAGATTTGGTATTAGGTGGAAATATTGTAATTTTTATTTTGTACGATTTTTTTAAAAATTGTTTAAAATGGTGTCTTACTAAAATATGTTCTATATTGTCATTTATTATTTTCAAAATACGACTTGCTATATAATATCATTCTCAACGACTCTGTACGAAATTTAAGTGAAATTATAGATTAGTCCACGTGGTATGTTCATTATTCCAATTTCATCCCTGTAGCTTGATCAATTACATTAATTTTATTGTAAAATTTTAAAAATAGTCCCTGTAGTTTCAACCGATTAGTCATAGTATTGTCCCCCTAGTAGCAATTGCAACGCTTTTAATCCTGAAGTTTGGTTAACGTTCCTAGGAGGTCAAATAGATAACGTTTGCTTTTTAAACTTATGAAAAAGTGCCTAGTAGTGAATGGCAGTTTTGACATTTCAGGGCCTTTTTCCATGTCTCTCAATTCAACTCCTTCATTAGCCCTTTTCTGTCAATTTGGGGATTAGCAAACGCTATCTATTGGACCTAATAGATACGTTACAAACTTCGGGGTTAAAAGTGTTGCAATATGTTGCTAGGGGAACGAAACTAAGACTCGATTGAAACTAGAGGGACCATTTCTTAAATGTATCCTTAATTTTTACTTTTGAATTTTAATGTATCCTTAATCCAAACACAACAACTTACACAACCTCTCACATACATGTGGGGCCCACACATAGTAGTGTGTGTGGAGCCCACATGCATGTGAGAGGTTGTGTAAGTTGTTGTGTTTAAATTGTTGTGTGAGTATCATTTTTTGTCTCTAAATTGTCCAATCAATATGATCAGTTGTCACTCTCCCGAGGGAGACCGTGCATGTAACCGTCCTGGGACCATTTTTCCATTACGCAGGCATGTTCGGCTCGATTTGTAATTATTTTAACTAAATATCACGTATGAGCGCTCATAGAGCAATTTCTTACGCATTACTCACCTGCACCGGAAATTCCACTTCTTCTTTTTTTCTCGGCAAAAGGAACTTTTATTAATCTCGAAGGGGTACATCGAGGATAAAGCACAAATTACAAAGAATTATAAACATAGAAAATATCCAACCAGGGTTGTATAAAACACCTAAATGACCCATCAGAATTGCATGTGTCAAGTATGCAGATGCCAACTAAACTAAATGACCCTCTGTATGTTTGTAAGATCCCGTTCCGTTTTCTTTTTAAACCTTTTTTTTTTTTTAAAAATGTAATTTTAAGCTCAAATATAAAGAAAATGAAAAATAATTTTTAAATTTTTTTTGCACTGTTTAAAAAATCTCGATGAGAACTATCAAATAAGATCCACATTGGTAGGAAAATTATTTGCGTAAATATATGATTTTGGAGCTTGAAATTACCTTTCTTTTCTAAACCTTTCTTTTCTAAGAATCTGAAACAGCACCTTACTCTATTGATTGGCAAAAAAAATAGGGTCCGACTAAAACATTAGTTATGTTGTCATTTAATTATACTAGTTTTGAAAGTAGATAGCATTGCTTATTAATTATTCTTGTGGGGCATTCAGTTATTGCGTGTTGATAGTTTTATATATATATATATAAACCTGGAATATTGCATGGGACCATATTAGAATTTGGAAATTAACTTCAAAGCCCTGGACCCGTGGGTAATAAGGACGCTAAATAGTTCAACACTTGGGCCACTTCTGAAATATATATATTTTGAATTTATTAATGGTATATTAGAAAATCCGATATTATATAATTGGACCCACTTAAAGAATGGGAAATGATGAAGATTATTGGGTTTTGTCTCCCTTTGTCTCCTAACCTAAGACAAATATCCCACATTAAACCAGCATCCCTTGTGCTCTAAAGGATCTATTTTGGATATGATTTCATCCACCATCAATTCGATTGACAGCTTGGGTTAGCTATCTATCTTAGCTTATTCTCCCTAGCTCAGCATAGCACGCGGTCAAGATATGGAACTTAAGCGTTTTCTCACTTCTAAGGTTTTCGGTCCGAAACCTCTTAGGTACTATTAATCCCTTTGGAGTCAGTCTACATAGAGCTTTAACTGGGTCCCCCAGCCTGTCGAGATTGGTCACGTACCCAGAGTTAGTCGAGGTATGTATAAACTTGTCCGGACACCTGAAATATCAAAAAATCTTAGCTTATTCTCCTCAACGTCCACTTTATGTAATGTGTGACCTGTGGTATGTACATTAGTTGAATCGCATAAATATTGTATAGTTAGTTAAATAGGGTTGTTGGGATGTGCTTTTCGATTTTCCTATTTTCCTGATGTATTATCATTGGGGTTTTCAGCAGGCTTTCAAGTTAATAAAATGACCCATTTTATAACTAGAACAATATTACTTGTTAAAATAAGGGGGGACGCCACTTCCCCGTAGATACCTCGTATTTTACCAAAGTTGCTCTGGTTTAACAGAGCTTAATTTGTTTCGATTTTAATTGGGACTTCAGCAAGTCGACGGTGAATTTGGTCCCTCAAGATTAGTCGAGGTTTACAAAAGCTGACCCGGCCACCTAAAGAGTTATCAAGACAATCGAGGATGGAGCTTAGGTTAGACAAATGATGGCGTCGCCACCCAGCTAATATTAAAATACTTCTTTCCTAAACTGTACTTGAAATATTCCGCGGCAATCGCCTTCTGTGAAGCATGCGATAAGGGGTACTCTTGTTTTGGCTGGATATATAGGTCCTACCGTTTTTTTGTTTCTAGCTAGCTAGCTTAGTTCTGGGATTTGGTTTTCACGTAAATTTCTGTTTTGATTGGTCTCTCTTGCACTGGCTAGCTAGATCCACGTCTCACCGGCCACCAAGATACAATGATCGATCCCGAAAAACTGTGTACAGTTAAAACTTTGCACACCTACGAACCGAGAATCGCCCGTATGCAGCCCAAAGTATAATTCCATAATTTATGAAAGAGAACGACGATCACAATAGTTTGAACAGTAGGTGTAGACGTGTAGTATATACATTTTAACAAATCATCAATTGGCCGGGTTAAAACAAAGGGGTATAAATTAAGCTCTTTTTATGTTTTATGCTATATACTAGTATCAACTGGATTATGTTTTTTCCTCTCTCTCTCTCTCTCTCTCTCTCTCTCTCTGCTTTTACCTGATCTGTGTGTCTCTAGCCCCTCCTTTTGAGCAAGATCGATCTCAGTCATATTAGAAGTACTCATCTTTTCAGCCACGCACATGCCAGGAAAATATATAGTTGACAAAATTAACACAAGTTGATCGATTGATCAATGAGTGGGACTGTGGGTACACTTCTATAGTTCTATTCCAAGTTGCTAAAAGCCGGCCTGCAGCAATAATACAGTACTACTGTATAAACAAACAGAGATCACAGATGGTAAAGGTACTGGACAAGAAGATGCCTAGCTAGCTATTCTTTTCCAAGTGACCACTAGCACACAAAAAGACATTACCAGGAGAGGAGAAGAGGGCAAGAACTACTAAAGGAGAATATTTTCTTGGTAGATAACTTTCTTGATGGATAAATTAATTTAGGTCACGTTCTTTGAACTTAACTTAAATTTAAAAATTGTCCTTATTTGAATTTTTTTCGCATTTGTTAGTTTTGCGTCAAACTTTTATTGTCTATTGAATCATCTCGACGAGAGAAATCGGGAAAGTAAATTTTTTTTACTTTTACCCAAGTATTTTGAGAAATAACCACTTTTTAATGCAAAAATGTCTCTTTTTTTGCTAAAAAATGATTATACTTCAAAATACTTAGGTAAAAGTGCCCAAATTTTACTTTTCCAATTTCTCTCGTCGAGATGAATCAATAACTCATAAAAATTTGAAGCAAAACTAACAAATGCAAAAAAAAAAAAAATCAAATAAAGACAACTTACATATTTAAATTAAGTTCAAAAGATCTGAGTATTTCACCTTTTGTATTATAGCTAGGTTACTTGGTCCAATAAATTAATAACAAATCATTTATATTAGTAGTTCCTTGTACTTTGCTGCTGTCAGTGGCAGATCTATTAACTAAATTTGTTTCCCCATGCTTTAACTGCTCTAATTAACTTCTCAGATCTCTAGCCAACTTGCATGCAATTTTAGTAGGTAGCCACCAAACACGTGAGCATAAAGTACAAATTACACATGTATGTATGTATGCTTGTGTATATATCTGTGTGGGACTTAGGGCCCGCACAACGAAAAATTATTTTATGGTGTTCGGGCACCGCCACGTGGTGTATGTATACTCTTTTTCATTACATATTTCTTCAAGATCAAGTACCAAGTGTATGAACTCCACAAAAATGTATAGTGAAAAATAGTGTTGCGTGCCTACACCTAGCTATTGGAGCTGATTTTTAACAGGGTTGTTTTTTTTTTAAATTATTAAACAGCTCGGATTGTCCGTACATTGGAGCTGATTTTTAACAGGATCATTTTTTTTTAAATTATTAAACGGCTCGGATTTTCCGTACAAAATCCGGAGTGGGCCCTATGTGCCGGTGTACCATGGGTGACTTTAGCATTTTCGCTTCTTTCTTATCATGATCAGAAGGGATTAAATCAAGGGAAAATGACGGTTCAGGACGTGCTTTGATAATTAATACCCTTTAAAAACAAGCTAAAAACATTTGTTAATGTTACAAATATCTTTGATGGGTATTAATTATCAAAACACGTCTCTGGCTGTCATTTTCCCTTAAATCAATGGGCTGAATGGGTCTCATCAATGGCCCACTGGCTGTTTATCTGATCTGCGAGTTCGCTAGATTTACAAATTACGGATATGCTTCTCCCCCATCCTCCCTCTCGGTAATAATAAGATATCGTATTTTGCCGCCTGAAATTTAAAATAAAAATAAAGTTCCTTCTCTTCCACCTTGCCGCCACCACCACCTCACCAGTCACCAGCAACCATGGGCAGAGGCGTGCAAGTGGGGTCACTCGACCCCATTGAGTTTGGAATACCCCACAAAAATTGTACATATGCCCTCCCAAAAATCACGAACTTTTTCCCTTTTTATTTCTATGCGCGCGCTCTCTCCAAAAACCGCAAGAACATACGAAGGTCGAAAGTCAAATTCATTGAATAACTGTCATCTCGGATAATCCTCTCCCTTAAAGTTGACCGCATTGACCAATTTGAGTCTTGCATGCATTATGAGAATTCTCTGTTCACACGAATCTGATAACATCATAAATGAGGTTTTCCCACCACACCCAAAGACTCGAAACAAAACCAAAACCAATTTATAGACTATGATGAACCCAGCATTTAGAACACACCCCCGCATTTTCGTTAATTTCCTTATGCAGAATCAATTACTTTTGAGCATCGGTAACACACTAATTACGATTTTCGCACTTCTCCATGGCACGGGGGGCTGCGGAAACCGGATATGAAAGCATCAATGAGCTCGAAGAGGTTTTGAGGTACTTATTCGTGATCATAAGTAATCAAAGAGTGAAACGTGAGGGAATGCCACATGAAGATTACAGACATTTTAACCTGTCGTAAGATTAAGTTTAAAAGGCGTCTAGTAATGTAATGGATACACCCTTTAAAACTAATTTTCAGCTGAACTCGATCTTCACAATCCTAAGTCTCTTGCAAGAGTCGATGAATATACTGCAGCAAAAGACTACCACAAATTAGAGATGCTACAAGGATTCGTGTTGGAGTGTTGACGGCACGTACATGTCTGATTATTGGATTCATCATCGAATAAAGGTTTATAAGGACAGATCACACGGCAAATTTTTCATACTCGTTAATATGATTGGTTAATTTATTTTCTAAGTTACAGGTCGTGAAATGTGTATATTCACGGATATACCTAGCTTCTTGGCATATAAAAAAAAACGTAAACTGGTTAATATTGACACTGCAATGAGGAATTATATGTAGGAAAGGGCTTCGGGGAAAAACCAATTCTATTAAAGGATTTTATCACTGAGCATAACCACATCTTAATTCTTATTAAGGTATGATGGAAATACTTAATTAGCACTAGGTTCACATTTTACAAAATACATTTACCATTAATGGAAGAGGGTTTTAGGGTACCCTAAAACCTTAGGGTACCTTAGAATTTTAGAGTACCTTGGGATTTTAAGGTTTAGGATACCATTACTCCCATGGAACAGAATGGTAAGCTTGCCATTTAATGAAAGACATTCCGCCTTCTAATCAAACGGTCTTTTTTATAAATCAAGACAAGACATGAGGCATTTTTTATAAATCAAGAGACGAGACAAGGCTTTCAAAGTCTTAATTTAGGGCTTTATTTTTGCAGGCGATGGTGTTGCTCTTATTTATGCATCAAAGGAGCTGGAAAAGTTGCATACTACAAATTTTGATCAAAAGATTGGTGTTCAGATTTTCCAGAATACTCTACAGTTTTCTATTTATTGTTTTTCCTTGCTATATATCCAGAATGCTCCAAAGGTTTCTGATTTTACCTTTCTATCTAGAATGCTAAACTTGTGGTTTCTATTTCTTATTTTACCTTGCTAACCAGAATGCTCTAAAGGTTTCTATTTCTAAAAGTATATAAACTTGTTTAGCCACACATATTCCTTTCCACAACAAGATTGGATTCTTTTGTTAAAATGTTCCTCCCATGCTTGGAATCAGGACGTGGTAATTGGGAGAAAATTATGTGCTCTCTTGTGCCGAAGTTATTCGAATGTGTGGTTGTTGCTATTGAGGTGCCAATGAGTTCTTTCATTGCATTTGACTTCAAGAAAGGTTGTTCTGGAAGTCTGGCGATAAGCATGTGGGGCAAAGCTATCAGCATCATTCAGAGTGTTTCAGGAATTGACTTCAGCTTGGCCGGTCACGCTCAACATGCCATGGCTGTGTGTCCGTCCATACCACTTTGAAGTATTCCCACAACTTTGAACCAGTTGTTTATCAATGGCCCACCAAAACACCCCCTCCCAAATCTTAAGTCCACCTTAAAAAGAAAAACACTCATCCGGGCAATCATTGGGATTCGAGATTCGATAGAATCCTTTCATTGTGAGCCATGTCAAGGTTCATAACTCGTCTTAAGGGATCCGACATAGCCCCTGTCCTAAAGGCGTACGCAAAGTTTAACGCGTGACCCATCCAATAAACAGTCGCTCCAAAAGTTAGGAGGTCGTCACTGAATTCAAAGATGTGTGCTTTTCACAAATACGCCCTATGAATGCGCCCGATGAACATGTCTCTGAGGGTATCAATTGCCAGAATCTCGACAAAAACATGCACAAACTTCCCACCAACTCTCAACACCACCACCTTCCCTACCCTGAACTTGTCAAATTCCCCTTCCTTCCCGGGCTCACGTACACACAGGACATGTGCACAAGAAATAAATGTGCCATCAGCATCAATGAAAAATGTTGTCCCCACTTTCCATATACCATTTGTGAACAAAAACAAAACAAAAATCAGCACGTACGGAAGTTTGTGATGTTTTTGTGGCAGAAAGCGTCGAGTTCAAAGATGTAAAGAATATTGATGCAATCCTTGTTAAGCAGGTTGCAAATGTTACGAATCACGTTGCTGGTGATGGTGAGGTTTCTTGCTTTATGATATGCTTGGAGTTCTTTACTCTTATTATATTTTGGCGACTGAACAAGTAGGGAATATGGTCAACAGTGTAATATCTACTTAAAGATGACAAGAATCTGATGGGGGTTTTGCACATGGTGAATTTTATGGACTCTTTAATTTTTTTTTAAACGTGCTGATTTTTGTTTTGTTTTTATTCACAGATGGTATATGGAAAGTGGGGACAACATTTTCCATTGATGCTGATGGCACATTTATTTCTTGTGCACATGTCCCGTGTGTATGTGAGCCCGGGAAGGAGGGGGAATTTGACAAGTTCAGAGTAGGGAAGGTGGTGGTGCTGAGAGTTAGTGGGAAGTTTGTGCATGTTTTTGTCGAGATTCTAGCAATTGATACCCTCAGAGACATGTTCATCGGGCGCATTCATAAGGAGTATGTGTGAAAAGCACACATCTTTGAATTCAGCGACGACTTCCTAACTTTTGGAGCGACTGTTTATGGGATGGGTCACGCGTTAAACTTTGCGTACGCCTTTAGGACAGGGGCTATGTCGGATCCCTTCAGGCGAGTTATGAACCTTGACATGGCTCACAATGAAAGGATTCTATCGAATCTCGAATCCCAATGATTGCTCGGATGAGTTTTTTCTTTCTCAGGTGGACTTGAGATTTGGGAGGGGGTGTTCTGGTGGGCCACTGATAAACAATTGGTTCAAAGTTGTGGGAACACTTCAAAGTGGTATGGACGGACACACAGCCATGGCATGTTGAGCATGACCGGCCAAGATGAAGTCAATACCTGAAACACTCTGAATGATGCTGATAGCTTTGCCCCACATGTGTTATCGCCAGACTTCCAGAACAACCTTCCTTGGTCATGAGTTTTGCTTGGGTGCTGAAAAAAGGGTAAAATGTTAAACATATGAAATCTTGGACATTGAATTTCATAAAGGGGCATGAATTTTGGGACAAACAATAAAATTGGCATTCGACCTCCTCAATAGCATGAAGAAGGGTATTAAAAAGATAGAGATTTCCAAAGGCATCACACCTAAGGCCTCTTTAGCTTCACACCAAAGAATGGGATTGCATCATGCAATCATAGAAGCTTAAAGCTCTTGTAAATTCTTATTCATTCAATCGTTCATAACTCAAACTCTAGAAGTACATTATAGGTTCCTAATGTGTTTAATGCCAAAGACAGTTCATATTCCTAAGATGGCTGGATAGGAGGAATGCGTTTAATTGGATGAATGTATTGTGTGATGGCGTGCGGTCAAACTCCCTAAATGAAAAGTCACAAGGCTCATGCACCCACCAATGGAATGCACATCAACCCAAAAATTTGAATCGAGTTTCAAACTAAACATTCTATTTATTATGGACTGCAAAGTCAGTCAGCCTTATTGCGTAAAATAGCTACAATAGCCTCCCTGGGCATACCAGATAGCAACTACTTAAATGTTATTGTGGGAATCTGTTGGAACGAAATGTGAGTAGCTGGTGTGAAATCACAAGCCTAAACCAACCCTCCCATATTCTGATCCCCAGTAAGTCTCCATCTCCATATAATGGACAACTTTCCTTGAAGATAGTCAGCTTTTTAAGAAGTGCCTGTGGCAAAGAAAAGAAAGCCATGGTGGGATTTGACTTCCCATTTTTACTCTTACAATAGCTTGATGGAGACCAGCTCTCAACTTATCTTTCTCACTGAGAAAAGCACATCGCTAAAACATAGGGGCAATGAAAAAGAGATGTCACAAGTCAAGGAGTGATCCATCCATTATGAGAAAGTAAAAAAGACGAGGAGATAAAAAGATGAGCACCATGTACCCAGCCAACTGATAAGTAGAGTTTTGATAAACGCTTCACAAGCACAAACCATGAGAACAAATTACATGAAGTGCTTGATTAGCCGGTGAAAACTACCAAGACAAAGTATAGTTGGGGCTGTGTAGGGACGGAGCCAATTAAGTGGGGGGAGTGGCATGGGCAACTCTCAGGTCGATAAAAACAACATTATTCTACAAAACAGGTGTATTTTTCAGGGGTATCAAGTATGTCGATGGGTGATTAACCTAAAGAAAATGTGTATTTTTTGGATATTAGTATTAATAGTTAACCTTAGAAACATGTATTTTTCAGATATTCTGTGGGTTGATAGAAGATTAACTTACTCTATTCTGTGAATGAAATTTATCCTTTTCTGAAAAACTATATCTCAAATTTGAGAATCGCTTCACTCCAAGGCAACTTTCAGTAGCTCTTCCCATGTGCTTAATTTGTCTCTAGGCTTGTTTTTCAAACTTCCAAGCCTTTTCTCTTCGGTGTTGATCTTTTCCCAAGCACAGAATGGAATCACTTTGACATTCCTACTATCCAATAACTGTAGAAGTCCCTCCCTGCCTGGCTTTGGAAAGCTAGGTGCAGATAATACTCCTTTCTCAAGGTCCTCAGATATGCTCACAACCTGCAACCCCATAAAACAATTAAAGCAGTTGGTAATCACTACCTATAAACCCTGAAAAATTATGGTGCTACTGGCTGTGGCAGGGTAGCGCAGCAATGGTGGAATGTCATGGTAAGGTAGTGATGGCAATTGGCGACATTGGTGGTGGCTGGTATGTTTGGTCTTAGGTAGGCATGGAACGTTTTCCGCCAAAATTGACTTTATTTCCCATCAACCCTTGAAACCTTATACACTGACATTCATTTTTTGCCACGCCAAACTCTAGAAAATGCAGAAAACGTAGCAAATAAAGCACTAATAATATTCTCAAAAAATGCAGCATGCCTAATCAATGGTGGACGCCACTATCATAGGTTCTTCAATATATGATGCAAGGGGCTACTTACTGTTTCTTCAGCACAATAAAGGTTTGTGGCAATGATCCCTGTTGGTCCTCTTTTCAACCAACCGCATACGTAAACACCCTCCAAATGTTGACGGGCTCCTGAAGAATCAACTAAAACACGACCTCCTATATTCGGAACTATGCCTGCAAAACAAAGACAAACAAGGCGATGAGGTTCTGCACGGTAGCTGTGTAGACTAAACAGAACTTTCAAATTGTGTGCAAAGGTTTTGACTTGCCCCTAATCCAAATGGGAGAAACGAGACTGAATAATAAATTGAGCATTATCGTTCTCTTACGTCTACATCGTCAGGAAGCTAAATGCATGTTTTTGCATTAGAAGTTCAATAAAGAGTGAACAGAACCTATTACATGGATTCATCTGTTCCCTTCAGTGGACACTACCGAAGGGTAAAGAAGGAGCTGTGCGTCCAACCCCCATACCAGCGGATGTGTGTAGTCCTCTTGTCTGGTGATGATAGGAACTTATTTGGCAGTAGAAGTATTTTCTCTTGCCTTACCACACTGATAAGGAGATAGAAATTTCAAAAGGACCGTAAACAACAGATTATACTCGTCTTATTGCAACTGGAACAAATTCTAATGTGCAAGCGTATACATTATCCTTGTCTCGTCAAAGTTTGCGGCTAAGGGAACCCAACAGCAAGGCACGTACCAGCACCCGATAATCATAAAAAGTCCATGTTAACCTAGACGAGGTAGAATTATTTGCAATCAAGTAACAACAGCGTGAAATAATCTTTACTAAACAGAACTCCAAAATTGTTGCATTGGTGCAAAATGAGTTTGATATACCTTTGGAAGCATCAAAGGGTAAGCCATCAACTGGTACTGATTTATAACCAATGCTCTTTAGCACTAACCTGTAAAGAGTGTGAGCACATGCTCATAATAGTCAAGACCTCAAAAAGAAATTGACATGGCAAGATAAGGAGTGTGTGCCTAAACAAGGCATATAATCTTTGAATTCGTTGATTTGTTTCAACACTTTGGGTGAATAGGAAACAGTGTGGATCAAAATCAAGTGAGCCTAAAGGAGTAACAGACACGTATATGTGACTAACATGTATGTGAAGCATTCTCATATGCATACCCCGCCTGTATACAAACCACAGTATGTAGTATTAGCTCAAGTTCAAAAAAAAATACCTGCAGTCAAGGTCTTCTAACTGTCCTGTACCAACTGCAACTTGTTTCCCAAAGCCACCTGCAGAATGAGACCAATCAAGACATATAAGCTGCTGGATTAGGCATCACACAGATGCAAAGTTATTCCGGACGCATTTCACATAACGTTCATGATGTCAACAACTTGTTTCCCCCAAAAACCTTGTCATCTTATATTATTAACCAATTAATTCAGTAATTTAACTTCTAGAAAATGTTATATCTCACTTGGAATATAGTTTTAGACTTTTGGCATTCAATAAAATTAACCAGATTTCCAATTTACTATATAATCTTTTGGCTGACATTACACAAGTCACTAACTGCAATTTTGAAACCAACTTCCAAAGTTGCATGAAATGTAAGACAATAAAAACATCAACCAGAATAAGGAAGAAGACATCAAAGAGGCAACTGGACCTGCTCCCCCATGAACACATGTGGATGAAATTTACCTTTGAGAATTGTCTTCTCAAAGTGCACACCAGCAACATGACCAGTTCTGTCATCTGAATCTAGAAAACCAACCGGCTTCCGGAAGAAAACAAAGTGGATTTCACGCTGGCTTGTACGGAGATGAGTTGATTCTGAAACGACTGCCTTTGAGAGCAATTCATACACCCTCCTCTGGATTCGACTATTCTTCAGTTCTTCCTTTACCAAATAACAAAGCATCATTTTGATAGCATCAGTTCAGTTAGGATATTTCAGACCAATTCCTCCCTCCCAACACACACACACACACACGAAACAAAAACAAAACCAAAGAAAGAACGGAAGAATAACTTCTTGCAAACAAAGCTCCCCAAGCTACTAATAAGGAGTGCAGATATTTGGAGACGAATTTTACCTCATCTGCTGGGGTTTTCACTAGATCAGCTTCTTGAATATTAATATGTAAATCTCTGATACCTACACAAAGACCCCAATATCTCCATAAAAACCACATTCGAAGTGGGTCCAATAAATCTTTTTATAAAAAAAAACCTCTTAACAATTTGAGAGAGCTCTGAAAGACCAAACCAAAAGGGGAAAAAAAAGGCAAAGAAACTTTGAACTAATCATGAAAGACAAAGATCAGGAGATTAAGAATTACCAAGAACCTCACGTAACTCTTTTGCAGTACAAGCAGCTTGCACTGGTCCACGTCTTCCAACTAAGTATACTTTTCTGCAAAAGTATTTGTGCATACAGAACAAATATAACTGGGATCCAACTAAACCAAAATAGAAGGTACCACTAGGTAAGACAGAAAACCTTATAGAGCTCTCCTCTAGAGCAGCCAAAGCATGGCTGGAAATATCAGTTGTTGCAAGTTCTGCAGGTGGTCGTAAAAGAATACGTGCCACATCAAGAGCTACATTTCCCTGAACGCAAACAAAGATGATAGTTGGTTCTGAACGGTTACCAGGTCAGAATGTTTAAGGGGATTAAAAGGGTTCAGAACTACAAACAGCTAACACCATAGCCATAAACCTTTTATCATTCTTCCTCTGTGCATTATAAATCTTAAAACGAGTATTCTAAACATAGCCAAAGTGACTGCTGAGAATAGTCTTTGTTCATTGTTCAAGTAAAGAATATTTCCAGAGGACATGCATACTCATTGACTGTAGTTTTTAGAATTTCTGCTTCGAATTTCGATCTGACACTTTGGACATGAAACCTCAAATACACATCAGAATGACGATACACAATGGTCTTATGATGTCATCAATCAACATAATTCTCAACCAAGTAGTAAGTACAATAAAGTGCAATATTTAAAATTTTGTGAGCCAATATTAGGAAATCTGAAGTGAGTAATGCCCAATCAAGTGTGTGTGGTTTAAGTTTCTCTGCTTCCATTGAAAGAACATTTGATAAAAGAAAATCATCATCATAGACATACTACCAAAATAATAGTTCTTTAATAAGAGCCTAAGAGGTGGTGGTATTTCAAAATTGAAACCAACAAAGGATTGTTCACACCAGTCAAAAGTTACCTAAGACCTGGTTCCCTCCTCTTCACTTTTCTTTTTTGAAAATTAAAAACAAAAATAGACTTGTTTCCCTGCCACATATCGGGTCTAGTTTTCAGTTAAAGCACAAGAAGTAAGTTATTCTTGCCTGCATTTTACCCGGGACTTTTGGTGCTTGCATCAATCATGTTGCAAATTGGTGAAGAAGGAGAAGATACCTGACCAAGAATAACTGCAGTATCAGAGCCCTTCAAGTCTGGAGCAAAATGTCTGCAGTCAGGGTGCCCATTATACCACCAAACGAATTCTCTAGCTGAGTGTATCCCTGTCAAATCCTAGAAAAGAAAGCCAATAAATCTAAAGCCATCACATCTGTCAATGATACCATAAAAATACCAATAGTGCAGAGGAGTAAACCACAAGCGAAAACAATGTCATTTACACATACTTCTCCAGGAATACCAAGAACTCTATCACTTTCAGCTCCATAGGCAAGCACAACCTGGTCGGTAGCAACAAACTCATCATCAAAGAATAAAAACCATTTACAGGCAATTATACAAATCTAAGCGCTTCAATTAGCACAAAATTTCAACTACAGCTGGTACCTTACCACATCATATATCTCCCTGAGCTCAGACAAAGATACAGAAGACCCAAGTGACACATTTCCGATGAAGGAGCATCGTTCATTTTGAGCAACCCGCAAAAACTGGTTTGTCACAATCTGTTGCAAGTTTTCTGGTAAACTAAGCTCAATTAAGAGTATTACATGAGAAATACATCTTAATAAATACAAAAATACAAGAGGTAATTCATCAACAACATAGAGCTACAAAAGACTTTATAATGGTATGAAGATTTGGAAAACCTTGGTTTCGGGATGATCCGGTGCCACACCGGACCGGACTAATCCATATGGCGTCGGCAACCTATCAATGATGTCAACCTCGGCTTCTTTATGTGTCTTCAGCATCTGGTTTTGCAAATTCAAGCAAAAAAAAAAAAAAAAACTATTAATTCAAAATTTAATCAACTCGAAATCATGGCGTTCATCAAACAAGCTCATATACGATGTATAGGTACATATGTATATACAGATAGATAATAAGCACCTTCTCAGCTGTGTAAAAGCCAGCAGGTCCACTGCCGACAACGCAGACGCGCAACGGATTAGAAGAGAGGGAAGAGAAGCTTCTCGAAAACAATGCCTTTGCCCTAGAAATTGCCATGTCTCTGAATCGAAGACTGAGTTAGGGTTCCAACCCGTCGCGGCAGATTTCGAAAGAGCTCGAAAAAGCTACAGAATTATTTGGCGCATTATGAGGCTTTCCATCACTGAAATTGGCGTGATAACTCCGGATGGGCTTTAAGCAAGCCCAAATTGAAACTGGGCTAATCCAAGGGTTGGCCCGGAAATGATTTTGATCCGGAACTAAGGGGTTTAAATCTCAGAGATTCTATTCTCTTTGTTAGCAAATTTTGGGCTACTTCGCCACAAGTGAAAGCGTTCGAAATCATTGTGACAGAAGTTGTAATAATTAGTAAGATGCGCAAATTGGCCAGTGACACTCTACATTGTCAACAAAAAAATTATACATTATTGGGCTTTGTCATCTTTTCCATCTCACTTCTTTTTGTGTTTCCATATATTAAAAGTATGAAAACTAATAGAAGTGATTTCACCTAGTCCTTTAAAGAAGAAATGCTTATTGATGTATGAACTTTATCTTGATCATATTTTCCCAAAATACCATTATATGCATTTGGGTCTTTCTATTGAATCCCATTTTTAACAGCTTTAATACGACGACAATTATACTTTTTCGCAATCATGGAAGTGTTGAAAAACGGACTTAACAAGCGAATGAATTTAGATTTTGTTATTATCAAACTAAAACTATTTTGATTCAAAAGAAATACCTATCAATATTTTTGAGCAATAAAGGTTCCGGTTGCAAAAGCTAATTTTGTTGTCCTTGATTGGATTCTAATGTTTGCCCTATCCATTGGTTGTCTTCTCAAACTAAGCTGACCTGGTTCAAAACCCAGATTGGCACCCAAAACATATTCAATTAGTAGTGGTCTTCTATGTGGGGTGGAAAAATTTGTGTGAAAACCAAATCTACTAGAATCGACCGGCATTTGAGCCGAAACAGAACTACAACTCTTGAGTTTCAGATTTGACAAAAATGATATTCTGATTGATATTATAGTACGGGATTCAAAAACTTGATTGGCACATAACGTTTTCAACTAAGAGTAGTCTTCCATATGGGTGGAACAATTTGTGTGAAATAACAGGTGTTTTGTTTTCCCATTATATAATTCAACGCTGAAAAATACTCATTGCTCCATAATTGTCAATGATAGTCAATCCCATTTTGGCATAGAGCATTCAATTTCATAAGCTCCCAAAAAATTGGTAATTGTCACGTGGTCAACTTGTTACAGGAAATCAAAACCTTAGACCTAGTAGTCATTTTGGTATTCAATTTCGTAAGCTCCCAAAATTGGTAATTAGCACGTGGTCGACTTGTTCCTAACTACGAGAAATCAAAACCTAGTAACTATTCTAACCTTTTGACATTTTCTTTTTGCTATCGCAAGTAACATCAGAACAATGAACTTTCCCTATATAATACGCCAAGTTTCACTCTGTACATTCACTTCAATTTGAGAGACTCTCTCTCTCTCTCTCTCTCTCTCTCTCTCTCCACCACCGGAAGGCTTTATTAGATCTCCGGATTAGTTTACGAAAATATCAACACGACTAAGATTTAGAGAGAGATGAAAAACCGTACGAATTACATGTTATTGGGATGTCTTGTTTTGGTATTGTGCTTTATTAGTGGAAGAGATGGTGCAATTTCTCGTAATGTAATGAAAGAGGTCATTGGAATAAACAAGGAGGGTCCATATTTGGGCATTGTGGTGCCAAACAACTTTGAGATGAGCCCTCTTCTCCAATCTCCTAGCTTCGTGGGAGATGCAAAGTTTGGCTTCTTGGATTTTTCTGGTATAGGAGATGTGATAAGCCTAAAACTCTTACTCTATGATAGGGTTGTAAGCGAACTGAGCAGCTCGCCAGCTCGGTTCGATTTGGCTCGTTAAGGCTCGGCTCGTTTACTAAATAAGCTGAGCTCGTGCTCGAGTTTAAGTTTGCCCTTGATTGGATTCTAATGTTTGCCCTATCCATTGGTTGTTTTCTCAAACTAAGCTGACCTGGTTCAAAACCCAGATTGGCACCCAATACATAATCAATTAGTAGTGGTCTTCTATGTGGGTGGAAAAATTTGTGTGAAAACCAAATCTACTGCCGGCATTTGAGCCGAAACAGAACTACAACTCTTGAGTTTCAGATTTGACAAAAATGACATTCTGATTGATATTATAGTACGGGATTCAAAAACTTGATTGGCACCTAACAACTAACGTTTTCAACTAAGAGTAGTCTTCCACATGGGTGGAACAAATTGTGTGAAATAACAGGTGTTTTGTTTTCACATTGTATAATTCAACGCTGAAAAATACTCATTGCTCCATAATTGTCAATGATAGGCAATCCCATTTTGGCATAGAGCATTCAATTTCATAAGCTCCCAAATAATTGGTAATTGTCACGTGGTCAACTTGTTACAGGAAATCAAAACCTTAGACTATTCCATTTCGTAAGCTCCCAAAATTGGTAATTAGCACGTGGTCGACTTGTTCCTAATTACGAGAAATCAAAACCTAGTAAATATTCTAACCTTTGACATTTTCTTTTTGCTATCGCAAGTAACATCAGAACAATGAATTCCTATATAATACGCCAAGTTTCACTCTGTACATTCACTTCAATTTGGGACTCTCTCTCTCTCTCTCTCTCTCTCTCTCTCTCTCTCTCTCTCTCTCTCTCTCTCTCTCTCTCTCTCTCTCTCTCCACCACCTGTAGGCTTATTAGATCTCCGGATTAGTTTACGAAAATATCAACACGACTAAGATTTAGAGAGAGATGAAAAACCGTACAAGTTACACGTTATTCGGATGTCTTGTTTTGGTATTGTGCTTTATTAGTGGAAGAGATGGTGCAATTTCTCGCAATGTAATGAAAGAGGTCATTGGAATAAACAAGGAGGGTCCATATTTGGGCATTGTGGTGCCAAACAACTTCGAGATGAGCCCTCTTCTCCAATCTCCTAGCTTCGTGGGTGATGCAAAGTTTGGCTTCTTGGATTTTTCTGGTATAGGAGATGTGATAAGCCTAAAACTCTTACTTTATGATAGGGCTCTAAACGAATTGAGCAGCTCGCCAGCTCAGTTTGATTTGGCTCGTTAAGGCTCGGCTCGTTTACTAAACAAACCGAGCTCGTGCTCGAGTTTTTGGCTCGTTTACTAAACTAGCCGAGTGGAGTTCGGCTTGTTCGACAAAAGCTCGGCTCGTTGAGGGAAGCTTGGCTCGATTAAAGAGACTCGTTTAGTAAAAGACTAAGCTGGGCTCGTTAAGGATCGTGCTCGAGTTTTTGGCTCATTTACTAATCGAGCCGAGCTCGAGCTTGACAAAGCTCGACTCGTTTACAGCCCTACTAGTTTATGGTCTTTTTTGTTGTTTTTTGCAAATAACAGATTAATAAATCCTTTTTGTGCTTTGTTTTCTATTAATCAGTATTCTCATCAAAAAAAAAAAGTGATTTTCTTTTCCAATTTTCTGCTTAGTGTTTATTATGTAAACAAGAAACCAACTTATTTTCCGGAAAATTCATATTTGATGAGATGACGTTTTATGAAATTTTTCGAATGATAATTAATGAAGGTAAAAGTATGGAGTGTATTAATCGATACAAATGTATATTGCGATAATCATTTTCCATGTTGAGTATTTAGCGTATAATTTGAAACATCCATCACTGATCATTTTCCTTGTGTGATTTGCTTGCACAGGAAGACGGTTTCACTTGGGACGATTAGGAAAAGAAAAGGTCATTGTGGTATTGACTGGATTAGGCATGGTACGTCAAGCAACACACATACTTTACCCCCCTTCCCAAAATGAGATTAAGGTCGACAATCGAGGCAAAACTATTCACGTGGCTGGCCGTTATTGGTGCTAACTTTGCAGATCTTAAAATTTTTGTCAATCGTGACAAGATTGCCCCATCGATTATGACCGCCCAAAAAGTCCTGAAAGTCATAATTTTTGTAACTTATTATAGTATGTAGTGAAAAGGTTCCAAAAACAAATCTTTTACTAAATCAAGTTCTTTTTTTGACAAATTAATTCAATGTGTTTGTGGGATAGCTTAATGCAGGGATAGCCACAGAATTACTGCTAACCCTATTTTGGGTGAAAGGAGTTGTTCACTATGGGATTGCAGGGAATGCAAACCCTGACCTCCAGATTGGGGATGTCACTATTCCTCACTTCTGGGCTCATACTGGCCTTTGGAATTGGCAGGTATATACTTATCCTTTTCATTTTCAGACCATATATAGCAACTTAATTTTGTGGAAAATTCATAAATTGTTTTCAAAAATTGTTCACAGGGAATTTTACTCCAAATAAAGAAACCCATTTTCGAGACATGTCAAAAAAACTGTTCTATTTTTCTAAGAATATGTGTAGATAACGAGGGCAAGTTTACGAATTCTTTGTTGTTTTTTTTTTTGGAAAATACAAAAACTGGCTATGAAAGCATATCTAAACAAGACTTCAGTTGTTTTTTCCTTTCTCGTGTTATGTGCTTACAAAATATGTACAGAGATATGGAGATGGGCCTGAAGATGAATTATCATTAGAATCCAACGGAGACTACACAAGGAGTATTGGTTACTTGGAATTTTCCCAATACAACAATGAGACCGGAAGTGAGAAATCACAGGATAATCTTCTGAACCGTATTTGGTATCAACCCGAAGAGATTTTTCCGGTGAACGGAACTCCGGAAATCAGGCAACATTCCTTCTGGGCTCCGGTCGATGATTATTTCTTTCAACTAGCAGAAAGGCTCAAGGTAGTACTCCTGCATAGAATTGGGAAGACTCGCCCTTTTCAGAGTTTTCTAGAGGGCCGGCTTTTTGCATTTGATTTTGAGCCAAAAATTTGAAAGAATTTTTTGCCGCCAATAATTTCCCACAAATCAGGGGTATTTTAAGAAATTTTATTTTCTTTTAATTTGTAATCATGGTGTTCTTTAAATAGTTAGAATCTCCAAAAAAAAATCCAAATATTTTAAGATGGAGAGAGTATGTTTCAGTCATTTTTAACGGTGTTCAGTATTGACTTAACGATTAACATGTCAATCCACTTACGCCATCCATCATCTTTGACCCCAGGGAATGAATTTGACAAGATGTGTGAACTCCACGACTTGTTTACCAAGAACCCCAATCGCGACGAGGGTGGAGAGGGGGGTAAGTGCAAGTACATTTGTTGACAACAGGGCATATCGGGAATTCCTGTTTTCCAAGTTCAATGCCACTGCCATTGACATGGAAAGTGCCGCGGTTTCCCTAGTCTGCATCCAGCACCAGAAGCCTTTCGTTGCAATCAGAGCCCTGTCTGATTTAGCCGGTGGGGGTTCCTCTATTTCCAATGAAGCAGCCATTTTCGCTTCCTTGGCTGCCCAAAATGCAGTTGATGCTGTAATCAAGTTTGTTAAGTTATTGTCTTAGGTTTTGTTTGGCCTCTTAAAAAAGCCAGTTTACTGTTTATCGGCTTTTTTTTCCAATAAAGAACGCTTTTGGTCAATACGTTCATAAGTTGTAACATTTTGATTTTGTCATGAAGTGATCATCCAAACGTGGCCTTAACAGGGCACCTTTGTTCAGTTCGAAATTAATCACCCTTCAGTGTATTGTTTTCTCTTATGAGTCCACATTCCAAATCAATACTACAGAAATATCACATCATGATGGACATGGAGTATAGAGTGGGAGCCTTCAAATTTTGCGTGGCAAAGTAGCGGTCACTTTTAAAGTCAACACTTGCTCCAACCCAGTCGACATTTGAAAGGCCAAATTCTATTTGAATTTGGTAGGACCTCTACTTATGTTATTTTTATTTTGTAAGGCAATGTAAGGTATTTTTTGTAAAAAAAAAAAGTGACAATTTGAGAACAAAATTTTTATTTAAAAAAAATGACAACTCCAAATTTGATTTTGTCATGAAGTGATCATCCAAACGTGGCCTTAATGGGGCACCTTTGTTCAGTTCGAAATTGATCACCCTTCAGTGTATTGTTTTCTCTTATGAGTCCACATTGCTAAGCAATACTACAGAAATATCACATCATAGAATATATAGAGTGGAAGCCTTTCAAATTTTGCTTGGCTAACTAGCGGTCATATTTAAAGTCAACACTTGCTCCAACCCAGTTAACATTTAAAAGGCCAAATCCTATTTGAATTTGGTAGGGCCTCTACTTATGTTAATTTTTAAGGCAATGTGAGGTCTTTTTTGTAAAAAAAAAGTGACAATTTGAGAACAATATATATATATTTAAATGACAACTTCAAATTTAAAGCTATTTCTAGAGAGGGAGTATTTGTACATTCACATTTGGAGAAGTTAATTTGCCACGTAAAAACATCTCTTATTAATGATGTCAAATTTGACATGACATGCTAAGTGGATGAATTGACATTTGAATCAACTCCAATCAATAGGCTCCTTTGATATTAATATTCAAAATCTCATCTCTCATGCTAAATTTGACATGTGTTGTCAAATCTTTTCTTTTATTACTATACTTTCCAAAACTTTAGATTAAAGTGAAAATATACTTAAATAAAAAATTTGACATAATGGTTGGAGTAGGTATTTTAGAGTTGCCAAATTCTAACATTTTATATTACCACACAAGCCAACCGAGTTTCCACTATTGAGTAAATTGCATTTTCTGTATTTTGCACTTATTTGTCCGTAGGTTGAATAGAAGTCATTTTTTCCTAACTAAATGAAACAGAATTAAGTTTTGCCATTATGTTGACCAAAAAATTTTATGGAAAGTCATGCGGTGTAATACTCCAATTCTTACAATGCAAAACATCACGACGCTCACGAATGATTTTCACACTTTCTTTTTTTAAAGAGTGCACTTTATTTCTTGTTCTTTAGTGATACTTTTATCTATCGGAAAAGACTAGACAATACATACATCTTATTTGGGTATATACTATATATCATATGCACCCCCAAAATGTTATGAATTATAGAGAAAATATTACTACAAATCGTATTGCTAAAAAGTTATAAATCGTATAAAGGTTATGAGATACACCAAAATATTGTGAATCATAATGAAAATGTTACGAATCGTACCGTTGAAAGGTTATAAATTCTAGAACAAAAGTTACGAAATATACTAAAATGTTAAAAATGAATCATAAAATAAGTGAATATGATACACTCTTATAAATGGTGTGTATTGTAAACTCTTCCTTATCTTTTATGTGTAAACTTCACACTAAAAGACAAGAAGTAAAATACATTAATTAAAAAAAAAAAGAGTGTAAATCATTTTCCTAACAGTATTTGAAACATTAAAAAATAGACAAGGCATAGCTTTTACAGTAGAAGGAAGAAAATGAACACTGTTGTGTTGCAGGAGTGCGCCGTGGATCCCAGCTGTGAAATTTTTTAAGCTAGGTGCCGTTTGAGAAGTGGGGCCCATGCTTTCTGTATTTCAAAAAAATATTTCTGTTGGATTTGAAATTTATTGAGAGGGCATGCACAGTGAAGCAAGAACCTCTATATTTCCGTTTGAACATAAAAAATAAAGAAGCAAGAACCTCTCTCTGGGTTTTTTTTTTTTAATGTTTTTTCTTGAAACTACAACTCTGAATCTTCAAATTTATATCCGCTCTTTCCCCTTGTCTCTTCACCCCATTTCTAGATTCCACCATTCTTCTTCTTCTTCTTCTTCTTCCGCACTCTTTTCAACTCCCCTTTTCACTTTAGCTCAAAAAATTTTGTGAATCTTGAAATTTTTAGGTGCCCTGTAGCTAAAGGGCTACTGTAGAAGCTCAATTTGGAGAGAGAGAGAGAGAGAGAGAGAGAGAGAGAGAAGATGAGTGCTTCAAAGTTCATAAAATGTGTTACAGTTGGAGATGGAGCTGTTGGGAAGACTTGCATGCTTATTTGTTATACCAGCAACAAGTTCCCCACTGTGAGTTACTCAAAACCCAATGCTTTTGTCCCAACTGGAGTCTTTAGTTTCTGTTAATGATTTCTTTGCATGTAGTTATTATACTTGGTGTAGCTGCCAATCATAGATCGATGTGAACATTACAAATCTTTTAATTAATGATGGTTTTGTCAAGGAACGCGACTAGGGCCGGATTGTCTTGGGTTCCTTGGATTTTTCGAATTTTCAACCCCAAATTAGGTCTTCAACAGATAAAATTTGATGGGTTGTTTTTGCACATTCTCATGCCTTCTTAGGTTGAATGTGTGACTAAACACTATCAGCTTTTTTCCTGAATCTCTGCCTGCATTTTCACCTGTGAGTTTTAGTGTTTTACTACATAATATTAGTGTATCTAGGTTTTTCTGGGATTTTCCAATCCCCCCGAAAATCTGGTTTTTCCATCACATAATTAACTATGTAGATAGGGTTTGCACTTCAATTTTTCACTCTCATGGGTGGTGACTAGTGAGTAGCTTCTTCTTAGGTTGAATCTGTGCTTAAGAACTTTAAATATGGATTTATTTCTCGAATGTATTGTCTGTCACTCTAGGGCATTGAAATCTCTCTCTCTCTCTCTCTCTCTCTCTCTCTCTCTCTCTCTCTCTCATTTTGTGCTTGACATGGCAGGACTATGTACCAACAGTATTTGACAATTTCAGTGCTAATGTGGCCGTGGATGGGAGCATTGTCAACTTGGGACTATGGGACACTGCAGGTATCTTTTTCAACTATTTATTTACAGTAATCACTTATTGGGGATTTGAAATTAGGGTTTCTACTATCACTGCTTCAATTTCTGACTATGGATTTCTCTCTGTAAATTCAAAAGGTCAGGAAGATTATAGCAGGTTGAGGCCTCTGAGTTACAGAGGGGCAGATATATTTGTGTTGGCCTTCTCTTTAACCAGCAGGGCAAGCTATGAAAATGTTCTCAAGAAGGTGATTCTCATCTTCTACCTTTTATGATTTCCCTATTTTAATGTTGTTGTTCTTCCTTATTGTCACTTAGAATTAGACCCTGACTTTTGCATTTCAATACAAGGATAAATCTGTTAGGGTTTTTTTGGGGTAATTTACTTTACATTGAAAGAAAATAACCAGCACAAGATCACAAGGGGCATTCCCCTGAAGCAAAAAACAGACAAATCCTTCGGACCAAGTCAGAACCCACAACAAGAAAATCCAACAAGGAAAGCTGAAAACCAGGGAATACAACCAGCAAAGCCATCTAGCTATTTTACTCATAGAATATAATGGAAGATACGTTCCACTTGAGGCATATTAGCCTGTTTTTGCATCAGACATGTTTTTACCATGTCCCCACGAACTAATACAGGCACGTGGATCATTAACTCCATGGAACATAGGCTGGGCTGTTGGAATATCCTTCTTTTCCTCTCACTGAAGTCATGATTTCTTCTGTGAACAAAGGCCCAATCTGCTTCACTCAGTATATTTAGAGCAGCCCTGCCAATATCATCTTTTTCCAGAAAATGATACCAAACGCTTGCTGTGTAGGGATGAGCAAAGAACAAATGGCTGCGACTTTCCTGGGCATGCAACATAAAACGATAAAACACTCGCATCATGAGTACCGATCCTCCAAGTGAAGAGCCTATCTTTGGTGGACAAACGACCTAAGATGGCCATCCATTCTATAATAAGCCTATCTAGGTACATGGTGAGGAAACCATAAAGTTGTACACCATGGAATTAAGTGAGCATTGGCTTTTAAATCATGCCAAGCTGACTTAGTAGAAAAAACACCATTTGCTTGCAAAGTCCGCTTTACTCGAGTCTTTACAAGGAGAGTGGTAGGAGTGTGAGCCATAATCTCTTGAATAGCTGGATTCTGGTGCTTGGCCCATTTCCATCTTCCATGATCTGTGATAGATGTAAATTTGGCTCTCCATGACCTGCCCATTTTACAAACAGTACTCTACCCATAGGGTGCCAATTGTCTAGCCACAAAAAGGTGTCCTTACGGCCCAGGATGCATAGCTAGGAGTGTTCATAGTCCAGAAACAATGACCGTTGATCACAAAAGTATGAATCCATTTCAGCCAATGGGTATCAGCCTTTTGACAAAAGACCAATAAGCATCTGATCATGGAAGCTAAAACCTATGCCTCCTTCAGTCCTTCCACATTGGGCTTACAAATGGAAGCCCATTTTACCTTGGCCCTCACAAAAAGAGGCCCTCAAAGCATTCTCAATTCTATGTAACACTCCGAGGAATGACAAAGACAGAGCTCCAAAATACTTGAATACTAAACAACACAGCATTGATAGGCTGGGCTCTACCTCCATATGGTTGGAGTTTACTTGTCCATGACTGAGTTCTCGGCAAAGACAATGGAACTCTTTTGTAAGTTAGGCTCGAGACCAACAAATATTTATGGATGTCACTGAGGAGATCTTTACCAGTTGAAAGGATTGACAATTAGCCCCATAGAGGACAAACAGTTCATCAGCAAATACGAGGTGGCTGATATCGAGTTCCTTACACTTTGGATGACAAGCAAATACCACATGCCTTACTCTGAACTTGAACATAGCAGTAAGGGCTTCCATGACTAGGAGGAATAGGTCTGGAGATAAGAGGATCCCCTGCCTCAAGCTCCTCTTCCCAGGGAAATACCCCTCCAATTCTCCATTGATCACCACAGAGAATATGACCTTTGTGACACACCCTTGTTCCAATCAATGAAAGGTGTAGGGATCCACGACTTCGAGGATTTCAAACAAAAATTTCCAAGCGAGTAATGTGCTTTCATCAAGCTTCATAGCACATCTTGGAGTTCCTCCATTCTTATGATATTTTGTAACCATTCCCTACTAAGGCGAATGTTATCTGTTATTGACATTCTCTTCACAAACACTGATAGGCAAGGGTGATGAGAAAAGGCAGAATAGGCTGAATTCAGTTGACAAAAATTTTGCCCACAACTTCAAAAGACACATTGCAACAAGCTATAGGCCTGTAATCCCTTATAGTGGAAAGGGAATTTGTTTTGGGAATAAGAGAAATAGCTGTAGAATTTGTTTTGGGCATATAATCCCATATTTGCTTTGCACTTGATTAGATAATACTTAAGAGTGGCTCTCCAAGTTTCACCTTGTGTAGAGTTTGGGGTTAGAAAAATGACTACAAACAAGAAACATTAGGAGTGGAAAAAATGGATCATTTTTTCATCTAGTAGAGAGCCTTATTTCGTTTATCGTGGTAGTATAATCTGCTTGTAACTAAGGTTTTTGGCTTTCTAAATTTTTTTCAGTGGATGCCAGAACTTCGTCGATTTGCACCAGATGTTCCCGTTGTTCTCGTTGGGACAAAGTTAGGTATGCAAGGAAATGACATACTTCATACATGCAATTTGATGTTGCATAGTTGTTCTTTCAAAATCTCCCGATAATATGGTTTTAACGGTATGAAATAGTTAGCATCAGATAAATCTTTGTTGTCCCTGTTCAGATCTTCGGGAAGACAGAGGATATCTAGCTGATCACATGGGTTCTATCATAACATCTACTCAGGTATGCATTGATAATTCATAACTGTTAAGGGTTAAATTTGCTCAAGTAGAATTGTTTGTGCATCACAAAACATGACTGGACAAAACTATTCAGGGAGAGGAGCTGAGGAAACAAATTGGTGCAGCAGCTTATATAGAATGCAGCTCTAAGACTCAACAGGTAGAGCTGGTTTTGATTATCATTTAGTAATAAACACATTTTATATTTCATTGGATATTGCTATAACATGAGTAGAATACGTATTCTTCCACTCTATCATGCAAAATATTATGTTATCCCACGAGCTAGATTAAAGTATGAAAACGAATGATATCTTTTTGCCAAGCAACCCTGCCATTCATTTAGAGGTTTGGAGTCCAACCGAGTCTGTTCAACTTAGCAAATGATGTAACAGGTTGTGACGGTACTAAAAAATGCATACTGACTTGTCTTCTGGTCATCCACCAGAATGTCAAAGCTGTTTTCGATACCGCAATCAAGGTTGTGCTTCAACCTCCGAGGAGGAAGGAAATAGCAAGGAAGAAAACGCAGAGGAACTCCGGCTGCTCGTCAATTGTGTAAGTACTTGCCTTACATTGGAACTATTAACAGTTGAAGCATCGTAAGCTCTTCATTTCTTTATATTGTCTCTCTTCATGAGTTTTACCATCTACAGGTGCTAATCACTAGTCACACAATGTGTTAAACGCTTAATTTTCTCTACTCTGTGTTTCTTTCCTTTTTAACAGCAGGGGTATGGTGTGTGGCGGTTGTGTTGCTTAGGGCTTTCCATTGACGCAGAATTGAGTTTTGCTAATGCTTTTGGTGTTCGGGACATGTTAGAGCCATCGCGACTTCAATTCCCGCATCAGAATCTGTGTGCATGTGCGTTTGTGTTTGTAGTTTAGGCGGTGCTATATTCTGCGACAATTCTAGTGTTCATTTACGTGTGATGATTCTCATTCTACCGAAGTATTTATCTTCATTCTATCGTGTACTAAATCATGTTTTTGATTCATGGTTGTCATTTAAATTAATTGTTAGTAGTGCATGTTTATATCACCAGGTGTTTTTTGTATTTTGTTAACAGCACTTTGAGCTCGCATTCAACACAAAAGTTTCTTCTTGGAACCCTAATCCAAGCAAATTGAAATCTGACATAACCAGTAAACACATCTAATTGTTCATCTGAATGGGCACGCCGAATTTATTACGAATTGCCATTCGATTGGTACGTCATCATCTTCGTCAACAATTCGAAAAAATCTTCCTACATTTTAACTTCCGTAGAACAATATCTGTATCGGCAATTTTTCCAAGTCTCTTCGGAAACATCCGATAAGATTGGAACGATACAGAGCAATTTTCCCAAGAAAACATATAACAAATACAGGGACATTATCTAGAAAATATAAGACTCCAGAATTGAGGAGTTGATAAACCGAAACACGAGCAGAGCTTCTAGGACACCCAAAAGAGCACCAGCAATAACATCACACACGAAATGCCGACCAAGTAAGACCCTAGAAATCGATGTCGCAGCCGCCCACGAACACGCAACCAAAACAACCAAATTAACCGCCGCGCCATCGTCAATACCCACTGAATCGAATAGCTTATCGACGTATTCCACTCGGGAAAGCCTCAGCTGAGCGATGGCATCGCGAATCGCGGCCGAGGAGAGGGAGAGGAAGGCGGCCACGAAGCAAACCCTAGAGGAGTGGCCGCTGGGGAAGGACCAGTGGTCGACGGCGAAGGAGAGGAACATGTCCTTGTTGTAGACGGGGCGGGGGCGGCGGACGAGGTGCTTGGTGAGGCCGACGAGGAGGAGGTCGAGGACGGCGCCGATGAGGAGGGAGGAGAGGAGGGAGGTGGTGGCGGTGGAGAGGGGGGAAAGGAGGAGGGAGATGGCGAGGGGGAAGAAGAGGCGGCCGTCGCCGGAGATTTCTAGGGTTTTGAGGAGGGAGCGGGGGAGGAAGGGTTGGGCGGTGGAGTGGAGGTGGAGGGAGACGGATTTGTCGACGTCGATCAGGCGGTTGAGGATTGACGGTGGTGGAGGCGGTTTAGATCCCATCGGTTTTACCGTATATCGCGAGTTTCTCTCTCCGTTTACCGATATCTGTTCAACAGTTGGAATGAGGAAGCAACTATGATGTAGTCATTTACTCATTTATGTGTTTATTTCCATGGAAAAATAATACTCCATCCGCATTTGTTAGTCTCGTTTTAGATTGGATTTTTAATTGATTATATTTTCTGAATAAAATATATTTTATATTTAATATAGATTTTATTTGATAAATCTTAACTTATTTTAATTGTGTGTTTGAAATCAACGGTTTGAACTTTGAACATAAAAAATAATAATGAACTGCATTTTCAGCTCCATGAGAAGTAAACCACTCTCGTGGGTAAATGCATACTTAGAAGGAGCATACCATCGCGAGAGTGAAGATTTATGGCCCTTTGATCAAACTGTTTTGGGAAAATAATTGTCCATGATGTGTTTTGATAATTACTATCCGACAAAGACATGCTAAGAACATTTGTTAATGCTGAAAATGTCCCTATCAGATATTAATTATCAAAACAAGTTATTGGCCGTCATTTTCCCAACTTTTTCCAGATTTTTTACACAAACTTTTTTGTTGTTTTTTTAAAAAAAATTTTCACTTGATTTTGAAATTTTTACATTATATTTCATTTTCATGAGAAGAATCGGTAAAGTAAAAAAATGTAGATCAAATTTAAAAGAGTTTGTGGATCAAAAAAAAAAAAAAATTTAAAAGAGTTTATGTAATTATCTTTTGAATCTTCTTTGTAATCTCGATCATGTTTTCAAGACTTGTTAAATTTTCAAACCAACTTAAATAACTACTTACCCTTTCAACTCAACTCTTGTATCAGCCATAGGCCCAAAATGATATCTTCCAAGGGATGAACTCCTCTTCAATTCCTTTCGGGGATTGAACCGTTTAATTAAGCCGTTCGTAATTTCTCTTCGAGTGCACTTTAGTACTCTCCCTTCCTCCCAGTTTTTTACGAAACTATGTGTAATTTTTAAGCTTAAAAATTAGGTACTTACCAAAGGATTTTTTATTTTTTTTGGCAATATAGATCATATTTGATAGATTTCAATGAGATATTTTGAACGATGCAAAAACGGTCAAAAAATTACACATAATTTATGGGAACCAACTTTGTGGGGGTGGCAGGAGTAATTAAAATCGTTCATTGTTTATATTTTGAAGAGAATTCAAAAAACACTAAAAATCATCTTGATCGGATAACCCACTTAAAATGTTCATGGTACACATTTAAGCGGTAAAAAATATTTTATAAAATCTGAGACAATGAATCGCATATCCATTTTTTTCCAACTTCGGATATTTTTCGAAAACATACTAAACGGCACCGTATTCAACATGTCGACTTGGCGTAATAGAGTGACGAACCATCACGAACGGTTAAAATTAGCCGGCACTTTTCAAGGTGAAATTACTATTTCCGCCCGTCCACTCTATTACTAGGGTTTTCATATCCAGAGAGTCACGGCGAAAAAGAGATTCCAGAGAGAGAGAAGAGAGAGAATGGGGTCGCGAGATAAGGATCACACGACGCCGCATCAGCCTCTGTTGAGCAGCCTGGTGGTGCGGGCGACCGATAGTGGCGGCGGAGGAGCTGCCGGCGGTAGCGATTATGAGCCCGGCGAGGTCCGCCGCTCGGATCGATTCTCCGATAACCCTGGTTTGTTTTTTTTTTTTTTTACATCATGTTAATTCTTTTTTTTTTTTATAAATATTCTTCGGTCTGCATCTGAATTCCTACCGTTCCGCAGCTGTGGTATTTTCGCATCTTAGAATTTTCGTTAATCCTAAATTTTCAATTCATATGATTGGTAGATTCGTTGTTGCTTATGTGTCTGTATATTCACACACAACTCATGCAAATACAATTAGATGTATGTATTTTAACATCGTTGTAATGAGGGAAACGGACTGAAGTATATTGTGTTTTCTAGCTGATTCTATATGTATCAGCTCTATTGTGCTGGAATTCGATGTTTCCATTTGTTCATACTCATTTTCAAGGAAGTTGTCTAGGTCATTTGGTCGAATTGTTGATATGCTTATGCAGACGTACACTCGTGCAAATTTCAATTATCTTATGGTTTCTTATTATGCATTACGGTTATATATCTGTTGGCCTTGAAATTGGCCTTTGTGATTATCATAGTAGAGTTTGGATACCGATTGATTCTTAGCAATTAGAACGTGATTCCAGATACTATTCTATGCCAACACAAACACTTTGTTGAAGGTCCCGTACAGGTGTTGGACACTTATTGGGCACTGCCACTCTCCGGACGCGTGACTGACACTTAAATCCGAAGTGTCGTACTTTATTAATGTTTTTTGTTTGGATACTCAGGAGACACTCTAAAAAATTCTCCAAACACTCTGGGGACACTCGCAAAATAAGTTGGGGGTGGTAAACCTGATAGTAGACTCTAATTAGAACTTAGGGAGTCTTATTTTCTATGTGACGGATGATGTTTTATTGATTACAAAGACATGCAAGTGATGAAATGCTTTTTGTCGAAATAATTTTGTGAATGATTTGATGATAAATACAGTTTAAGGTATACATAATGTTACATATTAACAACTAGAGCTTTATATTTGTATTTTTATTCATATAGTATTGTAATTTTTTTTTGTTTAAACGTGTCTCCCAACGCGTCGTGTCGTCCATTTTTTTAAAATTTACGTGTCGGGGTTGTGTCACACGTCCATGCGGTGCTACATAGCTTATAGTCCACCTTATCGGATAAAGTAATATCGAATAGGAACTTTGTTCCCTTTCCCAGGTAGGAATTTCCATGTTCAAATTCCTCATGGAATATTCGCTTCCATTGTATTCGAGATGGCCGACCATGAAGTGTTGGTCTCAAACAACTAAACAATTTCCCCAAACCTAGTGGCAAAGGAAGGTCTTTGGCTAGTAGGGGCAATATTAAGGTAAGGAGTTATTGTCTAGGCATTGAATTTCAGCTTCTTATTTATTTATTTTTACTTTCTAGTGACATCTTTGCATTCTGTTTGAGTTGTACATCTAGATTTTAGCATATAATGTTTTTTTATCTACACGTTAACATACGTGGGTTTATATAACCCCTTCATTATCGTTGTGTTCGCGCTGTTGAGCATGTGGTCCTACTGCCGATTGTGAGGTTTTGAATTATGAACGTAATTTGCTGTTGTGTTTTACAGCTTTTATTGTTGCCTGATGCAAGAACTTGGGTCTTGAGGAAGGCTTGTTGGTGTGAGTGCTGGTCTTGGAAATGGTTTGGGGGATTTAATTTTGGGTTTCGATGGGTAAACTGTGGAAAATAAACTGTGGTGATCGCGTACGTAGTGACTAGTGAGGGTGTGCAATACCACTTGGAATTAGTGTGTGCCTCTCGCTTCCTTCCAAGCTATAGTGGAGGGTTTTCTGTTTGGAAATCTTCTGGAATTGGTGAGTTTGATACGTGCTTTGGGTTGATCGGGCTTTTAGTTTGCCTGCCTGCCATCAGGGACATGTTATGAGGATCGTATTTGATGGACGGGTTGGAAAATGGGTTGGATATCGATCATATTTTATCGGGTAATTGCAGTGGAAGTGTTCAAGTATGGTATCCTCATCCGTAATTGCATTAAGTTACACAAGCCCACGCTGAATTTACCATTAGTTGGAAAATTCAGTAATAGTGCTCTGTGCATCTGGATCCACTTGAACAGAAGCTGGAATTGTGTACCAGAAGAGACTTGCTGGTGGAGATAGTGGTATTTGGTTCTGGGGCTGTGGGTTTCACTAATTTATGGGGATGCCTGGTTTTGGTTCAACAAGTAGTGGTGGTTTGTATGGCATTTTGCTTTCAAGATTTTAATACGAGGTTGATTGGGTGGTTTGATTTTTAACTTCTACGTTTTTGTTTCTTTGGATGATTAAGTAGGCCTCAATGGGGTGCTAAGAAGTTTTAGGTGCAATCTTCTGTTTTTTAGTGTTACTAAAGGTAGGTGCATGACCATATTTGAAGTTTGATCCTTCTTTTGTGTGCTCTTTTGTTAGTTCTTGTTTTTTCGTTCAATTCGTGGAAAATTGTTAATAAAACTTTCTTTGGAACTATATGGCCTTCAAATGATAATGTATATGGCATTCCTTTGTCTTTATAATTGTGTCGTTGTCCTTTTAAGTGGATCTCCACTAATGAAAAGAATGAGGGTTGAGGAATATATTTGCGAGGTTGGATTTGCTTGTGTGGATTCGTCAACCATTTCATTGATGTGGTCTTGTGCGCAGTATGGCTTGAGTGGAGTTGGAAAGGTAATGTTGGGATGTTAACTTGGATCTGTTATTGCAGAAGGCTGAGGTTTGTTCCAAGCGAAGTGGATAAAATTGTAGGGGTGAGATTTTTTATTTAGCAATCTGGTTGGGCTTTTGGTTGTTTGTTCTTGGTGCTCCAATCTGCATGCACTCTTCGGCAGAAGTTTTGGGATGAAACATGCTGGATTGTGTTATCGGTATCATGTTGTATTTGTTGCTGATCAATGCACTTAAAGTTCCGCGGTTAGTAGATATGGGTAAATTTGTCGTCTTCATAATTACAAGGTAACAGTGGTAACTCAGTAGGGGTCTTGGTTGCTCTACAATCAAGTAATGATGCTGGGTTGAGTTTTCTATATACTTTAAGCAAAAGTAAAATTTAAATGTATTATGGTGCTGAGATAGATGGTTGTGGCTCATAAACTTAGGGCTGCTTGGCTTCTTGAGAATCTTGTCACACATCACATGGTGAGCATGGACAACGGTGGCTTAGCTTTTTCATTCCTCCAGTTATACGTATTGGTAACTTGGGTTATATGCTTGAAGAATGACAGTAAGGGCTGTTCCCTTGGGTGATCTTTATAGTGTGTTGGACTTTAGTGTGTTACCTTGGGTGATCTTTGGAGACCACCGCGGGTGCTGGTACCTCTGTTTAAGCGGATTAATTTTGTCTTGGCATTTTCAGGGTTCATTCCCCGTTGGATATAACATCGTAATATTTGTTTTCCTGATTTGGCGAGGGGTTTGCTCATCTCTGGACATCGCTGGGTTTTTCTTTCAGGGTATAGAATTCGTGCAGGTTCTGGTTCTCCTGTGCGCCGCAGGAATGCAGATCACCGCTACAGTCCAGATTTTGATCGTCGGGTGGGCCTACCACGTGGTCGTGGATTTGGTGGTGGGAGATCTCCTGGTAGATATCGAGACTATTCGCCCCCTTATGGCCGTGGAAGAGGACGTGGCGGCAGGTTTTCAGATAGAGGATTTGATGGGCCAGGATTTGGTCCTGGACCATTCAGAAATGATGGGGTACCTCGAAATAATCCTAATGTACGTCCAAGAGAAGGAGATTGGATGTGCCCTGATCCCGCGTAAGTTCACTATTTTTGTCCCAGTTGTGCTAATTTGTTGATATATTCGTGCCATTTATGTAGGCAATAACAATAATTATCTACTTCTCAAAATGGTTTTATTCGTCTTCTGTTCGCATTTGTGAAGTTAGTTTGTCACTTCTACCCTCAACTCTTTAAGGCTTATTGGATTCTATTCTAACCCCTTTTGATACTGGAAGGTTAGGACTGCAAAATGAGCTCAGCTATTTACTATTGTATATGTCTTGAATGATGGTTGGAGACACATCTTATGCTGAATTTTGTTTTTCTTTGATGAATAAAGAGTCTTTGTATAAAAAAAGGTGTGAAGGGGGCATCACCATTGAACAGTAGGGAGGTAGACAAAAAAATGGAAAGAAAAGCCTTCAAATCAAGTCTCTTCCTTTGTAGCCGAAGCTGCACCCAAGTCCTTCCACTAACCTTGCCAGCCTGCTGGCAGCATCTCTAATATGTCCGAAGACAAATTTTCAGTTTCAACCGCGTGACCTTTAAATGCTTATTTACCATGTGCTCAAGACAAACACATTTTTGTAGACATGCTTACTTATGAAATTTGGATTAGGTCAAACTTCAGCTTATGCTCCTGCTTCAGTTTTGCCCTTGCGTACTTCCTCGACTGCCGATCAGAAATTGGCTCTTTGGATTATGTGTTCTGGTTTCCTTGTTATTAATAGTTGGCAGATTGTTGAGGGAAATTGTATGGTAATTTTAGTAGTTCAGTTTAGTGTTGATTTTGGGAGGTAATGAAGGAAAAATTTCAGCCGCATAGCACTCATTATATAGACGGGTATGCCCGCACAATATAACCCGTGGATGCTGTGTCTGCTTTTGTCCATGTTTCCATTTATGACTTTTATGCATGCAATTTGTTTGGTTCCTGTCAACACGAGTGGTCGCTTTGCACATTAAGGCATGTTTCTGACTCAGTCGGTGATGAAAAAGGTAAGGTAACCATGAGAACAAGTGTAAGCTTCATTCTCAATAAACATACACAGTTATTATATTTTCACTTAGTGTACTATGGTAATTGATTTATGTCAGATTCTACAATTGACCGTGGAGGCTTGTTACTTTTCCTTTCGCTCATGGTTTGTGTGATAGTTTCTGGTTTCAGGATCTGGATCACTTGTTTTTACCCTGTGCTTTTTAAGTTTGAAGAAGTTTGGTGTACGTTGTACTACCATTTTGGTTTTAACAAAGCTACGGTGGCCGCAGTTTGCACCATTTTTGGGTACCATCTAATGTGGCAAACTCATAATGGACTCAAACAGAACCGTTAATGTCCAACCGCTACTCCGCTAGGACTATGCTGCATGTGATGAGAAACAAAACATGGTGTGAAATTGTGGTCACCATGATATTTACGCTTTGATTATATTTAGTTGAACAGTTTTCACTTGCGCCCGTTTTTTTTCCGTCACCAAGAAAGAGAAGGTTTTTCTTTGTTTGATTATCTGACTTCGTGTTTTATGATTTCTCAGATGTAACAACTTGAACTTTGCACGGCGAGACCATTGTAACAACTGCAAGAGGCATCGTTTTGCCCCACCAAGGAGGGGATATCTTGGTCCCCCTCCTCCCCTTCGACGATTCCCTGGTCCTCCTCTGGTGAATCGCTCTCCTCCCGGCAGGGTGATGAACGGCGGCTTCAGGTCCCCACCTCGTGGATGGGCCAGAGAGAGTCCAAGAGAGTTTGGGGCTGGTGTTGGTCCCCCACCTCATCCAAGGTACGAAGGTAGATTTCCTGATGACCACATGCGGAGAGATCGGCTGGACTACCCACCAGAAGATCATAGAGGAGAGAGGAGCAAGTTTGATAGACCATTGCCGCCACTGGATTTGGGAAACAGGGACCGTGGAAGTGGACGGGATCACTTCTTCGGCGATAGAAAAGGGTATGAGCGGCGCCCACTATCTCCTCCATTGCTGCCACCACCATCCCTGCGGAGCCCGCCACTGCCACCGTCACTGCCTCTGCCACCTCGTGGACGATGGGAACGTGATGTGAGAGAAAGGAGCCGGTCTCCGATTAGGGGTGGGCCACCACCACCCAAAGACTATCGTCGTGATATGTACGCAGAACGTGGACGAGATGAACCACGTGGTATGGGACGAGATCGGATCAATGATGTGTATTAATTTGTGTTGTGTTGTTGACCCCGAAGATGGTTTTGGTTCTCGTAGTTTTGTTTGGATATATAACTATAGACATGTTCAGATGAATTTCGAAAACACCTTAGTAATGTTGTGAAACTTGGAACAGTAGGGGTAATTACAGTTTCCTTTTTGCTGGTGATTTGAGGAGTATTGAACCGGTCTCTCAGATGTGAAATTCCAGTTTCTGTTGCCGCCTCAATCAATGCTGCTTCATTCTGTCTTCTTGGTGCAAATAACTGAACATGCAGACAGGGGACTTCCTATTGCTCTCGGTATGGTCATCTGGGAATTCACTCACAGTGATATTGGGCCATTGGGGTGGAAGCTAAGGTCCCCATGCGTATTACGGGCACGAAAGAGTATGTTTAGTCCCGTATTACGGGCACGAAAGAGTATGTTTAGTCCTGTGAAGTGACTATAGCGACTTGAACTCAAAGCTGCCAGGCATTTGTGCGGGAACTGTAAACCCTTTCACCATTTATCAATCAATTAGTAGGTATGCGATTAACTGATGTATGAAATGAAAGAAAAGTTTAAGATGGAAAGGGAAACGATTACCTCCTACTTGTAAATTGTAATGCATGGGAATTTAAATGAAAGGTGCTATCTGCTGTAACTAGTGTGTGTGAGTTGGAGCAATGAGAACTAATTTTTTTGGAGGGAAATTATATGAGGAATGACGATTTAATAATGGAAAATGATATTGGCACTCTAAAAATTGATACAGACACTCCAAAAAATAATGGAAAGTGGCTTTGGAGTGTCTGCATCAATTTTTAGAATATCTGCATCAATTTTTGGAGTGACAATATCACTTCCCATAATAATACCAGTATAGATCGTGTGATAAGCAGAAAACTCCAAACACACCAAACATAGTAGCAACTTCTTTTGCCAAGACTTGGGGGTCCCATGGATCCAGGGGGCTGTGATGACCCAAGTCACCACATAGGTGCAGCCACCCAAAACTACGCCGTTTTGGGTTTGCAAAAGGTTAAAAAACAAAAAATTGTAAGAACCTCTAGGTTGGAAAGCTGAGTAAAAAATTAAGTGTTCAAATTTTCAATCCGTTTGAATGGGTGCGAAGATTTTATTTCTCTGATCATTTTATCCTAAAGGGTCATAATTAATTTTTGGCTCTAGGGCTTTCGTTGGTTAGTCATAAGAGATCTTTAGTTCTATTACTTTATTAGGGCTAATTAACGAGAGCTCTAGAGTCAAAATTTAATTATGACCCTTTCGGATAAAATGATCATAAAAATAAGATCTTCGCACCGGTTCAAACAGATTGAAAATTGGAGCACTTAAATTTTAAACCATCTTTAGGTTGTTTATATATTAAAAAATATAGTTGAAAAATTAAGTGCTCCAATTTTCAATCCGTTTGAATTGTTGCGAAGATTTTATTTCTATAATCATTTTATCCTAAATGGTCATAATTAATTTTTGACTCTAGAGCTCTCGTTAATTAGCCCTAATAAAGTAATAGAACTAAATATCTCTTAGGACTAACCAACGAGAGCCCTAGAGCCAAAAATTAATTATGACCCTTCAGGATAAAATGATCAGGGAAATAAAATCTTCGCACCTGTTCAAACGGATTAAAAATTTGAATACTTAATTTTTTACTCAGCTTTCCAACCAAAAGGTTCTTATAGTTTTTTGTTTTTTTAACCTTCTGCAAACCCAAAACGGCATAATTTTGGGTGGCTACACCCCTGTGGTGACTTGGGTCACCACAGGCCCCCCGGATCCGGGGTCCCATATGTTCTGGCGACTGAATTGATATATAAAATCATATTTTGGGCAAATAAGACCCCAAATCAAATATGCGCTTAATTTGGGGGTGGAAAAATGATATTACCAACTCCCAAATTTTTTTTATGTATGATATCCCATAATTGATCATTGGTAAGTATTTCATTTTGAGTGGTACTATTTACCATGGCAATGAAATAGCACCACTTCATATGAAATATTTATTCGGGACGGTTCCGAGGACCCCTAAAACCCCGCCAAATTTTAATTTCATAGTTCCCGATCAAATTTTGATAATTCGAGCCGCTCAATGTGTTCAAAACGTGATTTTAAGGGTGTTCGCGAGAAATTGGCAAAAAAAAAAAACTGGAAAGAGCTTGATTTTTAGCAGTTTTTTATTGAACCATTTAATAAAGTTCAATAAAAACTGTTTGGATGAAACCCTTCCGGATCATTTTTTTTTTTCTGATTTCTCGCGGGTACTCTTAAAATCGCAGTATTTCTACCTATGAAACAGTATGAGCGGAAATATCAGATCTGTCCGTCCATTCTTTCCCCTCGCATTACCAATAAAGAATCTGATCCGTACATCGAACAACCAACCCTACGGCCTACACCACACGGAGTCTAGTCAACTAGACTCTACTATTGCGCCAATTACTAGTAGTATTTCTTTTTTCTTTTAAGTATTTCTCCATTCACGAAGCAGAATCCCATGAAAACGCATTCGCCTCGCCGCCGGAGAAAGCATCCCTTTTTATTACGCTACCAACCTCAATATTAGTTCAACGTGAAAATACGGTTTAGTTTTTTTTTTTGAAATCAACGTGGCTTATTTGTAGGTTTTTGTAAGATTGGCTTAGAAGCTATGAGATCGCAAGCGGTGCGAGCTGAACACTTCAATACTATCCCGTTTAAAAACGAAAATTCTACTTGATTAAGTGGACACCAAGAATTGAGAACGCTATTGTGACTAAGTGCACAACAAGTTTCATTACAAGATACATAAAAGATGTTTGGGCTTAAGTAGGATTATTATTAATTTTTTTTGTCTTTTTCAACCTTTTTTTTTTTTTTTTTTATGTTTGTTAGTTTTGGATCAATTTCTTGATTTTTGGTTCAACCAACAAAATGAATGAGAAAAATACAAAAAAAAAAAAAATGAACCGAACTAATTTTATTTCAAATAAATACAAATAATCTAAAAAAAATCCATTTTGAATTATTTCCATTTTTAGTGAAAACTTTTAAAATTATAATTATAACTTTTAAAATTATTTTCATTCTTTCTGTTAAGACGTATGAACGAAGACAAAAATAATCCAGGAGATTATTGAGCCAAAACGGGCATAAGGGGGGTCTCATGATCGTACGGTCAGTCAATGACCCTCGACTTCCCTATGAATAACACCCGTCAGATCCCACCTTCGAGTGAGCGCCGCATGATGGGTATCCCCACCCACACGAATCACACCGTCTAATATTTGCAAAATTGAAATTTCAAAAGCTCGAGAGGGAGGAGGAGCGAGAGACCAAAGAAAGAAAGCCCATTTTGCTCCTCTCTCTCTCTCTCTCTCTCTCTCTCTCTCTCTCTCTCTCTCTTTCGTACCCTTCCTTTCGATTTCTCTCTCTACAGTAACATCCATCCAGTCTCTCTCTCCTCCCCGCCGATATACACTCGCGCATTCGTACGCGCGTTTTCTAATCGAAGGTTTCGTTTGATTCAGGCCAATCCAACATTGGTACGATTTCCTCGCGAATCTCAGCTGCAAAACGACAGAGTTTCGGGGGTTTTGAATTTTGAAGTTGTTGAATTTGAGGGGATTCGAGGAATTCGTGTGTTTTTGGGACGGATTTTAATGAATTTGAGTGTTTTCGAGTGATTGTGCTGGTGGCTGGTGCTCAGTGGATTTTGAGTTTGTTTGGAGGTGATGGAGAGAGGGGGTGAAGGAGGGGATAATTTCCCTCCGAAAAAGGCTCAGGCGGACACGACGATGCCGTCGGATTTGCCGGCGAAGAGGCAGCTGGATTTTGGCGGTGCATCGGCGGCGGCTTTGGTGGTGTTGCCGGAGCACCCTCAGCAACCGGTGGCGGCTCAGCCGCTGGTGCAGCCGCCACCGAAGCCGCAGCCTCAGCCTCAGCCGCAGTCACAGCTACTGTCGGTGCCTCCGATTATGCAGTCGCAGTCGCCTCTTTCGTCAATACGACCTATGTAAGTTCACCGGTGAAGTTTCAATTCTTTAGAGCCCTTTGGATGGAGTGATTTCTTGAGAAAAGAAAGGAAAGGGTCGTGGTTTCTTAAGAAATTACTCATTTGGATTAAACATTTTGGTGAGAAATGCCGAGAAAAGTACAAAAATGAAATGTTTTGATTGGCCCTTCCCCTTCTCACCCAATCTCACAAAAATAGCGAGATTTGAAGAGAAAGGGCTCCCCTTTTTTTCTTCTCCTTTCTCACCATCCAAAGGGGTGAAAAGAAATATTTTCATCGATTATATTAGTTTGTCAGGTTAATTTTGAAGAACTCTTACGAGATTGGCCCCTGCAAGTCACTTGGGTGAAAAAAAATCTTCAAATTCCTATATGCATGTGGAAACCCCCCTTAAATCTAAGGTTATTAACATCTTTTTGGTCATACATATAAAATATAAAACTAAACGGAGACTTCACGTGTACACACAATCTCGTCTCTTTTTAGACCTAGCAAGTAGCCATGCACGGTTATAGAATTTACTTTTTGTTATTAATATAGAAATAGATGTGGTTCAGGCCCCCGTTATGTACAATTTACATATCTTGCGTCCGCCACTGGTCTTGGAAATTGTAGGGGAGAAAGGAAAGGCTAAATTGACATGGAATGGTGTAGTATAAAGAGAGATGTTTTCTTTTAAAGCTACTAGTTGATTAGATAGCCCTTGACAGGGGCATAATGGCGAAAAGGGGTTTACGTTGCCAACCAGCCCAATTGTTTGGGATAAAAGGCTTAGTTTTGTTTGGTTTAGGTTTGGTCATGGAAGTTGCGGACTTCGAATTTCGTGAATGGTTCCGGTTTTCTCTGTCAAAAATTGTCTATTTAGTTGGGGTAGTCATCATAAGTAGAACTCTAGTTTTGAGATTTTGAACTGTAGTTAGGAAAAACTTGAAAATGTACAATCTTCTGGATGTTTTAAACTTTTAACAAAGGAGGGCTATTTCATATTTGGGAAGTGATCTGTCCAAATTAGAATAGTGTGTGGACTGTTTTACCAGAAAGTCCGAGATATGGATCTATGGCCCCAGCACCCTATTTAGTTTATCTGCGTAAGATCAACCATTAGTGTGCATTTCCCTTTTTCCAGATGATGGGAGGTTTAAGGCGTCTCCTTTAGAATAACGTGAGCATTTTATAGTCTTTAGGATCTCACAGAAACTTCAAGGACGAAATTTCATGAGTTGGTTTGCACAATTATTGACCCATTTGTCATTTGCTAGTTGATTTGTATACCTTTCATTTTTTACATCAGAAATTTGTTACTGGGAACTCGAAGCGGTTGGGTTTGTTTATTTGTTCCTTGGAGATTGGAAAAAGTGTATTATTTAGGAAGTTCCATTCTGCTAATCACTGAGTTAGCTTGGCTCAGTGGCAAGGTTGGCTCCATTATGACGTAGGAATCATGTGTTTACACAAACAGCCTCTCAGCATATTGGGGTATTTAATATTGTCTTACAAGAAAATGAGACGCAAGTAAATTCTTCTTTTGTTTTCCCCCACTTGCCTTCTAATTGTCAGATAATAATGCCTCTGATTCCGAATGCTTATTTATATTGTTTCCTTCTGCATTAACGTATTTTCATCAGAACTTCCTTTTTTTGTGGGTGAGTTATTGTACCATGTGTATGCATGTGTAATTCAGCAATGTAATGTTTTATGCAAGCCTTAGAAGCTCAAATATCTGTGCATTATGCTGATGATATGACATTTCTCTTTCTTTCAGAAAACCGGAGTCCCCTAAAACGCTTGCAAGAAAAAATGTTGAAGCGAAAGACGGTACTCCGAAGAAGCAAAAACAGTGCAACTGCAAACATTCAAAATGCTTGAAGTTGTAAGTGCATGTTTTTTATGCAGATTTAGTCAGATGAAGGATTTCATTGGAGAGCTAACATGTTTCATATGTTGTATGATACTTTTAGACTATGGTTCTCGTATAGCTGTTTTGGCACCCCATTTAACGGTGGCATCTTGGTTTTTTACAAGTTAGGCACAAAGTCACCATAATGTGAGAAACTTGTATGGATATTAATGAATGTCATCTGTTTATTTAATCCCCTAGTGCGGGTTGCCTACTATGAAGTCTAA